>OX422209.1:186637602-187255846 GCA_949130495.1 Sambucus nigra | reverse complement strand
TCTTATTGCAATCAATAAAAAAATAATCTTTATTTCAAAGAATTCATGATTTTTCTTCGTATATTTTCTCTTGGGTAATTCTAATTCTTTTTGCGATCTGAGCAAGAAAAGTAAAAAGTGAACGTAAATTAAGTTATTTAAAGCAAAGATAAATAAATAAAAATCCCATTAATTTCATATACATATTGCCATCACTACATTTTTTGCAGAAAAGAATAAGAAAAACATACGGGACTCAACCCTAAACCCCAAACTTTTTCTCTCTCTTTTTCTCACACACTCTATCTCCCTCTAGGATCCCCCATCATTGCAACGTGCGCATTTCCCCCGACAAAGAGTTAAGGAACCTTCAGTACCTGATCCAGATCCATCATCAGAAGAAGCAGACGGAACCAGACAAGAAGGAACAAAATCAAATCTCAAATATGAGCCATCGCAGAAGCCACCCAATCTCGAATGTCCTTTACCCCAGTAGTCGACACTCGGACGTGTTTTAAGAAAATAAAAAGGCAAATCAGTCTGACTAAAGCAAAAGAGAAATCAGAAAGAGAAAGGATAAAAAATGTAAAGATATACCTATGGTTAAAGGACGTCCTCTGTCAACCCCAACATCGCCTAGTCCATCGCATTAGGGCAATGCTACATACTCACTGATTCCCCTTCAGGCTATCAGATATTGTAAGAAGGACGAGCAAGCAGGAGAAATGGAACCTCCTCGCTGCTACTGCAGTTGACGTCGACACACCACGAGTGTTCTCGGCAGACAACACCTACCGACGTGTACCCCTGCCTGATGTCGTAGAAGGTGGAGGCATATTCACCATGTCGTACATACATGACGGCATTAGCCATTTTATCACGAAAAAAGATAGTCGTAAGTCACCATCGTGTTCATATACGACGATTAGGGCTCGCCAACCATCGCCAATGCCCTGGCCTCCTTCAACATCTCATAAAATAACTTCATATATCTCAGGGGCATCATTGGTGGGACCGCCAACTCCTCCTCCACAATCAACTGGACTACTTTCTCTCCCAGATACCAGGAGTTGCCAAACTTATGCGCCCGTAGTTGGCACATCTGTGCATTTATCCCGACCACCCGTGTGTGCTGGATGGCTACCCCTTAGGGATAGAAAGTCGCCTGCATTTTTCTAAGATAAAGTCAATACTTTCACAAGCACAAGAAAAGAAAATAACAAAGAAAAGGATTCAAAAGAGAAAATAAGAAATAGCCAGGTCACTCGTCGGGACATTCAAGACCTGATGTACTGCCAATAAGGAGAGATATTGCTTTGACTACCGATTTGACTTTTTCCACCGATACATCTGACAGAAGTTACCACCGACTCATCACGTAAACTGATCAAATGGGCATTGAAATCGAGCATCTCGTAGAACCACGTCTGTAAAAGGACAAGATTTATCAATCAGAAGAAATCAAAAAGGAAATAAAAGAAAATGTATAAAAAAATTACCTCCAGAAGATATGGACCTCCAGTCATATTCTGTCGAAAGCACCGACTGAAAGAATCCAAAGAAGAATAAAGGGTCGCCAAATTCGGACTCCCCCAATCATAGAAAGGGATATTCAAAAATACCCTCAAATATGGTAGAAACCATAGGTGGATGATGTCTCCACTCGACGCCACCAAAACCCCTCCTAAAAGTAGAAGAATAAATAAAAGGGCCATCTGTCGCACCTGCAGCCCATTGGTCTTGTCTATCCTCCGACGCAGTAAAAACTCCCCGAGAAGAGAAATACGAATTGAGTCCCCCGAAACTATACGACCCACATCGCCTAACCTCATATCCACCGCATCGGTGTCACCCTTAGGGACCGGTCCACCTATATATGTGTCCCCTTCTAGTCTATCCCCACTAGTTACTGGACTTAAATGGGAGTCACCGTCATCTCCACAAATCCCAAGTGTATGGTATGGGTAGTGTCCCCCCACCCTACCCCCTAGAGTGCATAAAACGTCAATAGAGCGCGACGTCTCATCCAATGCAGACGCCAAACGACCAAAACTCGCGGAAGAGACTATCCAGTGCAACAACACTGGAAGATGCTCCCACACATCCCTAAATCCCATCATCCCCTGGGAGCGGAAGCTCGTAGCAGTAATGTCAGTCTGTTAAAATAAAAAGAAAACTTTTATCAAAATTAAAAATAAGAAAATAAAAAGAAGAAAAGAATGCCAAAAGTCATGCGGTACTTACATATCCATTAGGGTTCATCACCCTAGATGACCGGTGGTGAGAAGGATCACGCAGAAGAGTTCGATCCTCAATAACAGTCTCAAACAAGTCAAAAGTGTTATCGTTGCCCAAAGCCAAGGGTACCATAATCCACCACTCCAGGATCACCCAATCGTCAATGCCCAGCCACGACATGTGGGTCTTGATACTTGAGAAATCCACCATTTTCTATTCTCGATTGAAGAAAGAATGTAGTAGCATACTATGGAAGAGAGAAGCAGAATATAGGAAAGCTAGAAGCTATGAAAAATGAAGAGATTTCTCCCGTTTTTATTGGAGGGGAGGCTAAGGGGTATGCCGATCGACAATCCACTAACACCCACCGATCGGCATTATCCCTTACCCTTCCCAAGGAAACCCAGAAGACCATTCCACTCCTTATTAGAAACCCCTACAACATGTCGGTCCGTAACCCCCTAAAATTTTGTACAAACAAATCCCTGAAAATAATAGAAAATTCCAAAAAATTCCTAAAATTACCAAATAATATTGGAACATTTCTTTACCAAAAAAATCATTTTTCAATCTCATAAATCGCCATCCACATTAATACCACATTTTATTCCCATCTTAAACCTTAAAAATCAGCGCACCCAAAAGCCCACTACAAATCCCCAGTAGAATCTAAAAAAAAATCATACTCAGTAGTAGTCAAATGAGTCCTCAACAGAGCTACCCATTTCCCTAACATTAATTTTCAAATAAAACTTATTCCCTCAAAAATTCCAATTTTTTTCACAGCAGAGCTAGAATCCCTAACCGAAAATCTTCCCCAATCAACACATTCCTCGGCGGAATCCTAAAACCTCAAGTTATCAAATGTTTTCCCAAGTGGAATTTCTAGACTAAGAATTCCGGCTCTTCTTAAAAAGGACAAAATAACTAGATAGATGTTTCTTCCCTAGTAAAGTCTCCAAAAAATGTAATTCCCCACACTCCCACATTAGGTCCGCAGAATTGACCTTGACCCTTAGAAATGGTCAATACTACTTAAGGTCGTCAGAATTGACCTCGACCCTAACAATTGGGCGCTCCTACTTAAGGTCCTCAGAGTTGACCTTGGCCATCAGAATTGGTCTCCACCTCTTAAGGTCCTCAATATTAACCTTGACCCTCAGAAATGGTCGTTCCCTACATAAGGTCCTCAGAAATTATATCGACCCTCAGAATTGGTTGCTCCTACTTAAGGTCCTCAAAATTTACCTTGACCCTCAAAATTGGTCCCTCCCTAATTAAGGTCCTCATAATTGACCTGGACCCTCAGAATTGGTCGCTCCTACTTAAGGTCCTTAGAATTGACCTCGACCCTCAAAATTTGCCGCTCCTACTTAAGGTCCTCAGAATTGACATCGACCCTCAGAATTGCTAACTCCTACTTAAGGTCCTTAGAATTAACCTCAGACCTAAGAATTAGTTACTCCTACTTATGCTCCTCAGAATTTTTTTCTCCAACTTAAGGTCCTCAAAATTGACCTTGATCCTCAAAATTGGTCTCCCCAACTTAAGGTCCTCAGAATTGACCTCGACTTTCAAAATTATTCTCCCCCTCTTAAGTTCCTCACCTCGACCCTTAGAATTGGTCGTTATAAATTAAGATCCTCAGAATCGACCTCGACCCTCAGAATTGGTTGCTCCTACTTAATCTCCTCAGAATTGACCTCGACCCTCTGAATTAGTCGCACCAACTTAAGGTTATTAAAATCGACGCTGACCCTCAGAATTGGTAGCTCGTACGTAAGGTCCTTAGAATTGACCAAGACCCTCAGAATTAGTCGATCCAACTTAAGTTCCTCATAATTGACCTCGATCCTCAGAATTGGTCACTCATACTTTAGGTCCTCTGAATCTATGTCAACCCTCTTAATTGGTCGCTCCTACTTAAGGTCCTCAGAATTAATCACGAGCCTCAAAATTGTTTGCCCTCTCTTAAGGTCCTTAGAATTGACCTCGACCCTCAGAATTGGTCGCTTCCTACTTAAAGTACTCTTAATAGACCTCGACCCTCGGAATTGGTCATGTCTACTTAAGGTCCTAAGAATTAACCTCGCCCCTCGAAATTATTCTCCCCCTCTTAAGGTCCTTAAAATTAACTTTGACCCTCAAGGTCCTCAAAATTGATGTTGACACTCAGAATTGACCTCGACGCTCAGATTTGGTCGCCCTTACTTAAGGTCCTAAGAATTAACTTGGACCCTCAGAATTGGTCACTCTAACTTAAGGTCCTGAAAATTGACATTGTCCCTCAAAATTGGTCTCTCCTCCTCAAGGTCCTCAAAATTGACCTCGTCCCACAGAATTGGTCGCTCCCTACTTAAGGTCCTAATAATTGAACTCGACCCTTAAAAATGGTCGCTCCTTATGTAAGGTCGTCATAATTGACCTCGACCCTTAGAATTGGTCTCTTCTAGCTCAAGTCCCCAGAATTGACATAGGCCCTTAGAATGGGTCATCTCAGCATTGCCTCAGGTCCTCAAAATTGACATCGACCCTCTAAAATGTTCATCCTTGCCCCTTTAGCTCTACAGAATTGACCTCTTCCCTAAGCATCATGTGGTGTTTATTCGACGACTTTCACTTTGTCTAAGCTCACCCGTCGAGGGGATTTATAGACACCATATTATAGCCCCCAAAGTCTCTCCATAGGTCCCTAGCACATCCCAAATTCACTATAAACCCTAGGTCAAACTCTGAATATTGATTTAGAGGCCATCGGGCGCTCCCGAGCCCCATTTGACTCTAGTCAGTTCTATCTTCAGAGCAAAATCTCAATGAATCTTCGAAGGGTTTTGAATACCATTTCCAACGATCTACCCCATGCATTAATTGGCATAATGATTCGAATGAACTAATCATTTTACAACAAAAAATCGACCTGGAGGCCACCGAGTGCTCCTGGGACTCGATTTGATCCCATCAACTTCACCATCAGAGAAAAAGATCAATGGATCCCCGAAGGGCACTAAAACCCCTTTCCAACATTTCACCATGTGCATAAAATGATATAACCATTCGGATGAACAATTCATTTTCCCTCAAAACTGAACTGGAGGCCAATGGGCACTACCGAGTTTCATTTGACTAAAGTCAGCTCTTCAGATCGAATGAGACTGAATCAATCCTTTAAGGTCATTGAATAATGCTTCCAATGGTCCACCTCGTGTACAAAACAGCCTTACGGTATGAATGGATAATTTATTTTACTCGAAAAGCTTACCAGACACTTTTGAGACCCATTTGACCAAACTCAACTCTCCGAACCGAGCGAAGCTCTTTGAAACATTGAATTGCCTTGCATAATCTTTCTAACATTCTACCTCGTGCACGATTCGAACTTACGGTTCGAACAAACAATCATTTATCATTAGATAATCTTCCATCCAAAGGATTGACGGGCAATTCTGAACCCCGTTTGACCCAAAGATAACTCTTGGACCTGAGAGTGGCCTAAGTATTCTAAAAGGTCTCTAAATTACATTTTTAACGGTATGCCCCTGCATGATTTGGACTTACGAATTATATTTACGACCATTTTTCCATAAAATCTACACGAGACTGCCAATTGGCAGACCTATTTACCTGTCTATCGGCAATGTATCTTGGGGTACCTGCCGATAGGCAAGATAAGGATAGTGCCGATTGACAGTCCCCTTACTTTATATAATGATTGCATGATTTCAATTCGAGATACACCCCAGATCCATCAATATCAGTGATCTCAAAAAAATTCTTCGGCAATCAACCAAGTTTCTTTATGTGAAATTCCTTTCCACCTTACATTCCCATCATTCTCATACCCAATTTATCAAAAATATCATTCTCTCTCATCCTACATTCATCCCAACTTGCAAGGAAGCTCATCAATGATCAAGTTCAAGCTTTAAGTCTCCAAAGAAGGTACGAACATCCTTCTCTCTTTAAATTTCTTTATTTTCGTATTAGTTATATGAATTCTCAATTTAGCTTTTAATTTTGATTATAAACATTAATGCTCGTCCTTTATTAGTTGTATTTCACATAATTTATTTTCTATAAAAAAGCCAAAACAAGGAAAAAAGGGTTACACCCACAAATTTCGATGTGATTATTCATCACATTTTCTCAAAACTAAAAATATATTTTCTACACACACACGTATAATAAACTCCCGTTTGAATTTATGGGATAAAACCCCACCATTGTTCCACATGCGAACTGCGTGGACTTTGATGCCTTTATAGGCTACGTACACATTTCGGGCTAAAACTCGTGACTCGATTCTTATTTTCATCTTTTTCCTATTTTATCCATATGTTATTCATATATATCATACTTATGATTCATACTTGCACATCTTATCTAAACATATATTATGGTTTCATCATAATGATCAATATCTCAATAAGAGCACACGTCATATTTTTCTAATTATTATTTTAAGAACATTCCTATGGATGATCTCACTCCATCCTTTCCATGATGTGAGTCGCGCGATTCTGATCTCCACTTATATATACACGCACACACATTTCATAGAGAAATTGAGGATAAAAGTAACATAAGCCCATTAGAGACCTAAAGGTATGGGTGGGTGCCTAAAACCATCCCATTATACAACTTAGCCCCCGAAACTCCGAACTATTGGTTTCGCAAGCATTAGATTGTCTTTAATGTCGCTCTCTCAGGGCGGTGACATTTTCTTTTGCCTGTTTTGTGCAAAATAGGCTGGCGACTCTATCTCTTTATATCACTCCAATACCAATGATGGAAGAAGCACCCCATGATGTAATAAAGGGCGCGGGACCTTTATCTCTCCCTCCCCCCCCCCCCCCCCCGAAAGCACCCCAGGGAGGAGGGGAAAATTCTAGGGATGGCCACACCTACAAAGAAAGAGACACCTCCTATGCTAGTCAAAATTTGGTCGGGTACGAAGTTAACTACACTACCTTGGAGAAATCATGTGTTACTCTAGTCTGGGTCATTGAAAAGTTACGGTATTACACTACCTTGGAGAAATAATTGCTTGTGAAACCCACCTTGTCTAGCTGAATGGCTTAATGGTTGATGCTTCTATCTGAGTTTCATATCACGTATATTACGTACAAAGCCATTGAAGGGAGAGCCATCTCCGATTAACTTGTTGACTACCCTATAGAAGAGGTTAATGTTTAGGTCTCTAAATTACCATATTAAGATATTCTCTGCACCTCTTAGGAGGACCTCCGATGGAAAATGTTCTTTGACGACTCAACCAAGAAGAAGGGATACGACATTGAGATACTCTTGATCACCTGTGATGACTCTCACACTCCCATTTCCATCGGGATGGATTTTCCCTGCACCAACAATATGGTCGAAAATAAAGTATCCACTGTAGGCCTCAAAGCCTCCCTCAAGAAAGTTTCAAACACCTTGATGTTTACGTGGACTCCGCCCTCATCATCGGTAAAGTCCTTATAAGATATAATTTCAAGGACGAGAAGATCTAACCCTTCCACTCCTACCTAAAAGAGATGGCTCCCAGTTCTGAGATATCACCTTTCACTACTTTCCCCGATCAAAGAACAGTTTAGCTGATGCCCTTGCTACCTTAGACTCCATAGTCGACATGACCAAAGGAATAACGACGGCCTTCTTGAAAGTCCAAAAATAAGGTTTTCCAACCCACTGCTACCACATTGAGCTAATCACAAAGGAAGATTTAAATATGGACGAGTGCTAATACTATAATATTTGGTGCCTCCATAACCACGGTAGGTATCCCAAGTGCCAATAAAAAATATAATGCAACCCTACATAAACTGGCTAACTAGTACATCATCTGCGACAAAGCACCATTCAAGAGAAACTTTAATGGAACCCATTTGCATTTCATTGTAGGGGCTTCCATTAAAGAAATGATGCAGAAGATCCACAGTGGGGAATGCGGACCCCGTATGAACATTCATATGATTTCCCATAAGAGTATCCACCAAGGGTATTATTGGACCACTATGGTTTAAAATTCTACCACCTACGTTTGATGATTTCTCAAATGACAAAAACTTTACAATCGCCAGCACTTACCTCCTCGGGAATTGAACAAAATGACTTCTCACTGGTCGTTCTCCACCTAGGGCATTGACATCATAAGGAAAGTCACACCCAGCGCTTCCAATGGGCATGAGTTCATCCTGGTTGCCATTGAATACTTCACCAAGTGCGTCAAAGTCGAGTTTATAAAAAAGAACATTATCTATCGATACGAGGTCCCTTACGAGCTAGTATCAGACAATGGGTTACACATCGAAACTGAGGAGTTTTAAGTAAACTCCGAAATAACTCGTTGATTGAAACTCTTTTCAAAAGAAGTCACACAAGATGTGTATAAGCAGTTTAAGTATGGATGCTAAATCTTGTAGTTAGTTACCTCGGGTTTTAAAATAAAAACCTAAACTATGTCCTTTGTATGCAATCAAGCACATAAGAGATAGAAACATTCAAGCAAATTTAACACCATGTTTTAACGTGGTAATATCCAAAATTAGGGAAAACATCGATGGTGTCTTATATGACACAAAAAAAAATACATTAAACAATCACAATACAAGTTACCGCACTAAGCATGAAATACAAGTTTCTAAATTAAGTTCAGAGATTTATACCTACATGAATTACTCCACTCTTAAAGGTCTCTAAATAACTTTGAACTCCCTCCAGCAGCTTCCTTGCCTTTTCCTTGTCCTCTAATTATAGCAGCTTTTACCAACAACATATCTCTCACAAGGGCCATAATTTCTAAATATTATGTGTGAGAAGGTGACCATGGTGTGACTACTGTTATATGCAAATGCAACTCATTCCTCTCGATTTATACAGACCAGACCTATAAATTTGCAAATCAATTATATGACATGCATGACTTCTTTCTGAAAATCAGACTTCTAATATGATCAAATCGGGGAAAAAAAGTCTTGCTATTTAAACCTAGACAAGATCCTAAATCTCTTAACCTCTATTTATTTAGAAATTTATTTCACAAAATGTGAAATACGAACTGTGAGACATAAATGTTTTTAGATCTGAAAACCTTGAAAATATCGGAAGTCTCTTCTTTGAAAAATATTTGAAAAAGATCTCAAGAAATAGTGAGATCTAACAGAAATAAAAATATCAGAATCTACAAATAGTACGTGATATGTTCCCTTTTAGAAAACCCCAAATTTATATAGAGAAATATGAGTTTTTCTTAGAGAAAGATTCCAAAAGAGATATATGTTTGAAGAGGTCTTCAACACGTTCAACAAAACACCAACTAAACTCACAGAAACACAAAATTATAACTCTCAGTGTTTGGGTTTACTAGATATTGATAAAACGATGGTTTAGTGTTTGGAATGTGAGGGAAAACATTTAGGGTTTGGTATTTATGAAACAAGTTTTCTATCCTCACTCTTTCTTCTCTATTTTCTCTCTACGTTCTCTCTTTTCTCTCTCTTCTCTCGAAATGAGACGATGGAAAAAGTTTGTTAAGGCTAACCCTAAGGATCTTTTTATACAAAGCTGAGAAGGATCGAGAACATGGGTTCAAATCAACAGTTAGGATTAAAGAAGAATGTTTGACTTATAATCTAATGGATAACATAAAGCAGTGGTTAAATAGAGTCTTATTGGTTGGTTTGGGTAATACCGGGATTGAGTTCAAACACATGTAGAACGTTGATAAACCTGAACCAAGGGATGTGATTACATTTGAGGTTTTAGACACAAAGAAAACACAAATCCACTCGCTACAATGCCAACACGTGTATGGTTAGGATGTGGCTGAAAATGCATGTTTTTGAACAGTTTTAAAAATCCAATTTTAACCCCAAAAGTCTCTGGCAGTTTGACACTCTACCCAACAAAAGTTTTAATGAGAAACAATATCTATGTTTTAATCCCAAACAATTTGAAACCATATTTTAATTATTTTTAAACATAATTTTAAATGATTTAAAAATTCATAAGGATTTTAAAAAATATTTACAAAATTCCTAAATATTATATCAACCATATTAACACATATATGCAGTGTGTGTCCTAATCACGGGTTCAAGAAATCATTACTTCATTTTTTGGTAGATCGTTGAGATGCTTGGACTGATGTCTTCTTGAAGCTTGATTGTTTGAGAGAGCGAGTAAATCATATAAATCTAATCATATTTTGTTTTAATATCGAAACTAGTTGGAACTCCTATATGGAACATACTCAAGTAAGTCAACCATAAAGTGTGTTCTCAAGATCTTCTCCCTACCATCCTTAAACTACCAAAGCAGTTGAAGCTACCAACAAAAAACTCAAATCCATCATAAGGAAGATGACCAAAAGTTACTGAGATTCAAACAATCTGATCCCTTATGCTCTTTAGTGCTACCTCACTTCATTCAGGATATCTACTGGGGGTACCCTTTATTTTCTAGTATACGAAATGAAAGCAGCCCTACCCGTTGATCTGGAAATACCTTCACTATGCAATATGCTTGAAAGAAAAATCATCAAAGAAGATTGGTATTAGAGCTGCCTTGACGAACTGTCACTCTTGGATGAAAAGTGACTAAAGTCTCTATACCACATATAAGGGTATCATCACCGGATAACGCAATCATTCAACAGAAGAGTCAAGGTTTGCGGTGTTCTACATGGAGACTCGACCCTCAAAGAAATTATATAACCCGTCTGGGACCCCAAAGGGAAATTCAAGCCAAAATTGAGTGGCCCCTATATTGTGAAAAAGATCCTGTCAGGCGGTGCCGCTATGCTCACTAACCTTGACGGAGAAGAGATGGTGCGTTCAATTGACCTGGACCATCTCAAGAAGTTCTACCCTTAGTTCAAAATCTCAACACGCTACGAATCCTCTCATCCCCCTTTTAGTCTAAAAAAATCTTCATTCCCCTCCACTCAGAATTGTGTGGAGCCTAATCCTCTAAAACCCTTTTTTATTTCAAAACAAAACTCATAAAATTTTCAAAAACCCCAAGAGGAACATAGGCAGCTCATACGCTTTACGTAGGCATGGTCCCCTTCTTTTTCATAAAATGCTATTGTTTTCTTACCTCCGAGAATGACAATTCATTTTTTTCATTTACATGAACAAAACGATTATGTATGCCTTAGCGATCAGTATGGATAATTTAAATGTAAAAATCATCAGTAGGAACAATAATATTTAAAAAAATCTTTTTTATTCCATCAGTGGGAGAATTCAGTAAAATTACATGAAATATCAGCGTAGGGAGTCACCCCCCCCCCCCCCCCCCCAAACTTCCCCTCAAACAAGACTAAGCAAAACTTCCCAAAATTATTGCCCAAAACTAAAAAAATTATTATTGATGCAAAAAACTAGACTAGGTTAATTAATTGATCACAGATAAATATAAGTAAGAGAGACAAAGAATTTTTAAAGTGGTTCGACTTAAAGAAAGAGCCTACACATGAAACAAGAGGCAATTGAGCATTATTAAAAGGATGGAATTTCTTTATATCATAGACAATTACATCTATACAATCATTTATGTATACAACTATTGGCATTTTACTATCACTGTTAGTCGATTATCCTAGCGCTGGTGGTCGGTCTCCCTGGTATTGGTCGCGCTTCAATGACAGGTTGTTCGGCATACCTCAGTAGGTCATTATTTCATCCTTGTTGATCATGATTATCATTTTGCTATAGTGCACATGTTAGTATTCGATTGGTCCACATAACATGATAATTTTTAGTATCAAAAGAAGCCCCCAATGTTTCATACTTGAAGTTTTTACAAAAGTGTGAAGCATTTAGCTATTAAAAGTTGATCGGGAAACAATTTTAGGCTTGGTTGGCTGCTGACATCCCATACTTGTAAAAATTATGACTTTTCTATGGACACATAATGTGCATGGCTTTTTTGTAATTATCCATCACTTTAATGAATCGTTTTTAGGCAAATTCATCTTTTCTACCTTTAGCCACCGTCAGTTCAATCGATGCTGCCTTTTAATCTTTATTTTTCCAATTTTTGAGGAAACCTATTATTGATACCAAATTTAGTCTGCTGACATGGCTCAATTGAGTGAAGACACGTGGCAATCTATGTGGAAATAAGAAACACTTCCGAACAACACCTTGACCCAATCAGATACTCCGAGCAATAGATGCTCTCCGAGGAACCATACTGAAACGATGAACTATGCTTCCCCGATCAACTCAGACGCTCTGACCAACAATAGTTATCCGAGGAACTTTAATACACCGAGCAACTTATGAGTACCGAGATACTTAGGCGGTCCGAGCAGCTTAGGCGGTCCGAGCTGCACCTCGAACAGAGCATTAATAGCAGGATAACCAATAGATTAACTGCGCAATAAATGCTTATTATTATCATACAGATATATACGCCTAATGGATAGCTAGGTATTACCCTTTCACATGTACAGCCCGAGGGCTATAAATACATTGTATCATCCTCATTGTAAGGGGACCGGGAATTTCTTGACTAAACATGTAATCAAGAATTCCCAAACAGTCAGCAATAATAGAAACAGTGGACGTAGGCCATTCTTATAAGGCTGAACCACTTTAAAGTTTCTTTGTCTCATTTTATTTTATCTGTGATTAAATAATTAGATATAATCTATTTTTTTACATCAACAGATTAGCGCCGTCTATGGGAAACGACTGGTAATATCGTTTTATATCAAAAATAATTCATTACAAATGGCTGATAATCCAGAAAAAACAATCGAAACGCTGGAAGCCCTCCAAATCCATCTGCTCCGCCAAATGTTCCAAATCTGGATGGAATAATGACAAATCTGGCCCAGGGCCAGACAGCCATGCAAGAAACTATGCGATAACTCATACAAACCCTTCATGGCAGAGTACCAACCCATTTAGGACATCGAAGTGTTCAAAGAAATACCCGTTTACTTTCTTCGCGTACTAGGCGTACCGATTCATATCTTACTGAGGAGTCTGAAGATTTTTCTTATCAACCTGGACGAACTTCGTCAGTACGAGCCACAGATACTGAACAACATATCACTCTCTCTCCAGAAAGGACTAGTGCGCTAGAAAGGTTAAGAAGGGTATCTCCTTTTGATCGATTAGGTCCTAGGAGGAACAAAAGTCCTCCTAAGACTGCGTCGAGGAGCTTTCAACGATCATTAGACTTAAGGGAAGGATCTACCCAGTCGTGACCAGCTGCGCGTCAAGATAAATCATAGGAAGCCACCTCAACGCGATAAGTTCCTCGAACTAACAGGCCCGAGGAAGGAAATGATGCGTGGAAAGGCTCTATTCAAAGGCTGGAAGACAGACTAGGGGAAATAGCTGAGGCCAAGAACCCCCTACAACGAACTTTTATTCAAGGGACACCCTTTGACCAGGCCATTGTGGATTTTCCCACACCATCAAAGTTCAAAGCACCTGTTGTGACTCCTAAATATGATGGAAAGACCGACCCTGTTCTTCATGTAGAACAATACCAAGCTGCAGCCGACATCTATGCTGTTCTAGATGAGATGAGATGCAGAGCATTCTCAAGAACTCTTACCGGATCTGCTCAAATATGGTACAATAATCTTCCTCGGGGTAAGATCTCAACTTTCGTTCAGCTGGCCGAGTTATTCATTGGAAATTTCTGTTTTGGGGCAAAGCCAGTTAAATGAGTAGCGCATTTGTTAAGTGTTAGACAGAAAGCTGGTGAGACTACTAGAGATTATATAACTCATTTTAATAACGAGAAACTCGAAGTCATTGATTACGAAGAAAAGACAGCGATTACCGCCTTGATGAGTGGGCTGCTGCCCAATAAGTTGTACTACGCTTTGGCCAAAGATCCACCGAGAACCATGTCAGAACTGATGGCAAAAGCGGCCAAGATCATGAATGTCGAGGAGGCTATGGCTACGAAGAAGAATATGGACGCCAAAGAAATCAAGGTGGAAGGTGATAAAGTTAAGAAGAAAGAGCATAAGAACAATGGTGGTGACAAACAATTAAAAACAAGGTCGTCATGGGAGGTATTGAAGAAATTTGATAATTACACTCCTTTGAAGATAGACATCAACCATGTTCTAGAAGAAATCAAGAACAACGAGGAATTAAACTGGCCAGTGAAAATGAAGGCAGACCCTGACAAGAGGAATTACGGCAAAATATTGCTATTTTCACAAAGATCGTGGCCATATGACCAAAAATTATATAGCTCTTCAGAATGAGATTAAAACACTTATTAGACGAGGAAAATTGGCAAAGTATGTTGATTATAGAAATGAAAGAAGAAACAGCGACCGAATAAGAGAGAGGTCTAGATCTCTTCGTCGAACAGAGGAGAACAAGAAAAGAGATCATGAAGTTGATCCAGAAGACGACCCCGATCTTCCCAAGAGACCAAGGCAGCCAGAACGTGAGGTATTTTTAATACGCTTTGGGTCATTTGATTGTAATGTTATTACAGGTGGAGATGCAGGAGGATGAGACCTTACTACAGAGAGAAAATATTACCTCTGTGAGGATCAAGCTTGCTCATACATTCAACGAATAAATCTAGCGGAGGAGGATCGCCCGAGAAAGGTAAACAAAGAGAAATTGGTCATTGGTTTCTCAAAGAACGACCTCACAGGTGTTCTATATCCTCATGATGACCCATTGGTGATCAAAATGAGGATGAAGGAAGTAATGATTTCAAGAATACTGGTAGACAATTGTAGCTCGGCAGACATCATGTTCTACTCGTGCTTCGACAGTTTAAATCTAAACCTATCTCAACTGGAGCCTTATCATAGACCCCTCCTCGGTTTTGCTGGAGATAAAGTTTTTCCACTTAGGACGATCAAATTGGATATATTCATTGGTACATGGCCTGCTTGTCGAAAAGAAAGAACACGCTTCTTCGTGATGGATAAAAATGTTCAATCAGCCTACAATATCATCATGGGAAGGGTAGGATTGAAGAAGTTCGAGGCAGTGCCATCTACGGTACATCAATGCCTAAAATTTCTAACAAATTTCGAAGTAGGAGTTGTGAAGGGTGATAAAAAAGTAGATCGGGAATGTTACTATTCATCTACCGAGAAAGAGGAACTGGAAGAATCAAGGAAAAAGACTACTACCTATCAAGTGGAGGAAGGTGCAGAAATTAAAACATTGGATCCTAGAGATGAGTCCCAAATCGTGAAAGGCCAGGTGGTGGAAGATACTGAAAACATTATTCTGGACGACGAGCACCCTGAACGAACAACTCAAATAGGTTCGTCGTTGGACGCCTCACTAAAACAGAAATTCATAACTTTCCTAAGAAGCAGAAAGAAAACTTTTTCATGGAGTCATGAGGACATGCCCGGAATAAACCCAAATTTCTTATGTCACGAACTCAACATGAATAAAGAGATCAATCCAATAAAGCAGAGAATAAGAGTATTCAGTCCCGAGAAGAATCAAGCTATACAGGAAGAGGTCGAGAAGCTCCAGAAAGCTTGCTTTATTGAAGATGTTAAATATCCAGACTGGTTAGAAAATGTGGTGATGGTAAAGAAAAAACAATAAATGGAGGATGTGTGTAGATTTCATCGACCTCAACAAAGCATGCCCAAAGGACCATTTTCCCTTGCCCCGAATTGATCAATTACTAGATGCTACCTTGGGACATGAGCTGTTGAGCTTTATGGAAGCTTATTCTGGATACAACGAGATTAAGATGAAACCTGAAGATAGGGAGAGTACTTCTTTCATTACCTCGGGACACGAGCTATTATGCCTTTTGGTTTGAAAAATGCAGGTGCAACATATCAGCGGCTGATGAACAAGGTGTTTGCAGAACAAATCAGTTGCAATATGTAAGTCTATGTTGATGATATGTTGACAAAGAGCAAGAAAGCTGATGATCATCTAGTTGACTTAGGCCAGACCTTTGATCAACAAGATAAATATCAAAAGAAGCTGAACCCGACGAAGTGCATATTTGGAGTACGAGAAGGCATGTTTCTCGGGTACATTTTTAATCAACGAGGCATTTAAGCAAACCTTGAAAAGATCAAATCTCTGTTAGAGCTGCGATCTCCAACGACGAAGAAAGAAGTGCAAATTCTTACAGGACGAGTAGCAGCACTCAATAGATTTGTATCGCGAGCAACTGATAGATGTCTCCCATTCATCAAAACACTCCGAAAGACTTTTGAGTGGAATAATGAATATGAGAAGGCTTTTCAAGACTTGAATATATATCTGGGAGCACCTCCACTATTGTCCAGGCCAGTGATGGGAGAAAAATTGTACTTGTATCTGGCAGTGTCAGAGAATGCAGTTAGCTCGGCATTAATAAGAGTAGAGAATGGAGTATAAAAACCGATTTATTACACTAGCAAAGCATTCCGAGGAGCAGAGATCAGATATCCAAAGCTGGAAAAATTGGCACTAGCATTGATCGAGGCAAGTAGAAGAATGAAGCCATACTTCCAGGCTCGTACTATAGTCGTATATACCGATATGCCATTAAGGCAAGCTCTTCATAAACCAGAAAAATCAGGAAGATTGATGTATTGGGCAATAGAGCTCGGTGAATATGACATAATTTATGAACCCAGATCATCGCTTAAAGGGCAAGCAGTAGCTGAAAAATGTTACTAAAGCCGTTTATTAAAAATAAACTATTTAAGTAACTCCGATCTGTTTTTTTAAGAAACTCTTTTCGTAAAAACCAAACTATTTGAACACAAGATGTGTTTAACAAATCAGTATGTACGAGATCTATTCATGTTTTTAATAACAGGTTTATAAAGTAGTTTAAAAAACGTAAACTCAGCACAACCAAGAATGAGATGAGAAGATGTAGAAAGATTATGTTCACTATGTTTTTTTACGTGGTAAAACTCACCAATTGAGGAAACATCCACGACCCCCTCTACGGAGTAAAATGAAAAATCCACTAAAACAAATATATGAGTTACAAACTATATAACTAACATGCAAACAACTCAGACCTATATAAGTTTAGGAATGTACCCTCTGGTGTCCTTAAAACTTCTCTACAGTTCTGATTGTAGATATAGTTCTCCCAGTTTGTTAACTTCTTATTTGTTCCAGCACTTTACGTCGACTCTTTGTTCACAAGATCTTATTACCAATACTTTTCGTGTTATAGGGTGAAAGTGTTTGTGGAGGTGCTTTCTAACACATGCATGAACACACATACACTTATTAAGTACAAACAGTCCTAACAAATTACAGTAACACTATATGTTGTGATCTTTTCTTTTTCTTTCTTCTTACAAAACTTTTCACCTTATTTGACCTTTAAATCATTCCCAGAATCCACGGATACCTTGCTAGGAAGACAGACAAGGTCTTAATCAATCTCAGAATATAGAAAAGCTTTTCGAGATTGAAGACCTCCAAGTGAGATTCCAAACTAGGTCAAAGGTTTAGTTTTACAAGAACTAGAAATAGAAAACATTCATTGTTGATTTCAAAACGTTTTATGGAAAATAATCAACAATGTATTTCTCACGATGAGAAATAAAGAATGAAACTAAGTGTAATGTAACATGAATAACTCAGATCTGAAATTTCTATGAAATCAGAAAGTAGATCTGAGTAAACGTTTAAGTTGAAAACAAGATCTAACGAACAAGAGGTTACAACAACAAAAACTCAACTCAAACTCTCAAGAACACTCAGAGTAGTGTTTTGGATATGAGTGTGTTTTGAAGAAGTGTTTGAGTTTAGTTGGAAGAGGTTTAGACGAACAGGGTTAGGGTTTCTAACTCTCTCTCTTCTCTCTGTTTTCTCTCTTCTCTCTCTTCTCTCTTCTCTCTCTACTCTCTCAATTTCTCAGGGGAAATGAAAATGGCAGAAGTCTTCGAAGTCTGAGAATAGGGTCCCTTTTATAGGGTGAAGAGAAGGTTCTAGAGGGTGGATTAAAACTAAGGGCCAGGATTAAGTCAAGTCAAATTGACTTAGATCGAAGGGTTCTAATAAAGCGGTGATTAAACGAATCCTGATTGGTTTAGAAAGTTGTACTGTGATTCACCAAGACAACATACAGATCTTCGATAGCTAAAGATCCAAGGGCTAAAAACATACGCGTTTTTAACTCAGTAAAGAAACACAGTTACAGCCAATCAGACGAAGACAGGTGTTGGGCAATAACGGGATCCGAAATGCGTGTCTGAAACTAATTAAAACCACACCCTGAAGTTTACTCCACTTTCGGATTCTACCCAAGGTAACATTAGGCCAAAATTCCCAACAAATAATATTTACAAATTGACCACAACACTTTTTAAACAAGTTTTAATTAAGAAAACCTTATTTTAAAAATGTTTAAAAAATCCCAAAAAATTATTAAAATTCTAATTTAGGGATTTAAACACACTCAACATATGTACACACATTACTATGCAGTATGATATGTAATAAATGAATTCTACTCTGTATGAGTGTTGGCAATTTGATCTTGATCAAAACAAGATAAAGAGATGAAGTAGAAAACAAACTTCTGAGGTTCTTTGGATACTAGGGAGGACATAATTTTGTCACAATTTCCAAACTAGATGAGAACTTATACAATATAGACTCAATTGAGTCAAAAGTATAAGGGCTTGAATCTCCCCCTTCGGAAATATGAGACAACATCTCCTTTGAGTCATCTAGGACTCGTACGGCAACAAGAAAATAAGAAAAACTTATTCCTATCAAAATTCTATCTACCCAATACCTAGAAATAAAAAAGTACATAACTCAACTAAGTACATTTGAATACCCTATTACAACTGTTGAGAGCAACTGTGCAGTAAGAACCTGCAATAAATCACTAAGATCAAGCGATTTAGCATATGAAAGAATGGAATAGACTCAAATTTCTCCCCCATTTTGTCTGAAATGGACAAAGGGAAAAAAACTTGGATAAACAGTAAAATGATTAGTCAGCATAAACCATACCAATAGATTTTCGTAATGAAATGAATCTATTATAATCTAGAGGTTTGGTAAATATACCTGCGAGTTGTAGATCAGTAGGAAGATAATTGATTTCTAATTCCTTAGATTCAACCGATTCACGTATGAAATGATGTCTTATTTTAATATGCTTTGTTCGCGAGTGTTGAACATGGTTTTTAGAAATATTAATCGCACTTTGATTATCACAATAGAGATGCAATTGGTTTTCTTAAATACTATAATCACTTAGCATTTGTTTAAGCCACATTAATTGAGGACAACAACTGCCAGCGGCTATGTATTCAGATTCAGCTATTGAGAGTGATGTCCAGTTTTGTTTTTTACTACTCCATCCTACAAAGTTATTACCAATATAATAACATGCTCCTGATGTGCTTTTACTATCATCAGTACACCCAACCCAGTCAGCATCAGTGTACCCAATTATGGTGCTTGGTGTGTCATTAGTGAACCAAATTCCAAACTTAAAAGATTAAAGAAGGATCTAACTAGCTGGAACAAGGAAAAAAACTGCCATGTAACTGATCAGGTGCAAAATTGTGAGCTTGAGTTGAACATTAAAGAATGCTCTTATGAGCAAGATCCTTCAGATTTCAACAGAATGGAGATGTCAAAATCCCAGGCCCATCTTCTTGGGGCCTTAAAAATGGAAGAAGATTTTTGGCATCAAAAATTGAGGGGAAAATGGCTGTTTGAGGGAGATTCTAATACAAGATTTTTTCATGCTTCAGTGAGGGCCAAACATTCTAGGCTTCTTATTCACAAGATTAAAAATCAATCAGGGGCATGGATTGAAGATATTGAAGGCATTAAAAAGGAGTTTGCTGTTCACTATCAAGACCTCTTCAAAGCAGACCACATTGAAGAGGAAGAAGGTATATTGGAGGCTATTTCCGCTAGGGTCACTCACACTCAAGCCAAGGATTTGGATGAATATCCCACTGAAGATGAAATCCACAATGCTATCCTAGAGTTGAATGCTAATAGTTGTGCAGGCCCTGATGGTTTCAATGGTAATTTTTACCAAAAATTCTGGAAATTCATTAAATCTGACCTCATAAATGCAGTGCTTTTCTTTTTCGCAGGAGGGGTTCTTCCTAATAGTTGGACTAGTACCAATATAGTCCTTATTCCAAAAACTCAGGCCCCCAAAACTTGCAATGATTTCAGGCCAATAAGTTTGTGTAATTTTTGTTTTAAGATTATAACAAAAATTTTAGCTTCAAGGCTTGCAAACATTCTTCCCTCTATTATTGGGCCTTCTCAAGCAGGTTTTATTAAAGGCAGGCAGATATCTGAGAACATTATTTTAGCTCAAGAGATGATGTCCCTCATTGGTAGAAAGGCTCATGGGTCAAATGTGGTTGTTAAATTAGATATGTCTAAAGCATATGACAGAGTTTCATGGTTATTTCTCACAAAAATGCTGAGAAAATTTGGGTTTTCAGAGGTTTGGATTGACAGAATATGGAGGATAGTTTCAAATAATTGGTTTTCTCTTCTCATTAATGGTCAGGTTGCAGGGTATTTCCAATTTTTTAAAGGTCTTAAACAAGGAGATCCTCTTTCTCCAGGTCTTTTTACTATTGTTGCTGAAGCTTTAAATCAAGGTCTACACAACCTTTTTCTGAATCGAAAGATCAAGCCATTTCCTCATCCAAGGGGTTGTCCTCTTATATCAAACTTGAGCTTTGCTGATGACACTATAATTTTCTGTAATGGGGGTACTCAAAGCTTAAGAAACCTGATGAAGTTTTTGAAGAGATATGAAAAAGCCTCGGGCCTTGTTATAAACTACTCCAAAAGTAGTTTCACCACTCATCATTCAATTCAGAGAAGCAGGATAAAAGCTATTGAAGGTATCACGAATTTCTCCAAAAAATCCATTCCCCTCAAATACTTGGGATGTCCAATTTTCTATGGGAGAAATAAACATTCTTATTTTAATGGTTTGATAAATAGAATTCAATGCAAATTAGAGGGATGGCAATCAAAATTCCTTTCCTTTAGTGGCAGGAAAATTCTTATATCCTCTGTCCTTGGGACTATTCCTATTCACTGCATTGCTGCTCTGAAACCTCCTGCTAGTGTCATTAATCATATCCACTCTATCTTCAGTAACTTCTTCTGGGGCAACTCTCTAGAGTTTGGTAAGAGACACCACTGGATTAAATGGGATAACCTCTGTTTACCTTTGCAAGAAGGAGGTCTTGGCTTTAAATCTCTTGCAGATCTCACCAAAGCTTTTAGCTTAAAGTTATGGTGGAATTCAGCAAATACTAACAGTTTGTGTCATGAGTTTTTAAAATGCAGGTCTTTATCTATTTCGGGTAGCAGATCCAAAACTCAACACAGAATAAATCTAGTAAAGGAGGAGGCTATAAAGCATTCTAAAGAGATCAATGGAAAGTTATACTGGACTCTCACCTCAAATGGAGATTTCACAACAAAATCTGCTTGGCATTCAATCAGGAAAACTAGAGTTTCATCTATTTTATGCAAATCCATTTGGAATAAAGATATTCCTTCAAAAATCTCTATATTTCTATGGAAATGCTACCACCATATTTTACCTATAGATGAATATCTCCAGATGATAGGGATTCTAACAGCTTCTATATGCAGATGTTGCAAAAATCAATCAGAAACTTTCAATCACCTATTTATTGATGGCCCAATAGCTTCAGAAGTATGGTCATTTTTTGCCAACATCTTTGGCATCAAGCTATACTCAGGTTCTTTCAACCAAATGATGCTTTCATGGTGGATAAGGCCTTCCAAAGTTGATTACATTCAATATCTTCTCCTTTTGTTGCCAGGGGTCATTCTTTGGGAGATTTGGATTTCTAGAAATCAAAATGTTTTTGAAGGAATTATTATGGATAGTAAGAAGATTATCTCTAATGTCTTCAAGCTAATGCATATGTGCTCTTCAAATATTTATTTCAAATCCAAATCTATGGCCTATGTTAATGTTAAAGATCTTTTCAGCATCAAATCCGAGCCCAAGCCCAATGTTTGCTTTCTGGTCAAATGGCTAAAACCAATCGGATTTCAATTCAAACTCAACACAGATGGGGCCTCCAAAAACAATCCAGGTGTGGCTGGCTCTGGAAGGATCATCAGAGATCAATGTGGAAGATTTGTTTCAGCGTTTTCATCCTTTGAAGGGATTATGTCAAACACAAGAGCTGAATGTGTTGCTATTCTCAATGGTCTCAAAATCTGCAAAGATCTCAATTTAAGTAGATTACAGGTAGAATCTGACTCTCAATTTATTATCAACATCCTCAAGGGTATCATTCCAAAGCCTCCTTGGTCTCTATTGGACATTCTGAAAGAAATTAAGGACTTAGATTTGGACATCTCCTTCACTCATTGTTGGAGAGAGGCAAATAAGGTTGCTGACTGCTTGGCCAATCATGGAATTGAGGATAAACAACACAAAATCTTCTCTTCAGCTAAGGATCTTCCCATAACCGCCATTGGTTGCTATAGGATGGACTTACAAGGCATTCCATCAATTAGGCTTCTATAGTAATTTATTCTATTTATTTTTATAGCTAGCTCTTTATCTCTTGTAATGCCGCCTTGGTAGGGCTTTTCTACCTTTCTATCAATAAATTGGGGGTCTTTCTTTAAAAAAAAAAAAAAAAAAAAAAAAAAAAAAAAAAAAAGTGAACCAAATTCCTAGATTTAGAGTGCCTTTTACATATTTAATGATACGTTTAACAGCATTCAAGTAGCTCTCTTTAGGGTTACTTTGATATCGAGAACATACACACACAACATACATAATATCAGGATGCGAGGCAGTAAAATATAGTAAGGTGCCTATCATACTACGATACTGAGTAGGATCTACAGATTTTCCATTTTCATCTTTAAAAAGTTTTAGCGTAGTACTCATGGGCGTTTTAGCATCTTTAGCACTCTCGAGACCAAATTTCTTTACTATCTCTAAAGCTTACTTGGATTGCAATACAAATAATCCATCTGAATTTTGTTTGACTTGAAGGCCTAAGAAGAATTGTAGCTTCCCCATAAGGGACATTTGAAATTCATTATGCATAGTTTTAGAGAAGGATTTGACTTCTGAGGGAGAAGTTGATCCAAATATACTATCGTCAACATAAACTTGAGCAATAGTGATGTGTTTGTCAAAATGTTTGACAAAAAGAGTTTGGTTATTTCTGCCTCTTTTGAAACCTTTATCTAAAAGAAAACTGGAAAGACGCTCATACCAAGCTCTAGGAGCTTGTTTAAGGCCATACAAAGCCTTTTTCAGACGAAATACATGATTTGGATGTTTAGGGTCAATGAAACCTTTAGGTTATTCTACATAGGTTTCTTCAGCCAGTATTCCATTAAGGAACGCAGATTTGAGATCCATTTGGTACAGTGTAAAGTGCATGTGGCAAGCTATAGGAAAAAGCATACGAACAGATTCTAAACGAGTAACAGGAGCAAAAGTCTCGTTAAAATCTATTCCTTCTATTTGAGAGTATTCTTGAGCAACTAATCTAGCTTTATTTCTAATTATTATCCCATTTTCATCAGTCTTATTTTTGAAAATCCAAAGTGTGCCAACAACCTTTTTGTTATCAGGACGTGGAACAAGATACCAAACATCATGAATGACAAATTGTAAAAGTTCTTCCTGTACAGAAGAAATCTAGTGAGAGTCATTCAATGCCTCATTTACATTCTTTGGTTCCACAAGGGAAACAAAACATGCATAATGTGCATAATTTATGAGTTGGGATCTTGTATGCACTGGCTCACTAGGGTTACCAACTACGTTATTTATGGGATGATCTTTAGAAACCCAGTTAGGAACCTCAGGTGTCTCAATAGGTAGTGAATTATCCATTGTAGAGGAGTCATTTTCTAAAATATTTGTAGACTCTTCCTCAATAGTAAATTCACCAGTCTTGATTTCTAGAGTAGTGTCACTAACAATTACATTTATGGATTCCATCAAAGTTTTAGTGCGAAGATTATACACTCGATAAGCTCTACTGTTGGGTGAATATCCTAGAAATATGGCTTTATCTCCTCGGCTCTCAAATTTGGATAAGTGTTCCCTATCTTTGCATACATAACAAGTACTGCCAAAGGTTCTAAGGTATTTGAGATTAGGTTTTTTATTGTACCAAAGTTCATAGGGGGTTTGTTTGGAATTCTTTCTAAGATAGACCCTATTTATAATGTGACAAGCAGTACGAATGGACTCTACCCAAAAATATTTAGGTAAATTCTTGGCATGTAACATAACACGTGGCATCTCCTGAAGAGTAAGATTCTTTCTCTCCGCAATACCATTCCGTTGAGGGGTTTTAGGAGCACTGAACTCGTGCTTATAACCATTATAGTCACAGTATTCTATAATACTAGTGTCTTTGAATTCACCACCTCTATCACTTCGAATTCTATTCACTTGAGTATCCTTCTCATTTTCAATCCTAAGAAGAATTTTTAGGAAGGTTTGGTACGTTTCAGACTTTTGTTTTAAGAAGGCTACCCAGGTAAATCTAGTGAAGTCATCAACCATAACTAGGATGTAACTGTGTCCACAGAGACTAACAGTTTGGGAGGGACCCATTAGGTCCATATGGATGAGTTCTAAGGGATTAGAGGCAAGAATATCTTTGACTTTCTTATGAGGTGCCTTAATAATTTTACCTTCTTGATAGGAACCACAGATAAGGTTGGGTATAAGTTTGATTTTAGGAACTCCTCTAACTATTTCTTGAGAGGTCAGTCTACTAAGGTTATCGTAATTTATATGACCCATTCTGTTATGTCATATCTCATTGTCATCCATTCTGGCAACATTACAGATTTCAGAATTGTTCATGAAAGTGTCGCAATTACCAGGAGTTCTGAATCCAGTAATTATGCATTCACCTTTTTCATTTAAAAGTTTGCAATTGTTCTTTGAAAAGGTAACAGTATGATCTGAGTCACAAAATTGCGATATGCTAAGTAGATTTGCCTTAAGACCTTTAACTAAAAGAACATCTTGAAGAATAGGAAGCCCATCTTCTTGGAGAGTTCCTTTGCCTATCATTTGAGATGAAACTCCATCACCAAAAATGACTTTACCACCAGCAAAGCTGGTTTTGTTTAAAAGTTTAGTTTCATCACCAGTCATATGCTTAGAACATCCAGAGTCTAAATACCAACCAGATGATGTGTGTTCAGCTTTTAAAGAAGTAACAACAACATTATACTTCATCTGAGGTAATAGATCATCTTTTCTAACCCAAATTGCCTTAGTTTTCATCTTGCGCTTATTAGCTCTTAATTGATAATATTTGCAAGCTTTTAATTTTTGCTGAAAAACATTTTGGGCATGATTTTGAATTTTGTGAAAGACTTGAGCATTTGGTTTAGGAAAGGGCTTAGGATTCCTTCTAGTAAATTTTCTTTTAGGTTTGGTCTTTCTCTTTCTATAATTAGAGTTTTTATCTGGCTGTCTAGGAAGTATATAATTGTTGCGGCTCCTCCTAGAATAGTTAAAGTTCTGATAGATATAAGGATTATAGGTAGGTTTAACGAGTCTCCTAGCATAACAATCATCAAAAGAATGACCATATATGTCGTAGTAGGAGCAATAAAGATTTCTCAGAATAGGGGTCTCCTTAGGAAAGTCTCTAAACAAAGGTTTTGAAGAGTTTTGAGGTTGAACTCTATTCCTAGGTGTGACAGTTTTGAATGCAGACTCACTCTTCCTAATAGAAGGGAAGACGTATTTAGCCTTAGGTGAACTTTAATGTTTAGAGCAACTTGATTCCCCAATGTTAAAATTTTGATTTTTTGAATCAAACTCAGTTTTTAGAGAATGAAAGTCTGGCATGTTTCAATAGGTCTTTTGCCTCCTGACACAAACTTGATAGGTTCAAAGGATTTTGTTTGTGTTTTCAAAGTGGGGCAAACCCCTATTCCAGTTCGATCATCAGAATTGGTTTTTGATTCAGCAACAAATTCATCAAAACATTTTGAATTATTTTCAAATTTTGTAAAAATTTTGAAAACAGTTGCTATCTTTTCTTTAGTTTTCTCCAATTCTAACAATGTCCCTTTGTATTTTTTCTCCAGAGTTTCATTTGTTTCTTTTAAATCTCTGTGTTTTTCATCAAACATTTTGATCTCGCTTTTATGAGTCAAACATTGGGTAGTATACTCTTCAGCATTTAGTTTAACCATTAGGCTTAGATCTTCTAACTTCTTAGTGAGATCTTTCACAATCTTTTCTAGTCTAGTGCTTTTCTTGAGAGTTTTAGCATAAAGTTTGTGAATGTCAGGGAGGTTTCCATTGTCCGAGTCACTAAGTGTGGTGTGTGGAGTGACCCCTAAAGATTCATTTGTTAAACTAACACACCCATTGACATCGTCATTATCGCTATCCCTTTGACTCACACACCCCGAGGTAGAACATGCAACATTCTCAGTAATCAAAGCATCTAAACTAGTATAAACATGATTCTCAATAACAGTAGTAGAGTTACTAGAATCATTCTCATACACAGGCATAAGCACATCATCATTATATATGATCTTGGCAAAGAAGGACATGCAAGGATCAAAAACATCAGATGACTCAGGTTCCTCCTTTTCAGAATCACTTGAATCATCCCATGTTTTGCAAATGTTAGCTCTAGTGTGTTTGTTTTGAGTGTTCAAGTTAACTCTACAGTCTTGTGCAATGTGCCCCAGTTTACCACATCCATAGCATTCAGTCTTCTTAAGGTCTCTATTAGGTCTAATGTGAGAGTCCTTGTGATTTTTGTCATGGTTTTTCTCATGAGGCCTATGATTAGAGGAAGTTGGATAATTTGAATTGCCTTGTTTATTTGCCACTTTGTTTCTAAACTCAATAATTTTCTTAAACTGTTTAGTAATTAAGGCAATATGATTGTCCAAACTCTCTATATTGCATTCCTCATCAGAATCATAAGTGGGGAATATAAGTTCAGTCTTAGTTAACTTAGAAGAAAAGCTAAGATTGGAACTAGTCTGTTTCCTATGGGTTTGAGTCAATTGTTTCTTAAATTATAGTTCCATTTCCACAGTTCTTAGTTTACTACTGAGTAATTCAGGAGTGATATTTTAATCACACATTTCCTCAATAGCATATCTTTTGTTATCAAATTTATGTGGTAATGATCTTAGAATTTTAGATACAATTTCATGTCCGTCATAAGTCACTCCATTAGCATGTAGTTTGGTCACAATATCAGTCAAGTTCATATAGAAGTCATCAAATGACTCAGTCTTAGACATAATTAAGGAGTTATACTGCTGAATAAGCATTTGGATTTTAGCAGCCTTAACTCTAGTGTCTCCTTCATGAGCAGTAACCAAAGTGTCCCGGGCTTCCTTAGAAGTGGTACATGATGAGATTCTTTTGAACTCATGTTCATTTATGGACATAAATATGGCATTCTTTCCTTTATTATTATTTCGAGAAACTTGTTTCTCTTCTTGAGTGAACTCACTTAGAGCTTTTCTTAACCCTCTCGTTACTTCCTTCGTTGGCTGGTTTAGTAGGAAAAATGTAACCATTTTCAACTATGTCCCAGACATCATCTCCCAGAGTTCCTTGAATGAAGGCAATCATCCTTACATTCCAGTAAGCAAAATTGGTTCCATCAAAGATTGGAGGTCTGGTCAAGTTACCAAATCTTTCATTTTTCTCGTCCATATTTGATTTTCAGAAAACAATTTTAGAAACACGGGATCTCTTTTGAAATAAGTTTACCAAGCTCTGATACCAATTGAAAAATGTTACTAAAGCCCTTTATTAAAAATAAACTATTTAAGTAACTCTGATCTGTTTTTTTAAGAAACTCTTTTCGTAAAAACCAAACTATTTGAACACAAGATGTGTTTAACGAATCAGTATGTACGAGATCTATTCAAGTTTTGAATAACAGGTTTATAAAGTAGTTTAAAAAACTTAAACTCAGCACAACCAAGAATGAGATGAGAAGATGTAGAAAGATTATTTCACTATGTTTTTTTACGTGGTAAAACCTCACCAATTGAGGAAAACATCCACGACTCCCTCTACGGAGTAAAATGAAAAATCCACTAAAACAAATATATGAGTTACAAACTATATAACTAACATGGAAACAACTCAGATCTATATAAGTTTAGGAATGTACCCTCTGGTGTCCTTAAAACTTCTCTGCAGTTCTGATTGTAGATGTAATTCTCCCAGTTTGTTAAATTCTGATTTGTTACAGCACTTTACTTCGACTCTTTGTTCATAAGATCTTATTACCAACACTTTTCGTGTTGTAGGGTGAAAGTGTTTGTGGAGGTGCTTTCTAACACATGCATTCACACACACACACACACTTATAAAGTACAAACAGTCCTAACAAATTACAGAAACACTATATGCTGTGATCTTTTCTTTTTCTTTCTTCTTACAAAACTTTCCACATTATTTGACCTTTAAACCATTCCCAGAATCCACGGATACCTTGCTAGGAAGACAGACAAGGTCTTAATCAATCTCAGAATATAGAAAAGCTTTTCGAGATTGAAAACCTCCAAGTGAGATTCCGGACTAGGTCAAAGGTTTAGTTTTACAAGAACTAGAAACAGAAAACATTTATTGTTGCTATCAAAACGTTGTGACACCCCGCCTAATTAAATATCGGGCGATCACTCCTTTATTAAATTAAAATTAAGGTGAACAGTTGGTTCATTCTTAGCATCACTGTCGTAAAAATACTATTCCAATTTAAACAACCTAAATAATTAAGTTAAGTGTCAAAACAATTTAAAACCTTATTCTCATTTTATTAAATCCGGTTATAAAACCTTAAACCATTAACATATAAAGAGTCACACATTAAGAATAAAAATAGAATTGAACATATATGAATTTAATCATCAATAATAAATCCCAACATTTACAACACTAAAGGAAAACATCCTAACAGTAATAAATCCCGAAATAAAGGTACTGAAAGTAAAAATTTCAATCTCTGATAATACCAATTATATAATAGAAAGAGAGCGACACATGCCCCTGCTGGATAAAACTGAACTGGGAGTATAATCAAATGGGTGAAGTCGTCTAAACAACAGGCTTGCAACTCCCACCTAAGTTGCAGCACGTTCCTTCCAAAGGATCCTAAGTAAGACGCCCCTGTGGCTGGGCACCTGTAATACATACATATATATACAAGAGAGAAAAGGAAATAGAAACGGATCAGAGCCCGATAGTGTATATGATTTAAAAATTCGTTTAGCAAGTATTTAAATTGATTACAGGCTAATGCAACAACATATTAGTGCGACACTCTCTTGAGAAATTCTCACCTCTCTTCGAATGTGCACACCTATCGCACTAACCTTCCCAATGGTCTATCTCGTCATATACCACACAATCTTTCCCCATTGATTTAACTTATCTTAGGTTATTCGAAGGATTTTCAACTGAACGACACAAGTATTCAAAACGTAAGATTTCAATTTGTAACCAACGTTGTCCTTTTAACTTTATTAATCAATAAAGTTTTTCAGTGTCATATTATACTTTCTCAAAACAATTATTTATAATTTGAGTCATCAACCATGTCCTACATATCAAATCACAGTAGGCAGTTCCAGATTTTAAAATTTCATATATATATTAACTACTCGTATAATATATATATCATAACAGTACCCCAGATAAAAACTATGGTGCGGTCATACTATGCTATCCAATACCCGTATCAATCGTACTAAAGGGAATACAAGTTCGGAATCACTCTCAAACTGTATAAATACATACACAAACAATATTGAGGCGAAGAATAGTTTCCAAGTCCAAGCGGTCAGTACATACCCTCACGTCTCTTAGGACCGTGACTACCGATTCGATAGCCTGTACCTAGGATTCCTATCTTCTAGGGTAGGAGTCAATATCCCCCATAAGGCACACGAGATAAGATCGTCCCAGCACGGTAACCTCGGGGATAGCAACTAGCGCGGGCATGATTTTCACAAGTATATAATATATGCATACACAATCATATAAATATACCACTTTTATTATATCAATTTAGGTTTATCCAATAACCCACATTCACAACATTTATCCTTATTTTCCCAATATTATTTATCAAGTATAATGGTTCGTTTCTAACTTTAATTCGAAGGGTTTTTCCAACTTACTACGTAACCCTCATGGACTCTATTCTTCCAAATGTACAATTCAGTAGATATCTATTTATGTTCCAACGTAACTCTCTCTTACGTGTCTCTCCCCTTTAATATATACTTACATTATCCCTTATGGAAAATATCCCAAAAATATAGATTTCGCCTTACATTAAAGGATTTTGAATTTTATTTTCAAAGACGAGAATTTCAAACGGTTTCGGAATCGGAATTAAAATGGAGTTTGAATTGAATTTTTTATTATCTCTAAGAGTCCTCAAAACATAAAACTGTCTAGCAAAAAAAATATTAAAAAATATTGAACACTCCGATCGAGCTAAATTTTTTTTATAGCTTCCTCTCGTCTTCAGCTAATTCTCTGTAAAAATTTCATCCAATTCCAACTGTCCGATCGTCCGGAATAATTTTTTTTTTAGTGTTTGTATCTGATTAGAACTCTTTTCTTAATCAAACTCTTAATCCTTTACATGACAAAGGGTTTCCATAATATCATATAAATCATCACTACATGAAAATTTCCAATCTCAAATTGGGTTTTTCTTCCATAAATCTCATCCTAAAAACTCCTAAACTAATATGGATGATGCATCAACGAAATAAGAAAGATAAACACTTGCCTGGGATTTTCAGAAATCTGGTTTGGTGTTGAATTTGGTGTGGTTGCGTTCCCCGTCTCGCGATCTACGCGTTGGCGGTGGCGGCGGTGTAAACGGATGAGTTTTGAGCCTTGGAATGCCTTGAGAGCTCTCTCCTCTCCTCTCCAATGGTCGTTCTAGTGTTTTGAGTTATCTAACCCTAGGAGATAACCTAAACATCTGATATAACCCCTTTAATTTTCGTGGGTTTAATTACCCAAAAATACAAAATGACTAAAATGCCCTCCCGGGGTACTAATTAGGCCTAAAAACGCCCCGAGACACAAATCAAACCCCCGGGTATTCTTTTCTGACTATCTCGGCCCTTCAGGACACGTTGGCGCACTCAAAACGACCATACGAACAACCTATAAAATATTCACTTTTATTAATCCACATTTAGTCCCGACACGACACAGGTGCGTCCCGACTTAAATTTCCACAATTTTCATTTTATTCACATGTGACAATATTATAAAAATAAAACTCATATATTACTATACTCATCCAGTAATATGCAACAAATAATATATTCCCAATAATTACTAACTCTTGTCACGCTAGTAAATATTTAGAACAACATTTCGGATTAAAATTAAATTAATTTATCTCAATTAAATTTAATAAATCCTTAAATTTAAAAGCCATGAAAATACGGGATATTACATACTTCCCCTCTAACAACGGAATTTTGTCCCGAAATTCGGAAAATAAGGCCTACCAGGTAGCACAATTCTGGATATCCTTGTCAGTACGCAAACTATCTACATAGTACGACGCTCAATCACTATAGCCTTTTCCTCACAGCAACATTGTTTTACATTCTCATTGGAGACACTTAACATTGCACTCCCAACTGACAACATTTGAATAGGTTACGTTTATACGTTATAAATTCCATTATCTCACTATCATTAGGAGGTCGCACCTCACTACATGACAACTACTCGGATTTATAAATACACAAAATTCCCATTCTGAGAAGATCATACGAACATTTGACCACTCTTGACTGCCTAAAATAGTCGTGGAATTCCACCATAGTTATCGGATATTTTCTCGACCGATCCAAAAATTCTGATTATCTACTCTCCTCTAAACATACGGAAGGAGAATAGTCGAGGTTCTTCCATAACCAAACCTTAATAAGTACCTCGTACGCGACAAACAGGTACGAGTGCTTCTACAGAGCATTCTAGAAATCATCGTACCAAGATTCCAAAATCTCCTTCACGTGGCTCCACTAATCTTTAATCACCATGCGCTTATTCCCTAGCTAAGGGTGATACATCCTACTCGAAACGAAATTTTATCTCCGCTGGTTCCTGAAATCCCATATCAAAGGTGGGATTCACCAATCTCATCCTGATTCAGAAATTTATACTGCGCCGGACCATGCACTGGCGCGATCCTTCCTTTCAAAGGACGTCTGGGGCATACTAGTTAATATTGTAAGCCAGCCCAAAGGAATATCAATCACTTCCATCTCGGCGACTTAATTCACATGTTCAGGATAAACCCTTGATCTTGTTTTGAGGATGGAAAACCCTCAAAGAACTTTACCGACTATACCAACCTCTTCCAATTTCAGGAATTTTCGATAAATAGAAAATTCTTTTGTTGATTCTCCTCTTTCAACCAAACCTTACCTATGGGCAGTGCATGTAAATACTACTCACTACGTCTCGCTAAACATCGATTCTTCCCATGAAATGTCTCGCATTAAGTGATACGTAATACTCCCCTTCCTTCCTTGGAGTATGCCGAAAGTTCCGACCCGTGCTCTTCTCTCCACGAAGCGTACTTCTCGATCTCTTATACAATACTAACATCAATACTCTTTGTATGTGCAAGTCGCTCTCACACTTGACTAATAACAACTCCGCTCCGGGTGTGCTTCATAACAATTAAATTCTACTCTATTCAAGGAATACCAATTCTTGAATGGCTTCCCACAGCCTTCCAATCAAGTGAGGGCATGCTATTCTAATTGCACACTTATGTATGGATTATCGCCCCTCATGTGACGTTTAATCCACTCTATCACTTCCACTTCGTTATACTAGTCCCACAAACATATATTTCACACGTCTATTACCACATCCCTTCGACTCGGACTATTTTAACTATAGTTAACCAAGATACCCACATTTTTGTAACACTCGACCGCCCTGGGAGAGCGAACGGCGTGCTACTCATCTGTAGGACTAACTAAATTGAACGGAATAGAAGGAATATGGCATTCAAATTCCATGACAATAAAAGAGGAATAATAATTCTCAACCTTCCTCAGATAAGTACAATAATTTTCCCAAATAGGTACAAGAACCAAAATAAATCACTAACGCTCTATTCATCAAAATAATTACAGGGCATCTCTTTTGTATAATATAAAGTTCTTTCCAGATAATCCATGCTAAAAATCATTCCAACTCTTTATTCACCTTGTGTTATGTACGCGGTTATGACATTTGGGTACTCTCAATCACCCTAGAATCAAAATTCTTAAATTCTCCTTATCATTGTTCCACCCCTTAACTCGTGGGGATAACTTTCAATGCTTTCCTACCATAAAAATCCGGCTCCAATGACCTTAAAACAAAATTCAATTTCCAACTTACATACATAATTACTTGATCCCATTTCGACCAGGGTACCGAACTCATGGAATACTGACCAAATGTCTCCCTATTTCCAACCTTACGCTAAGTTTCATGCGTGGGAGGTCTCGCAAAGCGAAATCCAAACAAGGAACCCCCCCCCCCCCCCGATACACTACTCCCTAGCATTGGAGGTTATCGAAATCCGTTAGGTCCTCCATCCATAGTATATACCCCTTTATTCCGTACCTTGACAGAAATGTTACAATTTCTCCCGTAATTATGCTTAACAAAGAACGTTTCACCAATTTCACTATCGTCCCGTATTGGTTGATGGTAATTACATTCTATAAACCTCGGATACATACGATCGAAATTTTCAAAATTTCCTTTTTTCTAAAGTTAGGGGTATAAATCTTAACTCCCGCATCTCTTAAGGTTAAATATAACACTGCACTCTTCCTATCACTAAGTCCGGAGTGCTAAACATAATATCGAGTCAAGTCTTTTCGCTCAACGGTAAATACCGGTACATACTGAATCATGCTGACAAAGTCTATACATACATTGGTATCGAATATCTCGAGCCCACTATTTCCTCCGAAGTCTCTAGGATAGATAATATAAGTGCGAGTACAACCTTCTTACAGGTAAAGCCTCGCCAAAACAATACGTGTTGCACTAATGTAACTACTCCGATAGCCTTGCAATAAATGCCCACTATCATACTACCCATTTCTATAACATTTTAACAAAGATAATATCATACTCGTGTATCGCATCACTACAACGAGTAACCTCAATAAAATATAAAACACTGTTAATATACTCATTCATCCCCCACGGATAGCACCAAAGAAAAATCCCATTATACTAAGGAAAAATATTCACATAATGGTAACATTTATAATGATATGCATTAAACTCGTCTCACATGCTAATCTTGCAATGAACAAAATATGGTGCTCGCTCGTGTCACATAAACATGCCGCATCCTCTAAGGATACAACTTATACTTCCATCCTGGCAATCGTCTTGACTGCACAAATAGTTTTCGGACGTAACACGTCTGCCCAAACCAAAACAAAATTATTTTTAATCGTCGTCCTTTACTAGGCACCGTATTCTTGTCCCTTTTTATCACTTTGGAACATATTATCGCGAGCAATTTCACTCCGCACCAAAATACCTCAACACATAATCCACTTATCACTTGTCCTACTAACTAGGTTAGGATTGTCCTTCTCTCGGACTTTAGTAGACTCGATTCCTGTTAGCCATCCCGGTTGTTCTCTTAGATTTTTAGGCCATAAAGATCATGTTACTATCTTTAATAGTACTTACTGAATTTACCATCACTTGGTAAGAATTTAACTATCTGAAGCATTTTAATGGTTTTCCTGATGTGTATCCACATCCTTTTGTGGTGCTATACCGACACTGTTGTATTCAGTCTTATTCTCGACTAAATTCTTCGATTCCTTTAACTTCCCCCACAAAGAAGCATTATCATATATATTGACAAAATATGACATTGTCAACCTATGAATCGGTCGTCCATCAGAATTTCCTCGTCGAGTATTATCAACTATTATTACAAGTTGGTCTCCCACTTGGAGTCGTTTCCTCCACTACTATCTACCTCTTTCGATACAAAGTTTGCTAACGATTAGGATTCATATCCACAATTGGACTTCTGTCATGCCCTCCTGCGATGAGTTCTGAACCACGTTTGCTTCTCATCCTGAACAGTTGAGGAAAGAACATACGGTCAACACTCTACCTAAGGTTCTCCTACAGGCATAGCATTCCACTTCTAAAATTGGTGGTTGACTCCAACCATTATAATTTCGGCCCGAAAGCCAAGAAAATTTTCTCTAAATTTTCACTTTCAGTTTGCCACACTCCGTCCTATATTTAAGCCTTTGGATACTTTACCTCCTTTGGTAAACACATACAATTTTCGCGTTTCTAAAATTTCCCACTGACAGTCTCTACACGTTTTTGTAATACGTTGGGTAAGTTTACCCTCGCACCTCATTTGACTATAACAGCAATTGAAAATCATTGCTGCACCTTAGTCGCCTTTCTAGTCGTGGCTTCTCATGCCATAATGGAGGTGACCTCGACTACGGTCATCATCCACGGATATATTTCATAATCTCAACTGAGCCCTGCCTCCTGATGTACGCTTAACGGTCCTCTTCTGACATCCGTCATCGCTCGGCACACGCACACATCCGAACAAAATTAGAATTCACTAGTGTATACACATTATAGCAGGAGAACGAAATCTCGTCAAAGGAATCGACAATCTTAAACATAGGTCTTTATAACAAACAAAGCAACGCTGAAAGAATAATAAGCCGTACAGATCTTAAGGACACTAGAACCTGATGCTCTGATAACACCTGTGACACCCCGCCTAATTAAATACCGGGCGATCACTCCTTTATTAAATTAAAATCAAGGTGAACACTTGGTTCATTCTTAGCATCACTGTCGTAAAAATACTATTCCAATTTAAACACCCTAAATAATTAAGCTAAGTGTCAAACCCATTTAAAACCTTATTCTCATTTTATTAAATCCGGTTATAAAACCTTAAACCATTAACATCTAAAGAGTCACACATTAAGAATAAAAATAGAATTGAACATACATGAATTTAATCATCAATAATAAATCCCAACATTTAAAACACTAAAGGAAAACATCCTAACAGTAATAAATCCCGAAATAAAGGTACTGAAAGTAAAAATTTCAATCTCTGATAATACCAATTAAATAATAGAAAGAGGGCGACACATGCCCTTGCTGGATAAAATTGAACTAGGAGTATAATCAAATGGGTGAAGTCGTTTAAACAACAGGCCTGCAACTCCCACCTAAGCTGCAGCACGTTTCTTCCAAAGGATCCTAAGTAAGACGCCCCTGTGGCTGGGCACCTGTAATACATACATATATATACAATAGAGAAAAGGAAATAGAAACGGGTCAGAGCCCGATAGTGTATATGATTTAAAAATTCGTTTAGCAAGTATTTAAATTGATTACAGGCTAATGAAACAACATATTAGTGTGACACTCTCTTGAGAAATTCTCACCTCTCTTCGAATGTGCACACCTATCGCACTAACATTCCCAATGGTCTATCTCGTCATATACCACACTATCTTTCCCCAATGATTTAACTTATCTTAGGTTATTCGCAGGATTTACAACTGAACAACACAAGTATTTAAAACGTAAGATTTCGATTTGTAACCAAGGTTCTCCTTTTAACTTTATTAATCAATAAAGTTTTCCAGTGTCATATTATACTTTCTCAAAACAATTATTTATAATTTGAGTCATCAACCATGTCCTACATATCAAATCACAGTAGGCAGTTCCAGATTTCAGAATATCATATAGATATTAACTACTCGTATAATATATATATCATAACAGCACCCCACATAAAAACTATGGTGCATGCATACTCTGCTATCCAATCCTCGTATCAATCGTACTAAAGGTAATACAAGTTCGGAATCACTCTCGAACTGTATAAATACATACATAAACAATATTGAGGCGAAGCATAGTTTCCAAGTCCAAGAGGTCAGTACATACCGTCACATCTCTTAAGACCGTGACTATCGATTAGATAGCCTGTACCTAGGATTCCTATCTTCTAGGGTACGAGTCAATATCCCCAATAAGGCACACGAGATAAAATCGTCCCAGCGCGGTAACCTCGGGGATAGCAAGTAGCGCGGGCATGATTTTCACAAGTATATAATATATGCATACACAATCATATAAATATACCACTTTTATTATATCAATTTAGGTTTATCCAATAACCCACATTCACAACATTTATCCTTATTCTCCCATTATTATTTATCAAGTATAATGGTTCGTTTTTAACTTTAATTCGAAGTTTTTTTCCAACTTACCACGTAACCCTCGTGGACTCTATTCTTCCAAATGTACAATTCAGTAGATATCTATTTATGTTTCAACGTAACTCTGTCTTACGTGTCTCTCCCCTTTAATATATACTTACATTATCCCTTATGGAAAATATCCGAAAAAATATAGATTTCGCCATACATTAAAGGATTTTGAATTTTATTTTCAAATATGAGAATTTCAAACGGTTTCGAAATCGGAATTAAAATGGAGTTTTAATTGAAATTTTTATTATCTCTAAGAGTCCTCAAAACATAAAACTGTCTAGCAAAAAAAATATTAAAAAATATTACACGCTCCGATCGAGCTGAATTTTTTTTGTAGCTTCCTCTCGTCTTCAGCTAATTCTCTGTAAAATTTCATCCAATTCTAACTGTCCGGTCGTCCGGAATAATTTTTTTTTTAGTGTTTATATCTGATTATAACTCTTTTCTTAATCAAACTCTTAATCCTTTACATGACAAAGGGTTTCCAGAATATCATATAAATCATCACTACATGAAAATTTCCCATCTCAAATTAGGTTTTTCTTCCATAAATCTCATCCTAATAACTCCTAAACTAATATCGATGATGCATCAACGAAATAAGCAAGATATACACTTGCCTGGGATTTTCTGAAATCTAGTTTGGTGTTGAATTTGGTGTGGTTGCGTTCCCCATCTCGCGATCTACGCGTTGGCGGTGGCGGCGGTGTAAACGGATGAGTTTTGAGCCTTGGAATGCCTTGAGAGCTCTCTCCTCTCCAACGACCGTTCTAGTGTTTTGAGTTATCTAACCCTAGGAGATAACCTAAACATCTGATATAACCCCTTTAATTTTCGTGGGTTTAATTACCCAAAAATACAAAATGACTAAAATGCCCTCCCGGGATACTAATTAGGCCTAAAAATGCCCCGAGACCCAAATCAAACCCCCGGGTATACTTTTCTGACTATCTTGACCCTTCTGGACACGTTGGCGCACTCAAAACGACCATACGAACAACCTATAAAATATTCACTTTTATTAATCCACATTTAGTCCCGACACGACACAGGCGCGTCCCGACTTAAATTTCCACAATTTTCATTTTATTCACACGTGACAATATTATAAAAATAAATCTCATATATTACTATACTCATCCAGTAATATGCAACATATAATATATTCCCAATAATTACTAACTCTTGTCACGTTAGTAAATATTTAGAACAACATTTCGGATTAAAATTAAATTAATTTATCTCAATTAAATTTTATAAATCCTTAAATTTAAAAGCCATGAAAATACGGGGTATTAAATACTTCCCCCCTAATAACGGAATTTCGTCCCAAAATTCGGAAAATAAGGCCTACCAGGTAGCACAATTCTGGATATCCTTGTCAGTACGCAAACTATCTACATAGTACGACGCCCAATCACTATAGCTTTTTCCTCACAGCAACATTGTTTTACATTCTCATTGGAGACACTTCACATTGCACTCCCAACTGGCAACATTTGAATAGGTTACGTCTATACGTTATAAATTCCATTATCTCACTATCATTAGGAGGCCGCACCTCACTACATGACAACTACTCGGATTTATTCATACACAAAATTCTCATTCTGAGAAGATCATACGAACATTTGACCACTCTTGACTGCCTAAAACAGTCGTGGAATTCCACCATAGTTATCGGATATTTTCTCGACCGATCCAAATATTCTGATTATCTACTCTCCTCTAAACATACGGAAGGAGAATAGTCGAGGTTCTTCCATAACCAAACCTTAATAAGTATGAAAGAGTTGGCGCTTGCGTTCAATTAAGAAATAATATAATAAACACCTTTTAACCCAAACAAACCCTAAACATGCAACTAGGTGTGATTGAAACAATATTAAATCATGCACGAGTTATTCAAACACACATAATTTGAGGAAAAAATCCCCTATAGGGGCAAAACCATTTGTATATCACTATAATTTGTAAGAGAAACGGCTTACAATCGGATTACACTGAAATACAAGTTTTTGACTAAGAATTACCCTCAGGTATCGGATTCTGTAGTCGCGGCTGGAATTATCCCTTTCCAGTAGGGCTGCAATGAAGAGGAAGAAACGGTCCACTTCACAAGGGTTGAACAACAGCAATGGTGTTCTTGGGTTACCAAACTTGATTCACATAGATATGGAAGATGTGTGAATCTAAAAACCTAGAATCATAGGACTCAATAGGTGAAGACTTTAGGGTTGATATGCTCTGAAAAATGTGAGAAAGTCTTATCGAAACCAACTACTAATCGTGGTTTAAATAAGGAGTCAAAACCCTAAAAAATCTGCTACACGATCTGGCAGAGTTTATCTAGGGCGGACCGGTCCGGGCCTTAGGTGGATTGGTCTGATAGCGGATCGGTTCTTTTAATTTGAAGCTATTCGGTTCGCATTCGGTTCGGGGCTCACTGGCTTCAAAGTGCACGGTGGATCAGTCCGGGGCAGTCCAGTTCGGGTCTCAGCAGATCGGTTCTTTTTATATAAAGGCGGATCGGTCCGGGGTAGTCAGAAGCGGATCGGTTCATTTTAATTTCAGGCGGACCGGTCCAGCTGACTGGATTTTTGAATTCTTCCTTTCTTTTGATCTTCGGATTCCGTTAATGATGAATGGACTTTGAATCTTTGCAACGGTGTTACGGCTAATGACATATATAAGTATGTTGGAAAAAATGTCCTTACAAATCTCCCCCTATGTCTATGCCGGAACGAACATAAAAAATCCGAATTATCTATAATCATAATGCCTATACAAATCTACCCTTCCATGAACCCAAAAACTGAAAGTGGTACAAATGACTAAGGCTGCATCGTTTGTTCTTCGATTCTTCAAAAATCTCACCGCTTTTCTCAGCAGGGTGTGCAACATGGGATTATCAAAAGATGTTCCTACACACATGAGACAAAGCAAATACCAAGTGACGTATCGAGTTTGAAATGAGATAAACATAAGCATATATATCAATTTAATATGATATTCTCAGAATTTCAAAACTTCCCCATAATCAGATAATTCATTCTCTCCCTTTTTATGATGTCCCCAAATAGACAAATGAGAGAAATAAATCAAGCAATCAAGTATCGGGGTGACACAAGGCATAAAATCACACTATGAGTGAACATAAAACAACCAAGTCGGTGATAGTGTAAAAGAATGGATGTGATCAAAATTCGATAGGAAAATCAAACCATACAAACATGACATATGTGCACGATGAATATTGGATATTCCTAACGAATGAACTCAAATGCTTCCTTTGGTGTAAAAGATTGGAAATATAAGACATTGACTATATCAAATCTACAAATCAAAGCTCAAAGTGATTTCTACACCAATAACGTCCAAAATGATTTTCATGCTTTTTCAGGACTTTCAAGGAAGTGCAAACCCGTTTTTATTCTCCAACCAAACTCCCTCATATTTATATTATAATAGAGGTATACTAAATTCTCAAACTTTGGAGAATTGATGGTGAAAACTAAATGGCCCAGATTTGGCATGAATTGCTTTTTATTGCCTTATCAATTTTTTCGGGCTCTTTTAACCTCTTAGGACCTCGGATATTAAAATTCCTCCATTTTTAGGTCCATTTTAACGTTGGCTTTTGCGCAAAGGATAGAAATCAACTTTCGCAGCCCCTCCCCGTTATGAAAATATACACACAGTCTCACCAAAACGGTTTTTACATGCAATCCAATCTTGACAAGTTTTATCGCATATTGTACATTGTATAGACAGAATTGAGATAGAAACACTCAAGCCAATATGTGATAGACAAGTGCAATAATCAAATATAGCCGTGCATTTATGCATTAAAGGATATAGGAGTCAAACATGTAGGTAGATATCACTAATAACATCTCAAGGACTCCAATCAATGTTAAGCACATGGATGAAATGATCTAGCGTCTCAAATCTCTACCAAACAGTCACATGTATATATGAAATGAAGTTATGACTTGGCTATCTTAAATGCTCATCCATAAAAGAAGCAAAATACAAAAATCTTTTTGGATTTTTCAAAAATTTTGTCAAAATAAAATCTTTTTGTGCTTTTCTTAAAATTCTTCTTAAAGGAAAATCTTTTTGTATTTTTTCAAAAAAAATATAAAAAGAAAAAAGAATAAAACAAATCTGTACAACTAAGCAATGGTACATATAAAACAGACTAGCAATAGGAAGCATATGATATGAACATGAAGGAGCATCCTATTCTAGACATAGACCAACCCCTCAGTCAACTGTGCAAATCCCTAAAGATTTCCTAAGACTCTCAAATCTAAGGGCATCTAAAGGTTTCGTGAAAATATCGGCTAACTGACGGTCGGTAGGGACAAAACTCAGGGATACGACTTTCTCTTCAACTAACTGACGTATAAAGTGCTCACGTATCCTCATGTGTTTTGTGCGCGAATGCTGAACTGGATTGAGGGATATGTGTATCGCGCTCGTGTTATCACAGGAAATGGTCATGGTGTCCTGTGATATCCCATAATCCTCCAGCATTTGCTTCATCCACAAGAGTTGTGTGCAACAACTCCCTGCGGCTATGTACTCAGCCTCCGCAGTGGACAAAGAGATGGAATTTTGCTTCTTGCTCTGCCAGGAGACAAGAGCAGAACCAAAATAGAAACACCCACCAGAAGTGCTCCTACATCCATCTACATCCCCAACCCAATCGGCATCCGAATAGGCGGACAAACGGTCATCGGTATCAAAGGAATACCAAATCCCGTATGAGAGGGTCCCACTTACGTATTTAATAATACGTTTTAGAGCAAGTAAATGTGACTCTTTTGGAGATGCCTGATATCACGCACAGACTCCAATACTAAAGGCGATGTCGGGACGACTGGCAGTCAAGTAGAGGAGACTACCTATCATACTCTGATATAAGGTTTGCTCTACGTCCTTGCCTGAAGTGTCCTTACTAAGCTTGGTAGTGGTACTCATAGGTGTACGTGCATGCTTAGCGGAGTCTAAACAAAATTTCTTCACTAGGTCTCTAGCATACTTGGATTGGGAGATGAACATCCCATCCTCTAGCTGACGAACCTGGAGACCAAGGAAGAATGTAAGCTCAACAACCATGCTCATCTCAAACTCACTTTTCATCTCCTCCTCAAAGTGGTGAGCATGCTGGGAGCATGTGGATCCAAAGACTATGTCGTCCACATAGACCTGGGCAACCAAAATAGCACCGTCATCTCTCCTGACGAACAACGTCATATCTACTCCCCCTCTCTTGAAGCCACGAGCTAAGAGATAGGAAGTAAGCCTCTCGTACCAAGCACGGGGTGCTTGCTTCAAACCATATAAGGCTTTCCTCAGATAGTAGACGTGCTCAGGGTGCTGAGGGTCTTCAAACCCTTTTGGTTGTTCCACATAAACCTCCTCCTGTAGAATGCCATTCAGAAAGGCACTCTTGACATCCATTTGATATACCTTGAAGTGCAGATGACATGCGATGGCGAGTAGAAGATGGACGGACTCAAGCCTCGCAACAGGAGCAAATGTCTCCCCAAAGTCTACACCCTCTATCTGTGTGTAGCCTTGAGCGACCAACCTATCCTTATTTCGGATTATGGTACCATTTTCATCCATCTTGTTCTTAAAAATCCACCGAGTACCTATCACATTAATCTCACTAGGTCGGGGGACAAGTTCCCAGACATCATTCTTTTTAAACTGAAGCAACTCATCCTGCATAGCAGATATCCAGTGTTCATCCTTGAGTGCTTCTTTATGGTTCTTGGGCTCGACTTTGGACGTGTAGCAAAGATGGCTAACAACGTTCTCTAGCTGAGCACGAGTCTTGACCCCTAGAATGGGATCACCAACAATGGCAGAAGGGTCATGACTCTTGCGAACCCAAGCAGGTGTGTCCCCTAACACAGGAGTAGGGTCCACAGAGTGTGAGAGAGGAACAGGTAAATCACTGTCAGAACAATCCTCATTCTCACACTGAAGGTTAGGATCAATAACCGTCAGAGGTTCGTCATCTTGCACAGTAACGTTTATTGATTCCATAATCCTAGAGATCGTCAGGTTAAATACTCGGTACGCTCTACTATTCGATGAATATCCTAGAAATATTCCCTCGTCACTCCGGGAGTCGAACTTTCCTAATTTCTCTCTATCCCGTAGGATGAAGCATTTACTACCAAAAACACGGAAATAGGCCAGGTTGGGCGTCTTTCCGATCCACAACTCATAAGGTGTCTGTAGTGTGTGTGGACGCAAATAAACCCTATTCATCGTGTGGCATGCAGTAGACACTGCCTCTGCCCAAAATCTCCTAGAAACTTTACGACCTAGAAGCATAGATCTAGCCATCTCTTGGATCGTTCTATTCTTTCTCTCAACAATCCCATTTTGCTAAGGAGTTCTCACAGCAGAAAACTCATGTTTGATCCCAAGGCTATCACAATAAAGATCTACTTTTGCTTCCTTAAATTCAGTGCCGTTGTCACTACGTATCCTATTAATAGTGACTCCGTGTTGATTTTGCAGGACACGGAACTTGGTCGTTAAAAACTCTACAGCATCGGATTTCTCTCTCAGAAAACCTACAATAGAGTACCTGGAGAAATCATCTACCATCACGAGGATGTACCTCTTACCACCTAGACTCTCAGTACGAGTGGGACCCATAAGATCCATGTGAATCAACTCCAGAACACGAGAGGTGGTAATGGAATGCAACTTCCTATGAGGACTACAAACTTGTTTTCCCAACTGACAGGGTCCACAAATGGTCGAAGTTGACTTTACAAGAGATGGTAAGCCACGTACTAGGTCATTTTTAGCTAAACGATTAAGATCTCTGACGTTCACGTGACCTAGACGTTGGTGCCACAGATCCATAGGAGTGATCATGGCGTTGTTGCAGACAAGTGAGGACGTGGGCTCAGTCCCATAGCAATTATCCTTGGTCCTCACCCCTTGCATCAAAAGTTTACCGGCTTGATTGTAGACTTTACACGCGTCCCGGTCAAACTTTACTGCAAAGTCTGTGTCGCACAGCTGGCTAAAGTTGAGAAGGTTTGCTTTCAAACCTTTGACGTACAAAACATTTTCTATCTTAGGAAAACCAGGTAACTCGATAGTACCTCGTCCTGTAATGCTAGACTTACTCCCATCTCCAAAGGTGACTCTGCCATCTTGATAGTCCTCAAGAGTAGTAAAAAATGAGGCATCACCTGTCATGTGTCTGGAGCATCCACTATCAAAATACCACTGAGAGGTATTATGTGCTTTGAGAGCAACATGAACAACAAAAGCCTTTTTATCTTTCTTAGGTACCCAAGTCGAGATTACCTTTTGTTTGCCTTTGTTGTTGTTGGTTTTAGCTGGAATGTGAGAAGCATTCACTAACGGCGAAGACATCCGTCGGAATTCTTTCATCAAACTCTGAGTCATGGCAGCTAAGAACTCAACTCGGTCTCTCAGACTAGAAAATTTATCAGTATGACATGGTGGAGCAGTAGTACGTCGTGTCCGACCCATGCTATAGCAAGTTTCCCTAAGGTGGCCTTTTCTTTTGCAATAAGTACAAAAGAGCATAGTCAAAGGCGGACCTTGGTTTGCTTTTCTTGGTCGAACTCTCCTTCGCGGTTTTTTACGGTGACCATAAGGAGTTGTAGTAAACTCAGGAACTGGACCAGGTGCAATTTGGGACGTGGAGGCATCATCATATCCAATTCCTTAATGATCACCAAAACCTAAAGCGGGGCCGAGGAGCATCTTTCCCATCTTCCCAGATCTATCCTCGATTTGTACCTTGACTTCCCGTGCTTTCTCAAGATCATGAGTCAACTGGGTAACAAGGGCTTCAAGTTTCTTCCAAGTCTCCACGGAGGAATGGAGCTGACTCGTAAGACTAGCCACTTGCTTGATCAAGTCCCCTCTTTCTTTATCTAGAGTACTCTCTCTCTCTCTAAACAAATTCTCTTTACTAACCCAGGCAGACTCTCTCTCTCTCATGGCGGTGCAGGTGGAGGACTCTCTCTCTCTCGTCTCTTCTAACTCTTCTTCTAACGCGGTGATCCTAAGAACTAATGCCTTGTTACGTTTTTTAGTTTTGAACGACTCATTATATAACTCGGCGTAGGCGCGTTGAAGGTTACTCTCGTCCTCACTACCTTCCTCCTTCCCCTCACTTTCTTCGCTCTCATTGTTGAGGTGTACCTGTGAAGCATCATCCTCATCGTCGTGAGGAGAACTAGGAGTATTCACATGACTAGCCATGAACGCGGTGAAGTTACGCTCATGCGGTGACTCATCTCCCGAGTCCACCGACTCGACCTCACTGTCGTCACTAAGGGTAGCATTTAGGACAGCTTTACCCTTTTCCCTATTCAGACGAGTGGCATACTCAAACGCTCTGTGTCCCTTACCGTCGCACTCAAAACACCTCTCACTGTCTTTAGGGGGTTCTTTGAAATCTTTCTTTTCAAACTTATTTTTCTGAAAATTCTTTTTATCTTTGAAGTTTCCACTTTTTTAAATTTCAGAATTTTCTTGAAGTTTTTAGTAAATAATGCCAAATCATCTAAGTCAAACTCACATTCAGAATCAGAATTTTCTATCTTTCTAGATGACTTGACTTTCTTTCTTTCCGACCCCTCACTTTTTCTCTCTTGGGCTTTAAGGGCAATTCCCTTATCTTTTGTCTTGGCAGATTTAGGAAACATGTCTATTTCATAAATTTGTAAATCTCCTACCAGTTCTTCCAATTTTAGTGTATTTAAATTACCCAAGGAAGTTAGCACAGTGACTTTAGGTATAAAATGCTTACGAAGGGAACGGAGAATCTTTTTAACAACTCTAGCATTTGGAATATGTTCACCAAGATTATAGCTAGTATTAACAATGTCAGAAACCTAGCATAAAATTCATCAAAGCATTCAGAATCATGCATGGTGATTGTTTCAAATTGAGTTGTCAAGTTTTGCAATTTAGACTCTTTCACAGCATTAGTTCCTTCATGGGTGAGTTGTAAAACATCCCATGCCTCTTTTGACGTGGTGCACGTCATTATGTGTTTGAACTCATCAGGTGTGACAGACCCAGAAATAGCACTTAGACCCTTAGAATTAAAAGATGACCATTTAATTTCTTCATCAGACCAAGAAATGTCAGGTTTCAAGTTGGTCACATTATCAACAGTCACAGTGGGAGGAGTCCACCCTCGTTCAACCAAAATCCAGACACGTTCATCAATGGATTTTAAAGCCGACCTCATACGGGCTTTCCAATAAGCATAATTTGTCCCGTCAAAAACAGGCATTTTATAATATGACTTCTCCATTTGAACACGCACTTTTTCAAAAATCAATTTTTTCAGACAATTGATATCTTAGAAAATTTTTGCGGAAAATAGGATCACGCGATAAATTAGCGTAACCTGCTCTGATACCAATTTGAAAGAGTTGGCGCTTGCGTTCAATTAAGAAATAATATAATAAACACATTTTAACCCAAACAAACCCTAAACATGCAACTAGGTGTGATTGAAACAATATTAAATCATGCACGAGTTATTCAAACACACATAATTTGAGGAAAAAATCCCCCACAGGGGCAAAACCATTTGTATATCACTATAATTTGTAAGAGAAACGGCTTACAATCGGATTACACTGAAACACAAGTTTTTGACTAAGAATTACCCTCAGGTATCGGATTCTGTAGTCGCGACTGGAATTATCCCTTTCCAGTAGGGGTGCAATGAAGAGGAAGAAACGGTCCACTTCACAAGGGTTGAACAACAGCAATGGTGTTCTTGGGTTACCAAACTTGATTCACATAGATATGGAAGATGTGTGAATCTAAAAACCTAGAATCATAGGACTCAATAGGTGAAGACTTTAGGGTTGATATGCTCTGAAAAACGTGAGAAAGACTTATCAAAACCAACTACTGATCGTGGTTTAAATAAGGAGTCAAAACCCTAAAAAATCTGCTACACGATCTGGCAGAGTTTATCCAGGGCGGACCGGTCCGGGCCTTAGGCGGATCGGTCCGATAGCGGATCGGTTCTTTTAATTTGAAGCTGATTCGGTTCGCATTCGGTTCGGGGCTCACTGGCTTCAAAGTGCACGGCGGATCAGTTCGGGGCAGTGCGGTACGGGTCTCAGCGGATCGGTTCTTTTTATATAAAGGCGGATCGGTCCGGGGTAGTCAGAAGCAGATCGGTTCGTTTTAATTTCAGGCGGACCGGTCCGGCTGACTGGATTTCTGAATTCTTCCTTTCTTTTGATCTTCGGATTCCGTTGATGATGAATGGACTTTGAATCTTTGCAACGGTGTTACGGATAATGACATATATAAGTATGTTGGACAAAAATGTCCTTACAAAGTACCTCGTACGCGACAAACAGGTACGAGTGCTTCTACAGAGCATTCTTGAAATCATCGTACCAAGATTCCAAAATCTCCTTCACGTGGCTCCACTAATCTTTAATCACCATGCGCTTATTCCCTAGCTAAGGGTGATACATCCTACTCGAAACGAAATCTTATCTCCGCTGGTTCCGGAAATCCCATATCAAAGGTGGGATTCACCAATCTCATCCTGATTCAGAAATTTATACTGCGCCGGACCATGCAGTGGAATGATCTTTCCTTTCAAGGGAAGTCTGGGGCATACTAGTTAATATTGTAAGCCAGCCCAAAGGAATATCAATCAGTTCCTTCTCGGTGACTTAATTCACATGTTTGGGATAAACCTTGATCTTGTTTTGAGGATGGCAACCCATAAAAGAACTTTATCGACTTTACCAACCTCTTCCAATTTCAGGAATTTTCGATAAACACAAAATTCTTTGGTTGATTCTCCTCTTTCAACCAAACCTTACCTATGGGCAGTGCATGTAAAGACTACTCACTACGTCTCGCTAAACATCGATTCTTCCCTTGAAATGTCTCGTATTAAGTGACACGTAATACTCCCCTTCCTTCCTTGGAGTATGCCGAAAGTTCCGACCCGTGCTCTTCTCTCCACGAAGCGCACTTCTCGATCTCTTATACTATACTAACATCATTACTCTTTGTATGCGCAAGTCGCTCTCACACTTGACTAATAACAACTCCGCTCCGGGTGTGCTTCATAACAATTAAATTCTACTCTATTCAAGGAATTCCAATTCTTGAATGGCTTCCCACAGCCTTCCAATCAAGTTATGGCGTGCTATTCTAATTACACACTTATGTATGGATTATCGCCCCTCATGTGACGTTTAATCCACTCTATCACTTCCACTTCGTTATACTAGTCCCACAAACATATATTTCACCCGTCTATTACCACATCCCTTCGACTCGGACTATTTTAACTATATTTAACCAAGATACCCACATTTTTGTAACACTACGACCACCCTGGGAGAGCGAACGACGTGCTACTCATCTGTAGGACTAACTAAATTGAATGGAATAGAAGGAATAGGGCATTCAAATTCCATGACAATAAAAGAGGAATAATAATTCTCAACCTTCCTCAGATAAGTACAATAATTTTCCCAAATAGGTACAACAACCAAAATAAATCACTAACGCTCTATTCATCAAAATAATTACATGGCATCTCTTTTGTATAATATAAAGTTTTTTCCAGATAATCCATGCTAAAAATCATTCCAACTCTTTATTCACCTTGTGTTCTGTACGCGGTTATGACATTTGGGTACTCTCAATCACCCTAGAAATCAAAATTCTTAAATTCTCCTTATCATTGTTCCACCCCTCAACTCGTGGGGATAACTTTCAATGCTTTCCTACCACAAAAATTCGGCTCCAATGACCTTAAAACAAAATTCAACTTCCAACATGCATACATAATTACTTGATCCCATTTCGACCAGGGTACCGAACTCATGGAATAGTGACCAAACGTCTCCCTATTTCCAACCTTACGCTAAGTTTCATGCGTGGGATGTCTCACAAAGCGAAATCCAAACAAGGAGCCCCCCCGATACACTACTACCTAGTCGGTTATCGAAATCCGTTAGGTCCTCCATCCATAGTATATACCCCTTTATTCCATCCCTTGACAGAAAAGTTACAATTTCTCCCGTAATTATGCTTAACAAAGAAAGTTTCACCAATTTCACTATCATCCCGTATTGGTTGATGGTAATTACATTCTATAAACCTCGGATACATATGATCGAAATTTTCTAAATTTCCTTTTTCTAACATTAGGGGTATAACTCTTAACTCCCACATCTCTTAAGGATAAATATAACACTGCACTCTTCCTATCACTAAGTCCGGAGTGCTAAACATAATATCGAGTCAAGTCTTTTCGCTCAACGGTAAATCCCAGTACATACTGAATCATAGTGACAAAGTCTATACATATATTGGTATCGAATATCTCGAGCCCACTATTTCCTCCGAAGTCTCTAGGATAGATAATATAAGTGGGAGTCCAACCTTCTTACAGGTAAAGCCTCGCCAAAACAATACGTGTTGCACTAATGTAACTACTCCGATAGCCTTGCAATAAATGCCCACTATCATACTACCCATTTCTATAACATTTTAACAAAGATAATATCATACTCGTGTATCGCATGACTACAACGAGTAACCTCAATAAAATATAAAACACTGTTAATATACTCATTCATACCCCGCGGATAGCACCAAAGAAAAATCCCGCTATACTAAGGAAAAATATTCACATAATGGTAACATTTATAATGATATGCATTAAACTCGTCTCACATGCTAATCTTGCAATGAACAAAATATGGTGACTCGCTCGTGTCACATAAACACGCCGCATCCTCTAAGGATACAACTTATACTTCCATCCTGGCAATCGTCTTGACTGCAAAAATGGTTTTCGGACGTAACACGTCTGCCCAAACCAAAACAAAATTATTTTTAATCGCCGTCCTTTACTAGCCATCGTATTCTTGTCCCCTTTTCTCACTTTGGAACATATTATAGCGAGCAATTTCACTCCGCACCAAAATACCTCAACACATAATCCACTTATCACCTGTTCTACTAACCAGGTTAGGATTGTCATTCTCTTGGACTTTAGTAGACTCGATTCCTGTTAGCCATCCCAGTTGTTCCCTTAGCTTTTTAGGCCATAAAGATCATTTTACGATATATAATAGTACTTACTGAATTTACCATCACTTGGTAAGAATTTAACTATCTGAAGCATTTAAATGGTTTTCCTGATGTGTTTCCACATCCTTTTGTGGTGCTATACTGACACCGTTACATTCAGTCTTATTCTCGACTAAATTCTTCGATTCCTTTAACTTCCCCCACAAAGAAGCGTTATCATATATATTGACAAAATATGACATTGTCAACCTCTGAATCGGTCGTCCATCAGAATTTCCTCCACTAGTATCTACCTCTTTCGATACAAAATTTGCTAACGATCAGGATTCATATCCACAATTGGACTTCTGTCCCCTCCTGCGATGAGTTCTGAACCACGTTTGCTTCTCATCCTAAACAGTTGAGGAAAGAACACGGTCAACATTGTACCTAAGGTTCTCCTATAGGCGTAGCATTCCACTTCTAAAATTGGTGGTTGACTCCAACCATTATAATTTCGTCCCGAAAGCCAAGAAAATTTTCTCTAAATTTTCACTTTCAGTTTGCCACACTCCGTCCTATATTTAAGCCTTTGGATACTTTACCTCCTTTGGTAAACACATACAATTTTCGTGTTTCTAAAATTTCCCACTGACAGTCTCTATACGTTTTTGTAATACATTGGGTAAGTTTACCCTCGCACCTCATTTGACTATAACAGCATTTGAAAATCATTGCTGCACCTTAGTCGCCTTTCTAGGCGTGGCTTCTCGTGCCATAATGGAGGTGACCTCGACTACGGTCATCATCCTCGGATATATTTCATAATCTCAACTGAGCCCTACCTCCTGATGTACGCTTAACGGTCCTCTTCTGACATCCGTCATCGCTCCTCACACGCACACATCCGAACGAAATTAGAATTCACTAGTGTATACACATTATAGCAGGAGAACGAAATCTCGTCAAAGGAATCGACAATCCTAAACATAGGTCTCTATAACAAACAAAGCAACGCTGAAAGAATAATAAGCCGTACAGATCCTAAGGACACTAGAACCTGATGCTCTGATACCACCTGTGATACCCCGCCTAATTAAATATCGGGTGATGACTCCTTTATTAAATTAAAATCAAGGTGATCAATTGGTTCATTCTTAGCATCACTGCCATAAAAATACTATTCCAATTTAAACACCCTAAATAATTAAGCTAAGTGTCAAAACCATTTAAAACCTTATTCTCATTTTATTAAATCCAGTTATAAAACCTTAAACCATTAACATCTAAGGAGTCACACATTAAGAATAAAAATAGAATTGAACATACATGAATTTAATCATCAATAATAAATCCCAACATTTACAACACTGAAGGAAAACATCCTAACAGTAATAAATCCCGAAATAAAGGTACTGAAAGTAAAAATTTCAATCTCTGATAATACCAATTAAATAATAGAAAGAGGGCGACACATGCCCCTGCTGGATAAAACTGAACTAGGAGTATAATCAAATGGGTGAAGTCGTCTAAACAACAGGCCTGCAACTCCCACCTAAGCTGCAGCACGTTCCTTCCAAAGGATCCTAAGTAAGACGCCCATGTGGCTGGGCACCTGTAATACATACATATATACACAATAGAGAAAAGGAAATAGAAACGGGTCAGAGCCCGATAGTGTATATGATTTAAAAATTCGTTTAGCAAGTATTTAAATTGATTACAGGCCAATGCAATAACATATTAGTGCGTCACTCTCTTGAGAAATTCTCACCTCTCTTCTAATGTGCACACCTATCGCACTAACATTCCCAATGGTCTATCTCGTCATATACCACACTATCTTTCCCCAATGATTTAACTTATCTTAGGTTATTCGCAGGATTTACAACTGAACAACACAAGTATTTAAAACGTAAGATTTCAATTTGTAACCAAGGTTCTCCTTTTAACTTTATTAATCAATAAAGTTTTCCAGTGCCATATTATACTTTCTCAAAATAATTATTTATAATTTGAGTCATCAACCATGTCCTACATATCAAATCACAGTAGGCAGTTCCAGATTTCAGAATTTCATATATATATTAACTATTCGTATAATATATATATCATAACAGCACCCCACATAAAAACTATGGTGCGGGCATACTCTGCTATCCAATCCCCGTATCAATCGTACTAAAGGGAATACAAGTTCGGAATCACTCACGAACTGTATAAATACATACACAAACAATATTGAGGCGAAGCATAGTTTCCAAGTCCAAGAGGTCAGTACATACCCTCACCTCTCTTAGGACCGTGACTACCGATTCGATAGCCTGTACCTAGGATTCCTATCTTCTAGGGTAGGAGTCAATATCCCCCATAAGGCACACGAGATAAGATCGTCCCAATGCGGTAACCTCGGGGATAGCAACTAGCGCGGGCATAATTTTCACAAGTATATAATATATGCATACACAATCATATAAATATACCACTTTTATTATATCAATTTAGGTTTATTCAATAACCCACATTCACAACATTTATCCTTATTTTCCCATTATTATTTATCAAGTATAATGGTTCGTTTCTAACTTTAATTCGAAGGGGTTTTCCAACTTACTACGTATGCCTCATGGACTCTATTCTTCCAAATGTACAATTCAGTAGATATCTATTTATATTCCAACGTAACTCTCTCTTACGTGTCTCTCCCCTTTAATATATACTTACATTATCCCTTATGCAAAATATCCCAAAAATATAGATTTCGCCTTACATTAAAGGATTTTGAATTTTATTTTCAAAGATGAGAATTTCAAATGGTTTCGAAATCGGAATTAAAATGGAGTTTTAATTGAATTTTGTATTATCTCTAAGAGTCCTCAAAACATAAAACTGTCTAGCAAAAAAAATATTAAAAAATATTGAACGCTCCGATCGAGCTGAATTTTTTTCTGTAGCTTCCTCTCGTCTTCAGCTAATTCTCTGTAAAATTTCATCCAATTCCAACAGTCCGATCGTCCGAAATATTTTTTTTTAGTGTTTTTATCTGATTAGAACTCTTTTCTTAATCAAACTCTTAATCTTTTACATGACAAAGGGTTTCCAGAATATCATATAAATCATCACTATATGCAAATTTCCCATCTCAAATTGGGTTTTTCTTCCATAAATCTCATCCTAATAACCCCTAAACTAATATGGATGATGCATCAACGAAATAAGCAAGATAAACACTTTCCTGGGATTTTCAGAAATCTAGTTTGGTGTGGTTGCGTTCCCCTTCTCGCGATCTACGGATTAGCGGTGGCAGCGGTGTAAACGGATGAGTTTTGAGCCTTGGAATGCCTTGAGAGCTCTCTCCTCTCCTCTCCAATGGCCGTTCTAGTGTTTTGAGTTATCTAACCCTAGGAGATAACCTAAACATCCGATATAACCCCTTTAATTTTCGTGGGTTTAATTACCCAAAAATACAAAATGACTAAAATGCCCTCCCAGGGTACTAATTAGGCCTAAAAACGCCCCGAGACCCAAATCAAACCCTCGGGTATACTTTTCTGACTATCTTGACCCTTACGGACGCGTTGGCGCACTCAAAACGACCATACGAAAAACCTATAAAATATTCACTTTTATTAATCCACATTTAGTCCCGACACGACACAGGCGCGTCCCGACTTAAATTTCCACAATTGTCATTTTATTCACACGTGACAATATTATAAAAATAAATCTCATATATTACTATACTCATCCAGTATTATGCAACAAATAATATATTCCCAATAATTACTAACTCTTGTCACGCTAGTAAATATTTAAAACAACATTTCGGATTAAAATTAAATTAATTTATCTCAATTAAATTTAATAAATCCTTAAATTTAAAAGCCATGAAAATACGGGGTATTACAAACGTTTTATGGAAAATAATCAACAATATATTTCTCAAGATGAGAAATAAAGAATGAAACTAAGTGTAATGTAACATGAATAACTCAGATCTGAAATTTCTATGAAATCAGAAAGTAGATCTGAGTAAACGTTTAAGTTGAAAACAGGATCTAACGAACAAGAGGTTACAGCAACAAAAACTCAACTCAAACTCTCAAACTCTCAAGAACACTCAGAGTAGTGTTTTGGATATGAAGGTGTTTTGAATAAGTGTTTGAGTTTAGTTGGAAGAGGTTTAGACGAACAGGGTTAGGGTTTCTAACTCTCTCTCTCTTCTCTCTTCTCTCTCTACTCTCTCAATTTCTCAGAGGAAATGAAAATGGAAAAAGTCTTCGAAGTCTGAGAATAGGGTCCCTTTTATAGGGTGAAGAGAAGGTTCGAGTGGCTGGCTCAAAACCAAGGGCCAGGATTAAGTCAAGTCAAATTGACTTAGATCGAAGGGTTCTAATAAATCAGTGATTAAACGAATATTGATTGGTTTAGAAAGTTGTACTGGGATTCACCAAGACAACATGCAGATCATCGATAGCTAAAGATCCAAGGACTAAAAACATACGCGTTTTTAACTCAGTAAAGAAACACAGTTACAGCCAATCAGACGAAGTCAGGTGTTGGGCAATAACAGGATCTGAAACACGCGTCTGAAACTAATAAAAACCACACCCTAGAGTTTACTCTGCTTTCGGATTCTACCCAAGGTAACATTAGGCCAAAATTCCCAACAAATAATATTTACAAATTGACCACAAAACTTTTAAAACAAGTTTTAATTAAGAAAAACTTATTTTAAAAATGTTTAAAAAATCCCAAAAAATTATTAAAATTCCAATTTAGGGATTTAAACACACTCAACATATGTACACACATTATTATGCAGTATGATATGTAATAAACGAATTCTCGTGTGTGTGAGTGTTGGCAATTTGATCTTGATCAAAACAAGATAAAGAGATGAAGTAGCAAACCAACTTCTGAGGTTCTTTGGATACTAGGGAGGACATAATTTTATCACAATTTCCAAAATAGATGAGCACTTATACAATATAGACTCAATTGAGTCAAAAGTATAAGGGCTTCAGTAGAAGATTTTATGACAGAGTTCACCTATCCTGATTCCACTGAGGAGCAAAAGCTTCTCACCGATCAATCTGTGGATGTTACAGAATCATCAAACCCAAGCCCAGACCAACTTAGGTTGGTAAAAGGGCAAGTAAATGTTACAAAATCATCAAACTCAAGCCCAGAACAACTTAGGTTGGTAAAAGGGCAAGAAGTGATGATCGACAAACAGCAAGAAATATTAGGGGAGGGTGAAAGGAAGCAACAAATTTTCCACCGAGGAACTCTGTCAGATCAGAAATTTGAAGACGAGTTACCTATATGGAGTTTATATGTGGATGGCTCATCTTGCACAACAGGCTGTGGGGCAGGGATTGTTCTTAATAGGCCAGACGAGGTCGACATGGAATATGCCCTACAGTTCCAATTCAAAGCTACGAATAATGAGGCTGAATATAAAGCCATGATTGCAGGTCTTAGTTTGGCAAAAACCATGGGGGCAGAGCAGGTTATTGTCTTCAGTGACTCGCAATTGATCATAAATCAAATGATGGGAGTATATGCAGCCAAAGGAGAATTAATGATCAGGTATCATGCAAAGGCATGGGAATTGGTATCAGAATTTGGTGCTATTCAGTTGGTCAGAATACCAAGAATGGAGAATGCGAGGGCCGACGCGTTAGCTAGATTAGCATCAGCTACTCGTACCGAGCTACGAAGAACAATCCCAATTGAAGTTTTAGCTGGTCGGAGTATAAATGAAGATTTGACGATGAATTTTATTACCCTTAATTTAGGACCATCTTGGATGGATTCCATCAGGGCATATATTGAGGAGGGGGAATTACCAACTGACAAACATGCAGCCAAAAAACTGAAGTTTAAAGTTGATCGTTATGTACTGAATAATGGTATTCTGTACAGACGAGGAATTATAGCAGGTTTACAAAGATGTGTGCATGCCACCGAAGTGAAAGACTTGATTGAAGGGATCCATGAAGGGTCCTGTGGAGCCCATGTAGCAGGTCGGACGCTTTTGCAAAGGGTTATGACGCAAGGATACTACTGGCCAACGATGAGGGCTGATTGTATATCCTATGCCAAGAAATGTGACAAGTGTCAACGCTTCTCCACCATCTGAAGAACTCCCCAAGAGTTGTTGACACCCATTACTTCCCCTTGGCCATTTGCTATGTGGGGAATTGACTTGGTCGGACCATTTCCAATGACCAGAGGAAGATTTAAATATCTCGTCATCGCAGTGGATTATTTTACAAAGTGGATAGAAGCTGAGCCTCTTGTCGACATGACGTACGAGAAGGTGTATCAATTTATTTGGAAAAATATCATCTGTAGATATGGTCTTCCCCATGCATTCATTACCGACCATGGAACACAATTTGACAACGAGGAGTTCGCTGTCTATTATCATCAGTCAAACATCTTGAAGATCCACTCGGCACCAGTCCATCCCTAAAGAAATGGACAAACTGAAGTAACAAACAGAACTCTACTGAATGGCTTGAAGAAAAGACTGAATGACGCGAAAGCAAATTGGATCAACGAGCTACAATCAGTACTATGGGCTTACCGAACTACTCCCCGAGCAGCAATAGGGGAATCTTTGTATATGATGACATTTGGAAGTGAAGCCGTTATACCTGCCGAGTTGGGTCTCCCGATAAAAAAAGTACTGAATTTCAATTCCCCTGTTAGCGACTTAATGAGAAGATTGGATTTACACATGCTCGAGGAAGTAAGAGAAGAAGCAGCCATCAGGAATGCTGCTTACCAACAACGAACAAGTTTGTTCTATAACAAGAGAGTAAAGAAGTGCGACCTGAAATAAGGAGACTATGTGCTAAAGAAAGTGATTCAAAAGCACAACAAATTGGAAGCAAACTGGCATGGACTTTATCGAGTTACAGAAGTTGTTCGACCAGGAACCTACAGTATAGCAACTTTAGAGGGGCAGGAGTTTAAGAATGCATGTAATGCAGAACACTTGCGCAAGTATTATCAGTGATGTAAACTCTCATGTAATACATTTTCGTTAGTATGAATAAAGTGAAATGTTCTGCCCAGTTCTCTCCTTTTGTTGGAAATTTTTTACGGAATACTAGTGCTACACACTACTCCGCAAAACTCAGACTACTCAAAACTATTCCTAAAAATGCCAACTAAGGTTGGTTAGGAAGTAAAACTATTCCTAAAAATGCCAACTATGGTTGGTTAGGAAGAAAAACTATTCCTAAAAATGCCAACTAAGGTTGGTTAGGAAGTAAAACTATTCCTAATAATGCCAACTAAGGTTGGTTAGGAAGAAAAACTATTCCTAAAAATGCCAACTAAGGTTGGTTAGGAAGAAAAAATATTCCTAAAAATGCCAACTAAGGTTGGTTAGGAAGTAAAACTATTCTTAAAAATGCCAACTAAGGTTGGTTAGGAAGTAAAACTATTCTTAAAAATGCCAACTAAGGCTGGTTAGGAAGAGAAACTATTCCAAAAAGTGCCAAAGTTGGTTGGTAAGAAAAAACCCACTAACAGTAGTTGGTCGTGAAGGAAAATTTACCGACCTTGGTTGGTCGGAAACATTTTATGAATACGAGAAAGTGATCGAGCAAAATTTTTGATACTCGTAACTTTTTAAATTACTACCAAGTTGGTCGAGAAACAAAACATCATTAAGTTTGGTTAGTTGTCAAATGATTACCACAAATTCAAACTGGTTGACAATAAGTTTTAATCAACTCCAAGTTGATCGACAAATAACACAATGTTATTATCTTTTTAACAGATATACATATATAAAGTGTTTTACAACCACAAGGCAATGCCAATCAAGATCACGAACAAAAATAAAAGTCTTTCATTAAATCCAAATAAAGAATACATTGAGAACGAAATACAAATTAATTATTACATCGAGATTCCTATTCTATTGGTTTCTTCCCCTCTGCTTTTGAAACAGGTTCCTCGCCAGCAGGAGGATCGTTTAAAGCATAAGGGGAGTTTATGAAATTAAGATCTTTAAGCATCCTGATGTTCATCACAGATGGTCGATCGAGTAGGTGCTCGGGGAGAGATATTTCAGCATTGGAATGGAGACTATAATCGCCATGGTATTTGGAAATCAAACACTGAGGGATTGCCCGGGAAGGGTTCCAACTCATGTCGAGTTTGAAGGGTGGCACTGGCAAGTCGAGCAATCCAGGATTATGATAATCACACAAGTAGTGACCTTGTTCCAGTTGCAGTACACCCAGGGCATTCAACCACCCTTATTTGTAACCTTCATTATTCGCATTTTGGATCCGATCATCCAAATGGTAAAGAGCTTCATTGTAGCCATCCATCCAAAATTCTCTGGGCTTTTTGTGGAACTGATAAGTCAACCTTTCCAACTGCTCGTGAAGACTTTTTATAAAGAGTTCTTTATTCTCCGAGGCAGACTTCTGTGCAGAAAGCTGCTCGTCCAGATTCCTGATCTTCTTAGACATCTCAGCCAATGCCTGGTTCTTTGCCATCAGTTGGAAGGCCTGGTTCTCCAAAGCAGATTGAGTTCTCTGTTCCTCGACAGTATCCGAGCAGCTCTTGCTCGTCCCCGAGTAGATTTATTAGGGACAACTCTCTTCAAGGTTTCTAGTTTATCCCTCAGGTTGGTGTTTTCGACCTCCAAGAAATAGAATCCCTCGTCGTTCACAGGGACCAAATCGTTTGAGGTGGAAGCTACAGACTTCAACTGAGACACCTCTCTTTGCAGGTTATTATTTTCATGCTCTAACAACTCAGATATCTGCCCGTGCTCTTCGACCTCACCTTTCAAAGTTCTCTCCCTCACATTGTCAGCAGCAAACAGTTTATCGTATCCCTTATCAGCACTGAGTTTCTGATACTTCTTCTCGTATCCTTCGTGCCAAAAGGGCTGTAGATTCCTTATATTGTTGTTGAAGCTCTTCAAGAGTTCCTTGGAGATCTTCAGTTATTTCATAATATGCTACATTATTATCCACTACACGGTCAAGTAGATACTTTAAATACTGGTAGGCTAAAATTGCTTGCTCTGAAGCACCTTGACCGAGGATGTCAACAATTTGTGCTGCACTCATATATGTATGACCATCTTTGAAGTACTCATTGCATTGCCTCAACAATTTTATATCATGAGCAGACATTAACTCCATCCTGGCTATAAACTAGTAAAGGAAGAGAAAGCAAAAATCAATAAGAGTTCAAACAGAGCATGAAGAAGAGAAACAACAGTATGAATAAGCGAAACTTCAAATTTTATTACATCATAAAGGAGAAGTACAAAATTCAGAGTTATATTTGATAAAGAAAAATAAACAGAGAGAAAAATCCGAACAACTCTACACCTTTTCCTTGTCTCCCACGACTTTCTCGGGAGGCTGGGACGAGGAGGTAGGTTGCTCGGATGGAACAGATGGTTGCTCAGAGAGTGCTGGAAGTTGCTCATTTAAAACAAATGGATGGTTGAAGTTCCTCACTGGTCGACTGGATAACTGGGGAATGAGTAATTTGATCTCCCATCACCATGAAGGATTCCTCAGAGGCGGCTTCGTGCTCTTCTTCTACTTCAGGAGTTAGACGGGGGCCCGGGATGTGTCGCTGAAACAGGTCAGAATTTTCATCGACCTTCATCTCTTGCAGAACAGCGACCCAGCCATCCCTAAAGTATTTGTGGCTACCATATTCCACCTGCGATATCATGGCAGACAGACCTTTATTCCACCCCTAATCCCAGCCAGTGCTGAAAGACTTTTTTACAGCCAACTTCCTTTTCGCTTTTTCTAAGGAAAGCTTCTCGGAAAGAAGATCCTCGGCAGCCTTCAGCTTATTCTCTATTTCTTCCTTTTGACGACCTACTTCACAAAGTCGACCCAACTCTTCTTCCGAATTTTTGAGCTTACTTTCAAGCTCCCTAGCATTTTTGAGCTTCTCATCGAGCTCTTTATTCTCCTCTTCCAAGTTTTTTACTTTTTTCTCCAAACCTTTGGAGACTTCAACAACTTGGTTTCTCTCCTTCTCAGTGGAACCAAGTTTCTCCTCCCAAACAGCCTTATCATCATCATACTTCTGACGAGAATCTTTCAAAGACTGCGTCAGGCCCACCAAAGCTTCCTCTACACCAGACGAGGAGCTTGAAGCTTTAACAGCTTCATCTTTCTTTAAAATGGTATTAAAACAGGTCACCAATTGGGAAAAAAATGATATCAAGTCAGTACACAGATGTAACAAGGGAAAATGAAAGTTGAGTACAATGATACTTACAGAAGCTATATGACGAGCAGATAATGAGGTAACCATGTCCCGAGAAATATTTTCTTCCATACCTTGGATCTCGGGGATGATCCAAGACTTCACCGAGCTCATGGCAGAGCTCGGGGCAACAAAAGTGGGAACACCACTTCTAATAATTGGGGGCTGAGAGATGGATTCAGCCAAATTGATCAAGGAGTTGTTCTTCAGCTTCCTCGGGGGAACAGGAATGGTCTTGACTAACGATTTAGTCTTAGTCAGAGAGATAACAATCATCTCGCTTGGAACAACGGCCTTGCTCTGAGCCACTAGGGCTTCTCGACAACTTTCACAGTAGTAGCCATAGGGGGTGCATGAATATTTTTTGTCCCCTCTTCTGGAACATCTTGTTTACTTCTCTTTGCCTCTCCAGCAACAGAGGCAGATTTCTCGAAGATGGAAGGATCTCTTCTTTTCTTCATTCTTTCACTCAGAGGGATATGAGACTCAGGCGAAGAACTAGCAGAAGCAGGTACTGGTTGTACCTCACTTATCACCGGACGAGCAGTGAAAGATGAGGTGTAACTCTTATACTGCAACAAATATGAAGATGACCTGATATGCTCGTCAGCAACAGTCTGATGCAAACTCCAGATAAGTTTTAGATGTTTTAAATTAACTTCTGTCTCTTTTGGAGACTTTCTTTTGCGGTCAACTGCAAATAAATGAAAATTAAAATATTAGTGACACATTTTTTGAAACACAAAGGAAGCATAATTTCAAAAATAAAATAAAATAAAAAAAACCTATCCCATTTCCATAGGGAGGACATCTAGGACCCTGGTACACATCATTTCCAGTCAGTGGAGGGTGTTGCCAATTTTTCCTAACAACCCCGTGCTCGAAGTATTCCCTATTGGCATCTGGGAGATTGACCAATAAAGCCCTATTTAAAAACCTAGTTTTTAAATAAAAAGTATTATCACCAACATCCCATCTATAACAAAACATAATTTCTGGAATTCCTATACGAGTTCCATGAATTTGATTTAATCTATGAACTCCGTTAACTATTCTCTATGTATTGGGGGCTATTCTTGCAGGAACCACGTCAAAATATTGACAGAATTCCAGACATAAAGGGTTTGGGGGAAAAGAAAAGACACATTCAGCGACAAAGAGACTGGGGAACCAATGTCCCTCAGCCAAACGAAAATAATTTGAAGGCTCAGAAAGTTCCTCCAAAATAACCCATGAAGGAATAGAGAAATCAGAACGAAACTTATCAAGCGACTCTACAGGGTAAACCATGATGAGTAAAGGAAATCAAAGAGAAAGAAGAATATCTTACAGGAAAAATGATGAGTCTGTTGACAACGAATGATGAAAGGGATGAATGCACAGGAGAGAGAGACAATGGAAAACTCAAAGAGACAAATTTGAAAAACTAGAAAACGAGGGGATTTTCTGCAATGCTTAAATACCCTGTCTTGGGAATGGGCAAAGATAATGATTACAAAAAGAGACGGCTACGTTACCAGCGGATAAAAAGACAAAAAGGGCGCGAGAATCGAAGCGGTTATAAAAATTCAAAAAGTTCGATTCTATGAATTTGGAAGGAGAAATAATTACAAAAAAAAATACTCCTAATTTTAAGGATGGCCATTTAAAACCGCCATATTTCGAGAAAGAATGTTCCACACTCCTCAAATTTTGAACTCTGAAATATTGGGGGCTTCTGTTGATACTAAATTTAGTCTGCTGACATGGCTCAATTGAGTGAAGACACGTGGCAATCTGTGTAGCAATAACAAACACTTTCGAACAACACCTTGACCCACTCAGATACTCCGAGCAATAGATGCTCTCCGAGGAACAATACTGCAATGAGGAACTCTGCTTCCCCGATTAACTCAGATGCTCTGACCAACAATAGTTCTCCGAGGAACTTTAATTCACCGAGCAACTTATGAGTACCGATCTACTTAGGCGGTCCGAGCAGCTTAGGCGGTCCGAGCTGCACCTGGAACAGAGCATTAATAGCAGGATAACCAACAGATTAACTACGCATTAAATGCTTATTATTATTATCATACAGATGTATACGCCTAATGGACAGCTATGTATTACCCTTTCACATGTACAGCCTGAGGGCTATAAATACATTGTATCATCCTCATTGTAAGAACAGTGGACGTAGGCCATTCTTATAAGGCTAAACCACTTTAAAATTTCTTTGTCTCATTTTATTTTATCTGTGATTAAATAATTAGATATAATCTAATTTTTTACATCAACACCTATAAAGAGCGAGAAAAGCCACAATCTTTCCATACCTCAAATCTTCTGAGTGTTTTTGTCTTTTGAATCTTCAAGATTTATTTTTCTCTCTTCTGCGATCATTTTTCTTCCTTTAGTTCTTGTTGAATCCTTAATCTCTATAATAACTCTTTCTCTTTTGTTCTATTATTCATTATGGTTTACTCTATTGATTCTCTTGATGAATTCAGAAATGAATTTAACATTCCATCTTGGGTTTATCTGGAATAAGATACTTTGCCTGTTGATTTTTTCTCACTTGCTGAGGGTCACTGGTTTCCCTCTATCTTTATAGCTGAGTGTGGGTTTACCTTTCCTCCAACCCATTGTGCCTTGAGTTTTTTCAATATTTTGACGTTGTCCCAGCTAGGGTAGCCCCCAACACCTGGAGGGTCGTAAATGGAGTATATAGGTTGAATAAATTCCATGGAACCCATATAGGGATTCTAGAAGTAATATTTTGATATAAATAGGTGAATAGTGACACCACTTTTTATTTAAAAACTAGGGCTATAAATAAAGCGTTATTAGTCAATCTTTCAAACTTCAATAGGGATTATTTTGAGCATGGAGTTGTTGTAAAAAAATTGGTAATACGCCCCTTTGACTGGGAATGCTGAGTACCAGGGACCTAGATGCTCTCCTTTTGGCAATGGGATATATTATTCCTCATTTAAATGTCTTACCCTGTACATACTTGTTTAAATGTAATACTAATTATTACTCTAACAATTTTGATTGAACTTTATCAAAAGAGAAGGTTCCCAAAGGATAGTTAAGTGAACCTCAAAGAGTCAAAATTCATTTGGGGACTTCATCAGAGGATTGGTGAGGAGCACATTAGATTTGCATCCTATTTGTTGCAGTACAAGAATATAGTTTCTCCTTTATTTATCATCCCACAATAGTTTCTCCTTTTTCTATAATTGACCTTGAGCAGGAACCTCTATTTACATACTCAGCTGCTGCACCTGGTAGTCGTGATCTAGCTGCTCATTCCTTTTCTTCCTTGGATTCAAACTTACGTCTTGTCGTTGCCATGGGAAAAAGGAAATTTCTTAACATTTTGGGAGACATAACTGCCAATGCCCCTTCTAAACAAGCTAATAAGGGGGTGAAAAATAAAGATAAAACTGGGAAGAAACCCCTAGCCAAGAAAGTTGAAGAGAGCCCCTTAAAAATAATACGGAAAGGGCTTCCTTCTAAGTTAGCAGAAGGTTCTTTTACCCATCCTAACTAGCGAGAGTTGGTTGATATATTTTATTCTACCTCTCCAGTGGTTCTTAGATCTAGATTGGAAAGACAACTAATAAAGTCTAGGACTTTACCAGACCACAAGGTTGCTCAAAGTCTTACTATGGTATATTCTTTTACCTTCTTTATTTTTTTGTCTCATTATTTGTTCTTCATAATACTAACTTTTCTTGTTATCTTTGTACAATTCCTCATTGACTTTAACAACATGTTGGAGAAAGATGAGGCCTTAAGAGCTTCTTCTAGGATATTTGAAGAGGCTTTTAATGACCTGAAAAATTCAGTGTTTGTTTCCCAACAAGCACTGGCCAATGAATAAAAGAAATGGTAGGAGAAGGTGAAAGTTACTGAAGGAGATGCTGACACTATTCGGGGTCTATATGATAAGTTGTAGAAAGACTTAGATGCTGAGAACGTCAAGAATGCTAACTACAGATGGATTTGGATGTTAAGAAGGTGAAAAAGACTAAGTCCGTGAATGATGGATTCAACAGAGGTTAGGTTAAGTCTATTGGAGCAGCTTCTTCGCAAATTGAGTTTGTGAAGAATAAATTCTTTAAGGACGGTTAGTCAGCTGCCCTGGTGGAGGTCGACACTCTAAAAGACTCTGAGTTGTTCTTATGATATGATCCCAGGGGCCCTCATAACATGGACGAGGAAGTTGAAGATGATGGGGGTTCTAGTGAATCCCTTATAGTGATGGAGTCTATCGATCAACACTGGGATGTTAATTCTTATGCCCCTTCCACAGTTAATCCTCCTCCTTCTTCTGCCCCTACTTCTACTTCAACTAATCCTGAGGAAGATAAGAAGAAGGTGTAGATCCGAGTAACTTTTTGTTTCCCTTTTTCAATAGTTTTACTTTTTATTTTTCTTCCTAAAGATTATACCTATAATTCCCCCTTTTATTAATGAAAAGAGAAATGGTTTTGTTCCCCTGCTTATACTTTTCCATGCTTTGCACCTTGTTGAATTATGATTTTCTTCTTCTTCATAATTTACGAATAAATTGGAATACTTCTCTTCTACTGACTTTGAGATACTAAAAAGGTATAATGAGGTTTTTAAATATGGTCACTTATCTCTGACTGAGGATGACCTATTAAACTTTCTTAGGGAAGAGGTATTCATGTAAGCCAAAGAATTATATGTTCATCTGAAGTGTCTTCTTGATCGGGCAGTGGCCAATAACGTTGCCTACTACGAAATAATTGAACAACTACAAGAGGACCATAATGACGCTAATGAATGTTTGCATGAGGATTATGAGAAGAAGTTACAAGACCTTAGTGAAGGTTAGGGCTTTGAGCAAAAGTTGGATAAATTTGCCTCCCATTTTAGAAGGCAAAAATTCCTTCTTAACGTGAAGTGGATGAACCAAGGGCCATTGCCAAACTTTTGGAGGAGGAGAAAAAAAAGTTGAGAGATGAACTTGATGCCTCAAAGTCATACATTGCTATTATTACTACTACAAATGAGGTTCATTCGTTCTTGGAGGCTGAAAATGCAATATTGAGTGAGGATTTAGAGGCCTTGAAGAAATTAAAACTTGCTTCTTCATCTTCCCCAACTAGATTAAAACTTGTTCGAGGTACTATAGAGGAAATCAAGACACAACAAACCCTTACCTATCAAATCGTATAATTAAAATCTAAAAGTCAAGCCATTGTTGAGATGTCCCAGAAGCTACAGGCCTTATCCGAGCAACTATCCACTCAATATTCTCAGTTATGATCTAAAGACGAAGTGTTGAAGAAATTGCATTACCAGGTTAACAGATTGGCCTTTCAATTCCATAAACAACCAATGAAGTCTAGATGGAAGGGTACAATAAAGCTCTGGGGCATCTTGATGACTAGCTTCAACAAGCTAAGAATGAGATCTATAAATGGGGTTGGATGAATGCTTTGACACTGATGAAGGTGGATCAAAATAGTCAATTGTGGGACTGGTATGATCCAGGATTGCTTGACCTTGGCAATCCCCTGTTAAATTAGATGTCAATTGGATTCCTGTCTAACATATTTCTTAATGCTTGATTTCAAAGTACTTGAGAGATTATGAGCTTCATGATGAATTAGAGATCGTTAGACCTCATCACCTGCTTGATCATCCTAGTAGCAGTAATGCTAAAATGCTTCAGGATTTTAACTTCATTATTTCTCCTTACACTTTAGATGATACTCCTGCTGAAATGGATCCTGTTTCCAAAGACGAAGGGAAACGTCCTGTAGAATGAAGCTTTGTACTTTATTTTGCTAATAGAGTCATGTAATTAATTTTATTTGACGAAATGGAAATTTGATCAACTTATCTTGTGTTGAATGCTAATCATTTCTTTGTCATTAGTTTCATTGAGACACTTTGATTAAAATCTAGGTTGAGTATCAATTACCAATGAATGCATATGTTCTACTAGCATACTTAGATTAAAATATAAATTTAGAGCTAGGTATATGAATACATAGGTTCTACTAGCATACTTAGATTAAAATCTAAATTTAGATCTAGTTACACATATGTCTCCAAAGGTTTTACTAATGCACCCAAATGTTTGGTTTTTGCATTAGATACAAGTGGTGCGTCTAGGCGTTCATGGAATATGTGCTTATATTCCTCTTGAGGAATCTTTGCAACGTTCTTCCTGGAATTTTCCTAGTAGGATAAAGATCTTGTTTTATCCTTATGTTTGTGGACCAAATTTCTTGAGGACTTAGCGTCCTGCTGACTTGGACTTTGTGTATCAGCAATCAAGTTTATGGCTTTTTCTAGCAACTTATTGCTTGTGCCAAGCAACTGTCTTGTATTCTTGTGAAGTTTATGGCTTTTTCGAGCAACTTTTAGGAAAATATTTTCTTAAACCAACCAATAATTTGTGGCAATAACTTTAATAACTTCTAACATTCATCAATTTTAAGTTTTATAGTAGTGAATAGCACTAGTACTTCCAAAAGTTTAACAACAAAAATTGAAAGAATAAAATATTTTATTGATACCGAAATTTGATTTCAAATTGATTACAACTGATAATATCATTTGTAATATTTTCTGAGATGTTCAGCATACCATGGTTTTTTGAATTCTTCGCCTTCTAAGGTTTCAATTCGATAAGTTCCAATCTAGATGACAACTGAAATACGGTATGGCCCATGCCAATCGGCCTCAGTCTTTTTATTTTTTTGTAGCACTTTCTTCAGCACATAATCTCCTTCCTTCAAGTTGGTTGGTTTCATCCTTTTATTGTAACAACGGGTTGTTCTCTATTGGTAAGCTGCATTCCTTGGTACAACATCTTCTCTTACTTCTTTCAGCCTATCAAGAACCAACCTTCCCGTTAGGTCACTTGTAGGAGAATTAAAATTTAAAACTATATGGGATGGTAAGCCGAGCTCGAGAAGTATGACAACTTCAGTCCCAAATGCTAACATATATGGGAATTCTCCAGTTATTGTTCTCAAGGTTGTTTGGTATGCCGATAAGAAAAAATGTAGCCCATTTATCTAGTTTCCCTTGGCATCATCAAGCCTTTTATTCAACTCGTTAGGCATAGTTTTGTTCGTAACTTCAGTTTGTCCATTACTTTGAGGATGTCTTGGAGCTGAATGCAGTTTTTGAATACTGGACTGAGCACAATAAGTTGTGAATTCACCATTGTCAAATTGTGTTCCATGGTCGGTAATGAAAGAATAGGGCAACCCATACCTACATATGATGATTTTCCATATGAATTGATAGAACTTTTCATAAGGCATGTCTATCAAGGGCTCTGCCTTAACCCATTTTGTAAAATAATCCACTAGGACTACCAAGTACTTAAATGTTCCTCTGGTAGTCGGTAGTGGTCCGATCAAGTCTATACCCCACATGGAAAATGGACATGGTGAAGTGATTGGAGTGAGAGCATCCTATGGAGTTTTTCTAATGGTGGATAATCTTTGACATTTATCACACTTCTTGGCAAAGTTTGCATAGTCTACTCGCATTGTTGGCCATCAATATCCTTGCGCACTGATTGTCTGCAGAAGTGTTCTCCCTTCTATGTGAGCTCCATATGATCCTTCATGCACCTTCTAAGTTAGGACGTGAAACTCTGATGGATGCACGCAGCGTTGCAAATTGACTGCTAGTCCTCTCCTGTACAGAACACCTTTGTCTAACACATACCGAGTTGCTTTATACTTTAGCTTCTTGGCTTCCACCATATCTGTGGTAGAGTTAGCTCTTTAATGTATGCTCTGATGGGATTCATCCATGATGGACCCATATCTATGGCAATAAAATTGATCATCATATCTTCATTTATGCTCCTACTGGAAAAAATCTCAATAAGTATAGCTCTTCAATGTTTAATCCTGGGAGCTAAGGCTAGCCTAGTAAGGGAATCGGCACGGGCATTCTCCAACCTTGGGATTCTATGCATCTGAATAGCTCATAATTTTGTAATTACTTCCATCTCTTTGGATAGATACTTGGCTTTTAATTCTCTTTTAGCTCCATATAAACCCAGTATTTGGTTCACCACTAGCTGAGAGTCACTGTGTGCTACAATTTGCTCGGCACTCAATGATTGGGTTAAACTTAAGCCCACAATGAGGGCTTCATACTCTTCTTCATTGTTTGAAGCCTTGAATTGAAAATGAAAGGCATATTCAATATGAATACCATCAGGGGTGTTAAGTATTATACCTGCTCCGCTGTCGGTTGAAGAAGATGACCCATCAACATATAAATGCCATATTGGGGCATTGTTGTCAAACACTTGGTCTTTAAACTCCGATAATGGAATATTTTTCCTCTTGATTCTTCATATTTCTTAGTTATTTCGTATGTTCGGTAAGAGGAATCTCGTAGGTCCAAAACTCCTTATTTCAGTGAAAGTTCATCGGGAGCTTTCTTGTTAACATCACTTCCTCCTGATTCTGGTTTAGTCTATTAACTTTATTGTTCGGGGACCTCAGAATAAGTAAACTCCGCTATGAAATTTGCCACTGCTTGGACTTTGAAAGAGGACCTTAGTTCATATACGATATCATACTCCCCAAATTCCACAGCCCAATAGATTAATCTACCAAATTTCTTCGATTTATGCAAAGCCTTCCTTAGAGGCATATCAGTGTAAACTACGATTGTGTGGGATTAGAAATAAGGTTTCATGTGTCGGGATGCTTAAATAAATGCCAATGCCAATTTTCCAAATGGGGGTACCTGATTTCTTCTCGTCAGAAAGCCTTAATGGTATAGTAGACGGGTGATTGAACTTCATGCTCTTCTTGGATCAGTGCAGAACTCACGGCGGACTCAGAAACAATCAAGTATAGGTATAATTTCTCACTAGTGATTTGTTGGGAGAGCAATGGAGGTGACCCAAAATACCTTTTCAACTCCACAAAATCTTTTTCACATTCTTCATTCCATTCAAAGCTTTTATGAGTACCTTGAAGAACGAAAGGCACATATATGTAGCTCGGGACATGAATCTGTTTAGTGTTGCTACTCGCCCAATCAATCTTTACACATCTTTCTTAAAGGTTGGGGATTGAATTTCAATTAATTCCTTGATCTCATCTGGATTTGCTTCAATTCCCCTTTGATTTACTATGTACCCAAGGAACATTCATTCATGTACTCCAAAAATGCACTTGGTCGGATTCAGCCTCATCTAGTGCTTTTCAAGTTGATCAAAAGTCTAGATGAGTTCGGTAATGTGATATGATGCCTTTTTGCTCTGTATAAGCATATCATCCACGTAGACTTCTATATTATTTCCTATTTTCTCTTCAAAAACCTTATTAATAAACCTTTGATACATAGCACCAGTATTTTTCAAACTAAAAGGTAAATCATTATAACAGTATGTTCCTGAAAGAAGTTCTTTCCCATCTCCAGGCTTTATTTTTATTTCGTTATAACCACAATAAGCATCCATAAAGATGAGGAGTTCATGTCCTAATGTATCATCCACTAGTTGATCTATTCAGGGAAAACGAAAATGATCCTTTCGGCATGCTTTATTTAAATATGTGAAATCTACACACATTCTCCACTTTTTTTCTTCTTTTTTACCATAAATACATTGGTTAACCAATCTGGATATTTCATTTCATTAATAAAAGTTTCTTTCTGAAGCTTTTCGACTTCTTCCTATATAGATTGGTTCTTCTCAGGGATGAACACTCTTTGTCTTTGCTTTACTGGCTTAAGTTCTTTGTTTACATTGAGCGCATGGTAAAGGAAATTGGGATCTAGCCGAAGCATATAGTTTTGACTCTAGGAAAACACGTGCTTTCTATATCTAAGGAATCTTACGAGTTTCTATTTAAGAACAGGCTCCAGCGTTGTCCCTATCGAAGTAATGCGCTCTGGTTCGTCGTCGTCTAACACAATGTTTTCAATTTCTTCCACAATCTGTCCCTTTACCATCTTTGGTTCTTCCCTTGGTTCTAAGGTTTCAACATTAGATTCTTTGTCAGGTTCAGAGGTATCCACTTGGTAAGTAGTGGTTTTCTTCTTTGTTCCTTCCAAGTCTTCTTGCTCGCCAGAAGAGTAGTAGCACTCCCGAGCTACTTTCTTATCACCTTTCACAATTAATGCACAAAAGTTAGTACGGAATTTTAAACACTGATGTACAGTGGATAGTGCTGCCTTAAACTTCTTTAGCCCTACTCTTCCCATGATTATATTATAAGCTGAATGAACTTTTTTATCCATTACAAAGAAACGGATCTTCTCTGTTCAACAAGATGACCATATGCCGATCATCACCTCCATCTTAATGGTTCCCAAAGAAAAGACTTTCTCACCTGCATAGCCTATTATCGGTCGATGATAGGGCTCTAATTGGCAGAGTTTAAAATCCATGTTGCTAAAGCAAGGGTGAAATATGATATTCGTTGAGCTGCTATTATCTACTAGTACTCTACCTTTTTTACTTTGATTACTAGTGGTTGTCATGAGGATACATTACCCCTGAGAGATCATTTTTAGAGAATCCAATTACCCATTTATATTTGTTAACTGTCCTTGGACGATCTTCCTCGGTAAGGATGATCCTCTATATGTACGAGCAATCTTGTGCCTCATTGAGGTAAGAATTTCGTTCTGCTGTATGATCTCCACCTAATGCATCTCCACATGTAATCATTTAGCAATTAAAAGAACCAAAACTAATATAGAATACCTTGCGTTCTAATTGCCTGGTATTCTTGGGGAGATCAGGATCGTCATCATGGTCCTCTTCATAAGTTATTTTCTTCTCCTCTCTGGGCTTGCAAGGATATTTTGATATACTTTGAATTACTTTGTTATTTTGTCGATCAACATACTGAATTAACTTTCCTCGTCGGATGAGAATTTAATCTCATTTTGAAGAGCTATACAACACTTCATCGTATGACCATGATCCCTTTGGAATTCACAGTACTTAGTCTTATCCCTTTTGATAGGGGAACTTCTCAACTTATTAGGCCAATGCACATCTTTATTATGCTTGATTTCTTCCAAAACATGATGAATTCACATAGTTAGTGGAGTATAACTGTTGTACTTTTTGAGTCACTCCAAAAATCCTTTTTATTTTGATTCACTAAGTTATTTGGGGTCTTTATGATTTTTCTTATCATTTTTTCCATCAACCTTTGTGCCCGAGCTACGCTTAACCACCATTTCTTCTTCGACATTCATGATCTTTGCTTCTTTAGCCATTAATTCTGCCATTGTCTTTGGTGGGTCTTTAGCAAGAGTGTAATACAGTTTCTCGGGGAGAAGTTTGATAATGAGAGAGGTCATTACAGTCTTTTCCTCCTAATCCACAACTTTTAGTCTCTCATTATTAAAATGAGTAATTTAATCTTTGGTGATCTCTCCTTCTTTCTGTCTCACACTAAGAAAGTGTGCCACTCTTTTCACAGGTTTTGTTCCAAAGAAAAAGTTCCTAATGAATAGCTTGGCCAATTGGCTGAAGCTAGAAATTTGTCCCCTAGGAAGACTATTAACCAGATTTAGTTCCATAAAATGCTCTACAACTTATTTCGTTTGGGACGGCATAAATGTCAGCAGCCGCTTGATATTGGTATATGTGAAGACCTGGGTTAGTTTTTCCATCATATTTGGGTGTTACTACTAGAGCCTTAAACTTTGGTGGAGTTAAGAAATCCCCAATTGCCTACACAAACGGAGACCCCTTTTCAATGCTTCTTTATAGTGGGTTATTGGCCTTCGCCATTTCCTAATATGTCCTCCAATATATGTATGGAGCCCTTCCATGCATCGTTGGTAGCACCAGATCTATCAGTTTCAATATTGTTATTTGTATAGCTTTTTTCCTGTAATTTTTGTTCGGTCCGAGCAGTAGTTCGTCGGGCAATTTATCTATAATGAGTTGTGCCTTCCCTTTGATCAGATGGTCATTGGATATTACTTGAGATTGCCATAGAAATATTTCTTATTCTCGTAGGACCCAAACAATCAAAAGTAGAAGCACGACTTAATCTCTTTAAGGAACTTGGACTTTCTAGAGAATAAGATTGTGTGTGGAATGATTCTGATCTCCTGAGAAATGAATTTGACCTTGGATGGTAGGAGAAATTCCTTGTCATCATTGGTTGCCTACGCAGACCACCTCTTGGTGGGGGTGCGCAGGTGCCCCGTATTGAAGAGTTTGTGCAAGTTGCCTAATAGTGTCTTGCATAGACTCTTAGCCTCTTACAAGACTAGCCATAATTCCAATTAAATCATTTGCAGATAGATGAGCGGAAGGCATAGGAGGAATGCCTTCATTCCTAAGACTTGATTCAGGAATATCAGCCATTTAGATGTTTAAATGAATGAGATGGATTAGAAATATCATTCCCACAGACAAAGATAATCTGTTGATGCAAAAAACTAGACTAGGCTAATTAATTGATCATGGATATATATAAGTAAGAGAGACAAAAGATTTTTAAAGTGGTTCGGCATAAAGAAATAGCATGCGTCCACTGTTGTGTATTTCTTTTAGGAATGCTCAATCGCCTCTTGTTTCATGTATCCCTTGGATGTAGGGTTTACAATGTATTTAAGCCCCTAGGGGGTGTACAAGTGCTGGAATATCAAAGGATGAAATGTCTTTATATCGTAGAGAATTACATCTTTACAATCATTTATGTATGCCACGGTTGGCATCTTACTGTCACTGTTGGTCGGTTATCTTGGTGTTAGTGGTCGGTCTCCCTGGTGATCGACATCCCTCAGTAGGTCGGTATTTAATCCTTTATGATCATGATTATCCTTCTGATATATTTCACATGTCATTATCCTATTGGTCCACATAACAGGATAATTTTTAGTATCAACACATACAAACACATCCCAGTCATAAAGCTTCACAAGAAATGAACCTAGCTTCACAAAGACCATATCCGCATGTACCAGAAGACCCAACCCCATCAAATGGATTCTCTTATCTGACCACATGAATAGCATAATCAGGCTCCCTCTCGAGAAATCAGAGAAACTTTCCCACCAAGCGTCTCGACCCTTAAGGGTCTCCTCCATTATCATCACAGTAGGATAGTGACAATAGGGCATCCACACCGTAATGGCCACCGATTGGAGGTCCACCATCACGTCCCTGGTCATCAACAATAGCCTTAAAGTTAAGCCCAGGGTAACAACTACGGAATGGACTATATCATTGAAATCCTACAGACGCTCAAAATACATGACATTTGGAAGATAGATCATTCCCTCAGTGACCAATAATCGAGATGTGGAAGGGGAAATATGGAGAAATTTTGCTAACAACTGTTGAGGAGATCGAGATAATTGGCATTGATTTTGCCACGCTGGGATTAATCCTAGAATGGTTGAAAACTCCTCGTAGGTCGAATAGACGTCATTAAAACCAAATCAGAAAATGTGATCCTCGGGGTACCAGAATTGAGCTGTCGCCGCCAACATGTTCCAATCGATAGCCTGGTTTCACCACAAGTAGACTCGACACAAATTAAAGGCTTCATAGTCTACATTATAAAGACACATGGATTATAGGCTCTCGATATATGAAACAAATTTTTCACTCATTTGAAGGGCCATTTGGGAAACAATAAGGTAAAAATCAAGAAAGAAGAAAGAAGAGAAAATGTGAGTGGGTGAAAAACTATTCCCCCTTTACCCCCCTTTTACACACTAATACCTTGGCAAAAGACAAGAACCCTAAAGGGGACGAAATAAAACCTACCCTAACAAGTACTTTGGTCTCCAAGAAAGTGAAATCCAGGCCTTGGGGTGATTTGACTAGACTCACTTACCGATAGGCAGGACAAGGGGTATGCCGATCGGTAACCCTGTTATTCTAGAAAATTCTATCTTTCCTTTAATCTTTGTTTTCAAGACCCTCGGCTTATTTCCTCTAAACTTATCAATTTTTATCCATAATTTTTTATCCTAAGTCATTTCCAAGAATTATTTATTCTATTTTCTTGATAGACATCCTATTGTTTTTATAGTCTCAACAACAAATAAAAAAATGCATATAGGTTAAATCATTAAAACAAGAATGATTAATAAAAATCTGCTTCACGTTTATTATCACTTGCATAATTACATTAATTTTAGGTGGAAGAAAGAATAAGAAAATACAAAGTAACGAACCTAGACTGAACCCAATCCTTCAATCTCTCTCTCTAGACCCTTAATCCCTATGAAGGACGCGCTTCCCCTGACGGTGAGCTGTAGAACCTCCACTCCCCGAGCCCGATCCCTCTTCCAAGGTAGCAGACGGAACTAGATAAGAAGTATGATGAACGAAGTTCTTGATATAGGCAATCGCAGATGCCATCCAATCCCATATGTCCTTCAACTAACTAGACGGCACCCGAACATGCTGTAAGAAAAACCACATAATCAAAAGTCAAATCAGTCGGTAAAAAGCAAAAAAAAATTAGAAAAAGACAACACATAAAAGATAAAAATATACCTCAGGCTTAAGGGAATCCTCTGTCAGACCCATCAATGCGGGACCCACCGTATTAGGGTGATGCGAAAAGTTCAGTAAACCCCCTCTAGTCAACAATAAATTATATGAGGTCAGGCTGACCTGGATGAGTGTATCCTCCTCTTTCATCGCCGCCACTAATAACGTGCCATCTGTACTGTGGGAAGATCCCCCTGGCCTACTCGCAACTTTACCCAAAGCTGTAGGAGGCAGAGGCATGTTCACCACATCATAAATACATTACGACATCATCAAATCGTCAAGAAATCGTGGTAATCATAATTCGACGCCATGTTCGTGTAGAACGAATAATCCTCATCTAGCATCGCCACCATCTTGGCCTCATTAAACATGTCCCGTAGCCTAGTCATGTACATAAGAGTCACCGCCGGAAGGACCTCCACCTCCTACTTCACTATCTATCGTAAAATTAACTCTCCCAAGTACCAAGAGTATCCAAACCCATGCGCCATCATCTGTTGCATCTGCGATGCATGCCTATCACCCTCATATACTGAAGAGTTTTCCCCAGGGACATAAGTTCGCCTACAAGCCTCAGTAAAGAGATCCGTATTCATGAAAAGAAAGAAAATATCTTAAAAAGGATTCAACAGAAGATAGCAAGGAATAATCTAATCCCTCGTCAAAAGTGTTTAGGGCCTGTCGCACTGCCGCCAGAGACAGAGACTAGTTCGACTTCCTATTGGACATTCACCACAGGTACATCCGATAGATGTCCCCCAAGTCCTCGTCTTTTAGGGATATCAACATACCATTCATCCCTATCACCTCATACAACCACATCTGCAGAAAGGACAAGAGTCAGCAATCAGAATAAACCAAATAGAAATGCAAGAATGTACAATAAAAGAAAATTCAAGAATTACCTCCAATAAATACGTGGCCCCCGTAATAGTCTACCGGCAGCACCAGTTGAATGCATCTAGAGAAAAATAAAGGGTCTCCAAGGTCAGGCACCCCCAATCTTAGAGTGGGACCTCCCAAAAGATGCTAAAAAATGGCAAGAACCAAAGATAGACGACGTCGCCACTCATGTACATCAAGAAACCTCCAAACAAAAGAAGAAGAAATAATTGGGCTAACTATCTCACCTTCAACCCGTCCATATCATCAATCCTCCGACTCAAAAGAACCTCCCTCATAGAGTAGACGCGGATAGAATCTCCAAAAAATATCCTAACCACATCCCCCAAAGATGCCTGAATCGTCTCCAGCATCAACTTTGTCGCACACCCCACCTCAATCTGCACACCGTCAGAGTCTATCCCCAATAACTGTTGCATGTCAATGGGACTCACGGTCATCGCCCGAAAACCCAAATGAAAGGTGTGGGTAGTGTCGCCCCACCACTCTATCAACGCATATAAAACAGCGATGGAATGCGGTGTCTTGTCCAAAGCTTGTGCCAAGAGCCCAAAGCTAGTAGAAGTAACTACCCAGCGCACTATCACGATAAGTCTCTCCCACAGATCCTTCACCGCCTTCGTCCCCCTAGAACGCAGGATTAAAGTAGCAATGTTAGTCTATGAAAACCAAAAAAGAAAAGAAAAACCCCCTTTAGTCAACAACAAAAAACAAGGCAATGAAGACAAAAGAATGTCAATGGTCACTATACTTACATAGCCACTAGGGTTCCTCACCCTATAAGAACGATGGTGTGGATGCTCACATAGAAGAGTGTGCTCATCACCAACGGGATCAAATAGATTAAAAACATTCTCATTACCCAAGGTAAGGGGCAACGTAGCTCTCCACTCTAGGCCCACCCAATAATCAACACTCAAACACTCCCAAGTGGTGTCCCTCAATGCTAGAAGAGCTTTCCATTTAAAGTCTTGAAGAAGGAAATACTTATAAACTGATTGTGGAGAGAAGAAGAAGAATATTTAGATGCAGAGGGATGTGAAAATAAGGAGGGTTCGCCCCCTTGTTATAGGAGACCAGATGGCATGTCGATTTGCAGACCCTTGCCAATACTGATAGGCACCTATATTCCCCTCTTCCCAAGGAAGACCAGGACCATGCCACCTTCCAAATGACAACCCCTCACATATGTCGGTCAGCATATGTAACACCCCGACTAATTAAATACCGGGTAGCTACTCCTTTATTAAATTAATTCAAAATGCCAAGTTGGTTCAGTTAATCGCATCACTGTCGAAAACATTTAATGATTACTAACCACCTAGTATTTAAAAAGTAAGTTGTCAAATTTTAAATTAAATCTGATTAACATGCAATAAAAGAATTATGAAAGAATAACATAACCATTCACCATAAAGAAGCAATAAAATAACTAACAAATAATAATAAGTCTGGAGGAAATACTCCTCACAACAATCCCACAACTGAAATAAATAGAACAGTGTACCCTCAATTAATTACATGCAAAAATCTGAATAACTGAAATATGAAATGTCTCTAAATAGAAATGGGCGACATGGCCTACAAATGATGGAATTGAATATGGAGTCAAAACCAAAGGAAGCGTCTACTAGCAAGGACCTGTAACTTCCACAACAGCTATAGCTCGTCACCTGAATGGAAATCCTATGCATGGTGTCCTTGTGGCTGGGCACCTAAAAGGTTTTTACAAAAATAGATTTGAAAGCAAACGGGTCAGAGCCCGAAAGTGGAGAGTATTTTAAAAATAGCAAGTGCTTTAATAACATTAAAACAATGAATGCAAAATACATGTTAGGACGTGCACTCACATGAAATACTCACCTCTCGACTAATTGTGCACTCCTAACGTACCGTACCCATCTAAGTGACATTCATATCTAACTAAACCGTCATAAGTTCTACCCCTTTCTACTCGATTCCCATTATACATTCCAACGTCACCAATTAAATAGAGGCTTTACATAAACTCGGATTATCAATTATTAGCAATACAATTCATTACAGGTTATCCCTTTTCTCAAAGGGTTGCCATAATTATACCAACATGAAAGTTCTCATTATTTAAGCGTATGTTATTCACGTCATGAATATACAATATAACCACCCGAGACTAAGCTGCGGTGCACACATACTCTGCTATCCATCCCGGTACATCACGTACATAAGGATCACGCATTCCAAATCTCTCAGGAATCGTTCTCAGATAACAACAATCACAAACAATGGAGGCGAACACGGTTACATCACATGGGTCACGCACATACCTACGCTCCCACGATCAGCAGTCTTATTAACTTCCCAATAAGTCCTTCTATGACCTATGTTATCGAGGTACCAATCTAAATCCGGGCACACAAAGATTAGTTGGCCCTAAGCGAACGTAAACCTCCCGTGATAGCAAGTATGGTAGGTATGTCATACACATAAAATCATATACATATACTAAGCATGCACACATCCTAGTAATTATCATAATTTATTAGTGGTATACTTCTCATTTTGATACCAACTTATAATGTTACGTAATTCACATATCCCTGGTTAATATTAACATTTAAATCGTCAATTATTCTCACATCGTAATTAGTCACTCACGTCCTAATCCACAATTTTCATTTGGTTCAAATCACACTTCTATGTTTTATTCCTCAATATATCCCAAATATCCCAACTATATCAATTTTTCATCAAGGGAATGTTATCTTTACAATTAAACCAGGTTATGGGACATTAGAAATCAAATCAGGCCAAATTGGCCAATCTGTCAACTCGTTAGAAGTCTCGTTCGAACGAGGTCGTTCGAACGAGAGTTCGTTCGAACGAAGTGGGCATCTAACGAGATCTCATTCGAACGAAAGGCATCGAACGAACATCCAACTCATTAGAAGTCAAACTGTCAACTCGTTAGAAGCTCGTTCTAACGAGCTCATTCGAACGACCTGGGCAGACCTTCTAACGAGGTGATAGTTTCGAGCCCAGAATTCTCCTATCTCGTTTTTCCCAATTTTCTTCACTTCTAATCTCATCTAAACATCATTCCAACAGTAGTTCAAGGTTTCTAATTATTCTTAAACATACTTAGGTCGTATTTTAAAACATTCATGGGATAAATCTTCCTATACAACACTTATTCATCAAATCTCCCAAAGTTTTTCCCCAAATCTTATGCGTAAGAACCCTAGAATAAAAAATCATAAATTTCCATAAATAAATCCGTTTTTGTAACATAAAGAGTAGTAATTATTTTATTTCAATCACCCAATAACAATTCTATATGCAAACCTATATCAAACTATGAATTTATAACTCCAATCTCATGGGTTTTTATAAATCTTCCAATACAATGCGATTATATAATTTTCTAATCATGGAAGAAACATTCGCTTGAAATTAACGTAATTAAACCACTTGCCTTATGTTCTTCAGATTTTTTTTTGTTGTTGGTTGAAGAAGGTTGAATTGATTTCTCTCTCTCTCTGCATAATTCTCCTCTCTCGTTCTCCCTCTGCAAGTTCTTCTCCAAGATGACAATGGTGGCTTAAAGGTTGCCTTAGGAACCTCTTAAAATTTCTTCCAATAACTCCCGTAGCCCATTAAGTCATTTAGTGTTGTTAGTGGGTTTAGTGGGTAAAGACTAAATCAGATTTTTAACTTCTAATTTTCGTGGGTTTTAATTCCCAAAAGTCCGAAATTACCAAACTACCCTTTTGGGTTGCCGGTATGACCTAAAAATGCCCCATTACCCAAACTAAACCCCCGGCTAGTGTTTTCAGACTATTTCGACCCTTCTGGACTCGTTGGCGCACTCAAACTGACCATACGGTTGATAAAAATAAAATCCAATTTTTAATTAAAATAATTATATTCCTGACGCGACTGTCACACGCGTCCTAACAAAATTTCCAAATTGCCGTATTTCAATTTCATGACAAATTCAATATATTCAATATTCATTATAATCAAATAATACCCATTATAATCAAATACCAACTCACATATCGTTAGTATTTTATCCGGATTAATTCTCAATTAATACCCATTTAATTCAATTAATACCATAAATAAATATCACAAAAATACGGGGTATTACATATTTCCCCCCTAATAACAGAATTTCGTGCCGAAATTCGGAACTAAAAAGTACCTGGTAAAAACAACTATGGATAACGTTCGCGCATCTCATCCTCGCGCTCCCATGTGGACTCCTCGGCATTATGATGCCTCCATTGAACACGTACTAACGGAACTATCTTTGACCGCAGTTTCCGCTCACTTCGATCCAAAATAGCAATCGGCCCCTCCTCGTAGGAGCTATCGGGCTGGAGATCGATGTCCTCCAAATCAATGTGAGAATGATCCAAATCATCTCTAAGATATTTCCTTAGCGAGGAAATATGAAACACATCATGAATCCTGTGTAAATGCTCCTGTAACCCAAGTCTATACGCAACAGACCCAATCCGTTCGATGATAGGAAATGGTCCCACGTATCTCGGTGCCAACTTACCCTTCATAGGAGATACTCTGAGTAAAACTTGGTCCCCCACTTGGAACTCCCTGAAGAATCTCTTCGCATCAGCGTAGCTCTTCTGTCGATCCTGAGCTACCCGAATACGACTCCGTATCAATTCTATCCTCGCCGAAGTAGCCTGAATCACTTCTGGCCCAAGTAGTTTGTTGTCCCCCACCTCCAACCAACATGATGGGTAACGACAAGGTCTACCGTACAACGCCTCAAATGGAGCCATGCCAATGGTGAACTGGTAGGATTTGTTGTAAGCAAACTCCACCAGTGGAAGATACTGCTCCCATCCACCACCGAAATCAATGATGCACATACGCAACATGTCCTCCAACATCTAATTTGTACGCTCGGTTTGCCCATCGGTCTGCGGATGAAAACCCGTACTTAACCGCAATTTCATGCCCATGGCCTCCTGAAAAATCTCCCAAAACCGTGAAACGAATATCTTATCTCTATCAGACACGATATTTAGGGGCACGCCGTGAAGTCTCACTATTTCTGCAATAAAGAGCTGGGCAAACTGTCCCGTAGTGTAGTCTGTCCTTACGGGTAGAAAATGAGTGACTTTGGTCAACCTTTCCACCATTACCCAAATGGAGTCGTGACCTCTCTGTGACGTAGGCAACCCCGTTATAAAGTCCATGGATATGCTCTCCCACATCCACATCGGGACCTCTAATGGCTGTAGAAGTCCTGCCAATCTCTGATGATCCACTTTTACCAGCTGACAAGTGGCGCATTTAGAAACAAACACGGCAATATCCTTCTTCATCCCGCTCCACCAATACTGTCGTCTCATGTCTTGGTACATTTTGTACCCACCGGGATGTACCGTGAACCGTGAGCCGTGCGACTCTGCCATCACCTCGTGTCGCACTTCCTCCCCTTCCGGAACTACCAGTCTCCCATTGAAGCGTAATCCCCCGTCTGAGCTAACGGTATAGGACTCGGCTCCCTCTGCTAATAATCGAACTATCTTCTCCTGAAAAAATGGGTCATATACTTGTTCCTTTACCACTCTCGTGACAATCTGCGGTGTAACAGTCATCACAGGCATGAATAATCTGGCCACTGCATCCTGGTGTCCCAACTCTTTCCACTTTGCCTTCCACACCCCTGCCACCTCATCTACTGGCCTACGGCTCAACGCGTCGGCTACCACGTTATCCTTACCCGGGTGATATTGGATATCAAACCGATAGTCCTTCACAAACTCAAGCCACCTCCGTTGCCACATATTCAACTCCTTCTGCTTGAACAGGTACTGTAGGGACTTGTGGTCCGTGAACAATCGAAACTTCTCCCCCAAAAGATAATGTCTCCAAATTCGAAGGGCAAATACCACTTCCACTAACTCCAAATCATGAGTGGGGTAATTCTTCTCGTGAGGCTTAAGCTTACGGGAAGCATAAGCTATGGCCTGACTCTCCTGCTGCAATACACCTCCAAGTCCTTGTAAGGACGCATCGATGTAAACTAGATACTCAAATCCCGGTCTCGGCAGTGCTAACACAGGTGCTGAAGTCAACTTTTCCTTCAACTCATCGAATGCCAACTGACAGGCGTCACTCCAAATGAACGGCACACCTTTACGAGTCAGATATGTCAAAGGACCCGCTATCTTTGAGAAACCCCGAATAAACCTCCTGTAGTATCCTGCTAGGCCCAAGAAACTACGGATCTCAGTTGGTGTCGTGGGCTGTCCCCACTCCCTCACCGCGGATACCTTACCCGGCTCAACAGATATCCCCCGGTCAGAAATAATATGCCCCAAAAACTGAAACTCCTTCAGCCAAAACCCGCACTTCTCATACTTTACATACAGCTCGTTCTGACGTAGCGTCTGCAAAACATACCTCAAATGCTCGGCGTGCTCCTCCTCTGTCTGGGAGTAAACCAGAATATCATTAATAAAGACAATGACGAACTGATCTAGGAATTCTCTGAACACCCTATTCATTAAGTCCATAAACACGGCTGGAGCATTGGTCAAACCAAAAGAAACTCGTAGGAACCATATCTCATTAAGAAAGGAATCTTCGAGACGTCCTCCTCCCTGATACGCAACTGATGGTATCCCGATCGTGAATCAATCTTTGAGAAGAAAGAAGCTCCTCTCAGCTGGTCGAATAAGTCATCGATTCGGGGCAACGAATACTTATTCCGTATCGTGACTTTATTCAATTCCCGGTAATCTACACACAACCTCAACGACCCATCCCTCTTCTTAACGAACAACACAGGGGCACCCCACGGTGAAGTAATCCTCCGAATAAACCCCTGACCCAATAACTGCTCAATCTGATCCTGTAATTTCCCTCATCTCAGCAGGAGCCATACGATAAAGTGCGCGGGCAATAGGCCGAGTGCCCAGCGTCAAATCGATCATAAAATCTATCTCTTTACTCTGAGGTAATCCAGGTATATCCTGAAATACATCGGGAACTCTCGAACTACCGGAATCGAATCAAGTGGTATCACCACTTCCTTAGAGGTCTCCTCCTCTATATAGTACAAGTGAGTGGACGATCCTCCCTCAGGACGAGGCATCGCCACCAAAAACATCTCCTGCCCGGTAATGGCAAAGATAATACTCCTACTAAAACAGTGAATCATGGCTCGGTACGCAACTAGGCAATCCATACCAATAATGGCATCATACTCGGTCATCTCTAACACTAACATATCAGTGGGTAGAGTAAACCTCCCGATCTTTATACCCACGCCTCTACATACAAGGGAAATCACGGAACCCCTACTCAACGGCTAATCTACAAAAGTAACCGTAATCTTGGCGGTGTCTAACAACCCAATGGTGCGTGAAAATCTCATAGCAATAAAACAGTATGTGGCCCCCGTGTCAAACAAAATACGCCCCATACTCCCCTGAATAGAGAACATACCCTCAATGCCTGGTGGATCCTATGGGGTTGCGGCCTGCTGGAGCTGATATACTCTCCCATACTGCAGTTGTCCCTGCTGAACTAGGACCGCTGGAATGGGTGGTAATGTTGACATCTGTGGTGGTGCTGGGAGGGCGGCGGGAAACATAGGCCTATGCGGCTCCTGTCGGGCACCCAGCTGCTGCTGTTGTGGGGCCCTGCCCCTATCAGGACAATCCTGGCGTTTGTGGCCAGTCTTGCCACAAACATAACACTTCCCCGGGAAGTTTCCCCCTCTCTGTCCCTGCTGCCCTCGGCCCTGGTGGCCGTGTCCATTCCTCCCCTGGCCCTGCTGAAACTACTGTTGGCCGTTCTGACCCTGCTGGCCCTGATGGTCGTTCGGACCCTGATGGCCCTGCCTAAAACCTCCCTATCCATGCCTGAAATTCCCCGATCTGAACCTCTTATGATCCCCCTGCTGGGAACCCTGGTCACCCTACCTCTGCCCCTGGGTAGATTGTTCACCACTGGCACCATTTCCCTCAGTCCTACCCTAATGGCTGGACTCTCCTGATCTCTTACTCTCAGCCATGTGAAAGCGATGATCCTGGCAGTGTAACAGTGCAGCGTTAACCACGTCAGAATAAGTGGCCAACGAGAGGTTCCCCAACAAATGCTGACGGATCCTCCATGTCAATCCATCAGTAAACTTTTGAATCTTCTTCTCTTCTGTCGGTATCTCATCCGGGATAATATTCAGCAAATTTGTGAATTCGGCCTCATACTCGACCACAGTCTTACCCTCCTGCCTGAGATTCATTAGCTTCCTCCTCATTTCCGTGTGAACTGCTGACGAAAAATACTTGCGGTCGAACCGCACCCAGAACTCCTGTATCGTGAGAGTATCTCTCTCCCCTGCGGTGGTAATAGACTCCCACCACTGCAATGCAGAACCTACTAGCTTGAAAGTAGCTAGTATCTGCTTCTGAACATCGGTGCACTCATACATCCTCTGGTGCCTCTGAATATCCTTCCTCTACTGACTAGATACCACAACATCAGAGCTACCTGCGAACTCCGGTGGGTGTGCTTTCTGAAAAGAATCACGAACGCGTTCCCAAGCAGACGGGAATGCATGTGCCTGAACTGGCGCGGCTACTGACGCCTGGGGTGGTGCCTACTGTACAACGGCTAGGGTGGCATTTACCGCTTGGGCTACAATAGCTGCAACCTCGGTGGCATTCATGGTGCCTTGTACTGGTGCTGGCTGTGGCTCTGGCTATGCATCTCTAGGAACTCGCTGCGCACGTCGTGGAGGCATCTGAAATGAGAGTAAAGTCTTATAAGTTCGCAGTTATTTATTCAAAATAGCTGAAGAGCGAAGCATACACAAAAGAATACAACAGTCCTAAAATATAGGGCTCTACATCAAAGAAAGCTCAGCGGAAACATAACAAGCCGTACAGATCCTAAAGGACACTAGAACCTGATGCTCTGATACCACCTGTAACACCCCGACTAATTAAATACCGGGTAGCTACTCCTTTATTAAATTAATTCAAAATGCCAAGTTGGTTCAGTTAATAGCATCACTGTCGAAAACATTTAATGATTACTAACCACATAGTATTTAAAAAGTAAGTTGTCAAATTTTAAATTAAATCTGATTAACATGCAATAAAAGAATTATGAAAGAATAACATAACCATTCACCATAAAGAAGCAATAGAATAACTAACAAATAATAATAAGTCTGGAGGAAATACTCCCCACAACAATCCCACAACTGAAATAAATAGAACAGTGTACCCTCAATTAATTACATGCCAAAATCTGAATAACTGAAATATGAAATGTCTCTAAATAGAAATGGGCAACATCCCTACAAATGATGGAACTGAATATGGAGTCAAAACCAAAGGAAGAGTCTACTAGCAAGGCCCTGTAACTTCCATAACAGCTACAGCTCGTCACCTGAATGGAAATCCTATGCATGGTGTCCTTGTGGCTGGGCACCTAAAAGGTTTTTACAAAAATAGATTTGAAAGCAAACGGGTCAGAGCCCGAAAGTGGAGAGTATTTTAAAAATAGCAAGTGCTTTAATAACATTAAAACAATGAATGCAAAATACATGTTAGGACGTGCACTCACATGAAATACTCACCTCTCGACTAATTGTGCACTCCTAACGTACCGTACCCATCTAAGTGACATTCATATCTAACTAAACCGTCATAAGTTCTACCCCTTTCTACTCGATTCCCATTATACATTCCAACGTCACCAATTAAATAGAGGCTTTACATAAACTCGGATTATCAATTATTAGCAATACAATTCATTACAGGTTATCCCTTTTCTCAAAGGGTTGCCATAATTATACCAACATGAAAGTTCTCATTATTTAAACGTATGTTATTCACGTCATGAATATACAATATAAGCACCCGAGACTAAGCTGCGGTGCACACATACTCTGCTATCCATCCCGGTACATCACGTACATAAGGATCACGCATTCCAAATCTCTCAGGAATCGTTCTCAGATAACAACAATCACAAACAATGGAGGCGAACACGGTTACATCACATGGGTCACGCACATACCTACGCTCCCACGATCAGCAGTCTTATTAACTTCCCAATAAGTCCTTCTATGACCTATGTTATCGAGGTACCAATCTAAATCCGGGCACACAAAGATTAGTTGGCCCTAAGCGAACGTAAACCTCCCGTGATAGCAAGTATGGTAGGTATGTCATACACATAAAATCATATACATATACTAAGCAAGCACACATCCTAGTAATTATCATAATTTATTAGTGGTATACTTCTCATTTTGATACCAACATATAATGTTACGTAATTCACATATCCCCGGTTAATATTAACATTTAAATCGTCAATTATTCTCACATCGTAATTAGTCACTCACGTCCTAATCCACAATTTTTATTTGGTTCAAATCACACTTCTATGTTTTACTCCTCAATATATCCCAAATATCCCAACTATATCAATTTGTCATCAAGGGAATGTTATCTTTACAATTAAACCAGGTTACGGGACATTAGAAATCAAATCAGGACAAAAAGGCCAATCTGTCAACTCGTTAGAAGTCTCGTTCGAATGAGGTCGTTCGAACGAGAGTTCGTTCGAACAAAGTGGGCATCTAACGAGATCTCGTTCGAACGAAAGTCATCGAACGAACATCCAACTCATTAGAAGTCAAACTTTCAACTCGTTAGAAGCTCGTTCGAATGACCTGGACAGGCCTTCTAACGAGGTAACAGTTTCGAGCCCAGAATTCTCCTATCTCGTTTTTCCCAATTTTCTTCACCTCTAATCTCATCTAAACATCATTCCAACAGTAGTTCAAGGTTTCTAATCAGTCTTAAACATACTTAGGTCGTATTTTAACACATTCATGGGATAAATTTTCCTATACAACACCTAATTATCAAATCTCCCAAAGTTTTTCCCCAAATCTTATGTGTAAGAACCCTAGAATAAAAAATCATAAATTTCCATAAATAAATCCGTTTTTGTAACATAAAGAGTAGTAATTCTTTTAGTTCAATAACCCAATAACAATTCTACATGCAAACCTATATCAAACTCTGAATTTATAACTCCAATCTCATGGGTTTTTATAAATCTTCCAATACAATGCGATTATATAATTTTCTAATCATGGAAGAAACATTCGCTTGAAATTAACGTAATTAAACCACTTGCCTTATGTTCTTCAGATTTTTTTTTTTGGTTGAAGAAGGTTGAATTGCTTTCTCTCTCTCTCTGCAGAATTCTCCTCTCTCTTTCTCCCTCTACAAGTTCTTCTCCAAGATGACAATGGTGGTTTAGAGGTTGCCTTAGGAACCTCTTAAAATTTCTTCCAATAACTCTCGTAGCCCATTAAGTCATTTAGTGTTGTTAGTGGATTTAGTGGGTAAAGACTAAATCAGATTTTTTACTTCTAATTTTCGTGGGTTTTAATTCCCAAAATTCCGATATTACCAAACTACCCTTTTGGGTTGCCGGTATGACCTAAAAATGCCCCGGGACCCAAACTAAACTCCCGGCTAGTGTTTTCTGACTATTTCGACCCTTTCGGACTCGTTGGCGCACTCAAAATGACCATACGGTTGATAAAAATAAAATCCACTTTTTAATTAAAATAATTATATTCTTGACGCGACTGTCACACGCGTCCTAACAAAATTTTCAAATTGCCGTATTTCAATTTCACGACAAATTCAATAAAATTAATATTCATTATAATCAAATAATACCCATTATAATCAAATACCAACTCACATCTCGTTAGTATTTTATCCGTATTAATTCTCAATTAATACTCATTTAATTCAATTAATCCCATAAATAAATATCCCAAAAATACAGGGTATTACAGCATACCCCCAAAAAATTGAACAAAAAATACCAGAAAAAAAATATTCCCCGAAAAATTCCCAAAAAGGCTCAACAAATATTAGAACATTTCTTCACCAAGAAAACTATTTTGACATCATAGAGTAACCAGATGGATTAATACCACATTCTTAACCCCAGCACAAACCCTAAAATGGTGCGTCCCAATGTTCCACTACAAATCCCCAGCGGGATCCAAAGTCAAATAATTATCCAAAGTCCACAGCGGAATCCCAAGAGTAAACTTCATCTCCCCCAGTAGGTTACATCCAATTGCCAAGTGGAATTTCCAAAGTTAAACTATTTCCTCCCAAAAAGACATGATCCCCAGTCAGATGTCTTTCCCATCAAAATCGCAAAAGCAACACGAAACCACAAGTACAAAAGACTCCCCAAAAGAGCAACCCCAACTTTAGGTCCTCGGAATTGACCTCGACCCCCAGAATCAATCGTCATCACCACAGGTCCTTAGAATTGACCTCATCTCTCATAATCAATCATCACCACTTTAGGTCCTCATAATTGACCTCGACTCGCAGAATTGGTCGTCACCACTTTAGGTCCTCAGAATTGACCTCGACCCACAGAATCAATATTCATTAACTTAGGTCCTTAGAATTGACCTCGACCCACAAAATCAATCGTCATTACCTTAGGTCCACAAAATTGACCTCCACCCACAGAATTGGTCATCCAACTTTCGGTCTTTGAAATTGATCTCGGCTCATAGAATCGACCGTCGCCACTTTAGGTCCTCAGAACTGACCGCGGCCCATAGAATCGATCGCCACCACTTTAGGTCCTAATAATTGACCTAGACCCACATAATTGGTCGTCAGCACTTTAGGTTCTTATAATTAACCTCGACTCGCAAATTCGATCGTCCCAATTTTAGAATATACTTCGGCCCATAAAATCCATCGTCATTGATTTAAGTCCTCAGAATCGATCTGGACCCACAAAATAGGTCATTCCCAGAATTACTTTAGGTCCTCAAAAACTACCTCGGCCATTTTAATCAATCATCCTCATCCCTTTGGTCTATAGAATCGTCCTACTTCCCAAACATCAATGTGGTGCCTATTAGATGGCTTTCACTTTTTCCAAAGCTCACCCGCCGAGGGTCTCTCTAGACACCACATTATAGGACACCCTTAAGACTCTCATTAGGCCCATATAACTTCCTTCTTCACCATAAACCCTATGTCATACTCCGATTACCAATCTAGAAGCCACTAAGCTTATCCAGGCCTTATTTGACTCTAGTTAACTTTCTTGTCAGGGCGAAAGCTCAATGAATCTTCAAACGACTCTGAATCCCATTTCCAAATTCCACCCCGTGCACAAATTGACCTTATAATTCGGACGAACGATCCGTTTTACTATAAAAAATCGATCCAAAGGCTACCGGGTGCTCTTGAGACCTATTTTAACCCCAATCAACTTCCTCACTCGAACTAAAGATCAATTATTCATCGAAGGGCTCTACATCCCCTTTCCAACGGTCTACTCATGTGCAAATTGGACTTACTGCTCAGACGAATGATCCATTTTCCCTCAAAAATTGATTTGAAGGATACGAGGCACTCCTAGACTTCGTTAATGAGACTAAATGAATCCACAAAGGGAACTGAATATCCTTTCCAACGGTTCTCCCCGTGTGCAAATCATCCTTAAGATATGGACGACCGACTCGTTTTACTTCAAAGGTTCATGGAGAATTTATATTCCCCATTTAACTAACGTCAATTATTCAAACCGAACAAGACTCAATGAATCTTCCAAGGGATCTGAATTCCCTTTCCATTGGTACATCATGTGCACGAATCCGCCTTACAGTTCGGATGAACTATCCATTTTCCTCTGAGAAAATCCTATCCAAAAGATCGTCAGGCGCTTTCGAGCCCTGTTTAACCAAAGTCAACTCCTGAACCCGAGAGTGGCCTAATGGATTCTTAAAGGGATATGAATACCCTTTCCAATGGTATGCCTCATGCACAATTTGGACATACAAATATCATTTTACGAATGTTTTTTGAGAAATCTTCGTGAGGTTGTCAAATGGAAAACCCATTTCCTTACCTATCAAGAGTGTGTTTGAGTATGCCTACCGATAGGAAGGAGAAGGACAATGCCGATCATCACAACCCTTGACCTATATAAGGAGAGCATGAGATCACTTTGAAATACCTCAGAAACATCAACTTCAGTGATCTCAGAAACATTCTTCTAAAATCAGCGAAGTTTCCTTATTTGAAACATCTACCCACCTTTCATTTCCATCATTTTCACACCCAATTTAGAAAAATCCCCTTTCCTCTTATCCTATATTCCTCATCCACTTGCAAAGAATCCTTTTAAATAATCAAGATAAATCTTCAAGGCTCCAAAGAAGGTCCAAACATATTCTCTCTCTCTTAAATTTCCTTATTTTTGCATTAGTTATCTAATCTTTACTTTAGCATTTTATCCTTATTGGTCCATACATATTAATAGTCTCACTTTTTATTAGTAGTATTGCACATAACATATTTTCGATTAAAAAAAACAAAATAAGAAAATAGGGTTTTAATCATAAATTCCAAATGGGATTTTTCACAACATTTTCTCAAATAAAAATATCCTTTTACTATACACACACATCTAAATAAAATTCTCGGTTAGATTTATGGAATAAACCCTACCTTCGTATTGCATGCGAACTACGTTGATTTTTATGCCTTTTTAGGCAACGTAGGCATCTCGGGTCAAACCCGAGACTCAAGTCCTCCTTTCATAGTTTTTATTCATATATTATTTCAATATCTTGTATTTGTTATTCTTAGTCGCTCTTTATCTAACATATATTATTGCTTCACCACAACGATCGATATCCCACTAAGCGCACACATTATGTTTTAAATTATTATTTTGGGAACACTCATATGGATGATCTCAATCCACCATTCTCCATGACGTGAGATGAGAAATTCGATTCTCCATTTATATATACACGCGTACACACTTCACAGAGTTATTTAAGGAGAATAATAACACATGTGAATGAGAGAGCGAAAGGGAAGGAAGGGAGTCTAACACTTTCCTATTCCGTAACTTATCCCCTGAACCTTTGAACTATTGGTTTGGTAAGCATCGATATGTCTTTGATGCCATTCTCTCGAGGTGGCAACATTTCTTTTTCTTATTTTTTGCAAAATATACTGGTGACTCTATTTATTTACATCTCTCGACATTGACGATGACCGAAGCACTCCTCCAAGAAAAAGGCCGCGAGAACCTTCTTCTTCTCTCCCTCCAATCATACGTGCGAGCAGCGAGACCTCCCCCAAGGAAGGGAAGGAACAATTAACCATGGGGATGGCCACACATGCATATATTGTTTATTTAATATATAAGATAGAGTGTGAATATGAATTAAAAACATGTGTTTCTTTGCATTCATAGGGGCAGTGAAAGCCCGTGAAAAACCCTTATTAAAAGTATAAAGGTTAAAATCCTTTTAGAATGCATATGTATTATAAACCATCTATCACTTTTCCATCTTAAATATATGAATGAAAGATGATATCGAAAGTGTAGAAGGGTAGTTTCAGTGGGGTCTGTGAAGAACATGAATGGGTGAGGCGTGACCCACTACGATGGACTCTATCTTCAAGGGTCGCGAAGTCTCAGGAGCATCTATGATAGACAACCTTCCTTTTCTGGTAAAAATGGAGTAAATGCTATGAGCACTTCCCATAAGAAGGTGAACTTCACAAATAGTAATGTAACTTGGAGAGAGAGAGAGAGAGAGAGAGAGAGAGAGATCCTGAGAATGATGGATGTAATTAGGGGAGTGAAGAGACATGCATTTAGAACTTAGACAAAGAGAAGGGAAAGAATACTAGGCCTGGTGTGATTTTGGCAGAGTAAAAACTTAAACTTCATTTTTTAATCTGACTTGGACTTACCAAAGGGTCCTATTTATAGGTGAATACTAGGAATGACTTAGGCCTTTTGGGGCACTAAAAATGGAAGGGAATCTGAGGCACAAGGTCTATAATGTACCTTTTGTCCTTGTATGTCTGTAGCCATCTATGCCCTCTGATAAGTGACACCTCGGTGAAAACCAAAGTCAAAAAGAAAATGTGTCTCCTAATGGTGACACAATATGTGATTTGGTAAATATGATTTCGAAAGGTAATTTGTTGTACAAATTTTGTAAAGCTTAAGAATGACCATGAGGCGAACCCTCTCTAAAATCATTTATAAAAGTGCTTTTTTGTGAGTAGCCTCTTAGATACCCTCTTAGGTTATTACTAAATATGGGCGATGTGAGGGCTTGAGTGATTCATGAAAAACCCTGTTACTAAGGCCGTTTAATACAAGATTAAACTATTGAAGTAACTCCGAACTGTTTTTTGAAGAAACTCTTTTCTTTAAATAAAAAAAATTAATCACAAGATGTGTTTAATAAAATACGCACGAGTCTGTTCAAGATTTTGTAACAGGTTTAGTAAATCATTTTAAATCAATTAAACTCACCACAACCACAAGAATGAGATGAGGAGATGTAGAAAGATTAAGGATAAGGCATTTTTAACGTGGTAAAACCTCACCCAACGTAGGAAACATCCATGGTGACTTCTAAGTCACAAACCAAAAATCCACTAAAACAAAATATGCAATCAAAAGGATAGAACCCCCGATTTTTAAATGTCTTACGTCAAAAAGTCAATTTCCTTTTATAAAGATGCGGAAGCGAGAGATGGTTAAAACACAAAAATACCAAATTTTAATTTCTTCAAAATTAAAATTAAAATTAAACCAAGTGAAATATGAGGAAACACACACACAATTTTATTTTCACTTAAACCCAATTAATTTAACCCAAGTACTTGAAATTTGCCTAAGTCATATTCTCAATATAACCCAATTAAGCCAAACCAATTTTAATAAATTAAGTAAGAGACTTGAAGTAAATTAATTAAACCTTACCTAAATTAATTTGCACCAAATTAAACATGTAGTGATATAAACCAAATTTTATCTTTTTACCTAATCATGCGTTCTAGGTGATTTTGCAAGATAAAATAAACAATGAATCACTACGCCGCGATGTACGAGGAAAAACCCACAATGGGAAACAACCTCGGAAGGCCCTAGCCTTAAGTCCACTAAGTACGAAATTACAATTACAAGCAAGATGACTTACAACACTCGACTCGACTCCTTCAAGCTCCGATGCGTCTTCTTGAAAATACCTCTGCTTAGCCGACAATTCCAAACTCCACCGAAACCTTGGAATCCACCAATGAGCAAATAGTCAGAAACCGTCAGCCACACATAGTGCCTTTCACCTTGTGAGAATGCTGCAGCCAAAAACAACTTCTTCTTCTTTGAGGGATTTAGAAGAAAACCCAAACACTCTTCCAAAGGTAAAACTCCAAGGAATGTGTGTGTGTGTGTATATATATATATATATATATATATATATATATATATATATATATATATATATATATATATATATATATATATATATAAGGAACTTGGATAATGGGTGAAACAAAGGTGTTTATAGGATTTTGCTTTGAAAAATGAACACTCAAACTTGAACTTTTTCTTAGGAAAGATGAACTCTCAAAACTCTCTCTAAGAGTTAGAATATTATGAAAAAGTTAAGTTAAAAAACAAGATTCCCACACTTAGATATTCAGGAAAAAAGGTTAGTGGGAAAAGAAGTGGAAAAGTGGGAAAAACTGCTCAAAACTGCCAAAATTACTGTTCCCGTCAAATCTCGTTCGAACAAGATTTTCGTTCGAACGAAGTATCGTTCGAACGAGCCTTCTAACGAAGTTCTAGTGTGAACTCGTTAGAAATATCGTTGGAATTCTCGTTCGAACAGCATTGTTCGTTCGAACGACAATTCAAACGATGTTCCAGTGGGCTGTATGGGAACTCATTGGCAAACTCGTTCGAACGACATTTTCATTCGAACGACAAACTCGTTCGAACGAACTTCCAGAAAGTGTAAATTTATATTTTTAACCCATAAATTTTATATGTTTATTTTAATTTTTTAATAAACTCTTTCTGAAATTAAAATAATAGTTTCAAATAAAATTCACCCAATAATAAATTTTTCCAAGCTCCTATATATATTCAAATGCATTCATACCTTTGGAGAAATTGGGAGTATGTTGGTGACGTATAAACAAGGCACTTGAAACACGACATTTGATGAAGCTTTATACTCTTGGCCACTACGTCTTCAACTAAACACATCATAGGCTTGAATATGTACATTGAACACTATCCTATGACATAAACGTTTTTGTCGGGAATTGAGCAAAAACAACATTAAAACTCAATTTGAGAATTGTGTCCTTACAAATCTCCCCTTTTGGCTAGTCCGGGACTAAAACCAACAAAAATCCTAAATGGCCGTCAAGCTCACTAGACTCAAAAATATCCCACCCAATACTTGACACAAGACCCAAGGATCAAAACTTTACCGAAGATGAAAATTTCCATTAATAATAATTCCTGCACACGTAAGCAAACTATCAAACGCATAGGGAATATCGAAATATATGATGCATTTAAAATCAATACTCCCCCTAAATTAATTATCCCTTTATCAACTATGTTCAACCTAAGAAGATAGCGACTCCCCCTAAGTTAAATCACCTAAACTAAGATACAATTATAATAGGATTAGATACCATTTCTCCTCCCATCATTCTCCCCCTTTTTGTTCAGGAATACACAAAGGTTAACAAACTAATATAAACATAAAGCTTAGAGTGATAAGAACATGAAAGCAGATGGGCAACAAAAGCACAACTAATCCATGCAAATAATAACGGATACTAACTAAGATGAAAGAAAATGATACCAATATGATACATAACTATTAAGCATGTGATATCAACAATGAATGCAACAAGATAGATACCAATTATGAATTAAAGTATAGATGGACTAGAAAGTAAAGCAAAGACCAAAAATAATATCATATATATACATACTCTAGATATACCAAAGATGCATACGCACATAAATATATATATATATATAGATATAAACACACAAATGACACAAAATAAGATAAGCTTTTCACACTCGTATGGAAAAAATGTGTCATATGGAAATGGAAGTGTAGGGGTGTGAACTAGTAACAAATAAATTTAGACCCAAACACTTAAAACATGTTCACGGAGTTCTCAATTGATTGCAAACTTTATCACATTTGAATATAACTTCATGTGACAATATAGATTGAACTCAATTAACAAACATATACAATGCATACAAGCCTAGAGTTTTCGATGATTCTACAAACCAAATAGAGTCATGACAATGAAATGACAACCAGGATAAATGGTCATTGTGCAAACCGTTGATATATAATCCAATCTCCCTCAATAATAATATATATTCCTTTTCTTTTGAATGAATATATCAAATAAACATAGGTCTTGGCAATTATTTTTTATTTTAATGCCATATTCTATTTTTAGGCCTTTGGACCACGATTTTCTTTTAGGTCCATACCAAACGGTGGCTTACTATTCCCAAAGTATAATAATTCCTTTCGGAGCCCTTCCCCATGCACAATTATATATAATATTTTTATTTCTCTCAAATCTCACGTGCAACGGATTTTGACATGCACTAGTCCTCCTAGGTCACAAATATGTAGATGACAAGATTGGTAGGAGAATACCTCTCAAAGCTCAAATATACATATGAAGTTAAGTTTCAAAAGAGCTAGTGCATGTGTGAATAGAGGCATATAAAAATAGAATCCATTTAATCAACACAAAATCCAATTACTCTATGTAAGCATGGTAAAGAACATAATAAGGATTGACAATCTAAACCAAAAGTTCTAGCCACCTAGGAGCGTAAAAGATGGGATTCAAACACAAGTATATGCCACATAAAGTGTGTCAAACTAAAATACAAACACAAAAAAATCATTTTGAGTTTTTGAAAATTTTTAACCAAAAATTAAAAATATTTACTCAAAAGACAAACAAAAATCATTTGTATTTTCATTTATCCTAAATTACAAACAAAATAAAACACAAATGATAAATAAAAATCTTTTTGTATTTTTCATTTAATGAAAAATAAAATGAAAGAAATATAATACAAAAGATAAATCATAATCATAATTCTAGCATGTGATTAATCATGGAGCATAGTCTAGAAAATGACTAAACAAGCATACATTTAGCATAATAATATAGCATCAAGTACAAAAGTTAAAGTATGCAAATAAAACTAACACATTCAACCTTTATATTTTGCAGGGGAGGAAGCATGCGAAAGTAAATGAGAATCAAATACCCTATCTTGTAAAGCGACCAAGTCAGATCTCCTAACCCAAACTAAAGATGGGTGACTAACTCGGGGTGTAAGAATCTTGGCTACCTCGGTTACCTTACGTAGGGATTTTCTAGGACCTCTTTTAAAAGCAAAACAAAATTTCCTAAGATGAACTTTTCCACCACAATGTGCACAAGATAAAGTATGTCGAAAATTGGTACCTAAGCATTGATCTCTAAAGGCTTTCCTAGGTGATTCTCATAAAACATGGATTTTGGCTTTATGATATGATTCATTACAAGTATCGAAGCCTAAACCACAAGTGTCATTTTTAATTTGGACCGTGCCTAAGATTTTATCTACTTTTTAGGACCTACACTCCAAATCAAATTTGACATTACTAGAGTATTTTAATTGTTCTTCTAATTCTAAAATTCTAGACTCTAACAAACCATTTCTCTCTTCAAACTCGAGAATCTCCTTTTTCAAGGATTCCATTAAACCTCTAAGGCTATCTCTCTCGCCTTCTATATATTATAGCTTCTCTCGAAGAGATCTCTCTCATGTCCTAAGGTCTTCAACCAACACATTATTATCAAAGACCTTGACATGCTCTTTTAAACAAGCTTCAAACTTCAAATTATCTCTTTTGAATTTAATAGACTCTGCATAAAGTTGTTGAAAAGCATTTTGAAGTTCACTCACATCAACCTCTTTTTCATTTTCACTCTCTCTTTCTTCTCCACTCTCACTACCATCAAAGACAAGGGAATCATAAACATTGACATTGGAAGTGTCATGTGTTAAAATTTCATCAGTTGATGATTTTTCACTATCACTCACATGACTAGCCATAAAAGCTACAAAATTGGGCTTAGTGGGGGAATCGGGTCCCTTTTCATTATCACTATCACTAAGGGTTGCATTAAAATAAATTGGATTCTTATCCTATCTCCTTAGTTTAGTGGGGCACTCAAAAGGCCTATGGCCATACCCTTCACAACCAAAACACTTATCCTACTCATCCCTATTTACATTTTCATTAGAAGTTTTACGCATCTTCTCGGCTTTATCATGCTTAGATTTTTCAAATTTCTTAAAATTATTTTTAAATTTTTCTTTGTAAATTTAAGAAATATTCGAAGCTTTCGAGCAAACATTGCCATATTTTCCGAGTCACTATCACTTTCACTCTCTACTACCTGTTTTTCCTCTTTTCGAGCTTTTAAAGAAATGCCCTTTTCTATTTTCTTTTTAGTTTTAGAGGCAAACATATCCAATTCATAGGTTTGTAAATCACCTACGAGCTCTTCTAATTTCGTAGAGGCTAAAGTTGGTACTGTCACTTTTGGAATAAACCTATCGGGTAGGGACCTTAAAATTTCTTTACTACTCGGTTGTCGGGTATTTTCTCTCCCAAATTAAAAGATGAATTAACAATATGGGAAAGTCTAGCATAAAATTCATCAAAAGTTTCTTTTTCGTTCATTTTGATGGTTTCAAATTAAGTGGTGAGGTTTTGGAGTTTAGAAGCTTTTATGACACTTGTACCTTCATGAATGAGTCGTAAAATATTCCATGCTTCTTTAGCGGTCTCACATGTCATAATGCGTCATAATTCATCAAGAGTGACTGCGTTAAACAAGGCGTTTAAACCTCGGGCATTAAAATTTGAAAGTTTAAACTCATTCTCACTCCATCTATCGACCGGTTTGGTAACACGTTCATAATCTACTAAATGAGTTGGTGGAGACCGGCCGTTAAATATAGATAACCAAACCCTCTCGTCGATAGATTTAAGTGTCGATTTCATTCATGCTTTCGAGTACGCGTAATTAGAACCATCGAAAATAGGAAATTTTGAGAATGGGGAAAATTCCATTTTAGCCAAAATATTTTAAAGCTTCTTAACGAAATAATTTATCGTTTTGGCTCTGATAACAATTTGAAAAGGATAGATCCCCCGATTTTTAAATGTCTTACATCAAAAAGTCAATTTCCTTTTATAAAGATGCGAAAGCGAGAGATGGTTCAAACACAAAAATACCAAATTTTAATTTCTTCAAAATTAAAATTAAACCAAGTGAAATATAATGAAACACACAATCAATTTTATTTTCACTTAAACCCAATTAATTTAACCCAAGTCCTAGAAATTTGCCTAAGTCATATTTTCAATATTACCCAATTAGGCAAAACCAATTTTAACAAATTAAGTAAGAAAATTGAACTAAATTAATTAAACCTTACCCAAATTAATTTGCACCAAATTAAACATGTAGTGATATAAACCAAATTTTATCTTTTTACCAAATCATGCGTCCTAGGTGATTTTGCAAGATAAAATAAGCAATGAATCACTACGTCACGATGTACGAGGAAAAACCCACAATGGGAAACAATCTCGGACGACCCTAGCCTTAAGTCCACTAAGTACGGAATTACAATTACGAGAAAGATGACTTACAACACTCGGCTCGACTCCTTCAAGCCCCGATGCGTCTTCTTTCAAATACCTTTGCTTAGCCGATAATACCGGACTCCACCGGAACCTTGGAATCCAACAATGGGGAACTAGGAAGCAACCGTCAACCACACATAGTGCCTTTCACCATGTGAGAATGCCGCAGCCAAAAACAACTTCTTCTTCTTCTTTAAGGGATTTATAAGAAAACCAAAACACTCCTCCAAAGGTAGAGATAAACCGGTGCCAAAACTCCAAGCAATGTATATATATATATATATATATAAAGGAACTTGGATAAATTAAACAAATGGGTGAAACAAAGGTGTTTATAGGATTTTTCTTTGAAAAACGAACCCTCAAACTTGAACTTTTTCTTAGGAAGGATTAACTCTCAAAACTCTCTCTAGGAGTTAGAATATTATGAAAAAGTTAAGTTAAAAAACTTAGTTCCCGCACTTAGATATCCAGGGAAAAAGGTTAGTGGGAAAAGAAGTGGGAAAGTGGGAAAAACTACTCAAAACTGCCAAAATAACTGTTCCTGCTAAATCTCATTTGAACTAGATTTTCTTTCGAACGAGCCTTCTAATGATGTTCCAGTGTGAACTCGTTAGAAATCTCGTTGAATTCTCGTTCGAACAGCATTGTTCGTTCGAACGACAATTCGAACGATGTTCCAGTGGGCTGTATGGGAACTCGTTGGCAAACTCGTTCAAAAGACATTTTCGTTCGAATGATAAACTCGTTTGAACAATAATTCGAACGAACTTACAGAAAGTGTAAATTTCTATTTTTAGCCCATAAACTTTATATATTAATTTTTAATTTTTAATAAAATATTTCTGAAAATAAATTAACAGTTTAAAATAAAATTCACCCAATAATAAATTGTTCCAAGCTCCTATATATATTCAAATGCATTCATACCTTAAGAGCAATTGGAACTATGTTGGTGATGTAGAAACAAGGCACTTGAAACACGATATTTGATGAAGCTTTATACTATTGGCCGCTACGTCTTCAACTAAACACATCATAGGCTTGAATAAGTACATCACTATCATATTACATGAACGTTTTTTTCCAGAATTGAGCCAAAACAACATTAAGACTCAATTGGATAATTGTGTCCTTATATAAAAGTTACAAACTATTTAACACACATGAAAACTTATTAGACCAATACAAGTTTAGAAATATACCCACTGGTTGATTCTAACTTCTCTGCAGTTTTGATGTTGATGTGGGTTTCCCAGTTTGCTAACTTCTGCACTTTGTTCCCGTCATTATGTCGACTCTTGTAGATTAAAGATCTTATAGCCAACACTTATGTATTGTAGTGTGACAAGTGTTTGTGATAGTGCTTATAACACATGCATGCACACACACACACACACTTATTTTATACAAACAGTCCAAGCAAATTACAGATCATATATAAATGATGTTATTTTCCATTTCACTCGTCTTTAGAAACTAAAAGAATGTATTTGACCATTCAAATAAACCCAGAATCCAAGGCTACGTTGCTGGAAAGACGATTCAAGGTCTTAATCAATTTCAGAGGGTTTTGAAAATATTTTTGAAATTGAAAACCGCCAATTATGATTCCAACTAGGTCAGTAGTCTTGTTTCATAAGAACTAGAAACAGAAAATATATTTGTTGATTATAATGTTTTGACAAACCATTTACAGAATAGAACTCAACAAATGAAATTTCTCAAGATGAGAAACTAAAATGTGCAGATATATGTGTAATATGACATGCAATGATCAGATCTACTGTTTCTATAAAAGACAAATAGAGATCTAACATGAAATGTCTAAGTTGGAAGAAAGATATTGATCTCAGAGGATAAAACCTTAAACACCCTTCAAACCCCCACCAACAACACACTCAAACACACAGGTATAGTGTTTGGTAAAAATTTTGTTTAGGAGAAATGAGTTAGGGTTTGAAAATTAAAAGGGTTTGGATGATTTAGGGTTTCTTTCTCTTTCTTGTTTCTGTCTTCTCTCTCTCTCTCTTCTTTCTCCTTTCTTCTCTCTTTATTTAGACGAACTGCCAAAAGTTACCAAATGATGAGGGTAAGCCTCTTTATATAGGGGGGCAAGGAAGGATCGAGAAGGTTGAGCAAAACCAAGGGATGAGATATGGTCAAGGGCTTTTGATATTGATCCAACGGTTAAAGATTAGCGGTGATTAAACATCCTCTAATTGGTCTAGATAGGTTACATAGGGATTGAGTCAAAATGCATGCAGAGTGTTGATAACAATGATCCAATGGATGAGATCACACAAGATTTATGTGTCTTGCAACAAACACAAATCAGGCTGGTATAACTTGGACATGTGTAAGGCTGAGATCAATTCTCACACCCGTGTTGAAAAATAATTACACACGCACCCTGAATTCTCAAGCGCATTCAGATCCTACCCAAACAAACATTTAGGTATAAAAAAGTAATAGCATAAATTACAGAATGACCCCAAAAGTTTTAAAAACAAAATTTTAATTTCCAAAAAAAATCATTTAAAAAATATTAAAAATTCTCAAAAACTTATTAAAGACAATTTAAATGGGATTAACAACACACAACTCACACACAATCAATTAATGCAATAAATGAACAATGTATGAAACCCTAGTGTGTGTTATTGGGAATTATACCTTCAAATGAATCAAGTGTGGCTTAAGAAGATGATTCTGAGGCTCTTTGGTATCTAGGGAATGTGACTCTAATTTTGTCACAATTTCCAAATTAGATGAGCACTTATACAATGTAGACTCAAGTGAGTCAAGAGTATAAGGTGCTTCAATTCCTAGAGTCCCTCTACTAGTATTCTCTCTATCTCGAAGTACCAAGTGGTTGATCTTGCTTAATAAAGCTTGTCTCTTAGCCACAAAGCCAAAACACCCAGAGTGACACACCCTAACCCAATTACTTATAATTAAGTCTGAAAGTCAAAGTGAGTCAAACCATAATTAATCTAACCAAACCATAAACACGAGTTCTAATTTCAGAGTCATCATTGTAAATCCATATAACTGAAAACCTTTTTACAACATCAGAGTAGTCATACTTATACAAACTTGCTTGAAGGATAATTTAAATTAATTACATCATTTACATTTAAACAAAATCTTTGTTTCTCCCATTCCTGGCTAACCCAACCCGACTTCCTAGATTTGGCAGTGACATCGCATTACCTGAAAAATGTGAACATAGGAACCATGAGCAAAAATAGCCCAGTGAATGCATCACTACTAAACTACTGCATGAATTTAAATGCAATAAATCATGTCCGTATACTTATGTATTAACTTATCCGGCTCATTCATAATGAATGACCAACTTTTCTGAATCATGATTCACATATCCTGTCTAAATAGACAATTCTCCCCCATTCCTGGTCGAGGAGTAACCCCTTGTCATTAATAGACAAATCTCCCCCATTCCTGGTCGAGGAGTAACCCCTCATTTCGGTAAACCGAAATGAGCAATTTCATATTCATTTTATTATGATCATACCAACAACACGATACAAATATCTCTTTCCAGTGAGTACACTCACCTTGGTTGACAACTATGTATTCACGTTTTCTTCTGGTGGAGCTGAACTGGGTTGATTAGGCCTTACACCTGTCAATCCAACTAAATCAGTACTGAACCTCAATCATAAATATTATCCAAACATAATTATGTAACTTTCCATGACTATGCATCAACAATATAATTCCAATTAAGTCACATTCCATAAAACATAGGTAAACGCAAAACAATGATGTACATGTTGATAAAGTTACGGACATTCAACCGTAGGAAATACCTTATGAGGAATTTATAACCAAAGTCAAGTAAACATGAAATTATACTCCTCAATGTATATACACATGAAACATGTACTCAAGTACCATTTGTAAGGACGAAATACAAACATTCATTCAAGGGGTACCCAGTATGGCCTGAAATTATGGTCTTACGTACATAACCATCCTATATTCCTAAATTGTAAAAATACAGGGGTCCAACCTCATCAATATGAAAACATATATGAATATACTATCCAGTACAAGTGACGGTGTAATTTTTCAAGCTTCCTAGGGAAAGTTATGACCATTTCTCTACAACACAAGAAATCTGCCCTACAAGCTCCACTATTGTTCCTTCAACTTCCAATAATTTTCATAATTTTTCTCCATCATAACTTTTTCATGATTTTCAACCCATTTTCATTACACATGCTGAATCGTACATAATTAAAGTTTCATAATTGTTTGACTTCATTTTCTATCTCAAAAGCTTCACTAAACTCAGGGCATACCGAAATGAAGTATAAAAACAGAAACCATATACCAACTTGAAATCATCATTACGGCCTAACCACAAGGAGATAAATTCTAATTTTCAGATATGATATGAATATATGAGTCTACGTTCATATCCAATTGGAATTTCTCAATTACAGTAAGTACACAAATAGATATATAAGTTTCAATACAAGGGGTTTCAATACAAAGCAATTTTAAGGGTTTCTACATCCAACTTAACATAAACTTGCATATAACCATACATACATATAAATGGCTGAAAGTTTCGTAAACCTATGATGATTTATATCATATAAATCAGTAATATAAGATAAATAACTAGAATTGTATTTAGGATTACCTTCAGGGCTTTTTACGTAATTTCTACGAATTTTTCTACACTTTTTCTCCTCACTTTTCTTCCTAAACTTCTACCTTCTCTTTCCTTAAGCTAAAACCATTTCATTGCTGATTTTGGCTGAAGGATAAATCTATTTCAAGGGTATAAGGTAGGCCAAGGATGCATCCCAAGCCAACCAATCAAATTAAACCATTTGGTTTAATAAAAGACAAAATACCACTTAAAGGGAATGGACAACTTTGCCCTTTGTTCGTAAATTCGGTATAACTCTTTACTCGGAGATCCATTTGATGATCTGTTTGTTGTATTACGACCCTAGATCACATGTCTACAACTATCTAGTTTTCACCTCAAGTCATTTATAATGTGATAAGGGTCAAAACTAGTCTCTAACAGGAACCTTTCCACCGAAAACAACAAAATTTGTGTTTGTAAATAATTCGACCTTTCATGCTTTAAGCAAGTAGGATTATAATAAACATAATCACTTAACATTAGATATACTAATATCACATTATTCATATCACATAAGATAAGCATGATTTAAATATAATTTATCATAATTATATTCGGGTTGTCACAACTCACCCACCTTAGAAAATTTCGTCCCCGAAATTTAATATAAAGGTCACTTACCAAACAAATGGGGATACTGTTTCCTTATGCTATCCTCCATTTCCAAAGTTGCTTCTTTAACTCCATGGCTCATCCACATAACCTTAACTAAGGTAATAACTTTATTTCTCAATACTTGCTCCTTACGATCAATAATTTCCATTGGTTCCTCGATGTACGACAAGTCTTCCTTCAGTTCAATTGGTTGAGTTTTCAACTGATGAGATGGATCCGCCAAATACTTACGAAGCATCGATACGTGAAACACATCATGTAAACGGGATAAATCTGGAGGTAATGCTAATCTATAAGCCAGGGGCCCAATTCTTTCTAACACCTCATATGGTCCAATGTATTTGGACTTAGTTTCCCTTTTTTGCCAAATCTCATAACGCCTTTCCATGGTGAAATACGTAGGAATACAAAATCTCCCTTCTAAAATTCCAATGGATACTTCCTCTTATCTGCATAAATTTTCTGCCTACTTTGTGCTATCTTTATCCATTCCCGAATAATTTTGATCTTTTTAGTCGTCACATCTATTAATTCAGGACCCAATATTTTCCTTTCACCAACTTCATCCCAACACAAAGGCGTTATACATCTCCTCCCATATAAAGCTTCATAAGGAGCCATACTAATAGTCGACTGATAACTAATATTATATGAAAATTCCATCAATGGAAAATGATCATCCCAACTACCTTTGAAGTCAAATACACAAGCTCGTAACATGTCTTCTAATATTTGAATCGTCCTTTCTGATTGCCCATCAGTTTGTGGATGAAACGCAGTGCTAAACTTCAAACTTGTGCCCATAGCATTTTGGAGATGAGGCCAAAACTTAGAAGTGAACGTTGGATCTCTATCTGATACAATTGACACCGGTGCCCCATGTAAACGGATAATCTCATCAACGTACATACGTGCATACTTGTCAACAGTGTAGGTGGTCTTAACTGGGAGAAAATGAGCTGACTTCATCAATCGGTCTACAATCACCCAAATAGAATCATGCCCCTTTGGTGACCGGGGTAATCCTGTAACAAAGTCCATCGTTATATGCTCCCACTTCCATTCCGGAATAGGCAAAGACTGCAATAATCCTGCCGGCTTCTGATGCTTTGCTTTCACTTGCTGGCATACTAAACATTTAGCTACGAACTCTGCAATCTCACGTTTGATATTGTTCCACCAGTAATATTCTTTCAAATCCCTGTACATTTTGGTATTCCCGGATGCATAGAGTAAATAGAATTATGTGCCTCTTCTAATATATCTTTCTTTAAGGGTGGATCATTAGGTACACAAATCCTATTTTTATAACACAACGATTCATCATTCTTAATCTCAAAGTCACTCTCTCTACCATCCCGAACTTCTTGTTTCTTTTTCTCAAGGAATGGATCACTGATCTGCAAATTTCGTATGCGTTCTACCAATAAAGGTCTCACTGTGACATGTGCTAATAATCCTCCACTTTTCAAAAACTTCAATTCAATCCCCATCGATGTCAAGTCAAGAATATTTCCAACACGGGCACACAGTATGCAACCAAGCATCCCTGATGATTTTCGACTCAAAGCATCTGCTACCACATTGGCCTTCCCAGGATGATGATGAATGGTACAGTCATAGTCTTTAATCAGTTCTATCCAACGCCTCTGTCTCAAATTCAGTTCTTTCTGTGTAAACAAGTATTTAAAACTTTGATGATCTATAAATATCTCACAAGTTTCTCCATACAAGTAATGTCTCCACAACTTTAAAGCAAAAACAATGGCCGCTAGCTCCAAATCATGTGTAGGGTAATTTCGTTCATGCGTCTTTAATTGTCTGGAAGCATATGCGATTACCTTCCCATTTTGCATAAGAACACATCCTAACCCCTAAAATGAAGCATCTGTATAGATCACAAAAGACTAATTCCCACATGGAATAGTAAGTATAGGGGCTAAAACCAATCGATTCTTTAATTCTTTAAAACTCCTCTCACATTCTTCATCACATACAAACTTCACTTCTTTACGAGTCAACTTTGTCAGTGGTAATGCTATTGCTGAAAATCCCTTAATGAATCTGCGATAGTAGCCTGCCAATCCTAGGAAACTCCTAATTTCTGTCTCATTCTTAGGACTCTTCCATTAAACAATTGCTTCCACCTTCTTTGGATCAACATATATCCTATTTCCCGAGACAACATGCCCTAAAAACACAATTTCATTCAACCAAAACTCACACTTGCTAAATTTAGCAAATAATTTCTTCTCTCTCAAAATCTGCAATACAAGTCTCAGGTGTTTCTTATGTTCCTCCATGCTACGCGAGTAAATCAACACATCATCTATGAATACAATCACAAATGAATCAATGAAAGGGTGGAATACCCAATTCATCATATCCATAAAAATTGTCGGAGCATTAGTCAATCCAAATGGCATCACCAAAAACTCATAATGCCCATATCGAGTCCGAAAAGCTGTTTTGGAAATATCACTATCCTTCACTTTCAGTTGGTGGTAACCCGATCTCAAATCAATCTTTGAAAATACTGTGGCCCCCTGTAATTGGTCAAACAAGTCATCGATACGAGGTAGAGGGTACTAATTTCTAATTGTCACCTTATTCAACTGCCGATAATCAATACTGTGACACCCCGACTAATTAAATACCGGGTAGCTACTCCTTTATTAAATCAATACAAAATGCCAAGTTGGTTCAGTTAATAGCATCACTGTCGAAAACATTTTAATAATTACTAACCACCTAGTATTTAAAAAGTAAGTGCCAAATTTTAAGTTAAGTCTGATTAACATGCAGTAAAAGAATAATGAAAGAATAACCACCATTCACTATAATGAAGTAATGAACAACCAACAACATAAATATAATTTCGGAAGAAAACTCCTCACAACAATCCCATAACTGAAAAATAATACGACAAGTCAGAATCCTGAATAATTACATGCCAGAAGTCTGAATAACTGAAATAAATGAAATGTCTCTAAAAGAAATGGGCGACATGCCCTACAACTGATAACTGAAGAATATCGAGTCAAGATAGATGAAGCGTCTACAAGCAAAGTCCTGTAACTTCCACAAACAGCTACAGCTCGTCACCTGAATGAGAATCCTAAGCATGGTGTCCTTGTGGCTGGGCACCTAAAATGGTTTTTACAAAAATAGATTTGAAAGAAAATGGGTCAGAGCCCGAAAGTGGAAATCATTTTAAAAACAACAAGTGTTTTAATAACATTAAAATATTAAATGCAAAATACATGTTAGGACGTGCACTCACATGAAATTCTCACCCCTCGACTACATGTGCACTCCTAACGTACCGTACCCATCTATAAGACATCCATATCTAACCAAACCGTAATAAGTTCTACCTCTTACTACTCGATTCCCATATTACATTCTAACGTTATCAATTAAATAGAGGGCTTTACATACACTCGGATTCTCAATTAGTAATATAATTCACTATCAATTAACCCGTTATGTTTTCTCAAAACATTACCATAATTATATTCACAATATTAACATGAAAGTTCCCATTAATTAAGTGTATATTATTCACGTCATAAATATACAATACAAGCACCCCGAGACTAGCTGCGGTGCACACATACTCTGCTATCCATCCCGGTACATCACGTACATAAGGATCAAGTATTCCGAATCTCTCAGGAATCGTTCTCAGATAATAACATCACAAATAATGGAGGGGAACACAGTCACATCACATGGGTCACGCACATACCTGCGCTCCCACGATCAGCAGACTTATTAACATCCCAATAAGTCCTTCACTGACCTATGTTCATCGAGGTAACCAATCTAAATCCGGGCAACACAAGGATTAGAAGGCCCTAAGCGAATGTAAACCTCCCGTGATAGCAAGTATGGTAGGTATGTCATACACATAAAATCAATACATATACTAAGTATTCACACATCTTAGTAATCATCATAATATATTGGTGGTAAACTTCTCGTTTTCGTACCGACATATAATACTACACAATTTATATGTTCCCGATTAATATAATAAATTAGGCCGTCAATAATTCTCGCAACGTAATAGACACTCACGTCCTACTTCATATTTTCCTTTAGGTTCAAACTACACTTCAAGGTTTGACTCCTCATTATACCCCAAACATCCCAATGTAACAATTAATCGTCAAGGGAAGGTTATCTCTACATATACACAAGGTTACGGGACACTCGGGATCAAAACAGGCTAAAAAGCCTAAACTGTCAACTCGTTCGAAGTCTCGTTCGAACGAGGTTGTTCGAACGAGAGTTCGTTCGAACGAACTGGGCCTTCTAACGAGATCTCGTTCGAACGAAGGTTTTCGAACGAACATCCCTCTCGTTAGAATCCAAACTGTCAACTCGTTAGAAGCTCGTTCGAACGACCTGGGCAGGTCTTCTAACGAGTGGCCAGATTCGAGCCCAGAAATTCCTATCTCGTTTTTCCAATTTTCTTCACTCCTAATCCCACATAAAAATCGTTCCGACATCATTTTAATGTTCCTAATTCATACTAAACATTCATAGGTCATAATCAAACATTTATATAGGGCCAACTCATATTAAACATCATCAAATCTTCAAATCCCTTTATTTATCCCCAATTTATATGAACATGAACCCTAACATTTATAAATCATCAATGAGCCTAATAAAATCCGTTTTTGTTTCATCCAAATTATAATATCATCAGAATAAACATCTAAATACCAATCTACATGTGATTCCTCATCAAAATGAAATTTCTACTTCCAATTTAAATGGGTTTTTCATTAACTCCCAAGAACAATACAATTTAATTGAATATCCTACGCATGGAAGAAGCATTCTCTATAAAAACGAAATTAAATCACTTGCCTTATTTGAATCTCTGATTTGATGACGAATTTCTGAAGTGTTCTCTCTCTCTCTCTGCATAATTCCTTCTCTCTCTCTCAACAAGCTTTTCTTCTCAAGGTGTTAATGGAGGTGGGGTTGGTTTTGCCAAGTTATAAAGTTTCTAACTTCTCCCGTAGCCCACTACCTAAATTGGGGTTGGAAATGGCTTAGTGGGTTAATACTAAGTCAGATTTTTAACTCTAATTTTAGTGGGTTTTAATTACCCAATTTCCAAAATTACCAAAATGCCCTTATAAGTTACCGGTATGGCCCAATAATGCCCCGGGACCTAAACTTAACCCCCGGCTAGTGTTTTCTGACTATATCGACCCTTCCGGACGCGTTGGTGCACTCAAAACGACCATACGGTTAATAGAACTAAAATTCACTTTTTAATTAAAATAAATATTTCCCTGGCGCGACTGTCACACACGTCTCAATAAAATTTTCCAACTTGCCGTATTTCAATCTCACGACAAATTTCATACTTTAATATTCATATATAATCATATATGCACATTATATTCAAATACCAACTCTCATCTCGATAGTATTTTAATCCGGATTAATTTCCAATTAATACGCATTTAATTTAATTAATCCCATAAATAAATATCACAAAAATACGGGGTATTACATACTTCCCCCCTAATAACTGAATTTCGTCCCGAACTTCGGAACTAGAAAGTACCTGGTAAGAACAACTCTGGATAACGTTCGCGCATCTCATCCTCGCGCTCCCATGTGGACTCCTCAATATTATGATGTCGCCACTGAACACGCACTAACGGGACTATCTTTTACTGCAGTTTCCGCTCACTTCGGTCCAAAATAGCAATCGGCCCCTCCTCGTAGGAGCTATCAGGCTGGAGATCGACGTCCTCCAAAGCAATGTGAGAATGAGCTAAATCGTCTCTAAGATATTTCCTTAGTGAGGAAATATGAAATACATCGTTAATCTGATGCAAATTCTCCGGTGATCCAAGTCTATACGCAACCGGTCCAATCCGCTCAATAATAGGAAATGGTCCCACATATCTCGGTGCCAACTTCCCTTTCTTCCCGAAACGCATAATCCCCTTCATAGGAGATACTCTAAGCAAAACCGAGTCCCCCACTTGGAACTCTCTGAAGAACCTCTTCGCATCAGCATAGCTCTTCTGCCTGTCCTGAGCTACCCGAATGCGACTCCGTATCAGTTCTATCCTTGCCGAAGTATCCTGAATCACCTCCGGCCCAAGTATTTTGTTGTCCCCCACCTCCAACCAACATGCTGGGGAACGACAAGGTCTACCGTACAACGCCTCAAATGGAGCCATGCCAATGGTGAACTGGTAGGAGTTGTTGTAAGAAAACTCTACCAGTGGAAGATACTGCTCCCATCCACCCCCGAAATCAATGATGCACATACGTAGCATGTCCTCCAACATCTGGTTTGTACGCTCGGTCTGCCCATCGGTCTGTGGGTGATATGTCGTACTCAACCGCAATTCCGTGCCCATGGCCTCCTGAAAACTCTCCCAAAACCGTGAAACAAATATCTTGTCTCGGTCGGACACGATATTTAGGGGCACACCGTGAAGTCTCACTATCTCTGAAATAAAGAGCTGGGCATACTGTCCCGTAGTGTAGTCTATCCTTACGGGTAGAAAATGAGCGACTTTGGTCAACCTGTCCATAATTACCCAAATGGAGTCATGACCTCTCTGTGACGTAGGCAACCCCGTGATGAAGTCCATGGATATGCTCTCCCACATCCACATCGGGACCTCCAACGGATGTAGCAGTCCTGCCGGTCTCTGATGATCCACTTTTACTAACTGACAAGTGGTGCATTTAGAAACAAACTCGGCAATATCTCTCTTCATCCCGCTCCACCAATACTGTCGTCTCATGTCTTGGTACATTTTGTCCCCACCGGGATGTACCGCGAACCGTGAGCCGTGCGACTCGGCCATCACCTCGTGCCGCAATTCCTCCCCTTCCGGAACTACCAATCTACCATTGAAGCGCAATCCCCCGTCTGAGCTAACGGTATAGGATTCGGCTCCCTCTGCTAGTAATCGAACTATCAGCTCCTGACAGAACGAGTCATCTGTTTGTGCCTTTACCACTCTCGTGACAATCTGCGGTGTAATAGTCATTACTGACATGAATGATCGGGCCACTGCATCCTGGTCTCCCAATTCTTTCCACTTCGACTTCCACACCCCTGCCACCTCATCAAAAGGTCTGCAGCTCAACGCGTCTGCTACTACGTTAGCCTTCCCAGTGTGGTATTGGATATAGAACTGATAATCCTTCACGAACTCAAGCCACCTTCGTTGCCTCATATTCAACTCCTTCTGCGTGAATAGGTACTGTAGGGACTTGTGGTCCGTGAACAATCAAAACTTTTCCCCCAAAAGGTAATGTCTCCAAATACGAAGGGCAAAAACAACTGCCACCAACTCTAAGTCATGAGTGGGGTAATTCTTCTCGTGAGGCTTTAGCTTACAGGAAGCATAAGCTATGGTCTGACTCTCCTGCTGTAATACACCTCCAAGTCCTTGCAAGGATGCATCGGTGTAAACTAAATACTCAACTCCCGGTCTCGGCAATGCTAACACAGGTGCTGAGGTCAACTTATCCTTCAATTCATCGAATGCCAACTGACAGGCATCACTCCAGATGAATGGCACACCCTTACGAGTCAAATGTGTCAAAGGACCTGCTATCTTCGAGAATCCCCGAATGAACCTCCTGTAGTATCCTTCTAGGCCCAAGAAACTACGAATCTCTGTCGGTGTCGTGGGCTGTCCCCACTCCCTCACCGCGGATACCATCCCCGGATTAACAGATATTCCCCGGTCGGAAATAATATGTCCCAAAAACTGGACCTCCTTCAGCCAGAACCCGCATTTCTCATATTTTGCATACAGCTCGTTCTGACGTAGTGTCTGCAAAACTTGCCTCAAATGCTCGGCGTGCTCCTCCTCTGTCTGAGAGTAAATCAGAATATCATCGATGAAGACAATGAAAAACTGATCTAGGAAATCTCTGAACACTCTGTTCATCAAGTCCATAAACACGGATGGAGCATTGGTCAAACCAAAAGGCATAACCCGAAACTCGTAAGATCCATATCTCAATAAGAACGCAGTCTTCGAGACATCCTCTTCCCTAATACGCCACTGATGGTATCCCGATCTTAAATCAATCTTTGAAAAGAAAGAAGCTCCTCTCAACTGGTCGAATAAGTCATAGATTCGAGGCAACGGATACTTATTTCGTATCGTGACCTTATTCAACTCTCGGTAATCCACACACAATCTCAGTGAACCATCTCTCTTCTTCACGAACAACACAGGGGAACCCCACGGCGAAGTACTCCTCCGTATAAACCCCTGACCCAACAACTTCTCAATCTGATCCCGTAACTCCCTCATCTCAGCTGGAGCCACACGGTACGGTGCGCGTGCTATAGGTCTCGTATCTGGTAATAAGTCTATGACAAAGTCTATCTCTCGATTGGGGGGTAATCCAGGTATATCCTGAAATACATCGGCAAACTCTCTAACAACCGGAATCGAATCAAGTGGTATCACCGCCTCCTTAGAGTTCTCCTCCTTTATATAGTACAAATGAGTGGACGATCCTCCCTCGGAACGAGGCATCGCCACCAAAAACATCTCCTGCCCGGGAATGGCAAAGATAATACTCCTATTAAAACAGTTAATCATGGCTCGGTATGCAACAAGCTAATCCATACCAATAATGGCATCATAATCGGTCATCTCTAATACTAACATATCTGCAGGTAATACCAAACTACCAATCTCTACCCCTACTCCCCGGCATATAAAGAAAATAAGTGACCCACTCCCCAATGGTGAGTCTACACACGTCACTGTGCTCTCTGTTGTGGCTAATAACCCTAAGGCTTTCGCAAAATGTGTAGCTATAAAGCAATGTGTTGCCCCCGTATCAAACAAAAATCGACCCATAGTACCATGGATAGGAAACATACCCTCAATCGCGGGTGGTCCCTGCGGAGCTGCTGCCTGGTGGATGTTATAGACACGTCCATACTGTAACTGTCCCTGCTGCACAGGAACTGCTGGAATGCCTGGAAGAGCTGGCACCTGGGCTGGAGCTGGGAGGGCTGGTGGAAAAAGTGGCCTCTGGGGCTCATGTCGAGCACCCTCCTGCTGCTGCGGGGCCCTGCCCCTATCAGGACAGTCCTGGCATTTATGACCAGTCTTGCCACAAACGAAACACTTCCCCGGAAAGTTTCCCCCTCTCTGTCCATGCTGCCCCCGGCCCTGGTGGTCGTTACCGTTCCTCCACTGGCCCTACTGACCTTGCTGAAACTGTTGTTAACCATTCTGACCCTGCTGGTGCTGATGTCCGTTCGGACCATGATGGCCCTACCGGAAACCTCCATGTCCGTGCCTGAAATTTCCTGACCTGAACCTCTTGTGATCCCCCTGCTGGGTACCCTGATCACCCTGCCTCTGCCCCTGAACAGATTGTGCCCCACTGGCACCATTTCCTCCAGTCCTGCCCTGATGGCTAGACTCTCCCGATCGCTTGCCCTTAGTCATGTGAAAGCGGTGATCCTGGCAATGGAGCAATGAAGCGTTAACCACATCATAATAAGTGGCTAACGAGAGGTTCCCTAACAAGTGCTGACAAATCCTCCATGTCAACCCGTCCATAAATTTCTGTATCTTCTTCTCATCCGTCGGTATCTCACTCGGAACATTGTTCAGAAGATCAGTGAATTCGGCCTCATACTCGGCCACAGTCTTACCCTCCTGCTTGAGGTTCATCAACTTCCTCCTCATCTCTGTGTGAACAGCCGACGGAAAGTACTTGCGGTCAAACCGCACCCAAAACTCCTGAATAGTGAGAGTATCTCTCTCCTCCACTGTGGTAATAGACTCCCACCACTGCAGTGCAGACCCTACAAGCTTAAAGGTAGCTAGTATCTGCTTCTGGACATCTGTGCACTCATACATCCTCAGGTGTCGCTGGATGTCCTTCCTCCACTGACTCGAAACTACCACATCGGAGCTACCTGCGAACTCCGGAGGGTGTGCTTTCTGAAAAGCATCACATACACGTTCCCAAGCAGACGGGAATGCAAGTGCCTGAACTGGCGCGACTATCGGCCCCTGAGCTGGTGCATGCTGAACTACTGCCAGTGCGGCATTTACCGCCTGGGCCACAATGGCTGCAACCTCGGCGGCATTCATCGTGCCCTGAACTGGTGCAGGCTGTGGTTCTGGCGTTGCATCCCTCGGAACCCGTTGTGCACGTCGTGGAGGCATCTGAAATAAGAATGAAGTTTATAAGTTCGCAGTTATAAACTTAAAATAGCTGAAGAACATACCATATACAAAAGAATACAACAGTCCAAAAATATAGGGCTCTACATCAAAGAAAGCTCAGCGGAAACATAATAAGTCGTTCAGATCCTAAAGGACACTAGAACCTGATGCTCTGATACCACCTGTGACACCCTGACTAATTAAATACCGGGTAGCTACTCCTTTATTAAATCAATACAAAATGCCAAGTTGGTTCAGTTAATAGCATCACTGTCGAAAACATTTTAATAATTACTAACCACCTAGTATTTAAAAAGTAAGTGCCAAATTTTAAGTTAAGTCTGATTAACATGAAGTAAAAGAATAATGAAAGAAATACCACCATTCACTATAATGAAGTAATGAACAACCAACAACATAAATATAATTTCGGAGGAAAACTCCTCACAACTGAAAAATAATACGACAAGTCTGAATCCTGAATAATTACATGCCAGAAGTCTGAATAACTGAAATAAATGAAATGTATCTAAAAGAAATGGGCGACATGCCCTACAACTGATAAATGAAGAATATCGAGTCAAGATAGATGAAGCGTCAACAAGCAAAGTCCTGTAACTTCCACAAACAGCTACAGCTCGTCACCTGAATGAGAATCCTAAGCATGGTGTCCTTGTGGCTGGGCACCTAAAATGGTTTTTACAAAAATAGATTTGAAAGCAAATGGGTCAGAGCCCGAAAGTGGAAATCATTTTAAAAATAACAAGTGTTTTAATAACATTAAAACATTAAATGAAAAATACATGTTAGGACGTGCACTCACATGAAATTCTCACCTCTCGACTACATGTGCACTCCTAACGTACCGTACCCATCTATAAGATATCCATATCTAACCAAACCGTAATAAGTTCTACCCCTTACTACTCGATTCCCATATTACATTCTAACGTTATCAATTAAATAGAGGGCTTTACATACACTCAGATTCTCAATTAGTAATATAATTCACTATCAATTAACCCGTTATGTTTTCTCAAAACATTACCATAATTATATTCACAATATTAACATGAAAGTTCCCATTAATTAAGTGTATATTATTCACGTCATAAATATACAATACAAGCACCCCGAGACTAGCTGCGGTGCACACATACTCTGTTATCCATCCCGGTACATCACGTACATAAGGATCACGTATTCCGAATCTCTCAGGAATCGTTCTCAGATAACAACATCACAAATAATGGAGGCGAACACAGTCACATCACATGGGTCACGCACATACCTGCGCTCCCACGATCAGCAGACTTATTAACATCCCAATAAGTCCTTATCTGACCTATGTTCATCGAGGTAACCAATCAAAATCCGGGCAACACAAGGATTAGAAGGCCCTAAGCGAACGTAAACCTCCCGTGATAGCAAGTATGGTAGGTATGTCATACACATAAAATCAATACATATACTAAGTATTCACACATCTTAGTAATCATCATAATATATTGGTGGTACACTTCTCATTTTCATACCGACATATAATACTACACAATTTATATGTTCCCGGTTAATATAATAAATTAGGCCGTCAATAATTCTCGCAACGTAATAGACACTCACGTCCTACTTCATATTTTCCTTTAGGTTCAAATACACTTCTAGGTTTGACTCCTCATTATACCCCAAACATCCCAAATGTACCGATTAATCATCAAGGGAAGGTTATCTCTACATATACACAAGGTTACGGGACACTCGGGATCAAAACAGGCTAAAAGGCCTAAACTGTCAACTCGTTCGAACGAACTGGGCCTTCTAACGAGATCTCGTTCGAACGAAGGTTTTCGAACGAACATCCCTCTCGTTAGAACCCAAACTGTCAACTCGTTAGAAGCTCGTTCGAACGAGCTTGTTCGAACGACCTGGGCGGGTCTTCTAACGAGTGGTCAGATTCGAGCCCAGAAATTCCTATCTCGTTTTTCCAATTTTCTTCACTCCTAATCCCACATAAAAATCATTCCAGCATCATTTTAAGGTTCCTAATTCGTACTAAACATTCATAGGTCATAATCAAACATTTATATAGGGCCAACTCATATTAAACATCATCAAATCTTCAAATCCCTTTATTTATCCCCAATTTATATGAACATGAACCCTAACATTTATAAATCGTCAATGAGCCTAATAAAATCCATTTTTATTTCATCCAAATTATAATATCATCAGAATAAACATCTAAATACCAATCTACATGCGATTCCTCATCAAAATAAAATTTCTACTTCCAATTTAAATGGGTTTTTCATTAACTCCCAAGAACAATACAATTTAATTGAATATCCTACGCAAGGAAGAAGCATTCTCTATAAAAATGAAATTAAATCACTTGCCTTATTTTAATCTCTGATTTGATGAAGAATTTCTGAAGTGTTCTCTCTCTCTCTCTGCAGAATTCCTTCTCTCTCTCTCAACACGCTTTTCTTCTCAAGGTGTTAATGGAGGTGGGGTTGGTTTTGCCAAGTTATAAAGTTTCTAACTTCTCCCGTAGCCCACTACCTAAATTGGGGTTGGAAATGGCTTAGTGGGTTAATACTAAGTCAGATTTTTAACTCTAATTTTCGTGGGTTTTAATTACCCAATTTCCGAAATTACCAAAATGCCCTTATAAGTTACCGGTATGGCCCAATAATGCCCCGGGACCCAAACTTAACCCTCGGCTAGTGTTTTCTGACTATATCGACCCTTCCGGACGCGTTGACGCACTCAAAACGACCATACGGTTAATAGAACTAAAATTCAATTTTTAATTAAAATAAATATTTCCCTGACGCGACTGTCACACGCGTCTCAATAAAATTTTCCAACTTGCCGTATTTCAATCTCACGACAAATTTCATACTTAAATATTCATATATAATCATATATGAACATTATATTCAAATACCAACTCTCATCTCGCTAGTATTTAATCCGGATTAATTTCCAATTAATACGCATTTAATTTAATTAATCCCATAAATAAATATCACAAAAATATGGGGTATTACAAATACATAATCGCATTGTCCCATCTTTCATTTTCACAAATAACACTGGTGCTCCCCATGGCGAAACACTAGGCCGAATGAAACCTCTGCTTATCAGATCTTGTAATTGCACTTTTAATTCTTTCAACTCTGCTGGTGCCATTCTATATGGCGCAAGAGAAATTGGACCAGTACCTGGAATTAATTCAATAGAATACTCTACTTCCCTATCGGGTGGCAATCCTGGTAATTCCTTTGGGAAGACATCATAAAATTCTCTAACCACTGGTATATCTTCAACTTTAAGTGTTTCCTTACTAACATCAACAACATAAGCTAAATACCCTATACAACCTTTACTCAATAACTTTTTACTCTTAATGGCTAAGATAAGAAAATTAGGGACAACATTCCTTTCTCCTGTAAACTAAAACTCAGGTTCACCTGGCAAATGAAATGTAACTTCCTTTCGAAAACAATCAATGGAAGCATGATACGATGATAACCAATCCATCCCCAGTATAATATCAAAATCCCGAATGGCCAACGGTATCAAGTCAACATAGAAATCTCTCTCACCCATTCGTAAGACACAATCTTTATAAACATGCTCAACTAGAATTACACTTTCCATTGGGGTAGAAATATATAAGGCACAATTGAGGAATGAACATGGTCTACCCAAATATGAAACAATATCTAATGCCACAAATGAATGCGTAGATCCAGGATCAATAAGCTTATATAAATCTTTATTTGCAATAGAAAGTTTACATGTAACCACTTCAGGTGTAGCATGGGCATCTTGTAGCGTCATCGCAAACACTCTTCCTCCGGCCCTCGATCCAGTTGCTTGTTCTGTACCTATCCCCCTGGTGGCACTGCCTGGAGAATATCCTTTATGAGGCCCCACACTACTAACTGAAACTGTTCTTGCCAACATAGGACAATTCTTTCTCAAATGACCCTTCTGGTGGCAGTTAAAACATTCTATATTCAGTAACTTTGGGCAATTTCTCTTTATATGACTTGATGCCCCACAAAAGAAACAAACATTCGGATCTCCTTGTGCTGAAACTCCTGAACCTCTTCCACCACTAGCTTCACCCCTTTGCAAACTACTTCCACCTCTACCCTATTGGAATTTATGCCCTCCAAACCTCGAATATTCTGTACCACTACTCTTTTGATAATTTAGATCAAATCTGTTTCTCTTTACACCTCGCTCTCGATTCCCTCTAGCTTCATTCACGTCCCTTTCTACTAGCATGGCTTTGTTCACCAAGGAGGAATAGTTAGAAGTCTCTAAAGCCGACAATCTAGATTTAATGACTAACTCAAGCCCATCGAGAAATCGGCTGCACATATCTTCCTCATTCCGTATAAACCTCGAAGCAAACCGAGATAAAGTTGTAAGTTTAGCTTCGTATTCTCTAACTGTCATACTCCCTTGACTCAACAGGAAATATTCCTTCTCCTTTTGTTTTTGATACATTGGGGGGAAATACTTATCATAAAAAGCTTTGACAAAAGCATCCCATGATATCACATTCTCACCTCCTGGAGTAATCAACAAATCTTTTGTGGCATCCCACCAGTACTTAGCTTCTCCTTTCAGCATATACGTCACCAAGGTCACTCGTTGATTTTCAGGCATTCTCATTACCCCAAAAATAAGTTCAATCTCTTTAACCCATACTTCTGCCTCTGCTGGATCAACCGCTCCTTCAAATGAGGGTGGATTTATTTTAATAAATTTCTCATGTGAAGTACTCCTTTCTTCCCGGTGTACCACCTCCTCAGCCCTGGCCAATGCTTGTGACTCTAATTGCCTGGCTTGTTGTTCTTCCATATGAGCCATGAATCTAGCTTGCTTCTCTGCCATTAAAGTTATAGCACGCGCCATTTTTTGCATGTCTGTAAATTGTTCTGGGTCAGGTTCTACATTTCCATGAACAGGTTGCTCAACCTCTGCCTCTGCTGCCATATTTGAAGCCTCATCTTCTAATCTCACATTTACATTCCCTCGTTCCATTCTCTTATATCTAAAATTAATCAAAGATATAACAACATGCAGATATACATATCTTTCCTAACATAATCGTTAGTATCAAATAAAATATATTTCTAACATTCATTGCCAAATCTAGACTCTTCTCACTCCAGAACCTCTAAAACCTAGGCTCTGATACCAAAAGCTGACACACCCCAACCCAGTTACTTATAATTAAGTCTAAAAGTCAAAGTGATTTAAACCATAATTAATCTAACCAAACCATAAACACGAGTTTTAATTTCAGAGTCATCATTGTAAATCCATATAACTGAAAACCTTTTTACAACATCAGAGTAGTCATACTTATACAAACTTTCTTGAAGGATAATTTTTCTTAACTACATCATTTACATTTAAACAAAATCTTTATTTCTCCCATTCTTGGCTAACCCAGCCCGACTTCCTAGATTTGGCAGTGACATCGCATTACCTGAAAAATGTGAACATAGGAACCATGAGCAAAAATAGCCCAGTGAATGCATCACTACTAAACTACTGCATGAATTTAAATGCAATAAATCATGTCCATATACTTCTGTATTAACTTATCCGGCTCATTCATAATGAATGACCAAATTTTCCAAATCATGATTCACATATCCTGTCTAAATAGACAATTCTCCCCCATTCCTAGTCGAGGAGTAACCCCTTGTCATTAATAGACAAATCTCCCCCATTCCTGGTCGAGGAGTAACCCCTCATTTCGGTAAAACGAAATGAAAAATTTCATATTCATTTTATTATGATCATACCAACAACACGATACATATATCTCTTTCCAGTGAGTACACTCACCTTGGTTGACAACTATGTATTCACATTTTCTTCTAGTGGAGCTGAACTGGGTTGATTAGGCCTTACACCTGTCAATCCAACTAAATCAGTACTGAACCTCAATCATAAATATTATCCAAACATAATTATGTAACTTTCCATTACTATATATCAACAATATAATTCCAATTAAGTCACATTCCATAAAGCATAGGTAAAGGCAAAACAATGATGTACATGTTGATAAAGTTACGGACATTCAACCGTAGGAAATAACTTATGAGGAATTTATAACCAAAGTTAAGTAAACATGAAATTATACTCCTCAATGTATATACACATGAAACATGTACTCAAAGTACCCTTTGTAAGGACGAAATACAAACATTCATTCAAGGGGTACCCAGTATGACCTCAAATTATGGTCTTACATACTTAACCATCCTATATTCCTAAATTGTACAAATACAGGGGTCCAACCTAATCAATATGAAAACATATATGAATATACTATCCATTACAAGTGACGGTGTAATTTTTCAAGCTTCCTAGGGCAAGTTATGACCATTTCTTTACAACACAAGAAATCTGCCCTACAAGCTCCTCTATTGTTCCTTCAACTTCCAAGAATTTTCATAATTTTTCTACATCATAACTTTCCATGATTTTCAACAAATTTTCATTACACATACTGAATCATACAGAATTAAAGTTTCATAATTGTTTGACTTCATTTGCTATCTCAAAAGCTTGACTAAACTCAGGGCATACCGAAATGAAGTATAAAAACAGAAACCATGTACCAACTTGAAATCATCATTACCGCCTAACCACAAGGAGATAAATTCTAATTTTCATATATAATATGAATATATGAGTCTACTTTCATATCCAATTGTAATTTCTCAATTACAGTAAGTACACAAATAGATATGCAAGTTTGAATACAAGGGGTTTCAATACAAAGCAATTTTAAGGGTTTCTACATTCAACTTAACAAAAACTTTCATATAACCATACATACATATAAAGGGCTGAAACTTTAGTAAACCTATGATGATTTGTATCATATAAATCATTAATATAAGATAAATAACTAGAATTGTATTTAGGATTACCTTCAGGGCTTTTTACGTAATTTCTATGAATTTTTCTACACTTTTTCTCCTCACTTTTCTTCCTAAACTTCTACCTTCTCTTTCCTTAATCTTAAAACCCCTTCATGGCTGATTTTGGATGAAGGATAAGTCTATTTCAAGGGTATAAGTTCGGACAAGGCTACCTCCCAAGCCAACCAATCAAATTAAACAATTTGGTTTAATAAAAGACAAAATACCACTTAAAGGGAATGGACAACTTTGCCCTTTGTTCGTAAATTCGGTATAACTCTTTACTCGGGCATCCATTTGATGATACGTTTGTTGTATTACAACCCTAGATCACATGTCTACAACTATCTAGTTCACCTCAAGTCATTTATAATGTGATAAGGGTCAAAACTAGTCTTTAACAGGATCCTTTCCACCGAAAACAACAAAGTTTGTGTTTGTAAATAATTCAACCTTTCATGCTTTAAGCAAGTAGGATTATAATAATCATAATCACTTAACATTAGATATACTAATATCACATTATTGATATCACATAAGATAAGCATGATTTAAATATAATTTATCATAATTATATTCGGGTTGTCACACAGAGGATCCTAAATGACATGTTTGAGCCCTGGTTGCTCAACTAGGCTACATGTACAAGAAAATAAACATTATTACTTTATTTCTTAAAAAGTAATCAATTCTTGGAACGAAGGACCACTCGTGGTGGACCCCCTCATCCTCAGTTATTTATCTTTGTAATATTATTTTTGGGCAAAGGGGCCCGACCCCTGATACAATTTTCTTTGTTTCACGATTTATACAATGTGAGGTGGGACAGTGGAGGTGAAGCCTCTTGTTTCTATATTTATCTTTGGCAAAGGGGTCATTTGTCTTAGACTCCCTCCCTATAAATCTCCATTAACCCTGATTATGACTGAGGGGCCACTCGTGGTAGACTCCCTCGCCACAAACTATTATTATTTACCTTGCTCTTGGTTGAGGGTCCACTCATAGTGGACTCCCTCTCCACAAAACTATTTATTTTGAATATCTTGGATGAGGGGTCATCTCTGGTGGACCACCTCACCCCCCAAAATGTTATTTGCAATGGTTTTGGCAGGGGGGCACTCGAAGTGGACCCCCACACAACAAGTTACATCGTGCACTGAGTTTGGAAAAAGGGGCCAATCATGGTTTATCCCCTCACCCTTTAAGTGTTAGTCCTAGTGATCCCCCGCTACAAAAATCATACTTCATTGACGTTGCTAAATTCTAGGAGGTTGAAATTCTTATTAGACATGAAGCCTTGTTACTAATATATTCTTAAGCTTTTGGTATTCCTTGTTACAAAATTTTATTTTTGTTACTATTATCCAAGATTTTATGTTTAATTTTACTAGATTTTAAAGTGTTAGAAAGTTACTCATTAATATTTAAGTCCCATTAAATTATGATTGAGGCCATAATTCAAGGGCACCCATTTTATTATTTATTAAGAAATTTTCATTTACAATAATCAAATATAGCATTTGCAACATAGAATTACCATATCTTTAATTTATTTGTTTTGTATTGAAGATAATTTATTTTCGTATCTCTATATCCACTTACTTATTTTGAGTAGTTCAAAAGATCAATTGAATAAGTCTATCCATATAAAAAATTGAATTAAAATGGTTTGTGACCATAAAAATGGCTCTCCTATTGAAATTCATCATATTATTCTAAAGCTTTATATGATATGGTTGCATTTTTAAGTATAACAATCGAGCACCATTCGAAAGGAGATGTTTAGGTATGATAATCGGAAGGAGTCATAGAGAAATTAATGGGGTATATTGATGAGAATGTTATTCTGCCCAAATGTTTTAATTTTTTGCAATCATCTAAATCTTATTAATTGGCTTCATGTATATGTAACCTTATTGGGTATCCCATATCATGACAAAAGGTGATTATTGATAAGTAGCTTTTCGCGTATGGTCGTTGTCTTCAAAAGCCACTTTCAAAAACCCTTGAATTACCTACAAAACATGTCTAAAACAACTCGTATTGCGGTAAGTACGGATATCAATCCAACTTTCAAGGTGAAACAATTTATGTGAAAACGTGCAATTCAATTTTTTTATTAATTATTTTTTTAAAACAATTTCAAAGGAAAAGTTAACTAATGCTAAAATTACGAAATAACTAAATAATAAAAAAAAGTGTGTGCAACCGAGAGTAAAAATAATGTGAGAAGGTCAAGAGATGGGATTGGACTGCATTTTCAATTATTCTAATCTGTCAATTTATTAATGTGAAATATTTCGAGATAATATTAAATCGATAATTGAAATCTCGTTAAAATTATAAATTTAATAAAACTTTTTTCAGAAAATTAATTTAAAAATGTCACACAATGAAAAATTAAGAATCATACTATTTTCAAAAAATTACCCGCTATGATAAATTTAACGAAAACAATATCCATCCTCAAATTTCAATATCGAATTTATATTCAAATATCGAAAAAACATATCTCTAGTTCGATTCCTAAATTCAAACACTAATTTGTTCAATTAATTTACTAACTCTCATTACAATAATTAATTGGTGATAGTTAAAAATAATTTTCCTAGAATTATAGCATTAATGAAATTTATTAATTAAACTAACATCATTCGAAGTGCATCCCACCCTTGAACGGGGTGTTTAGCCAAACATTCTCATGTGTTCATAAACAATAATAAATAATATGTCAAGAAGGAAATAAATTAAAAAGAGAATGTGGAAATACGATACGCAATTTTTTTCCACAAATTTGTCTTGAATTGCGTCTTGACGTACCTCCGACTTCTTCACAATTTTCAACACTTGATTACAAAAAGAAGACTAAAAACTAAACCTAAAAATTATTCTAAAGATAAACTAATTTTGTTTTGTATTTTTCTAAATTTTTTTCATGACCCTAAATTGTACATAATATACACACTTTCTCTCTCTCTCTCTCTCTCTCTCTCTCTCTCTCTCCATGCTTCTGTTTTTTGTGTATCTGAGAGTCCCTTTTAAAAGTGAGGAGATGCCTTTTTATATAACCCACGATTTTGTTTATTTGGAAGATTTTGTGAGATCTCATTTTTTTTCCTTTTAAGGCTTGGCATCAGCTCCGATTTTTTTGGGATTGGTTGAGGGTATTTGGTTTCATAGGTAAGAAAGACTTGAATTGCATTTTTTGGGATTTTAAGGCTTTAGACTAGGGGGTTAAGGTCGGGTCATGGCACTGGGTTGGGGAAACTCAGGTTTGAGGTTTGATGGCTGGTTTTAGGCTCGGGATGGATCGATGTTGGGTTATGCAGGTTGGTTTCGTGTCTTTTTTTTCGGCAGTTCGAGCACGTGGGTTAGCAGCGGTTGTAGGCTCGGGTGGGTTTGGACACGGGTTGAGGGATCCAAGTTCGTGAGAAATTGACGGAGCATATCCGGTTTGGGCAAGACGGCGGCGGTTCGCGGGTTAGGGTTCCGAGTTTGTTCGGGTTGTTATTTTTATTCTTTTGTTTAATTTGGTTTTTGATTTGGTTGAGCTGAGTCACGGGTTTGGTCGTGGAAAATGGGTTGGGTTGTGGTAGATGGGTGTGTTAATGATGGAATTCTTTTGTGTTTATTGTTTGAAAATGGTGGAAAGAGGAGAGAGAATAAGGTGGGTGTGAGGTAGAAGATGGAGTGGAGTTGATTAGGGGTGTGTGTGTGTATGGAAGTTAGGGTGTGGGTTAAGAGGTGTTTGTGTATATGTTAGGTGTGTGGGAGTTGGGTGTAAGTGAGTGTGTTGTGTGCGTTTAATTTTTACACCTAAAAATAATAAAACAATCTAACTAAAAAAACTTACTTAACAAAACTAAAAAAAATAACATCCTAATCTATATAAAAAAACTCAAATAATAAAATAAAAGAAATAAAAATTAAAAATCTAAAAGTCAAATAAAAAAAAATAAGGACCTAAAAAAATAAAATCTAATAAATCTAAAAATAACTTCCTAAAAACTAATCCTCAAAATAAAATAAAGATAAAAAATTAAAAGCTAATAAAAATAAAGAAATATAAAAATAAAAAAAAAACCTAGAAAATTCTAAAAATAAATCCTAGAAAATAATTCCTAGAAATAAAAATGACACAAACTAAAAAATCTAAAAAATGATAAAAGTACAAACACAACACACACCGGGCTCGGGGTATCGATTGGGCTAGGTCTGGGCTAGGTTTGGTTCGGGAACAGAGTTTGGGACATCGGAACACATTGGTGCAAGCTCAAATATGGACTCTGACTTTGCGATCTCTTTTGATTTCTTCTATGCATGCTTTTAACTGCTATTGACTTGATTTAACATTATTTGATGTTGCGACTGCTGATTGACCAGAAAAATAATAAAATACGACATACGACCAATTTTAATTAAAATGAGTGACTAAAATGCATCTATTCAGGGCCTAAATTATACACTTTTGGGTGCTTATCACACCACGCCCAAACAGAACATTGCTAGCCCTCGAGCAAAAATTAGAGAGAAAACAGAGATAAGTAACCAAAAGTGTGTCACTTTTGCAGGCGCTGGCGATTGCACTTAGCATGTGCAACAAGCCGTTAAACCTATAGGTTACCCTACAGGACGAGTGGTGTCTCGTGAGGGTTTGCAGTGAATGTACCCAAAAAATTCAAAATTTATTAACATGCAGTTTCTGATTTGACAATGTATGTCAAGGAACACCGTATTCAACTATCAAAATAAGATATGAAATTACTTAATACCTAAATTGTAATCCATCCTAAAACTCAGCGTGTGTAGTGTGAAACAATCTTAAGTATCATTAGATTAATTCTTAGATCACCTTTATAGAATCAAAGCTTTGACTTCAATTCTGATTGGGTATATCCCTATGCATCGAACTCTATGAGAATTGGGCAAGTGTATCTATCTAGTGTGAGGAGGTGAGTAAATATAAGCAAGTTCAAACTTCTAGCACACTTTATAGTAAATGACGGATACATGAAAAATTTGATCTCATGAACGAATCCTAACCACTATGTTGAGAATGTCAAATTATTCACCATATAATATTTTCGTTTGCCCAAACACTTTACCAAGGGTGAAAATGGGGTTTATGTAAGGTATGAAGGAGAAATGAAGGAGATGAATGATATGATGGGTTGTTTTGAGAAGTGTGTAACACAAGAATAACTAATGTCTTCATTTTTTGAATTATCATCGAAGGCTACGTTTTCCATCTTTTCTATTTTTTTTCTTTCTTTTTCTACTTCTTTTTGTACTCTTTTTTTTATTGCGATGCATTTTTTCTTTTCATAATGAAAATGAAGACAGTTTTATGTTTGAAATTCTAAACACTTTTTTTTCTCAAAAATGATGGCAATGATAAATGGTATTTGGGGCATATGAGTAAGGGTAATATGGAAAATGGTTAAATCATAATGTGATAAGGAAAAATGGTGAGTGTATGGTAAAATTGGTTTAGTGCTCAGGACAAACTACAATACACATGTTTCTTATAACTCGAAAGTAATTTCATTCTCAGTGATTATGCCAAATTGAAAAACATAATGAGATCATGCAACGACTAAATGTTGTTCCCAAAGAAAGTCGAGTCAACTTGTGACTCGGAGATACGTAAAAACCCTCAAAAAGGTGACAAGCTCAAATCTCACGGGTTTAAGTCTCCAGTAGTGATCTTTTAAGGCTCTCTCAAGAATATAATTACTCTTCAACTTTTGATTGTAAACGTGATAGTGCAAAATTTTTTAGTTTAGGAATTCGTAGTGAAAATACGGTTTAAGATGTATTAATTAATTTAAGGTTAAAAGCATAATTTTTAGGTCAAACGCGGGTATTTCGAGATTTCTAAAAGAGGGATGATAGACAATTCATGTCATAAAAATTTAAATTTAACTACACAAAAGGTTTAAAAGTATTTATTTCTGAAAATTTTCAATAGAGGTACGATTTTGATAAATTTCCCACCCCCAAATAAAAGAGAACATCATCCTCGATGTTAAAACTATAAATAAAAATGAAAAGCACAATGGAGGAAAGATATTACCATAATGAACCACTAATGAAAATGTATCGCATGGTGTAGCAGAGATAAAACCTGGAGACCATAGGCGACACCAAAAGTTGTACAAGTCTATAAAGCAAGAGAAAATCATTGGGTGATGTGAAACACTACCCCCAAACAGTATAAGACTCGTACTTAGAAACGATGAACCATGGGCTGCCTCCCGGTAACACTAAGTTTAACATCTTCAGCCAGACTGATCGAAACTCACCCTAAGGATAAGAACTATGAAAATGTGGGGCAACAGAAAATTTGGGTGATGAAAATCACACCCAAATAAGACTGAAGCATCTGTCTTGTTAGGTAAAGGCGAAAACGGGTCAATGCACTTGTATAGCAAAGTGCATCACTCGATGTAAAGAATCGGTGGACCATGGGTGGGTGGGTAGAAAGGGATACATAAGAATGGTAAGGGAGAGGGCGAACAGGCACCGATCATGGGAATTATTAAGGGTAAATGTGCGGCCAACAAGGGACCTAAAAGTATGGTGCTCAAGTTGGTGGGGGAGGTAGAAAGGTTTGCAATAATGATGGGGTGGGCCTCATATAAAGTGTACGACCCTTCTATAAATGGACGATGTTAATGGTCGCGCCGTGACATGCCAGGGAGATGTCGATGGAAAAAATCAACACCATAAGGAAGTGGTGTGCATAGAGTAACAAGTTCGGTGTCACATATGGGAAGAGTAGCATGAATACTCACATGGATGTTGGGGTCGATGAAAAGTGCACAAATGGGATCGTGGAGCACTTGTGTGGAGGGTGGGTGTAAGTGAGGACCTAAATGCTTAGATGTGAACATGTGAGGTGAAATAACAAGTTCCAAACCAAGTGGTGGTAAGGTATGGACAATAGGTGGGTCGGGTGGGATAAAGGGTAGGGTAGATGATTTAACTCAAGATTAGGGAATACACACTCCTCATGAGGCCCAGAGTGATTCTTAAGGACAAAAAAGGAGGAGGTGTGAAATTCAACGAGGGAGTGATAAACTTATCCACCGGAAATTCACCATCAAAAGTGGTGGAAAAATATAACGAGGAATCCAAATCCGAGATAGATGAATCAACATTAATATCTGACTCCACATGAGCTAAGCGTGGTGGGATAGGATCCATATCCGGAGAGGTAGAGACCATCTCGGATGCAATCTCAGGACAATGGGAAGCACTCGCAACCGGATCTAACCAATACAGAATTGGGTCCTCGGGAACACATAGGGTTGGCTTGATAGGTGTAAACTCGGGCATAAATATGGATTCGATGGAAGGGGAAAGGCGAACCTCAATAGTGGGTTGGATAGGATAGGGTGGTGTTGGATCAGTCTCTCAATCAATAGATATGTCAATACAATTTTCAACTTGGGGGCTGGACCACAGAGTAGTCTCAACTTCAAGATTCTCATGAGGATAGGGTTGGACGCACTCAAAATCTTTGTCACAAGTTGACTCATCATCACTCCATGTGGGGGCAACAATGGGTTGACTTGTGGTGGAATTCGGCTCTCGCGCACACTCAAATTCATTTAACATTTGTTCAAGCCGTTGAAGGGATTTATTTTGAGATTTAAGAGTGTGCTCGTGTTCGAGGAGGAACTTGTACAAGAAGAGATCGAGATCGTATGGGCATGGTGGTGGTGAAGTGGTGGTGAGTGGTTGTGGTGGTTGAGGTGGACACAACTCACTATAGACACCAGGATAGGGAGAATACTCATCGAAAGTGTGTGGAGTGGGGTCAAGTGCATCATTTACGGGAGAAGAATCTTCGTGAGAGATAAGAGAGTGATCAGCATGAGGAGCATAGTAAGTGGACTAATAGATATGAGGTGCACGAGGTGGCAATGATGACTGTTGGAACTCGTAAGGATCCACAACATGGTGTTGGGATTCATATTGCATATTAAGTAGCTTTTTGCGTATGATCGTTGTCTTCAAAAGCCACTCTCAAATTTCTTGAATTACCTACAAAACATGTCTAAAACAACTCGTATTGCAGTAAGTACGGGTATCAATCCAACTTTCAACGTGAAACAATTAATGTGAAAATGTGCAATTCAATTTTCTTTATTAAAATATATTTTTTTATTTTTTTAAAATAATTTCAAGGGAAAAGTTAACTAATGCTAAAATTATGAAATAACTATATAATAAAAAAAAGTGTGTGCAACCGAGTCTGAAAATAATGTGCGAAGGTCAAGAGATGGGATTACATTGCATTTTCAATTATTCTAATCTCTCAATTTATTAATGTGAAATATTTTGAGATAATATTAAATCGATAATCTAACTCTGGTTAAAAGTATAAATTTAATAAAACCTTTTCAAAAAATCAATTTAAAAATGTCAAACAATGAAAAATTAAGAATCGTACTATTTTCAGAAAATTATCCGCTAGTGTCAATTTAACAAAAACAATATCAATCCTCAAATTTCAATAACGAATTAATATTAAAATATCGAAAAAATGTATCTCTAGTTCGATTCCTAAATTCAAACATTAATTTGTTCAATTAATTTACTAACTCTCGCTACATTAATTAATTGGTGACAGTTAAAAAATTATTTTCCTTGAATTATAGCATTAATGAAATTGATTAATTAAACTAACATCATTCGAAGTGCATCCCACCCCTTGAACGGGGTGTTTAGCCAAACAATCTCATGTGTGCATAAACAACAACAAATAATATGTCAAGAAGGAAATAATTTGAAAAGAGAATGTAGAAATACAATACGCAAAACTTTTCCACAAATTTGTCTTGAAATGCGCCTTAACATGCGTCCAACTTCTTCACAATTTTCAGCACTTGATTATAAAAGGTAGACTAAAAACAAAACCTAAAATTTATTCTAAAGCTAAACTAATTTTTTTATATTTTTCTGAATTTTTTTCATGCCCTAAACTATACATAATACACACACTTGCTCTCTCTCTCTATGCGTCCGTTTTTTGTGTATATGAGAGTCCCTTTTAAAAGTGAGCAACTTCCTTTTTTTTACAACCCACGATTTTGTTCATTTGGAAGATTTTGTGGGATCTCATTTTTTTCTTTTAAGGCTTGGCATCAGCTCCGATGTTTCTGGGATTGGTTGAGGGTCTTTGGTTTGATAGGTAAGAGAGAGTTGAGTGAGTTTTGTGGGTTTTAAGGTGGGCGACTGGGTGGTTAAGGATGGGTCATGGCACCGGGTAGGGGAAACTCGGGTTTGAGTTTTGATGGTTGGTTTCAGGCTCGAGATGGATCACTGCTGGGTCAAGCAGGTTTGTTTCGTGTCTTTTTTTCGGCGGTTTGAGCAGGTGGGTTAGCAGCGGTTGGAGGCTCAGGTGGGTTTGGACAGGGGTTGAAGGATCCAAGTTCGTGGGAACTCGCCGGAGCAGATCCTGTTTGGGCAGGACAGCGGCGGTTCGCGAGTTGGGGTTCCGAGTTTGTTCGGGTTGTTATTTTTTCTTTGGTTTAATATGGTTTTTGATTTGGTTGAGCAGAGTCGCGGGTTTGGTCGTGGAAAATGGGTTTGGTTGTGGTGGATGGGTGTGCTAATGGTGGAATTATTTTGTGCTTATGGTTTGAAAATGGTGGAAAGAGGAGAGAGAATGAGGTGGGTGTGAGGTTGAAGATGGAGTGGAGTTGATTGAGTATGTATGTGTGTGTGTGTGTGTGTGTGTGTGTGTGTGTGTGTGTGGAAGTTAGGGTGTGGGTGAGGAGGTGTTGTGTGTATGTTAGGTGTGTGGGAGTTGGGTGTAAGTGAGTATGTTGTGTGTGTTTAATTTTTACACCTAAAAATAAATAAAACAACCTAACTAAAAAAAAATAATTAACAAAACTAAAAAAAAATAACATCCTAATCTATATAAAAAAAACTCAAATAATAAAATAAAAAAAATAAAAATTAAAAATCTAAAAATCAAATAAAAATAAAAACTAAAGACCTAAAAAAATAAAATCTAATGAAACTAAAAATAACTTCCTAAAAACTAATCCTAAAAAAATAAAATAAAGATTAAAAATTAAAAGCTAATAAAAATAAAGAAATAAAAATAAAGAAATATAAAAATAAAATATAAATTCTAGAAAATTCTAAATAAATCTAAAATAATTCCTAAAAATAAAAATGACACAAACTAAAAGCTTTAAAAAATGATAAAAGTACAAACACAACACGCATCGGTCTCGGGGTATCGATTGGGCTAGGTTTGGTTCGGGAATAGGGTTCTGGACATCGAAACACGTTGGTGCAAGCTCAAATATAGACTCTGACTTTGCGGTCTCTTTTGATTTCTTCTATAAATGATTTTAACCTCTATTGACTTGATTGAGAATTATTTGATGTTGCGAGTCCTGATTGATCTGAAAAATAATAAAATATGATATAAGGCCAATTTTAATTAAAGCGAGTGACTAAAATGCATCTATTCGGGAAATAAATTATACACTTTTGCGTGCTTATCAATTATGTAATTATGTACTTAGGATCAAATGTCATAATACAATGTTGAAGCTTTTGTTTTTTTCGGCATGTTACATATTCAACCCCATAGAAGAATGTGTGGTACATGACCAAACTTTATGAACTGATTTTAGAATGATAATTGTTTCTCATAACAATAATGAAAGCTTATGCTCTTTCAACCCAAATATCTCTCTTTAAAATTGTAATGGTCAATAACTATTTTATATGTGTAAATGAATCTCATTAGCACCAACTGCTAAAGGGACGGGACCCGTATACATGGTGTATACAAGACAAACCACATATACCTAACCAAAAGGAAAATAAATCTACTAGGCAACATCATCTCCTACAAACCTTTATTTAGATCCTGTAAAAACTCTATAAAGTTAGGAAGACATGATTCTCCTTATACTAACTCAAGAGGGTGCTAAAAAATACATAACGAATCCTAGAGGGGGAAGTCTCATTCCCTTTGAAATATTTCGCATTCCTCTCCTACCATATAATCGAAAAGGTATATTGTGGGACCAAACACCACATTTTCATACCCCTTGCCCAACTTTAGAGGGATGGCAAGCCTCTAAAATTGCCTGCAACGACTCAATAAACACCCAATCCACCTAGTAAATCAACATAAAAACCTCCCATAGATCTCGTGTTATCCTGCAATGTAAAAGTAAGTAATTGGTAAGCTCCCCCGCGTCCTTAGATAACCAGGAGCGACTATCCAATATACATATTATCTTTTGATAAACCTCAGACATCAAAATGGATTGTCTCGTCACAGTCCAAATGAAGAACTTCACTTTCGGGGGCGCATTAATCTTCCATATTATCTTTAAATGGAAAAAACACTTTGGATCCGATTACCAATCAAAATGTATTACTATCCTCTCACCGTAAACTCCCCTTTTATGTTATCCTTCCCTCGCATGATGTCCTCCTCAATATATGGGCAAAGATCTAACCCCAATGAGACAAAAACATCATTCTCCTTGTGATCCCAATCCAAAAGCATTATCTCAAGACGAGGGTTCCACACCATCCTATCACCAATAACCAACATGTTATCAGCTATCAATCCATCTTTGATCCCTCCACGACTGAACATACTAGGAAACTGATCCTGCAATGATTCGTTCTCGTCCCACTTGTCTTTCCAAACCCAATCCTATCTTTTTTCCCTAATTGAAACACTGTAAACCTAAAGAAGTCTGACCAGCACTTAGAAATGTTCTTTTACAATCCCATACCATAAGCATACCCTCCCCACCCCTATCCCCCATCATAAATGCACTCCCCTCCTCTAACGCAACTCTCCTCCTTAACATGAACTCCTCTTTTAAAAATCTTCAGAACCACTTGCCTAACAATGCTCTGTTAAAAATATCAAGTTTCTTAACTCTTGCTCCCCTTACCTCAAAAGGTTTTAAGACCTCCTCCAACCCCACCAGAAAATATTTAAACTTATACTCTTTGCCTTTCCACAAAAAGTCTCTCATCAGCTTCTCCATCTTCTTTCAATAGACAAGTAGTAGGTGGGCAAACTAGAAAATGTACTTTTGATCAACGTTAACCTCATCCCTTTAGATAAATAACCATTCTTCCACCATGCCAACCTCCTACCCATTTTCTTCTGAACCGGATCCCAGGTAGCTTTAGATTTATAATTATCCGTAATTAAAAGACCAAGATAAACATATGGTAAAGAACCAATCCAGTACCCAAGAGTCTAAGCTAGTCCCCCCACATTCTCTCCACCCTGATCGTAATCATCTCACGGTTTCACACATTTATGGGAAGCCTCGACACTGCCTTAAAGCAAATGAGGAACATTTTCAATGCCCGTACCTGGACCTCTTCGGCCTTATAGAATATGATTATGTCATCGAAAAATAGAAGGTGGGAAACTATCATTGCATTTGTACCTGGATGCCCGATCACAAAGTTGCTAATCCATCCCGCCTTAGTCACACGACCTAACATCAGAATGAAATCCTCCATAACTAATATAAATAAAAATGGAGATAACAGGTTTCCATGTCGTAGACCACGAGAGATGGGAAATAATCCCTTGGGAACCTCATTAATCAAAACAGATAACCTAATTGTGGAAATGCAACTTTTAGTCCACCATCACCACATATCCGCCCTAATTGTGGAAATGAAACTTTAAATCCACCATCACCACAGAGAACCTAAATCATATCCACCTTAATAAGTTTAAGAGAAACTTATAGTTTGCATGATCAAATGCATACTCGATGTCAAGTTTACATGTAATACCAGGAACCCTACTTCTCATCCTAGAGTCCATACACTCATTGGACCCCAGAACTACATCGATGATTTGACTCCCCTGATGAAAGAATTTTGGGATTCAGGAATAAGGGAGTTAATCATTTTTTTGAGACAATTGGAAAAACTTTGGCCAGAAGCTTACAGAAAGTTTCGATCAAACTAATAGGTTTGAAGTCTCAAACATCAAAAGACCCCCTTCTTTAAGATCAAAGTAATGAATGATCCATTCAAGCTCCTCAGGAAGTAGCCTATATCATGAAACTCGTGGAAGAAGTTCATCACATCACACCTAACAACAAATCTGAATTATTGGAAGAAACCCATTGTGTAACTGTCTGGGCAAAGTGCCTTATCTTCACCCATAGAGCTTAAAACCTATGTGACTTCTACCTCAGTGAGAAGTCCCTACAATCTCTTTGCCTCAGCCCCCGAAATTCTCCCTAAATAGTCCTCATCTGAAGAAGGATGCCACTCCTCTTCTCTAAAAGGTCTTTGTAAAATTGAGAGATGTCCCCCCTCACTTCCCTTTTCTTCATCGTACTCTAACCCATCCACTGTGATTTTTCGGATATGAGTAAAGTGACGGTCAGAGTTATCTACTTTGTGAAAGAACATAGTATTATTGTCACCCTACCTTAGCCATAGTGCCCTCGACTTTTGCCTCCAACGGATCTCCTCCTAAATAATCCTTCTCCCAATCTCCTCATTTATTACCTCCCTAACCCTCTTCTCATCATTAGAGAGAATGAGTCTCTCTTATTTGTAATCTAAATGCCTAACTTGCTCCATTAATCTCACAGTGCTCTCTCTCCAATTTTGAAAGACCTCTTTGTTCCAAAGTATGATGACATCCTAGGTAAGGCCCGGATTGAATTCTAGTTTAAAGCTCGCATTACCCTATACTACATAACTCATCCACCACTCCTTGATTGTAAACATGAAATGATCCTCTTTGAGCCACATATTTTCAAATCTGAATGGGGTCCTACCTACTATCCACGCCCGCACTATAACAAGATTGGGCAATGATTAGACGTAACCCTTGGCAAGCATGACTGGATTTCCCCTAGAAAGTGCTCTTTCCACCCTTGAAAAATAAGGAAGAGGTCTAAGTGAAACAAAAACGAGGTATCTCTGTTGCTCGACCACGTTTACATTCCTCCTTTTAACGATCATTCCGTTAACTTCATCTCGTCAATAAATTCTGAGAATTCTCTCATATATTTGTTGATTCTCCCTCCCCAAATTTTATCATAAGTTAATCTGACCTTATTAAAATATCCCCCCAAACACCACGGAACACCCTAGACCCCATGGATGCATGCAAGCTCTTCCCATTATTCCCATCTGCTAGTGTCCTTTACTGGGCCATAAATCTCAGATAAGATCCAAATAAAATCACCATCTACATTCTTCAACAAACAAGAAGAAGATCACACTCCTCCCATTCTCTCCACCAATTAAACAACACGAGTATCCCACATAATGATTAGTCCACTTGAAGCTCCCACAACATCCATACTATTGCATTTAACCCTATGGTCTCTCCAAATATAACTAGCTACCCCATCATCCACCTAGCTAAGTTTAGTCTCATTCAAACACAAAATATCTAGTTTCCACCTAGAAATGGCCCCACTCATGATGCCACACTTTTCAGGATCATTCAAGCCTCCCATGTTCCATGAAATCAACCTAAGATTCATTAAAAAAATTCTAAACATTTAGATTTCTCCTCATCTGACTCCTCATTTCCCCTCCTCAAAAAACTTCCTATTTTCTCAAATATGCCTCTGGCCTCACTTTATCTCACCTCTAATTCTAATCCTGTATCTTTACTGAATCCTCCTATCATTTTCTCCATCCAACCATCTCGGTCCTCCTCCCACTCCTCTTACTCCCTATACCTTAGTCCCCCTCATTTGAATCTCAATCTCTACCCATAATTTAGGGTTGTTTAATTCTATAAAAGAAAGGTATTTCTTCCCCCACCCTGTTATTTTTCCTGTGTCATAAACAGGCAACCCCCCATGAAATAATTGTTAGTAGTTTCGCTCACGACCACCATAGCCATTTTTTTTAAAGGACCTTCAGCTAGCATGCTACTTTCTTCACCTTCTATATTATGAAAAGTGGGAGAAGCCCAACCACATAAGTTTGAAATTATTAAGAGATATATTTCAGACATTATTTTAGGATCCAGATAGTGACAATGATAAATAGGTTTTCCTTATTATATGTGAGAGATATCAAGAATCTGACAAGGATAAAACTAAAGACTTAATAGATAATCAATGAAAATTTTGTATGTTTTAAATTATGAAAGTGATAAAATTTTAAACCAAAATGAATGCTCATGATATTCCTGCAGTGGAGTTATTTTTGGTAAAATGGGATATTAACATTCCCCCTAAGAAACTTGATCAACCAAATGTAGTCTATAATACTGAAAACGCTACACCAAATTAGGCTCATGGTCATGGGGAGGGGGTCGCGGCCAAAAGACAAAAACATGATCAATAGAGGCGTGACCAATTCCATGACCAAGCGTAGTCGTGGATTCTGTTGACACTGGTCACCGTCCCAATCTTTGACTATAACGTGTCATGTAAATTATCCCTGACCATGGTTCCAAATTCGTGCCAAATTTCCCTGCAATTCGGGTCACAGACGAAGTCCATGAGCAGGTCCACAACCGATGCCAAAAACTATCAAATAGGGTCACGGCTCAGGGTCGTGACTAGTTCGAAATTATCAGGCATTTGGGTCATGGATATAAGTCATGACCATATCTATTTTAAAGGCCTGATCAAGGCAGCTGACAAGGAAAGAATGGTCATAAGGGTGGGTTACGGATTTGGGTTGTGACCAGGGTCTTCGTATTAAAATCCTAGTGCCATTTTTTCATTTCACCACAAAAAATCATCTCTCTCTCAAACTCTAAAATCCTAACTTCGAACAGATCTCAATCTCAAAACCTAACTCCAAACGACTCCTAATCTCTCTCTCGATCCCATTTTCGGTTCAATCTCAAATGTAACCCTCATATTTGGATTTATATGGGCATTTGTATGTGTATTTGTGCGTGTGTGTGTGTGTGTGTATTTGGGTTTTTATATATGTGTGTGTATATTTGTGTATTTATGTATGCGAATTTGAAAATAGGCACATTTAGACTTGAAAACGTGCCATCGAGGGGAGGGCACACCCAATAGCCCCTAAATAGCACCACGAGTAGCACGAACACCTCATGCATGTCCAATGTAACACGTATCAACCGTTCTCTTAGTCGGGGGCCTCCCGATTCGAGAATAGGACGCAAATATGAAAACAATCACACTTAGGCTTGAAAATGTGTGGCGGGGGGTGGTCATTCCCACTGGCTCCCAAACGGCTCTGCAAATGGCATGAACACCTCGTGCACATCCATCCTAACATGTAGCAACCAGTCGCGTGTCCGTGGGACTCCCGATTTGATGATAGGACATGAATTTCAAAACATGCACACTTAGGCTTCAAAATGTGCCACAGGGGCGGGCACCCCAAATGGCACCGCGAGTGGTAAAAACATCTCACTGCATCCAAAGTAACACGTAGTAACCATTCGCGTACTTGAGGGTCTCCTGGTATGAGGCTAGGATAAAATTTTGAAAACAGGTAAAGTTAGTCTTGAAACTGTGTTGTGGAGCCCAACGACCCCCAAATGGTACTGCGAGTGGTGTGAACAACTCGTGCATGTCCAATGTAACATGTAGCACCTGACTGCACAGTCACTGGACTCCCAATTTGAGGATAGGACACGAATTTGAAAATAGGTAGGCTTAGGCTTGATACCTACCATGGGGGGCACCCCCAGCGGCCCCTAAACAATACCGCGAGTGGCACGTACACCTCGTGCGCATCCAACGTAACACATAACAATCGACCGCACATTTGCGGGTGATAAATACACAAAATTATTTAATTAAAACCTCGAGTAGACAGTTTTTAATTGCCAATTCTAGCTAAAATGGTCTTGTGCGCATATAGGTTTATTTTATAGGTCCAATGTTATTTGTAATTTTAAACGTTCAATTCAAGGCATATGCGTGTTAAAAAAGCTCAAACCTATCCCGATTCGTGTATCACTCAAACTCGAACCTAATCCTAAATAAAGACCAGACCATTCCTAACCCGTACCTAATCCTAAATTGCCTAACTTGACTTAAGACACGACGAACTCAAACAACTAACCTCCGACTGGAACCATCTCTCTGGAGACCCTATCTCCTTAGCGTTGACCAGCTTACCTCAAACCAAAAATGAATTCTGGCAAACCCATATCCAAACCCAGGACAACCCAAATCCACGCATCTAGGTGCTCCCAAACCCATTAGCCAAACCTACACCTTCCCCGAACCCAATTTGGGTACCTTTTAGCTTTGACCCAAGTCCCATCCAAAAACCATTTCCCTTAACACATAGTTAAACCTCGAAGACAAAGACCCCACTTACCCGATTTTGATAGCTGACAATAATAACCCAACCAAACCAAATAAAAATAAGCCCACATATGTTTAAAATACCTTTGTCCCATTTTCCAAATTACGCTCATAACACCTGTCCCACATGCACCAATAAACCTTTCCAATTATGCTCCTTAGCTCCATGTGCCATGTAAAAGACAACTCAAAGCTCATTTGAAGATTAGGTAGATAAGAGCTTAGAGAGAGAGGGAGAGAGAGAGTTTTAGCTTAGTTATATAATAAAATTAGTACATAAATTGTTTAATTTAGTTTATTTTTAGAAAAAAATATTTAGTGAATGATTGTACTTAAAAATTGAGAGGAGTGTTGATGTAATTGAAGGAGAATTAGTTCAATTCAAGCACATTTGATTTGATCTCTTTCTCTTTAATTACTCTTGTTTTAATCATTGCATGCTCTTTATTGTTTACATTTATTCTTGATTTATGATTATAGAGGGCTAATATCCCATTCAAGGGATGAATTGAAGCCCCCATCAATTCAATTGATTGAGGTTTTTAATTTCATCTTGGTTTGATTTCCTTTGATTATTAAATTTAATTCCTACTCTTATTTTCATATTGAGAAATGAAAAATCATCCTAGAGAAAGGATTGAAAATTGTGTTATCATTTTATCATTTAATTCAAACTAGAGATAGGCTTATCAAAGTGATTAAAATCCTAATATAATTTTCTTCTACTATTATTTTTATTTTATCTAATTAAAATTAGTTGGTTGAATCGATCCTAGAGTGTGATTCCTTTGAGTAATTAATTTTGAGTAGTGTTGTGGGAATTAAAATTACTTGTCTGAAAGAATATTTAATTAGTTCATTAGTGTAATGAGAATTACCCTTTAAATTAAATGAATATTTTAGAAATCAATCAATTTAAAATTATCAAATTAGAGTTAATTGGGTGAAGTGGGGGTGGATTTGATTACTTGTTTTCCTTCTCATATTAATTAGATCACTTGTGTTATTTCTTATCATCTTACTACTTAGATTTCTTTTGATTTTTAGTCACGTAATTACTTAGTTTCATTCACCCTTAAAAATTGTTTTAAAAGAAAATTTAAAAAAATAATAATAATTGAAAGTAAATTGCATTTATCTTCTCATTTTAGAATGTATCACACTTGAAAGTTGGATTGATACCCTTACTTACTTATATACTAGTTTTGTTATATTTTTATATATAATTGAAGGATTTTTTATTAACTTGGCTTATTCAACAACGACATCTACACATAATTCAAATTATCAAATGGCATCGTTTCCACTTTTTAGAGATTGATGTGCTTGAGAAGAATTTTTGGATTGTAATTCATTTGTTATATGTTTTCGTTTTTAGTAATATTTTTCATTTTATTAGAAGTTTTGCAGTAGGATTTTATCACTTGGCTTGTATTGCGATGCTTGGAGACAGCATTTACTTTTCCGTTCATATTTGTAATAATTCATGAAAAGAAGAAAAGTGTGATAAGAAAGGCGGACAAGGTAGAGAGAGGGCATCCAAAGGAAAGGAAACGAAGCCTCTCTACTTTGGATCAGTAGGACTCTCGGGGCCGACTGAGATAAGCGATATCCACCTGGTCAGCTCAACTCGGTCTTCACCACACCTGTGTAAAATCCATGGGAGGTACATTTCTTTATCACACACGAATCTCCCATAGGTGAGTCCATTCTTTGTGTGCTTATTTTCTCATATGCAATTTTTATTATCGCGTTGCATTTGTTTTGGATTATTTATTGAATTAATGAACCTAAGACCCAGACTCAGTCATTAAAACGAGAAGGCATTTCATCACCCGACTCACTTTCTCATCCATTTTGTGATACCCTAGCTATCATTAAATTTAAAACCAATCAACTAGCTATCCAAGTAGGAACATAATTTTTACAAAGGCGATCACAATGATAAATTTCGTGATTTTAGTCACCTACGAACTTCACTACAATTTGACTACCCTTTCACTAATTTTGAAGATATCAATTGTCTATTTGTAGTTACGATTTATCCTTTACTTGTGTGTGTCTAAATCAATCTTTAAGTAGTCAGTTTTAGTGAGTTCGTCCAAATTATGAGTCCAAATATTTTTCTCCCATCTTTTCTTCAAAAAATCAAATAATATTTTATTCTTTTCTTTTTATAAAAGCCAAACGTTCATTAAATATATTTTTCTTTTTAGTAGCTCCACAATAAGCCAAAAATATTTTTCTTTCCTTTTAAAAAAAAATCAAAACTTAAAGAAAAATTACTTTCGCCATGGTCGACGAACGTCCTTTAAGGGATTACTTTGGTCATTTTCCATTGTCTCGAAGAATGTTTGAAGTTGAGCCCGAGTCCAACCTTCATACTTTACTTAGTGGCTTTAACCCTCTCATGTAGAGCATTGATACTCTTGCGTCATTCATGCATGCATCTCATACTACTTCTCCTCCAATGATGAGTGTCAACGTGGCCAATGCTTCACCGTGCACTAATTTTTTTGACGCCGATCACTAGCCCCATGAGTGTCCATACATTCCATATCCATTCGACCCAACCATGGCCCAAGTGTATACATATGACACTGTTTCTGAACCAACCTCGGCCTATTATCATGGAATATCCAATACTGAGTGGTGTGAGAACCCGAACTATTCATGGACGCTTGATCACCCTCCTACACAATATGAACCTCATCATGGCCCCCTAGTACACCCTATCCCGATTAGTTCCCTCACTACACTACCCATGATTATCAACCTTTTATCTCTCATGGAGATGTTTCTCTCGTGTATGATGAATTTGACCCCGTTCCCCACACTTCATATGAGTATTCTCCGCTTCCTAGTGTCAATAGCGAGTTATGTCCACCTCAACCACCCCTGCCACCCGCCAAAACTTCACCTCCACCATCCACATTTTCTCTCAAAATCCTGTTGCCAAAGTTTATCCTCGAAGAAGAGAAAACTACTCAATATCAAAATCTTTCCCTTCAACGTCATAAATAAAGATTAAATGAAATTGAGTGTGCAAACGAGTCCATCCCATGTCAACTCATTTTTTCACCCACGTGGAGTGATGATAAGGCATCTTATGCCATGGATTTTGAGCATGACCAACCCTATCATCTCGTGCATCTCGAAGTTTCGACCACTCTGTGGTATGGGCCCCAAGTTGATAATTGTGTTGATTTACCCAATGATTATGAGACTGATCAAACCATTCCTTCTCCTAAAGAACTCACCATTGAGGTTCACATTACCCTTACTCACAAATCCAAAAATATGCTAGAGTTTACACCTATTGAGCCCACCATTTGTGTTCTTGAGGAACCGCTTCACTATAGGTTAGCTCCAGCTACGAGTGCTTACCAAATCCCCGAGATTAATGTTGAGATGGTTCCTACCCCTCGGGATACGAATCATGCCCAAGCATGCTTGGATCACTTTGAGTCATATATTAATGTTGATTCTTCTATCTCAGATTTGAATGCCTTGTTAGATTTTCCCACCGCCTCAAATAGTGACTTATGGGAGGAAAATTTGATCACTCAATTGTTTAATTCCACACTCCCTCTTGCGAGTGACCTTGGGGATCACTCCGAGACTCACGAGGAGTGTGTGCCCCCTACTCTCGAGACAGATCATTTTTCGCCACCCTTTGTCCCACCCGACCCAACCTCTATCCCACTCGACCCACCTATTGTCCCTTACACCCCACCACATGACTTGTACCTTTCTATTATACCTTTCATTTTACCATCAATGTACTTCGATCCTCACCTGAACCCACCCTCTACCCTAGTGCATCACGAGCCCACTCGTGAATTTTTCATCCATCCCACATACCATGAGAGTTTTTGGGTTGCTATTCTCAGCCTACATAACACATATCTTGTTCCTACATGCTCACCACTCATTTGTAGTGGTGATTTTTATTCCTGTTAGCTCAATGACATGTCACGGCGCGACCATTATTATCGTTCATTTATATAACGGTCGTGCTCTTTCTTTGAGCCTTACCACATCCCCATTGATAAAACCTATTGGCTTCCCATCCAATTAGAGCACTATGCTTATATGTTCCTTGTTGCCCTCACATTTATGCTCAATAAAGATCGCGATCGACGCCTCTTCACACTCACCCTTAACGTTTTTCCCTATACCCTTCTACCCACCCACCCTTGATCCATCGTTGCTTTGCATCGCATGAAGCACTTTTCCATACAAGTGCATTGACCTTGTAGCCTTTATCCAACAAGACTGACACTTCAGTTTTGTTTGGGGATGATTATCATCACCCAAAATTTTCTTCCACCCCGAGCTAGACTAAGTTTTATCTTGTTTTGGGGTGAGTTCCCTTCGGTCTGGCTGAAGACATTAAACTTAGCACTACTGGAAGGCAGCCCGCTATTTCTGAATATGAGCCTTATCCTATTTGGGGGTGGTGTTTCACACCACCCAATGCTTTACCGTGTTTATAGACTTGTACACATTTTTCTCTCATCACGTATTCAGGTTTTATCTTGGATACGTGGTCCACTTCATTAGCGGTTTATTATGGTAATATCTTTCCTCCCTTCTGCTCTCAATTTTAAAATAATTTTTTTTAACATCGAGGCCAATGTTCCCTTTTTGTTTTGGGGTGGGGAATTTTATCAAAATTTTACATGTTTTGAAAAAAATTCATAAATAAGATTATGTTTTTAAGATTGTCGTGCAGTTTCTTTCATCTGACTCATTAAAATGAATTTTCTATCATCAATATTTTAAGTCTAAGAATTAATCTTGAGGATATTGTTTTATAAATAGATTATGTAATATATAACAAGGCATTTTTCACCATTAATGTGGGATCATTTCCCCCCCACATCGCATGTTTTTGGAATTATGTCAATATTTTGATGTATTCCCAGCCCAAGTTGTTCCGAATATATGGAGAATCATTAATAGGGTCCATCTCATTAATGAGCTATGCAATACCCATCCTGGTATTACTGAAATAATGTATTATTACCTACGGACAATAAGTAAAAAGAATACTGATTACAAGAAGATGAAGGCAAAAAACTTGGCCCTCATCGTGAAACTCCCTGATTCAAATAAAAATTACTGGGACCATGGCTGATTATGAAGAACATAAAGCATTCTCCCTTTCCTAAGGGTGTGGAATATGAAGGACCAATATGCCCCCAGGAAGGACAGGGGGTAGGTTATAAAGAAATTGTATTTCTAGCTCTGCCTTATTTCCTAAATGAGGCTAATGTCTTATGCTTTTGTTTGTTCTTTATAGGAATAAATGAGAAAAAAATTATCGCGACACTGACATTAATTTTGTTAATCTTTGAACAACTTGGGATCTCTAATAGATGGCTCAAACAATTGATCAACTCAGTTCAATGTCATTCATTATTGTCTATAATATTTATACATCCTGTTATGTTATGAGGCTAGTAGAACAACCATCGGCCATTACTATTTCCTTGGATGACCCAAAAGCTTCCACCTCCAAAAACTCAGGAAGGGAGGGATCAAACGAGGAATGAACATCATCTTCCTTGGATCCGTTGGATGTTTCATTATCTCCATCTATTATTTCTCCTAGTTACATGGCATAAAGGAAGGTTATAAACATTATATCCTCAAATGTTGGTACCAGATCTCCTCCCCTTCTCAGTTGATGGGCAAGAAAAATGAATTTTAGGGTTCCACTAACCCCATGGACATGGACGATTCCCCCCCCCCCCAGGGACAATGATCCCCTTTCAAAGAGGAAAATAAAAAATAACATCCCTCTTCAATTATTGTGGGGAAAAAAGCTAATAATGGCAATGATGTTGCTTAATCCATTGTTGCTCGCCTTAGATGGCTCGCATCTTAATTTGTTCGGGTGTATTTACTTCTGACCTACCCCATCCTGAACTGTTGGAATATACGAGAAACAATCTCTCCCATGTAAGTATATCGATTGTTTTTCTATTTTCACTTTCTTTTACTTTCTCCTTGCTTATCCTTGTTGCCCATTGTGTGGTAGTTTCTGATCAATAACGATAAATTGGTGGAGAGGAATGATGTATTAAAGAAATCATTTGCTAACATGGAAGTGGATTCTGAGGAGATGGGTAAGTCTCTAAAGTCTGCTCAAAAGCGTAATGCTGCCAAGTAAGTAAGAAGCTGAAGCTCAGTGAAATGGTCAAAAGCGTGGAGGATGAGAAAATGAAGCTTCAAAAGAAAATTGGCAACTAGGGGTATAAACGGATATTAAAAAATTCAAATTTGTCCGGTGTACGAATCCAAATTTTGGAGATATTTATCCCCCAAAAAGATATGGATAGTGTTATAAAACATCCCGAAAAATGGATATGGATACAGATAGTATGTGTATCCGCCATGGATAATCCGTATTTGTATTGTGTTTAATAATAACTTATTATTAATATTAATTATATATAATTATTGTTTATAATATTTATTACATGTAATGTAAAATATAAATACATAATACAACAATGTTACATTTAAAAATATAAAGAAGTATGTCACACTCCACCTAATTCTTGCGTCGACCGCCACCAAAACTAAGTCGGGCGTGAGTAAACAAAATACCATTCTTAGCATGAGACATATAAAATTAATCATACACAACATTTATAATTGCATTTCATCCTAAATAATAATAACAACTAAACGACAAAAGCTCCATCACATGCTACACTTTGAATAATTTCCAATCTCCAATTAATATGAAACCGACTAATCTCCAACTGAATCTACCCATACAACTTTGGAACCGAATGGACCAATCAAAATCATAAACCGTGTCTCAAAGTTAATGCGAAGGAATGGAAAACTAAACTAAATCAATACACATAAGGTAGAGCAACTCCAACTGGACCTCCAAGCAATTCTCCCAATAAATAATGCAGCTTCTCCAAATACTATTTCCTGAAAAAGGTTAGTCAACGGACGAGGTCAGAGCCCTGAGCATGAATACACACTACTCCCCTCAAATAGGATCCTTGAATCCAGATAGTATCATTATACGCCATAAATATCACAATAGAATATTTTAATTAAACGGAATAATTAAACGCGATAAATGTAAGTCACTCTCTACCCGTAGGAAATGCCCATTTAAAAAGAACACACCAATATGATTTTAAATTCCCAAGTCTCACGGAGTTACACTTTTATTAATTAACCCAAATTACCAAATTTCTCAATTATTTATGTTCTTACTTCAATAATTATTAGATATGGCGGTCCTCCCGCCTCGAGTGATAATTCACCAAAATTCATTATAGCGGTCTTCCCGCCTAGGGTGATAATACACCAAAGTGTCACACTTCCCCTTATCAATAGCCAGCCGAAATTCGTTTAAACTGTCGATTTCCCCGCAATATGACAAGGTTCCAACACACGACACGACATAAATCGCCCAAGCTGACCCGGTTAAACTGTCGGTCACTGACACATTATGTCGTCACCAATTTTAATACCCATTTTTTTATCTTAGCCATTAATTCTCAATTTCTCAATTTCATAATTTATAAATTACTGCACCCTTTTATCGATGTGAGATCCTTAAAATACACATTAGTCCCATGCCAAAGGTTCCCCAAGTTATCAATACGTCCTACCCTATCTATAGGATGAATTTCTAACATAAACGTCAACCTAGTCTCATGCCTAGGCTAGCATAACAACGATAAAGTGATAAAAATCATCCCATCCCTAACATAATAAAGTCATAATATTTTACCCTCACTAGTCCCATACCTAGAAGGAGTAAATCATCAAAAGGCCTACCCACTAGTCCCATACCTAGAAGGCATCTTAAAATATAGAGAGAGAAAAAAATACCCAACAACCCGTCATCACAAAAGGCAATTAAATAATATCAACAAGTCACACAACCAATCATAATAAATCAATGTATAAAACTATGCACAATATTCCAATTCAATTAAATCTTAATTTAATTATCACATCGTCATAAACACCCAATTAATACCATTTAATTATTTTAAATAAAATACACTGAGATTTCATCATTAATACTTCATATTTTTAATTTCATTATCTCTACATAATTTGCATGAGTTATACGCTCCCAAATTCATTTAATTCAAAACTAGGATTTTTCTACATGCAACCTATACCAATAAAATCCAAAATCAACTCATCAAATTGAAGAAAAACTGGTAGCAAGGTTGGATTCCTCTCGAAATATTAACAAAGAAGTGTTCTTGAACAAACTTGATTAAATCCCAATTAAGCCTTCCAAAACTTATGACAAAAAACTTTATTATGTTGGAGGTTGATGATTATGGTTGAGGGGAAAATATTTCTCTGGAGAAAAACTTGTGAAAGAGTGATTATGAGAAGCCCCCCTACGGATTATTAGTCTTATATACTAATTAGGAATCCTAATCCCACTGAAACACTACAAATAAAATCACCGAACCGCCTCAAATCTGGCATAGTCGATCGATCGAATCCCTAGGTCGATCAATCGATCGAACAGGTACGCGGCCACTGACATTCCTCTTCGTTTAATTCGTGACAGACTTCGTTTAAATTAGTCACGACCTAAATTAGAACAGGTACGCGGCCACTGAAAAACTTCGTTTAAATTAGTCACGGCCTAAATTCGTGACAAATGTTTTTTCATTTCTTTTCAAAAAAAGTTAAACTTAAAACTCTCATAAAAACTTCATTTTAAATCCGATTTTGATTCCGTTTGAAATTCTAATTTCCAAATAATAAAACAAACATAATTAATTAATAAAAATCCAAAGATCTAAAATTTTATTTTTTCGGAAAATTCCCGTTTAATTAAATAAATCAATTATAAAAACACAGGGTGTTACAAAGTAATACTTTTTAAAAGACAAAGGATAATGAATGGCCTGAAGAGAAAAGAAAGAAAACAATAGAAAAGGACAAAAGGAGGAAAAAACAAACTCGAACAAAACATTTAACCTAAAAAATTTCTCTTTCATTTTCATTGTTTTATCCTTCTCCCTCATTTTCAACGCACAACCTCGTCTCCAAAACCTTCTCTCTAGGGGTAACTTAGTAAGCTCATCCCCCCTTTCTCTTGCCACACGCGCACCTACAAGAACAAACATACACCCACATGGGTACACCATAAGACAACAACACACACACACACGCACGCAACAATGCACACACACAGATATGCACACAGCAACACACATACAAATGCACACAGTAATACATGCACACAACAACTATTAGGGGAAAATTATTCTAATTTTTAAGTTCTTGATTATGACATGGTAGATAAAAAAAATTATTGTAAATTGTTGATTCTAAATATTTAGGGTTTGATACTATTTTTGACAATGGTATTGATATAACATGTTAAAGAGTCGAGTAAATTGTAATGGATTAGCAATGTAAACGAATACGGATATTATCCCAATTTTGGTAATCTGAGAGGATACGGATATGAATAGTTGTTTTTACTATCCGAGCGGATACGAATACGGATCAACATCGATATAGAGGATACATATATGGATATAATGGTATCCACTTCGTATCCGTCCATTTACCACCCCTATTGGCAACTTTGACAAACTGGTGGTTGTTATCGAATAGGCCAAAAGTGTCGAGGATGTTAAGGTCGAGACCAATCGTGCCAAGACACGTGCCAAGGCTAAAGACGAGGAGGTCTTAGACAGAGTGTCAAAGGCTAAGGATGAGGTCTTCACTCGTAGATGGGATAAAGAATTTCCTAATTCCCATATCCAGATTTCCTACCTTTGAAAAGTGTTTTTCAATAATTACTCAGTTGAGGCTTTTGCTAAGGTTGGGTCTATTGAAGATTATGACGTTTTCCAAGAGCACCACGTAGGTTCCCCTCCTAAGTTTTAGGAAAAGGTCTAGCATGATGATGAAGTGATGGTCGAATAGCTGGTTACTACCACTGAGCTTGCTCAGGTGAAAATTTATTAAACAACTATGATTGGGGGTGATCATCTAGAAGCCATAGCTTCTCAACAGGCTATCGAGAAGGAGAAGGTCATCGCGAGTGTTTGTTAGGAGAAAACACTATATTTTTTTCATTTTACTGAATGATGTATGGGATTACCCGATTTGCAATATGTTTAATGAAATGCATAGTTTGATCCAACTGTTACCATTATGTATGCTTTCTTATTACTCGCATTTTTCTTTTGTTTTCCCTAGATTTTATGTTCAATCTCTCATTTATATAGTTAACATTAAGACTTTTAATGATGGTTGCTTCTCAGTGTGACTTTTAAGAAAGACATGGAAGACTGTTTGTATTCAGTTACGATAAAGGTAATGAGGATGATGACTTAGACCACACTTATAACCTGATGTGTCCATCCAAGAAAAGGAGGCTTACTAGTATTTTCAATACCTTTTCCATCAGGCTGTGGCAGACAATGCTTTCCTTAATAACATGATTTTCAATGCCCAAAGTCTCTATAAGGATTCGTTGGCCAATTTGAAGGGCAACTTTGATGAGAGGCTTGACAATAAGAATAAGGAAAAAGGGTTTGATAAAAAAAAAAAGCCAAAATTGAGTCTCCGCATGCTAGGAGGAGTTTCATTCTTCATGTAGAGATTACGGGTTCTAGGGATATCTCCACTATCCTCAAGAAAGAGAATAATGATCTAAGGGTCGAGCTTAAAAGACATAAAAATTCCAATTCAAGTGATCAAGTTGGAGAGGGAGGTTTCTTAAAAAAAAGAGAGAACACCCAGCCGAAAGAGGGACCAGAGAAGACTCAAAAGTCTTTAAATGAAAATTTTATGATTGTTAAGGGTTTATCTTCCTCCCAAAGGCAAAAGGATTGTTGTCTAGAAGAAGATCTAAAGAACACCCATAAGTCCTTATCAATGAAGTGATGACCATCAAGAGTCTAACGGAGAAGCTTGAATGTCTCACATTCTAATTCCATAAGAAACCTCACCAATTATGGATGGATGGTTATAATGAGGCCCTCCTTAATATGGATTCTTCCCTAAACGATGCTCAAAATGTTTGGCTCCATGACTTTACGGTGCCAAATGGGCCATAGGATTCTGAGTTATGGTATTGGTATGACCTCAGTTGCATTGATTAGCAAAATTCTCTTTATAAGATTGATGTTTCATGGATCAAAATGGATGACATTATTGTTAGCTTGATAAGGAAGTACCTCGACAATTATGAACTTAATGGAGGTGATGGACTTTACCAACCTCAAAACTTTGTTGGCATGATGAGTCCTAGTGGGTTCTTCAAGGACAAGGGATATGTCTACGACCATTACTCTCTATGCATTGGATGTTCCCTCATTTGGTGTTGGGATATCGATAAATGAGTTATCCCGGTCGCATAATTGATCCAGTTGTGATTATCATTGTTGATGTAAAAAATTAGACTATCTCTAATTATTCAATCACAGATAAAAATAAATAAGACAAAGAATTTTAAAGTGGTTCAACCTTATAAGAATGGCCTACGTCCACTGTTTTTGTTATTGCTGACTGTTTGGGAATTCTCGATAACAGGTTTTATAAAGAAATTCTGAGTCCCCTTACAATGAGGATGATACAATGTATTTATAGCCCTGAGGTTGTACATGTGCAAAGATAATACACCCTTGTCCAATACGCGTGTACATCTGTATGAGAATAATGCGCATTCAATGCGCAATAAATCTGTTGGTTATCCTAATATTAATGCTCTGTACGAGGTGCAGCTCGGACCGCCTAAGCTGCTCGGACCGCCTGAGTAGCTCGGTACTTATGAGTTGCTCGGTGTAGTAATGTTCCTCGGAGAACACTTGTTGCTCGTAGCGTCTGAGTTGGTCTGGGAGGTTGAGTTCCTCGAAGTCAAGGTGTTGTTAAAAAATTCTTGTAGGTGCCATGTAGATTGACACGTGTCTCCACATAATTAATTCACGTCAGCAGGCTAAATTTGGTATCAATACAATCCCCCAATGTTTCACAGTTCGAGGTCTGAGGAGTGTGGAACATTCTTCTCGAAATATGGCGGAATTAAATGGTCATCCTGAATTTTAGGAGTGTTTTCCTTGTATTTATTTTTCCTTTCAAATTCGTAGAATCGGACTTTTTGAATTTTTATAACCGCCTCGGTCTCCGCATCCTTTTTGTCCTTTTAGCCGCCGGTAGAGCAACCATCTTTTTTTGTAATAATTATTTTTAATCCTTCCCAAGGTAAGGTATATAAGCGTTGCAGAAAATCCTATCATCTTTTACTTTTTCAAATCTGTATCTTTGAGTTTTCCATTTCTTCTCTCTCTTGTGCGTTCATCCCTTCCATCATTCGTTGTCAACTGATCCATCCTTTTTCTGTAAGATCTTCTTCCTTCTCTTTTATTTCCTTTATTCATCATGGTTTACCTTGTTGAGTCACTTCATAAATTTCGTTCTGATTTTTCTATTTCTCCATGGGTCATTCTGGAGGAACTTTCTGGTCCTTCTGATTATTTTCGTTTGGTTGAGGGACATTGGTTCCCCAGTCTCTTTGTGGCCGAATGTGGCTTTTCTTTTCCCCCAAACCCCTTGTGTCTGGAATTCTGTCAATATTTTGACGTGGTACCTGCAAAAGTAGCCCCCAATACATGGAGAATAGTTAATGGAGTCCATAGGTTAAATCAGATTCATGGAACCCGTATAGGAATTCCAGAATTTATGTTTTGCTATAGATGGGTTGTCGGTGACAATACTTTTTATTTGAAAACTAGGTTATTAAATAGGGCTTTAGTGGTCAATCTCCCAGATGCCAATAGGGATTACTTCGAGCATGGTGTTATTATGATAAATTGGCAACATGCTCCACTAACTGGAAATGATGTGTACCAGGGTCCCAGATGCCCTCCCTATGGCAATGGGATAGGTTATTTTGACTTTATTTTATTTTTGAAATTATGCTTTCTTTTTGTTTGATAAAATGTGTCATTGATATTTTAATTTTCATTTATTTGCAATTGATAGCAAAAGAAGATCTCCAAAAGAGACAGAAGTTAATTTAAAGCATCTGAAACTTATCTGGGGTTTGCATTAAACCGTTGCCAATGAACATATCAAATCAGCTTCATACTTGTTACAGTACAAGAGTTACACCTCAACTTTTACTGCTCGTCCTGTGATAAGTGACATAGAACCAGCACTAGCTTCTGAAGGTTCTTCTCCTGAATCACATATTCCTCTTAGTGACAGAATGAAGAGAAGAAGAGATCCTGCCCTCTTCGAGAAATCTGCCTCTACTGTTGGAGAGGCAAAGAAGAGCAAGCAGGATGTCCCAGAATAAGGGACAAGACAAATCGATGCTCCCCCTCCACCTGCTACTAAGACGGTTATCGAGAAGCCCCCAGTGGGTCCGAGAAAGGTCGTTTCTCCAAGCGAGGTTATAGTCATATCCCCGACCAAGACCACATCCTTGGTCAAAACTGTTCCTGCTCCTACGAGGAAGCTGAAGAAGAGCTCCTCGAATAAATTAACTGAATCCTTCTCTCAGCCTTTAGCTGCTGAAAGTGGTGTTCCCACTTTTATTGCTCCGAGCTCTGCCATGAGCTCGGTGAATTCTTGGATTATCCCTGAGATCTAAGATGTTGAAGAGAGTCTTTCTCGAGAGATGGTTACCACCGTGGACACTCGACATGTTGCCTCTGTAAGTATTATTAATCTAAACTTTCATTTTTCAATGTTATATCTTTGCACTGATTTGCAATTATTTTCTTTTTCCAGTTGGTAACTTGTTTCAATACAATTTTGAAAAAAGATGAAGCTATTAAATCTTCAAGCTCCTCGTCAGGTGTAGAGGATACTTTGGTAGGTCTGACGCAGTCTTTAAAGGATTCTCGTCAGAAGTATGTCGATGATAAAGCTTCTTGGGAGAAGCAACTCAATTCCACCAAGGAGGAGAGGGATCAGGCTGTTGAAGTCTCCAAGGGGTTGGAGAAGAAAATAAAATATTTGGAGAACAAGAATAAAGAGCTCGAGGGGAAGCTCCAACATGCTGGAGAGTTTGAAAATAAACTCAAGTTTGCTGAGGAAGAGTTGGGTAAACTTCGTGAAGCGGATCGCCAGAAGGATGAGGCAGAAAAGAAATTTAAAGATGCCGAGCAACTCATGACTGAGAGGATTTCCTCAGAGAAGGTGAAGAGGAAAATGGCTATTAAGAAGTCCTTCAGCATTGGCTGGGATAAGGGGTGGAATAAGGGTCTGGCTGCCATGATCTCACAAATGGAGTATGGCAGCCTTAAATACTTCAGGGATGGTTGGGTCACTGCTCTGAGAGAGATGAACATTGATGAGAGTTCAGACCTATTTCAGCGACACATTCCTGGCCTCCCTCCTTCTCCCAGGGAAGAAGAAGTGGACGAAGCTGCCTCAGAGGAATCCTCCATGGTGATTGGAGATCAGATTTCTCATCCCCCAGTTGTCCAGTCTTCCTGTGAGCAACTTCAACCAACTATCATTTCAATTGAGTAGCTTCCAGCACCCATCGAACAACCATCTATGCCATCCGAGCAACCTACCTCCTCGTCTCAGCCTCCCGAGAAAGTTTTGGGAGACAAGGAGAAGGTGTAGAGTTGTTTGAACTTTTCTCTTTATTTATTTTTGTCCAATGTAACTCTGAACTATGTACTTCTCTTTTATGATGTAATTAAATTTGAAATTTTGATTATTCATACTGTTGATTCTCTTCTTCTGGCTCTGTTTGCACTCTTATTGATTCTTGCTATATCTTCCTTTTACTAGTTTATGGCTAGGATGGAATTGTTAGCAGATCATGATACAAAATTGCTGAAACAGTGCAATAAATATTTCAAGGCTGGTCATGCAGATATGACTGAAGCTCAAATCGTTGATATACTCGGTCCAGATGCTTCAGAGCGAGCAATTGAAGCCTACCAGTATTTGAAGTGCCTGCTCGACCGTGTAGTGGCTAATATTGTAGCATATTATGAAATGATTGAAGACCTCCAGGTCACTCTCGAGGAGCTTTAACAACAATACAAGTAATCTACAGCCCTCTTGCACCAGGGATATGAGAAGAAGTATCAGCAGCTAAGTGCTGATAAAGGATATGATAAATTGGTTGCTGCCTATGACATGAAGGAGAGAACTCTGAAGATCGAGGTCGAAGAGCACAAGCAGATAGCTAAGTTGCTGGAGCAGGAAAACAATAACCTGCGAGGAGAGGTATCTCAGCTAAAGTCTGCAGCCTCTACCTCGAGCGCTTTGGTCCCTGTGAACGACGAGGGATTCTCTTTCTTGGAGGTAGAAAATGCCAATCTGAGAGACGAATTAGAAACCTTGAAGAGGATTGGGCCTTTACTTCTGCTCGGGGATGAGAAAGAGCTTCTCGTGGACGAGCAAGAGCTGCTCGGATTACTGTTGAGGAACAAAGAACTCAATCGGCATTGGAGAACCAAGCCTTCCAATTGATGGCAAAGAACTAGGCATTAGCTAAGATGTCTAAGAAGATTCAAGCCTTTGACGAGCAGCTGGCTGCCCAAAATTCTGCTTTGGAGAATAAAACCATTCTGGTAAAGAATCTCCACGAGCAGTTAGAAAGATTAACCTACCAGTTCTACAAGCATCCTAGAGTGTTCTGGATGGCTGGTTATAATGAAGCCCTCTATCATCTTGACGATCGGATCCAGCAGTCGAACAAAAAAGGGTATAAGCAAGGATGGTTGAATGCCTTGGGTGTGCTGCAGCTGGAACAAGGTCATTATTTGTGGGATTACCACAATCCTGGGTTTCTCGACCTGCCAGTGCCTCCTTTCAAGTTTGATATGAGTTGTATTCCTGCTCGGGCCATTCCACAATTCCTAATTTCAAAGTATCTCGGTGACTACAGTCTTCATTCCAACTTCGAGATATCTTGCCCAGAGCACCTTCTTGATCGACCATCTGTAATGAACATCAGGATGCTCAAGGATTTGAACTTCATAAACTCCCCCTATGCCTTAGACAATCCTCCTGCTGGTGAAGAACATGTTTCAAAGGCAGAGGGGAAGAAACCAATAGAATAGGATTCTTGATGTAATAATTTCTTATGTATTTTCATTCTTAATGTATTTTGTTCTGGATTTAATGAAAAACTTCTAGTTTTGTTTGCAATATTGATTGTCATTGTCTTATAAATATTCTGTAAAACATTTCTTTTTATTTACTAATGAATGTGCATGTATATCTGTTAAAAAGATAACAATATTGCGTTATTTTAAATTGTCGATCAACTAAAGTTGGTGAAAATTTATTGTCGACTATCTTGAATTGATGATAATCATTTGATGACTAACCAAAGTTGGTGATATTTTGTTTTCCGACCAACTTAAAGTTTGTGGTAGTTTAAAATGTTACAAGTATCAAAATATTTTGTTTTATGTTAAGACATCATATGACTTTTATAAAGTTGGTGATATTTTGTTTTCCGACCAACATAAAGTTGGTGGTAATTTAAAATGTTACAAGTATCAAAAAATTTTGTTTTATGTTAAGCCATCATATGACTTTTATCACATAATCCATCTTTATTTAATAAAAATGTTCCTGACCAACCGTAGTTGGCAGATTTTTATTCCCGACCGACCTTAGGTGGTGAATTTTTATTCCCGACCAACCTTAGTTAGTGGATTTTTTATTCCCGACCAACCTTAGTTGGTGGATTTTCTTCCCAACCAACCTTAGTTGGTGATTCTGGGATTTTTTATTCCCGACCAACTATAGTTGGTGGATTTTCCTCCCAACCAATCGTAGTTGGTGATTTTGGGATTTTTTTTATTCCCGACCAACCTTAGTTGGTGGATTTTCTTCCCAACCAACCGTAGTTTGTGATTCTGGGATTTTTTTTTATTCCCGACCAACCTTAGTTGGTGGATTTTCTTCCCAACCAACCGTAGTTAGTGATTCTGGGATTTTTTATTCCCGACCAACCTTAGCTGGTGGATTTTCTTCCCAACCAACCGTAGTTGGCGATTCAGGGATTTTTTTATTCCCGACCAACCTTAGCTGGTGGATTTTCTTCCCAACCAACCGTAGTTGGCGATTCTGGGATTTTTTATTCCCGACCAACCTTAGCTGGTGGATTTTCTTCCCAACCAACCGTAGTTGGCGATTCTGGGATTTTTTATTCCTGACCAACCTTAGCTGGTGGATTTTCTTCCCAACCAACCGTAGTTGGTGATTCTGGGATTGATGCGTAGTGTGTAGCACTAGTACTCTGAAAAAATTTCAACAAAAGGAGATAAATGGGCAAAACATCCATAACTTTTATTCATATTGAAGAAAACTACATTACATAGGAATCCACAACTACTGATAATATTTGTGAAGATGCTCTGTGTTCCATGCATTCTTAAACTCCTCCCCTTCTAAATTCAATCCTATATGTCCCTGGTCGAACAACCTCTGTTACTAGGTAAGGCACATGCCAATTAGCTTCCAGTTTGTTGTGCTTTTGAATCACTTTCTTCAGCACATAGTCTCCTTCCTTCAGATCCCATTTCTTCACTCTCTTGTTATAGAACAGAGTTGTTCGTTGTTGGTATGCAGCGTTCCTGATTGCTGCTTCTTCTCTAACTTCCTCGAGCATGTCCAAATCTAACCTTCTCATCAAGTCGCTGACAGGGGAATTGAAATTAAGTACTCTGTGTGTTGGGAGGCCCAACTCGGCAGGTATAACAGCTTCACTTCCAAATGCCAGCATGTATGGAGATTCTCATGTTGCTGCTCGGGGAGTAGTACGATAAGCCCACAGTACAGAATGTAGCTCGTTGATCCAGTTAGACTTCGCATCATCCAGTCTTTTCTTCAAACCATTCAACAGCGTATTATTTGTCACCTCAGTTTGTCCATTGCTCTAGGGATGGCTTGGTATAGAGTGGGTCTTCAAGATGTTTGACTGCTGACAATAGGCAGAGAACTCCTCGTTGTCAAATTGAGTTCCATGGTATGTGATGAAGGCATAAGGAAGACCATATCTACAAATGATGCTCTTCCAAATAAATTGGTACACTTTTTCGTACGTCATATTAATGAGGGGCTCAGCTTCCACCCATTTAGTAAAGTAATCCACTGCGACCACAAGATATTTAAATCTTCCCCTGGTAGTTGGAAGTGGCCCGACCAAATCTATTCCCCACATGGAAAATGGCCAAGAGGAAGTAACAGGTGCCAATAATGCTTGGGGAGTTCTTCTGATAGAGGAGAAGCGTTGACACTTGTCACATTTCTTGGCATAAACTATACAATCATCCCTCATCATTGGCCAGTAGTATCCTTGCATCATCATTCTTTGCAAAAGCGTCCGACCTGCTACATGGGCTCCACAGGACCCTTCATGGACCTCTTCAATTAAGTCTTTCACCTCAGAGGGATGTACACATCTTTGCAATCCTGCTATAATTCCTCGTCTGTATAGAATACCATTAGTTAGTACATAATGAGCAGCTTTAAACTTCAATTTCTTGGCTGCGAGTTTGTCAATTGGTAATTCCCCTTCCTCAATATATGCCCTGATGGGATCCATCCAAGATGGCCCTAAATCAAGGGTAATAAAGTTCATCGTCAGATCTTCATCTATGCTCCGACTAGCCAAGACTTCTATTAGGATTGTTCTTCGTAGCTCGGTGCGTGTAGCTGAAGCTAACCGAGCCAAGGCATCTTCTCTTGCATTCTCCAATATTGGTATTCTAATTATCTGTACTGCAAATAGGCTTGATAAAACTTCCATTGCTTTTGCATGATACCTGATCATTAATTCTACTTTGGCTGCATATACTCCCAGCATTTGATTTACGATCAATTGTGAGTCATTGAATACTACGACCTGCTCTACTCCCATGGTTTTTGCCAAACTAAGACCAGCAATCATAGCTTCATATTCAGCCTCATTATTAGAAGCTTTGAATTGGAAGCGCAGAGCATACTCCACATCGACCTCATCCGGGATATTCAAAACAATCCCTGCCCCATAGCCTGTAGTGCAAGATGAGCCATCCACATATAGATTTCAAATAGGTACCTCATCTTCAAATTTTTGATCGGACAGAGTTCCTCGGTGGAATATTTGTTGCTTCCTTTTATCCTCCAATAGCACTTCTTACTTCTCATCGACCATCTTCTCTTGCTCGCCGACCAACTTAAGTTGATCGGGATTTAAATTTGATGACCCCGTAACATCCACAGATTGGTTGGTTTTCAGTTTTTGCTCCTCGGGGGTGTCAGGATAGGTGAACTCTGCCATAAAATCTGCTACTCCTTACCCTTTAAGCGATGATCTTGGCTCATAAACTATATCATATTCACCAAGTTCTACTGCCCAGTACATCAATCTTCCTGACTTTTCTGGTTTATGAAGAGCTTGCCTCAACGGTATGTCGGTATACACAATTATGGTATGAGCTTGGAAGTATGGAATCATTCTTTTACTTGCTTCGATCAAAGCTAGAACCAATTTTTCTAGTCTTGGGTATCTGATCTCCGCTCCTCAGAAGGCCTTGCTAGTGTAATAGATCAGTTTTTGCACTCCACCCTCCATTCTTATCAATGTCGATCTAACTACATTCTCCGACACTGCCAAATACAAGTACAATCTTTCTCCCATCACTGGCCTGGACAACAGTGGAGGTGCTACTAGATATTTCTTCAACTCTTGAAAGGCCTTTTCACATTCGTCATTCCATTCAAACATTTTTCGGAGTGTTTTGAAAAATGGGAGGCATCTATCTGTTGCTCTTGATACAAATCTATTAAGTGCTCCAACTCGCCCAGTGAGACTTTGCACTTCCTTCTTCGTCGTTGGAGATCGTAGTCCCAATAGAGCCTTAATCTTCTCTGGGTTTGCTTCGATTCCTCGTTGGTTGACGATATACCCGAGGAACATGCCTTCTCTTACTCCGAATATGCACTTGGTGGGATTCAACTTCATTTGATATTTATCTAGTTGATCAAATGTCTGGCCTAAGTCAATTAGATGGTCATTAGCTCTCTTGCTCTTCGTCAGCATATCATCAACATAAACTTATATATTACAACTGATTTGTTCTGCAAATACTTTTTTCATCAGCCGCTGATATATTGCACCTGCATTTTTCAAACCAAAAGGCATAACATTATAACAATAAGTTCCCCTAGGGGTAATGAAAGAGGTACTCTCCCTGTCTTCAGGTTTCATTTTAATCTGGTTGTATCCAGAATAAGCATCCATGAAGCTCAATAGCTCGTGTCCCGAGGTAGCATCCACTAATTGATCAATTTGGGGCAAGCAAAAATGATCCTTTGGGCATGCCTTGTTGAGGTTGGTGAAGTCTATACACATCATCCACTTGTTGTTCTTCTTCTTCACCATCACCACATTTACTAACCAGTCTGGATATCTTCGATAAAGCAAGCTTTCTGGAGCTTCTCGACCTCCTCTTGTATAGCTTGATTCTTCTTGGGGCTGAACACTCTTCTTCTCTTCTTGACTGACTTGATCTCCTTATTCACATTGAGCTCGTGACATAAGAAATTTGGGTCTATCCCTGGCATATCCTCATGGATTCATGCAAAAGTTTATTTTCTGCTATTTAGGAAAACTATCAATTCCTACTTTAGTGAGGCATCTAACGACGAACCTATTTGAGTTGTTCGTTCCGGATGCTCGTCGTCCAGAATGACATTTTCATTAGCTTCTATCACCTGACCTTTCACGAGCTGCGATTTGTCTGTAGGATCTAATGTTTCAATCTCTGCACCTTCATCCACTTGATAGGTAGTAGTCTTTTTCCTAGATTCCTCTAGTTCTTCCTGCTCGACAGATGAATAGTAGCATTCCCGAGCTACTTTTTAGTCGTCCTTCACAACTCCTACTCCAAAATTGGTTGGAAACTTTAGGCATTGATGTACAGTAGAGGATATTGCTTCAAACTTCTTTAAACCTACCCTTTCCATTATGATATTATAAGCTGATTGGACATTTTTATCCATCACAAAGAAGCATACTCTTTTTCTTCGACAAGCGGGCCATGTACCGATGAACATATCCAACTTGATCGTCCCAAGTGGAAAAACTTTCTTGCTAGCAAAACCGAGGAGGGGCCTGTGATAAGGCTCCAACTGAGACAACTTTAGATTTAAGCTGTCAAAGAATGAGTAGAACATAATATCCACCGAGCTACCATTATCAACCAGTGTTCTTGAAATCATCACTTCCTTCAGCCTCATTTTGATCACCAGTGGGTCATTATGAGGATACAGGACACCTGTGAGGTCATTCTTGGAGAAATCGATGACTAGTTTTTCCTTGTTTACCTTCCTCGGGCAATCATCCTCAGCTAGATTTATTCGTTGAATGTATGAGAAAGCTTGAGACTCATTGAGGTAAGCTTTTCTCTCTGCAGTAAGGTCTCCACCTCCTGCATCTCCACCTGTAATAATATTATAATCAAATGACCCAAAAAGTATTGAGAATACCTCACATTCTGGATGCCTTGATCTTTTGGGGAGATCGGGGTCGTCTTCTGGATCATCTTCATGGTCTCTTTTCTTGTTCTCCTCTGCTCGACGAGGAGATCTAGACCTCTGTCTTTCTCGATCGCTGCTTCTTCTTTCATTTTAATGATCAACATACTTTGCCCGCTTTCCTCGTCTGATGAGTGCTTCGATCTCATTCTGAAGAGCTATGCAATTTTTGGTCGTGTGGCCATGGTCTTTGTGGAACTCGCAATATTTGGCCTTATTCCTCCTGTCAGGATCTGTCTTCATTTTCTCTGGCCAATTTAGCTCCTCGCTGTTCTTGATTTCTTCTAGAACGTGGTTGATGTCTACCTTCAAACGAGTATAATTTTCAAACTTCTTCAATACCTCCCACGATGGCTTTGTTTTTGACTGCTTGTCACCACCATTATTCTTATGCTCTTTCTTCTTAGCCTTATCAATGTCCACCTTGGTCTCTTTGGTATCCATATTCTTCTTCGTAGCCGTAGCCTCCTCGACATTCATGATTTTAGCCGATTTTTCCATCAGTTCTGACATGGTTCTGGGTGGATCTTTGGCCAAAGTGTAGTATAACTTATTGGGCAGCAGCCCACTTATCAAAGTAGTAATCGCTGTCTTTTCCTCATAATCAATAACTTCGAGTTTCTCGTTATTGAAATGAGTTATAAAATCCCTGGTACTCTCACCTACTTTTTATCTAACACTTAACAAGTGTGCTACTCGTTTAACTAGCTTTGCTCCAAAACAGACATTTCTAATGAATAGCTCGGCCAGTTGAAAGAAAGTTGAAATCTTACCCCCGAGGAAGATTATTGTACCATATTTGAGCAGATTTGGTAAGAGTTCCCGAAAATGCCCTGCATCTCATCTCATATGGAACAGTATAGATTTCGGCAGCAGCTTGGTATTGTTCTATATGAAGGATAAGGTCAGTTTTTCCATCATATTTAGGAGTCACAACAGGTGCTTTGAACTTCGATGGTGTGGGAAAATCCACAATTGCTTGGATAAAAGGTTTCCCTTGGACAAAAGTTATTTAGAGAGGATTATTGGCCTTAGCCATTTCCCCTAGTCTATCCTCCAGCATCTGAATAGAGCCTTTCCACACATCATTTCTCTCTTCAGGCCTGTTGGTTCGAGCAACTGATCATGTTGAATTCGCTTCCTGGGATCTTTTATGACGAGAAGTTGGTCGTGATTGGGCAGAACCCCTTAAATCGAAGGGTCGTCAAAAGCTCCTCGACACAGCCTTGGGAGGACTTTTATTCCTCCTTGGGCCCAAACGATCAAAAGGAGATGCTCTACTTAATCTCTCTAATGCACTAGTCCTTTATGGAGAGAGAGCGACATTTTGTTCAGTATCTGTGTCTCATACTGATAAAGTTCTACCTGGTTGATAAGAAAAATCATCAAATCTCTCAGTGCGATATGAATCGGTATGCCTAGTACACGAAGAAAGTAAATGGGTGTTTCTTTTAACACTTCGTTGTCCTGAATGGGTCGGTACTCCACCCTGAATAGTTTGTATGAGTTGTCACATAGTTTCTTGCATGGCTGTCTGGACCTGGGCCAGATTAGTCATTATTCCGGCTAGATCTTGGACGTTTGGTGGAGCAGATGGATTTGGGGGGTTTCCAGTGTTTCAATTGTTGGATTCAGGATTGTCAGCCATTGGTGATGAATTGTTTTTGGTAAAAAATGATAATTACAGTCGTTTCCCACAGACGGCGGCAATCCGTTGATGTAAAAAATTAGACTATCTCTAATTATTCAATCATAGATAAAAATAAATAAGACAAATAATTTTAAAGTGGTTTAGCCTTATAAGAATGGCCTACGTCCACTATTTTTGTTATTGCTAACTGTTTGGGAATTCTCGATAACAGGTTTTACCAAGAAATTCTGAGTCCCCTTACAATGAGGATGATACAATGTATTTATAGCCCTGAGGCTGTACATGTGAAAAGGTAATACACCGTTGTCCAATAGGCGTGTACATTTGTATGAGAATAATGCGCATTCAATGCGCAATCAATCTGTTGGTTATCCTGATATTAATGCTCTGTACGAGGTGCAGCTTGGACCGCCTGAGTAGCTCGGTACTTATGAGTTGCTCGGTTTAGTAATGTTCCTCGGAGAACACTTGTTGCTCGGAGCGTCTGAGTTGGTTGGGGAGGCTGAGTTCCTCAAATTCAAGGTGTTGTTAAAAAATTGCTAGTAGGTGCCATGTAGATTGACACGTGTCTCGACATAATTAATCCACGTCAGCAGGCTAAATTTGATATCAACAATCATTTTATTGTAAATTGTTTGCTTTTTAATTTTCTTGTCATAACCTAAAAGTGTTAATGGAAATTTTTGCCTTTTACTTCCCTTTTATGGTTTAAGGTCTTCTGGTCTTACCTTTTAGGTGTTGTCTTCGCATTAAACCTTATACCTGAAGATAAAAAAGAAAAAAATGCACATGTTTGTGGGGTCGTTCCCTAGTTCGGATTTTTGTGACCTAGTTCATTATAGGTGCCTAAAGTACAATAGGCTTTCATCGGCCATGAGACATTGTTTATATTTTGTTGATCGTCAAAACATTTTGGGTCTATTTGATCGCTAGAGGACCAACCAGTTAGTCTTGTACACCGACATTTAATTTTAGAGTTGGTCTATGGTCATCCCATCAATCAGTCTTAAAATAAGGATTTTTAAAGAAGATATTCATCACAGTGATAAGTAACATGTCAAAGATAAAGACATTTGACTAATTTATCTTCTTCACTAAATACACATATGATTGTGACTTGGAACAATGCATAGAGATAATTGCGAGGAGTTTAAACCATTTTCAAAACTAATTTAAGATTAAAATAAGATAAACAAACTTATACATTAAAGGTAAAAATTCTTTAAATTAGTTGCATTCCATTCTCGGGGAACCCCTATGCCCTCCATTTTTATCTTATTGGTAATGTCCCATCAAGTCGTCTCGAATGAATTTTAATAGGACTTCCCAGTTGGGCCCGAGTTTCCCTTTTGAGGAACTCTTAGCACATCCCATAATCTATTTAAGTATGTAGTCCCCTACCTTGAAGCTCCTCTCTTTTACCCCCGATTGTAATGCTTGGCCAAATGTTGTTAGTAGGAGGCGAGCTTTAAAATAGTCAATTCCCTTATTTTGTCAGCCAAGTCAGGATCTTATTTGATCACTTCATTATTAAGGTCTTAGTCAACTAAGATTGACTTCATGGTTGGAGCACCTATTTTTAGTGGGATGAATGCCTCTATTCCATAGGCCATGACAAAGATTTTTCCCCATTTGAATACCTAGGCATTGTTCAGAATTACCAGAGAACGTGGGGGATCTGGTTAACCCATGCACCCTTCGTCTTCTTGAATCTCTTTCTTATTTAATCGACGACTATCTTGTTAGAGGCTTTCACTTTCTCTTTCCTCTAAGGGTAGACCAATAAACTATAATAGTGTCGAATGTCATGCTCCTCACAGAAGCTTTGCAAAGTTTGCTTTTGAACTGCATTACGTTATCTATGATGATGATCTTAGGGATCCCAAATAGTGTTATGATGTTCTTCCATATGAACTTGACCATGTACGTATCTCAGATGTTCGTTAAGGGTTCTCCTCCAATCCATTTAGATAAGTAATTTATACCAAGCAACAAATACTTCTTGCTACTAGAGGCAAGTAGAAATGGGTCAACGATATCAAATACCCACTGGGCAAAAGGTCAAGGACTTATGAGGGACTTGAGGTCCCTGGCTGGATGATGCATTAACGGCGAGAAGAGTTGATAGTTATTGCATTTTTAGACATATGCAACTGAGTCCTTTTATATATGTGAACACTAGTATCCATTTTTCATTGACATAAATGCTAGAGACCTAACCCCTGTATGGTTCCCATATATCCCCTTATGAATAGTGATGACAATGGGCTGATTTTGAGATGAACTTATCAAACCTCGAACCCACCCCGTAAAAAAATTAACCTGACCCGCCATGTGATGGGTTTAGTTTAACCTGACCCGAACCCGATTAAGTATAAACCCCCTAATTCTGCCCCTGCCCCTGCCCCTCCCCATTTACATTATACAGGTCAAGAACTCGCTTGGGGGGTGTTAATACCCTAATGTTAAGCCCACATATCGCATATATAACTTATATATATATATATATATATATATATATATATATATATATATATATATATATATATATATATATATATATGAGTGTGTGTGTGTGTGTGTGTAAGGTTTTCATGTCAATAGTGTATCAAAGAAGAGATAGTATGCATCTAGCTCAGGATAATGATAGTATGCATCTAGATCAGGATCCTATCGATGACCATAACTTGCTCAGCATATTTCCTTTTGTTGATACTAGGTTAGATGAGGTATTATACTTTAACGGTCTGTTTCATATACCCTATCACATCTGAAGACAGTATGGACAGTACATCTACGTGACTGTCACTACAAAAAAAGTACTTTTTAAGACAGAGGATTTTGAGACGACAAAAAATTGGGTCTCTAAAACTTACCTTTTGAGATGGGTAAAAATAGCCATCTTAAAAATTATTAATTTTTAAGATGGCTAATTTTATCCGTCTCAAAAGGGAATAATTAAAAGATAGCATACTAGATGTCGTCTCAAAAAGTATAATTTATGAGGCTTCTTAATATAATTTGGATTCCCTCTATAATCGGTTTTCATTCGTCGCTTCTTTCTATTAGCCTAAACCTAAGAAAAAAATAGATAAAGGAAAAAAAAAACCCACCCCTGTCATTTCTCTTCTTCACCACTCAAAATTCTGTACACGTCGCTCGGTCTCATGTCGGTACGCTGCTCAAGACCTAGCCCTTCCCCCTAGCCTTATCGCTCACCGCCCTATCCCTCACCATAGCTCAAGCCGATGGCTAAGCAGACAAGATCGGGTAAGAAGTATTTTTTTGTTGACTATTGGTTTTAACAGTTTTATTTTAGATTTGTGTTTATAGTTGCGATTTAGCTTATTCTATTTGTGTTTGAATCTTTGCAATCATTGATACATGGATTGTGTACACTTTTGTGACACAATTCCTATAGTTTGTACATTTTTTCGTGTTTGTTCATTGAATGATTTCAATATGTGAAAAAAATCATTGGTGTTTTTAATTATTGTGTTACCATAACTATAATATAAAGCAGTGATAAATCTTCACTCTTAATGGACAATCATTTATATATATAGTTATATGTTAAATATAAATATCATAGTAATGGGAATCATACGATTTTCATTGATGGGTATTTGACAGGTTTCATTGGCATTTAGATATATGATCTAGCCCTGGATATTCAAGTTGTAGTATCATCGACCTGATACAAATAAAAGATAATTTTAATTCTTGGTTATTAATTCATATCATTAATTTTTGTACATTATTGATTTGTAGTGGCGATAGGAGGTTAAGGGGAGCCAATTGAAAACCCGGATTGTGAATTGGTTGTTGTAGTTTATTTTTAAGATTAATTTATGGGAATATGCGTACACTTATTTGTGTGAATTTTAGTTAGAAGTATTGATATGTTTGTCTTAGTTAATTAATTCATGTCCTTTGCAAGTATTTTATGACATTAATTTGATTTTCTATTCCATTATGATTTTATTTTGTGATATATGTGATGGTCCTAATTAATTCAAACATGCGTTATCATTGAAAAGATCAATGATGAATATAGAATAAAATGAGATATTTTTTTTATAGATGTGGACATAAATAGGTTAATTTCCTTACCTACTTTTCTGTCATTAGTTTTTTTAGTTTTTATTGTTAGTTTCTTTTATGTATTTGAATTATGATATTTGTATTGAGTGAAGTTTGTGTATACTTTGATGCCTTGTTAAATTTGTGTTCGGATGACATATTTGTATCTACGAACTTCACTATTGGTGTGTTGAATTTATGTGATGTAGTTTGGAATGGACTTTACTTTTGCGACTCCTTGAGATAAGGTTTGTGGAAGTCCAAATCTAGAAAAGTTAGGGTCTGGGAGAAAAGTTTTTATTATATTATATAAAGTTAAATGAAAAATTAATCCTATGGTTTGGGTCGTTTTCAAATTTAGAATCGATGTTTCAAAGGTTGCATGGTGTTAGTCATGGTTCAAAGTCAAGGCTCATACCGTGATTAGTTAACTAGGTATTATTACCCACTGATCCGATTCTGAGTTATGAGTTAAGTTTTTTATTATTGGTGTGAATTTACCCTATAACATTAATTTCTCAGTATTATCGGCTCATATTGGTGATATTGCAGTAGAATCGGCCCATATCGGCAATATCACGGTTCTATCGACCCATATTGGCGATATATCGACCGAGATGGTATAAATTACTAAGCATGGATCTCTCTATCTCAACGTCTAACACACTCAATTGAGCCTCGATTTTACATCCATGTCACGATTGGAGCAATCTCTTTCAATATATATTAATTTAGACTAGTATCCTTAAAGTTTATGATTACTTACATTATATATATCCTCAACTAGAAATAGGTATTATTATAACATTCACGAAGAATATATTACTAAATATATATTGATTTACACAATGTTATGCATACTAAATGATGATTGAGTATAAAAAAGTAGACAATGTTATGCATACTAAAGGATGAATTCGTACTTGTCTAATTGAGCCATATTATTATTCTCATTAGTCTAAACTTTTTGTGCATTTTTTTCACATTTTTTTTAGTACTCTAAGTAGTGTATAGTTGCGTATCACCGATCCCGATACCGATACCGAGTCAAAAATTGAGTGTCTGAGTCATACACTAATACCGCGACTTTGAACCATAATGTCAATCAGTCGCTTTGTGGAGTTTGTTTCATCTAAATATTTTACCCTTGATCGACTGTTGTAGATCAATATGCCGCTGCATTAACAGTGAAATCTTTTGAACTGTGATCACTTATGTTATATAGTGATGTCTATTGTTATGAAAAGAAAATTGAAAAAAAGGTTAAGACAAATTGTGTGCTATGTAGTTGTTACTGTGGTACATTGCATAATCAATATTGTAGCAACTAAGGATCTCAGGTTGCTAGTGTACTATCAGTGTGAGAAAAAATAAAAACTCATGCTAGGTTCTCTAGGAACAAAGCATAGACACCGTTAGTCACCATCACTTAATGTGCTATTATTGATGTATTGGTCATTTGGAACACGATCTTATAAATCTACCTGAGTTTGCCTTTTGGGAGAATGGGTGAGGGGGATATATCATAGTTTCTAGAAATCAGTGTTGCAACGTGAATTAACAATCACTTTGTCTTCGATGACTGTTGTTTGTTTGATTTTTGGCAAGAACTTTGTTCCAACATCATCGACATTGACATTTTCAAACTCTGCTCACCAACTGTTCGTCGTAATGCCTAAATATTTTTTTTCAACTCATTCCGAGTAATTTACACAATAACTTCCTTTTCTAGCGTACCATATTTCTCCCATTGTTGTTTATTCTAAAGTGTCCGAAAAAGAGGCACGCATGCCCAAATCGGAATACCAGTTTTCAAAATCGATTAGTATACAGTCATTTGGGGCTTAAAATGGGATTTAGGGATGAAAACTCAAAATAGCAACCGAGTGGCCCGAAAAGAGGCATGGAAATCCATATACGTACAAAAGTAACCTGTATGAAGTGTTTGTGTCCTCATCGGACTCTTAGTTTCCCAAATTGACTAATAAATGTTCATGTTAGGGTTAAAAGTGGAATTTTAAAGGATTATACTGATTCACTAGTAAACTCTAGACAAACCTATCATTTTAAACTCCAGACATATGGGGATTATACTTATTTTTTAGCTCAAAAGGAGATTATAACATGATTTATAATCTTCATAATGTTCTAATTAAGAGACCCTTGAAGGCTTTTTATAAAATTAACCATGTTTATCTCATCAAGATTTTTGTAATCGATAAGCTTAATGGATCTGGTCAAGGCCCCTTTTCATGAGTTTTTTTTACCTCGTCCATCTTATTTGGATAAACTTATGTTGAATTTCTCTTAATAATTGTGTCTTGCTCTAATAAAAGAAAATATGATGTCTTCAGCAAAATTCAATCTTTGAAAGTAGATGCTCTTACTCAAAAAAGGGTTGGTAATGCTGCAGAGGCAATGCCACTGCTAAAGAAGTCCAATCTATTCGAAAGGGATCTCTACAATGATTATCATGAAATTCATTTGACATGGAGGTTCCATTTATACATGTTGCCAATGGACTCATGGCACGTAATTATGTCAGCCAGACTATATCAAAAAATTGCGTTAAGTTAGAAGATATAAATCACCTTACATATATGATCTTTCAATTCTTTTGGATTCAATAGCTTTCCACACTTTTCACATTGGGCACCACGGTTAGAGTCATAGTTACAATCTAGCATAGGGCAAGTTCCCTCAATGTGTTGATCAGTTAAGAAATGTTTGCAGGCATCACAATAAAGTTGTATTTTGTCCGTATGTAAGTCCAGTGAAGAGTCAAGAATATAGAAAACAAAAACAATAAAACGATACATTAGCATCAGAAGAAATACTACATAATTCATGGATAATATTACTAAGTATGCAATCCCAGTGAAGAGTAGCAAACAAAAACAATAAAATGATACATTACCATCACACGAAATATTACATAATTCATGGATAATATTACTATGTGCATGTTGCGTGGTGTTTTCAGAAAGCTATTTATTCTCCAATAGATTTGTGAATATTTCTTGGTAGATTTTAGTTTTCTGGAAAGTTGATATACACCCAAAGTCATTAAAGCTTATATTGAATCATTTGTACACATCTTTATGAATCGCATGGTATCTATAAAAGGCATTAAACGCGATGAAAATGAGTTAAGATGCACTTGGTCACTACATTATTCAAGTAATTGATAAATTTTCTAGAAATAAATAAATAAATCGAGCAACTCTACAATCTCATAATAAAAATATATAGAATAGTGAGTCCACATAAGCCTCAGTCCACCCATCTAGCACCTCGCCTCGAGTCGCACCTCATTTAGACTTTTAAAACATTGTATGGAAAAGCACCCACTATGTCCTTAATAAATATGCTAGTCTTAATATCTTTGGGGAATCATCAATAAGAATTCAATTTATACATAATTCTTCAAAAGAAAATTCAAGTTCTTTGCTTGCTCTAGTATCAATTATTACTGCAAGTCCTCTATATGGCCTGGCTTAAAGGCTTCCATTATTCTTATTAAGATTCATTCTTGATGTATTATTGGTTATGGGAATTTTATCAATGTATTACTTGATAACTGTCTTGGTACTCATCTACCAAATTTTATGAATATCAACTATTCAACTCCTCCCAAATCACATGTCTCTGATCTGTAAGTTGATTGTGTTGGGAAGTTACCTGATTATTTCATCAATTCTTTTCCTCATCTCTATGATTTTATGATTAAGATAAATTTCAAATTTTCACTGACTAAAGATAAATTTATCTAGTAGTGCTCCACTAGTGATGATATTTCTCTAGCCAAATCCTATAACTGTGTTAAAAGATTATGTGAGTTCACTCATCTCGTGGTTCTGCCAAACGATGCTTATTAAAATCAGTTTAGAAGTTTTGAGATGATTAAGTGGTTTGTTTCCATGTCTTCTGTGATTGGTTTGCTTTGTTAGCTGTTTTAAGCTTTTTTCGTTCAATTATTGAGCTTTGGAGTTTAGTGTATTTGGAATAGTGTTTTATAGTTTGGTTAATTAGATCAAGTGGTGAATCACGTCATAGCTATGTTAAACATCTTAACATCTGATCAGTAAATATTTCTTGAACTGGTTGTTGAGATCACTAGACGTGGATGAAGGTATGAAATGTGTTGCTAGAATATCCCAAGTTCTTGCCTTTGCATTTTTAGTTTGTGAGACCACAATCTGTTCATAATCTAGATCAAACTTAAAAAATTATTCATTAAAAACCACCACCATGCTAGCCAAGTTATTCAAATACTTGATTGGCTTACCATTGAAATCAATAGCCTAAGTTTTTCCAAGATGGGTTTTCCAACATTGTTGGGACATTATTAAATTTGATATCTTAAATGCTATTGTGTCCTTTTTGCAGGTCATGACATTCCAAGAAGTTGGTCCGCAAAAATATTATTCTTATCCCAAAAAAGCCAAACCCAAGCTATTGTCGATATTATATGCCTATTAGTTTATGTAATTTTTGTAATAAAATAATTACAAAAATCATAAATAATGGGCTTGCAACCTTGCTTCCAAAAATCATCTTTTTTTCTCAAACGGGGTTTGTCAAAGATCGCAACATAATGGATAACATTCTTTTAGCGCAAGAGCTTATGACTAACTTCAACAAAAATGTTTGGGGATTAAATGTTGAAATTAAATTAGACATTTCCAAAGCTTATGATCGGGTCTCATGGTTATGTATTATAAAAGTTCTCCGTTCGTTTGGCTTTTTGGAAACATGGATTGATCTCGTTTCGTGCGTAATATCGAATTGTTGGTATTCCATTTGTGTTAATGGGAAAGCCTATGATTTTTTCAAATCAAATTGTGGTATGCATCAAGGTGACCCTCTTACCCCAAGCCTTTTTATCATCGTTACTGAGATCGTTTCAAGGGGTCTTCACAAACTCGTGGTTTAAGGTAGTGTTAAAAAAATTTCAACTCCTGTGGGCTGTGAAATTATCCCATCTCTTTCCTTTGCTGATGAATGTTAAATTTTCACTAATAGAAGTAAAAAAGTCTTCTCGGCATAATGAAATTCTTGCATCAGTATGAAGCCACCACTGGCCAGCTGATTAACAGCTCGAAATCGACATTTATATGTCCAGTGAGTACTGCCCCTACACGTCGTAATATCATCAAGGATAACACTGATTTCAAGGAGTCATCACTGCCACTTATATACCTCGGTGTACCACTTTACATAGGTAGGAGGACTGCTGCATTTTTTCAAATACTGGAAGCTACTATGCGCCAAAAAATTAATACTTGGTATGGGAAAATGCTTAATCACAGTGGACGTCTGGTTTTTCTTAGAGTCGCATTACAGTCAATGACGTTTCATCTTTACTATGTCCTTGATCCTCCACTTTCTGTCATATAGAGATTAGAGAGGCTATTTGCAAACTTTATCTGGGGCTACAATGAAGGCAAACCAAAGCATAAATGGGTAAAATGGGATCGCATTGTTTACCACATACAGAAGGTGGTGCTGGTATTAAAAAGTTGGAAGACATCATAAAGGCCTATTCTTGTAAACTTTGGTCTTCCTTCTACAAAGCTAATGGTACTTCGGCTCGATATATGCAACACATATACATGTCTCAATCATTTGTAATCCAAGAATCCTTCCAAAAGTTTCATTATTTATGTGGCATCTTCTCCAACAGGCTCTTCCTTTAGATTCAACATTGAAAACTCTTCATATCTTCTTAGTCTCAAAATGTAGATGTTGTCCTACTCCTGTAGAAGAATATTTTGATCACTTATTCGGGTCAAGTTCCATTGCTCAACAAGTATGGCACCATTTCTCAAGCATGATGGGATATGGATTTAATTTTTCCTCTCTTAAAAGACTTATTATGTCTTAGTGTTAAATACAAGAGGGAAAACATCAAATCTCTTCTCTCTATTATGGTCCCTTGTTACATTTGTTGGAGAATTTGGTGTGCCCGAAATAAAAAGGAATATGAAGAAGAACACATGAAGGCTTCAAAATTTATTGATCTTGTTCATGAAGATAATAGAATTTCCTTTAAAGCTCGTCCCTACAAAGGCTCTAAATCTAGATACTTGTTAGATTTTATTTCAGATTTTTCTATTTCTTCCTTTGTAATCCATTAGTGAAGGGCTTTTCTTCACCCCATTTTAATAAACTTTCTTAGTTAAAAAAAAATAAAATAAAAAAATAACCTCAGTGTTGACTATGTATTCATACCCAATATTGATGCCAATCATAAGCACTTGAGAACCAACAAGTTTCTCATCAACGTATTGTGCCATAGAGTGTAGGTATTTGTTCAATGGCTTTATCGGAGCATCAAATTCATATATTTCTCCATACTCATAACTCAAAAGGTTCCAAGTATGGCTTTATCTACTTTGTATATATATGTTAGGGTGTGAACTTGGTATCAACAACATAGAAAAGTGGCTAAAACATGAATGTTATATGCTAGGCGTGAAGAATCTAATTTTGTTTTCAAAGTAACCATCTAACAAAGAACAACCGGAGTGTTAACTTCATTTTTACAGTTTCAGAGCAACAATTAAACAAAATTGTTCATTTCATGTAGAATAAAAAGATAGCAATTAATTCTCAGAGAAAAATATGGCTATTTGTATAAGTTTTTGAACCTTTTTAGGTGCCAAAAAGTTTTTAATTCATTTCCCAACAACATTTCAATCAAAGACTATGCTCATTTGCTTATTCCAAAAAATAATGAATAAATGATTTCCATCATGTGAAGAGGAATGAGGAATTCTAAAACTTACGACAATATAGTGCCCTCCTTCTCCTGCTCTTCTATGGCAGTGTTTGCGAGTGCAGCAGAGTGTAACATCGGTGCTTACTTCGTTTGCGAGTGAGGGAGAGAAAAGAAGATAGGCAGGGGCGAAGATGGGAAGTGTGACGGAGAGAAGAGAAGAGAGGCAGTAGCGATGCTTGCACTTGACCCTGTTACTATTGCTATTGTTGTTTCTGCCTCACTATCTCCTTTATGGCCTCGTATAGGCACTGTGGTCCACCTTCTCAAGCTGCTGGCAGTACTCTTTAAGGTGCTACTGCTGCTTTTGTGGGTTAACCACCATGCCTGTGTTCTATGATCCTTTTTATTACTCACTTTCCACTGTTTCTTATCTCTCCTTTCGGAGAACACACCCATAGTATGATGTTTCCCCTTATTAAGACAATCATGATTGTGGCTTATCTCCTCATGGTGACTAATAACTTGTTCGCCAAAATAACAGTTATGGTGTTCCATCCACACTGTTATCTAAAATACCCGCTCTCCAACAATAATCTTCAATTATTGGTGGGGTTGTTTGGTCCATTTAATAAGGATTATGGCCTATTATAACTCTTCTATCAATTTCGTAGCATTGACCACCTTTAAGAACCACTACATTTTATTAAAAAAGTTAAAAGACAATTGACATGTGAGGCCGTGATGAAAGAGCAATTGAGGAATCTCATTGAGACGTTATCCTCATACGGACGTGGGTTCCTTGTAAACCTCTATGAACTCATGGTCCATCTCCTCTAAGTGGGGGTGGGGGTGGGGGGTGACGTAATTAATAAATAAAGTATGGATGTATTTGTAATTTTCTACGATTACTTTAGTCCCATCCCATACATTATTTTCCAAGATCTTATTAGTTAGCATTATTAATTTATTCTTACATAATTATTAGAGGAGTATGAATGGGGATCATTAGTACATGCCCCTTTGACCTTTTTTCACTTCTTAGTGTTGCCCTAGGACTCCATTCCTGAGGCTATAAATACTCCTCCTGCAAGCTTCTATCCTCATTAAAAATTTGAGAACCATCTCTCATTTTGCGTTTTGTTCTTTTGTCCATTTGATTCTGTTGTGTACTCCTAATCACAACAGAATGCCTCTTTAGAACAATATGATAAATGTAGTTTATTTGGTTGGATATAAAGCACATAGTTGACCTTCATGTCTTAGGAGTTGGTCGATATTTTGTTTTTATTGCAACCCCAACAAATGAACCTAGTGGCACCCCAGTCAGACACGTCACATCACAACTCAAGGGTTCTTGTTTCTTTATTTCAGAGCCCTACATGCCAACAAACCCAATATATCAAGAAAATTAATGATCTACGAGGAAATATTGATCCTTCATACAATGACTCGACTTTAGATGTTGAGGAGCTCGCTGGTATATCATATGTTAGCAATGAACTTTTTTTTATCACACTCATTTAATATTATATTTCACATAATAATATTTTATCGAATATTTATTTAGGTACAGAGAGTACACCGACTAATGCAAAAAATGTTAGAAAAGCTTCCAGGCCTTGGATTGAATGGAATAATAATAATAAAAAGAAGATACTGGAATGGAATGAGCTTTGTCAACTAGTTTGTAGGCTTGAATGCAAATTGATGTCACAATTATACTAACTAAAGTCATTAATTAATTTCTAATATTTGTTTAAATTAAATTCATTAGTTTTTAATATATGTTTAATTGGTAGACAATGCTCGAGAGACGACTAAATGACTTACCAGAAGAGAAGTGAAATGATCCGGAAGCGAGGAATAAGATTTCTAAGGATGTGGTAGGACAAGGAGGCCAAGGTTATACTTTCCTAAAGGGAGTAGGCATTAGGCCAACATATACACGAACAAATTCCTCTCTTGAATTATTGGAGTATATTAATCAACTTAAGAAAGATGCTGAAGATCGAGAGGCTAGACATCGACACGAGCTCGAAGAATTAGAATTTCTCCACCAACAATCACTCCTACAGATGAAAACTGATATGAGAAGTGAAATGCGGAGTTTTTTTCAGAGTATTATCCCTAATCATGCTTCCATTACATCAACGACCCATACCGACTAGGTAATGACACATATTTATTTCATTTTGATATATGTATGTGATGAAGTTTTAGGTAGGATATATGTTGTGTCTATTTTGTACTTAGTTGTTTACAATGTTGTGGTTATTTCTATTGTTGTTTTTGAGTTAATTTTTATGTTTAAATAGGTCGGTTTTCATGAATAAACAAAGGAGACTCTACCGAATTTATTTTTCAATATGAAGTGTTTAAAAGTAAATAAAATGAAGAGATAGAAATTTGATAAGTTTTTTAAATATTTTCATCAATACGAACTATTAAAAAGGATTACTTATTTGTTTACAGTAACTGGCACTGGATAAATTTTATTGCAGCTCAAAATCTTTTATGGACAAGGCAAGACAGGTTTTGATGAAGATCATTTTCTTCAAGATTTCGAGCATTTATTCCAATGGTACAAGTTAAATTTTGTATAGATATTTAGATTGGTGGAGTATTAGGTAGGATATATGTTGTGGCTATTTCTCTCTTAGTTGTTTACAATGTTGTGATTGTTTCCATAGTTTCTTTAAGTCAATTTTGATGTTTAAACAGGTTTGTTTTCATGAATAAACAAAGGAGACTTTGCCGATTTTTTTTTAAATATAAAGTGTTTAAAAGTAAATAAAACAAAGATCTACAAATTTTATAAGGTTTTTAAAGATTGTCATCAATAGGAAATATTAAAAAAGATTACTTCTTTCTTTATGGTAACTTACACCGAATAAATTTTATTACAGGTCGAAATCTTTTGTGGACAAGGCAAGACACGTTTTGATAGAGATCGTTTGCTTCAAGATTGTGAAGATGTATTCTAATGAGACAAGTTAAATTTTGTAGATATATTTAGTTTGGTGGAGTATTAGGTAGGATATATGTTGTGGCTATTTCGCTCATAGTTGTTTACAATGCTGTGGTTGTTTCTATAGTTATTCTTAAGTTCATGTTTATGTTTAAACATGTTGATTTTCGTGAATAAATGGAGGAGACTCGACCGAATTTTAAAAAAAATATGAACTGTTTAAAAGTAAATAAAACGAAGATATACAAATTTGATAAGGTTTTTAAAGATTATCATCAATAGGAATTATTAAAAAAAAATTACTTCTTTGTTTACGGTAACTGACACCGAATAAATTTTATTGCAGACCGAAATCTTTTATGGACGGGGAAAGACACATTTTGATGGCGATCGTTTGCTTGAATATTGAGAATACTTATTCTAATGAGACAAGTTAAATATTTTAGAGGTATTTAGTTTGGTGGGCACAATGTTGAAATCGTTTATTTTACCTTTGTATGGATCTAATTATAATTGAATGGAAAATTGTGTTATATTTGTTGAAATCGGATGCCAAATTTTCATTTATTATTTTTAAGAGTTTTTGTTTAAAAGTATATTTAGCGTATTATGGAATGGATGAAATTTAAATTTTGGCGCAAAAATGATTAAAGACAAATTTTTTATTGTCTCAAAAGGATTCCATAAACGAGGACCTTTTGAGACGGTTAACTTATCGTCTAAAAAAAACTCTTTTGAGATGGCACACACCATCTCTAAAAAAAATATAAAATACATCTTTTTTTCCTTCTTAAAAGGATCCCGTAAACAATATCTTTTGAGACGACATATTTCCTGTCTCAAGAGAACTTTTTGAGATGGCTATTGCCGCCTCAAAAAACTTTTAAAAATGGGGGTCTAATATGACACCCCTTTGGCGTCTCAAATGGCTTCACAAAAGGCTTTTGATATGGATAGAGGAATTTTTTAGACGGCTAGAGCATCGTCTCAAAAGGCAATTTTTTTTAGTGTGTTATTCCCCCTTGAGAATTGTTGGACTTATACCCGCTTGAACTGGGAGACCAGGTGATGGGCTTCTTCAAGGTATGTAGCCATGTGCTCAGATATAACATTGTAGTATCCTGATATCTGATTTGATACCAGGCTTGAGTCATAAAAGACGTCAAGGTGATGGGAGCCTAGGGAAAGTGCTTTCCGTAATCCCCCGAGTAAGGCTTCATACTCAGCTTAATTGTTGAAGGCTTACTCGAGAATAGTTTTCTTCGGTAATACAAGTACTATCCCAAATCCTTACTAGTACTATTTGAGGCTATACCAAAATATAATACCCATTTATCACACACTTTGATAGATTATCAAATATGACCCCTTCTTTCGGTGCTAGTTTCCACTGGTTCTTTGTTGCTTGAAAATTTGGCGAGTTTGCTTGAAAATTTAGCGATTTCTACTGGTCATTGATTGAGGTTTTATCCTTAAACTAGATATCAAATCTTGTGAGTTCTACTGACCACGTAGACATCAGACTATACAGTTCGTCCTTCATGAGAAATGATTTTAGAGGGAAGGAAGTTAGAACAATGATAGTGTATAATTCAAAGTAGTGTTTCAACTTTCTGGAGTCTATAAACAATGCATGTGAAAGGTTTTTCAAAGGGAGGTACCTCTTCTCAACTTAGATCAAGGTTTTAATCGCATAGTAAATGGGATCCTGAATCTCGCTCTTTTCCTAAACTTAAGCCGATCTAACCACATTACTGGACACCATAAGATACAAGTGCAAAGGTCTCTGACCATTAAGAATGGTTAGTAATGGTTTCTTCAAGTGACTTGGTGAATTCATCATTCCCTATTTCCTTCCTTTCTTTTATAAGTGCTTGAAATAAATGTCTACGCTTCTCCGAGGAACTTGATATGAAGCGATTGAGTAGGACGAGCATGGTGATAATGCTAAGAATCAGCACCACCAGATAAGAGGTGATGGCGCTCAAACAATAGTAACAATGGCAGCAATAGAGTTATATATGTATATAGGTGTATATGAGGAGGTGAGTAGAAGAGGAATGAACACGATGATGTATAGTGGTTCAACTAATCTGGCCTACATCCACTGTGAGTGTGTGATCCACTAAATTTGGGCACTAATGGCCTTGGATACAATGCACATAAGCTCTCTCTCTATTGTATGTACAAACATAGTTTCAGATAAGGTTACGAATTATCGATCCATTTATAAGGTTGAAGGTGACAAGTATATATAGGGCTTGGGGGGAGTAGTATACCCCCCAATCATGCATTGAGCATGTGAATGATGATTTAGCCAATCCCATATTGACACCTGGATGGGCCACGTATAGGCAATGATGATATAATATTCCCTCACATGAGGGAATGATTCTTATTATAACGGTTTAGTCCACGTGTTACATGAGGCCTCACGCGCATTGTTCCATGTGTCTCCCAAATAATGTGCCATGATGATGTCACCCTCGACCTACAGTGACAGGCCGAGGCTGAAGTTACTGTGAGTCTCGATTGCTGAACGTAGGATAGTTGCACTTTCTTCCTACATAAGGTTGGTTGGTCGTAGGATCATCCGTACTGCCCCATGCCGAGGTCCCAATCTGTATGGGCTTGGGTTGATTTGGGCCATCAAACTTGTCAATAGTAGGGTCGACCTCCATAGGGTCGTTTGGTCGTCTCAAATGTGTTGTTAATAGTAGGGTCGGCTTGACTGACCCCCTATCTTCAAAATAACCACCTAGGGATAGAAATATATTTGAGACCTCGTCCTAGATGAGGCTGCCATCGGCCTAGCTGAGGGCATATTTTGGTATATTAATCACCCCCTAGCACTTAGCCATCGATGCTGTTGAGGTGGCTGAGGGGTAATATTATCTTTGGATGCTGAGTTGATGAATGGTCAGGCTGATGAGTGACATCTGTCAGACATCAATCATCATTGTGTTCCCCAAGGATGATGGCTACATATTACAATAGGAATATTATGCCCTAATGATAATTTTGATCATGGGTTGTGCGCCGCCTAAGTTACTGAGCCCAAGAATGACAAGGTATTTAAACCTTTTCAAACAATTATTCCTCTTTCTTGTACTTTCTTCTTCGCATGCACATTATTTGAAGTGTATGTTCTTGGTCTGGTGGATTCTCCTTTCTTTATCTTTGTCTCGTCCCTGGGGTCAAGGGTATCAATATTGTAAGTAGTTGTTGCCTACTTGTGCACCTCTCTTTCCTCGACAGAGTTGAAGTAGAATTCTCGTGTCATCGTCTGGTCTCCTTGAACTTACCCTACCACATAAGGGGTCAAGAATTTTATCATCTGGAGAACCATGGAAGGCATGGACTCAAATTCCTTGAGGGCTACTCGTCCTAGTATAATTTTGTAGGCTGAGAAGACGTTTTCGTCCATCACAAAAAAGTTGACCTTCTTGGTGAGGCATCTTGGCCACTCATCTCCCATTCTTACATCAGCCTCATACATTCCTAGGGGATGAACCTTTTACCCACTGAAACTAATCAAAGGATGGTGGTATGGGACTAGCCTAGCACGACTGAGTCTCTACGCTTTGAAATATGGCCAAAACATCACATTTGTAGAACTGCCCCCATCTACCAAGATCCTCGTCACCTCACATCCGTGTACGCTGGTGGTGATGACGAGAGGGTCATCATGTGGGGCTAAGAGGCCCTTGAAGCCCATCCTTTAGAAACTCACTATCAGAGTATCCATGTCAACTTTCTTTATCTTTTCTTGCTTGGCTTCGATAGAGGTTGAGTGCACAGTTTTCGTTACTGCCTTCGCCTCAGCTACATGGGCCATCCTATCGGTAACTTTTGATCCTCTTCCAGCTAGGCCCACGGAGATCATTCCAACACCAAACAAAATCATATTAAGACTTTTCATACGTCCATGGTCATGTTTTGGTGGAAGGTCAGGATCATCATCATCCTCTGAGGGGTCTTCTCTTCTATTAGGGGATCTTCTTTGTATTTATCACTTCTTTTCTTCTTAGGGTCAACCCCATGGTCTCTCTTGAAGGCGCCCTTGTCCACGTACTTTCTTAAGTTACCTTTTTTAACATTTTTTTCGATTTTATCTTTCAGAGAAAAACACTTATCGGTCAAATGGTCGTGGTCTTGGTGGAATTCACACCACATGTTTTTGTTCCTCTTATGGGGTGGTGCTCTAAACTTCTCAGGCCATTTTAAGGATCGGTCGCTCTTATCTCATTCAGGATGTGTTCGTAGCTGACCGTTAGAGTTGGTACTCCTGTCGTTGATTAGTACATATCAATATGATAGATCGGGTTGGTACTTCCCTCATACCTTGGGGTGACTACAGGTGGCTTAAACTTTGATGGCGTTGGGAAGTTGACTATCTTCGCCACAAAGGGTGAGCCTATGGAAAATCCTCTCTGAAGAGGGCCTCGACTTTTTAGGATATCACCAATTTTATCCTCTAACCTCTAAATTGAGTCATTCCATGGCCTCTCAGGGTCGTCTTGTCCGATGTTATCCTCGACCACTTCTCTGGGGTGAACTGAGGGCTCTATTATAGCCGACCTTCGTAGGCTGTTCACTTCTTCTTGACCGTTATCTCATCCATAGGGTCGGCCCTAATAGGGTTGGCCATCTACTACCTCTCTTTTAGAACTTGTGAGACTTCTCGATCTGGATAATATTTCCCTCGATTCATTGACTGGGACCAACCTCTCAAAGGCCGAACCTCTTCTAAGATGGTTAAAAGTTGAGCCTCTCCGGCGATCTTCAGGATTCGGCTTCTTACACCTCCCTCGGCTCTCCTGGACAGGTTGTATAGTACTATTAGAGATCTCATATGACTCCCAGCACTCTATGCGAGCTTTTTCCACTTCGACATCATCATATCTATCCTTCGGGCAAGGGTTTCCTTGCCTTCCCAGGCATAGACACCGGGGGTCAGTAACATCCTTCCACCATTCTGAAGGTGCCAGGTCTTTGCGTGGTGCCTGGGGTATTCCTCTGGACTCATGTTGTCCTAGTGTAGTTACCGATGTAATCATTTTCGATGAAACTCCGGGTGGTCTCAGTATGTTTTGGCTAAGAGTTGTAAATTTCTCTTGCATAACCTATTAGCTTGCTGCTAAAGACTTCAGGGCGATAGCCGCCTCTGCCATCTCTGACTGAGGTGGTATATAGCTAGAACTAGGTCCTACTCCACTAGCTGGTGGAGGAGGTGGTGGTAACTCTGGTGCCATATGTTTGAGCTATGATGAGATGGATGATCAAAAAAGCTTAAGGACCTTAATGGATCTCTTTCAATGGTGAAATAGCTCCACACAAAGGGGGAGAACTGGTTCACCACCAAACTCTTCGGTGGGTTCAAGCTGTAGAAAGAAAGAGATAGATTCTCGTTCCCACAGAAGGTGCCAAATTGATGATGCTAAGAATCATCACCACCAGATAAGAGGTGGTGGAGCTCAAAAAATAATAACAATGGAAGCAATAGAGTTATATATGTATATAGATATATATAATGAGGTGAGTAGAAGAGGAATGAACACGATGATGTATAGTGGTTCAGCCAATCTGGCCTACATCCACTGTGAGTGTGTGATCCGCTAAATTTTGGCACTAGTGGCCTTAGATACAATGCATATAAGCTCTCTCTCTACTGTGTGTACAAACAGAGTTTCATCTAGGCTTACGAATTATCGATCCCTTTATAAGGTTGAAGGTGACAAGTATATATAGGGCTTGGGGGGGGGGGGGGGGGGAGTATTGTATCCCCTAATCATGCATTGAGCATGTGAATAATGATCTAGCCAATTCCCTATTGACACCTTGCTGGGATACTTATAGGAAATGATGATATAATATTCCCTCACGTGAGGGAATGATTCTTGTTATAACGGTTTATCCCATGTGTTATATGAGTCCCCACGTCCATTGTTCCACGTGTCTCCCAAATAAGGTGACATGATGATGTCTCCCTCGGCCTACAAGTGGCAGACCGAGGTTGAATTTACTGTGAGTCTCGATTGTTAAACGTAGGATAGTTGCAATGTCTACCTACATAAGGTCGGCTGGTCGTATGGTCGTCTGCACTGCCCCAAGTCGAGGTCCCAATCTGTATGGGCTTGGCTGATTTGGGCCATCAAACTTATCAATAGTAGAGTCGGCCTCCATAGGGTCGTCCAGTCGTCTGAAATGTGTTATTAATAGTAGGGTCGGCCTGGATGACCCTTTATCTTCAGTATGACCCCCTGGGGATAGAAATATGTTTGAGCCCTTATCCTAGACGAGGCTACCATCAGCTTGGATGAGGATATATTTTGGTATATCACATTGTAATAAAAAAATTCACCTTACGTAAATTTTGGAGGGTTATATCCTCGTGATGACTTCCATCAGGTTGGGGTTTGATTCGATACCTCTTTGACTGGCAAGGTATCCAAGGAACTTTCCCGATTATACCCCTAAGGATCACTTAGTCGCATTTGTTTTTATCCTGTAATAGCAAGTAACTTCAAAAGTTTTTACTAAGTCTACGAGGTGGTTCTATATCTTCTTACTTTTCTCAAGGATCTCCTTTATGTACACCTCCATTCTATCTCCAAACTACTGCTTGAACATTTTTTTCATTAATATGCGCTAAGTTTCCCCGATATTCTTCAATCTAAACAACATCACTCTGTAATAGTATAGCCCCAACATGGTGATGAAGGAAGTGTTTTCCTAGTCAAGGGAGAATAATGGGATTTGATGGTAGCCTGAGTAGGCGTCGAGGAAGTTTGCACACTCATGGTTAGAGATTGTATCGACCAACTGATCTATTTTGGGCAAAGGAATTCACTTCCCATTATTCTTCTTCTTGACCATGGTATTTGATATTCACTTGGGCAATTTAACTTCCTCAATGGAATGTGCCTCAAGAAGATTCCCCACTTCTTCTTTGACTGCCTTGTCTATCTCAAGCGTCGTTCATCATGCCTCTTGTGGCACATTAATTCTAGATCTATTCATGTTATGTCGTATGGTTGCCATGCAAAGACGACTTAATTTCTTTTGAGGAAAGCAACCAATTTTTCAATCTCTTCACTGGGGAGTAAGCTATTGATCTGTCACTTATTCTCATGTTGGTTATCATCAAAGTCAATCTTATGAATATGTTCCATGACTTGATAAATAGGGGACACCCTAGTGTCTTGAACACGAGGTCGCCCATATTTTAGCTTCAACTTGGAGGGTACGGAGGCCTTACTGGATTTTTAACTTTCTCTTTTTTTTTCTATTTTTGGACAAATGACAACTATAAAGTAATTTTGGTCCAAGTCTTGGCTCTCTTGAATTTCCATGACCCCTGTTAGTGATGCAATTTATCTTTTGGTGGTAGGTGGATGGTATTGCCCTCATGGCATGCAACCATCCTCTTCTAGGTATGAAATTGTATGGTGAATTTATATCTACTACAGGAACTCAATAATCATAAGATTACCCTTTCTCTAATGGGTAGAACAACCTTCACCAAGGGTAGGTCCATCCTTCTTGGAAAGAAGACAAGACGTGTAGTGGCCTCATATAAGTCTTATATATGCAAGTTCCATTAGCTGAATATTTAAATACATCACTTCCTAGGACCTACCCTGATCCACCAATAACTTATCCACAACCCAGTTAGTAATCGTGAGAGTGATTATGAGATAATCATGGTAGGGAGGGCTTACTCTTAACAGATCGTCGTTGGTGAAAATGATGAGCTTTGAATAGTGAATGTCTATAGGTCACCGGTATTTTATCGTGATGGTCTTGGTCGGGTCAATCTGAAAGCATTCCATAGCTACTGTGAGTTTCTTGACTTCCATCCTGAGGGTATTCCCCTTGATTTGGTTTGGGTTTGGGTTTGAGGCCCCATGATTCACTGAAAATTCATGATCTAAATATTCGTCTAAGACGTTGCTTTATCTTAGAACCTCATGGATTGTCGCACAATCATTTTTCATGTCATCATCCATGAAATTATTTGGTCTCTGGTTGCGCACAGGAGGTACTTTACCTTCCTTATTCTCTACGAAAGCATTTGAGTGTCAAGCTTGAGCCAGTTCCTCGAGGTGGTACTTAAGTGCCTTGAAATTTTTGAACTTATGACTATGATCTTTATGATATTCAGTAGTTGGTTCCTCTTCTTTGGGTTGTTGAAAATCTTTTCAAGCCATTTAATGTATTTCTGACCTCTAATATTGTAAAAGGTCTTATAGATTGTTTCAGAGAAAACCGTGTTAATGTCTTTGAAGATTTTCTCGGGATCCTTATTCTTGGTTTCCTTATGATTTCCATTTGTCTTATTACCTCCTTTATTTTTTGTCCCCTCTTTGTCTTCGTTCTCCATTTATTTAATTCGATATTTTTATTAACCAACTCCAATCATTGTATCTTCAACCTTGGAGTGCTTATCAATTCTCGCTATAAGGTTATTGATTGTAATGGCCTCTCTATTGGTGAGGGAGTAGTAAAGAATGGATTTTCTCAGTAGTCTAACCTTAAAGGATACTACCACAACATGCTCAATGCAATCCCCCACCTCATTATACACCTTCAAATAGCTTCTAGCATACTTTCGAAATGTTTCCTGGGACCCCTTCTTCATCATCAGAAGTGAGTCCATCCATTTTGGATGAGTGATGATAGTATTGAATTTGGTGATGCAAACATCGTCCAGCTCCTTGGATGAAGAAATTTATCTATGTGGAAACTTATTGAACCACTTCTGGGTAGTGTCTCCAAGACTGGAGGGGAGTATTCGGCACATCAATACTTTTTTAGTTCTCTAAAGTGTCATCGCCTATCGATATTGCCTGATGAGATTGGTAAGGTTAGTTTACCCACCATATATTTTGAATCATGGGGGATTGAACTTATTAGGAGGCTAAAACTCTTTAATATATCGATTTAAGTGCGACTTCATTTCGCAGATAAGGTCTTTCTTCTCTATTTTCTTGGTCGTGCAAGCTCCTTGATGGTTTGGGTGCCTATCCACTTCTCTTCTGATAAAATCGTATATCTATTTATCTCATCGTCATTCATAATGGCATGGTATCCTCTCATGAGTTCTATCATGACGATATGATTACTTTTGTCACAGCGTGCTCCTTCCTCGACTATGAGCTCTACTCGTTTGAGAGCTAGGAGTTTGTGACTTGGGCCCACACTTTTGCTTCTATTTATGGGCTTCCCTTTATAAATTTTCTAGGTGACATTGGAGCGCATCATTCTTCTCATGTTGGTGCCTGTTGGTAGCCCTTTCATCTTAGAAGCACTTCTCATAACTGTTAATGAGCCTTGAGATCTGGTTATATCCTTCAAGCTCATCGGTGTTCACTCTTTTCTCCTACCAAGGATAGTAGCGTGTATCACAAAATTGGTAATAATTACCAATCTCAGATCTAACCCGTTAAGATGGAGGCGATAGATAAATGATCGTTATGATCATCATGATTGTCGTGGTTTTGGGGATAACCTTTCGGGTCCCCATAAACGAGTTGCTGATGAACCTTTTGGTCATTGATAATTTGATGATCGTGGCTAGCTGAGTTAGATATCTCATAAAATTGGGTAGTGTCAAAGAACTCAGATCGTTCACGCAGATGACGCCACTTGTAGGGGTAATTTCCTATAAATATGGTATCCAATGCTCATATGCCAAATAAGAATATATATGAAAGATAATAGTGGAATCACACACACAACACAAGATGGACATAGTTTGACAATGTTCCTACATCCATGGGAATTAAGATTTTCTCTTTATTACTTTCTTGAACTCATCGGCAAAATTATAGTACTATTTGGCGATACAATATCACACGTCCCACTCGATTGGGAGTGGGTTGACATTTACAGAGAAGCTTAGGAGAGTCCTAATCTCTATCGATATTTATCCCTAAAAGTTTAGACATATCCTTCATGAACTTCTGCCGTTATAAATGATGGATATGTAGTAGTCTTTTTTGGTTTGGAATCTTAAATAAATTAGGGTGCAAGAAGCTCAGGCTCTCGTTCTTAGCACATACTAATGGAATTATGTGGTCCCCACCCCCCGCGCGTGTGTGTATATATACACTATGATGTTTTTTTGATTTTGGGAGTGTCATTTTTCGTTCATTGGGTTTTGTTTCTTCGATGGTAATTGTTTTTTATCTTCTTACGATATGTGACATGAATGTTTCGTTGGAAATATTTTTATGAGTTATGTGATTTTTTTCGTTTATAAAGTGTGATTTTGAACATTTTGCTACATGTCATTTCAACTATTGTTGTTTTTTTTCCCCTTTCGGTGGTAGTGTTAGTTTGAAATTTTCTTATATGAAATAAATTAGGTTGATATATACCCAATTATTTGGAGTTGTGTGAGTTTCTAAGAGTTTCCTTATCGAGACTTAATCAGAAAATTATCATAGGACATTCGAAATCCTCACATACATTTGTTAAATGTGAGTATGAGCATATCATATGTATATAGATTAACTCAATTCAGCTAAAAAATACCCCATGAATGGTATATTTACATGCCTAATTCATAAGAAACAAAGCCCACGATCGGTAAATCCATATGCTAAATAAATATGAAATACAATTCATAGTCTATTATATTAGCATACTTAATTAAGATGAATCATGGCCTTAATTATGAAATCAAATGTGCTTAGTAAATTGAAAAAAATCTAACAGTCCTAAAAAAATAGAGAAGCATCTCGATGAAAGTTGAGTGTAGATCGAGCGTGGAGTCGAGAGTTCATTCTCCAAGATTCATAACTTCAATGAATTGTCTTGGATTCTTAACAAGGATACTTTGAGAGTATGTGTGTAAAAACTCTTCTGAGTATTTTTATGAATTTTTAAATCGATAACATATGAAATGATTTGAAATAAACCTTGTATTCTTAAAATGATTTGGTATATACGAAGAATAATTAAAAAACAAAATTTGTATTCAAGCACGTGTATTATTTACGGGTCGGTGAGTTTTTAGAGAGTATAATCTCTAAATTGAATCTGAGAAGTACTTATTTGATACTGGTTGTTATCTCAAAACTGTGATAAACTTGCAGACCTAGAAGGCAATTGAGTATACATATAATACTCCGTAATTTTCATGCAATAATTAAATAGTGAATTTTATATGTGCCTGCAATAACATGTGATGTGATGTCACTAATTATAATTTCACATGTGTTGTGTTATGTATAGTTTAATATGACTTAATACACGGGAATGAATTAATAATTATTTAATAAATAAATAATTTAATAATAAATAATGATTTTTGGTACTTGTACAAATTAGAATATTAAGAAGTTGGTTTGATACTTTAGGTTGATGTTTGGGACATTTAGAATGTTGAATTCTGACTTAAAATAAAGATTTTTAATCCCCTTAGGCTAGTGTATTGTTTGGGGTAGACTCTAGACTATTAAGAAATGACTTTGGTTTTAATGGGTCAAGATTCATATGGGAGTTAACATAAATTTCGTGGTTAATAATATAAAATGGTTACTAGGGTTATTATAAATTATTTTAACACTTAAGAAAAGAAACCCTAGAGATAGAAGATGGAGGCTACTTGGAGAAGATGAAAAGAGGACAATTGGGCATTGTAGAATAGGAGAATTGTTTTTTTTTAATTAGAGATCATTTTACTTGAATTTGGAGGCAATTTTATTTAGTATACTAATATAATTGTTTTGGTGGTACAATATATTTATACATTGGATTATAAATCTAAACATAGAAATATTTGATTTAGATAATTAAACAATAAAGTTTTAGGATTTAATTTAATTTGTAAAATTTAGGTTTTCATCCATAAATGGAAATTGATGAAATTGGTCATGAATTTGGGACATATTGAATAGTTTGATGTTAAGGCTATGTTAGGATTGAATAAAAGACCTTTTATATTGCATGAATGAATTGGAAAATAGATTTTATAATGAAATTCAAACATAGGATTCTAGTTCTGAAAAATACTTCAAAATCCTTATATAAATTAGTGGAAGTGTAAGGTGAGAATTCCCCTATAGTGTACTCTTAGGCAAGCATGGTTTGATTAAACATAAGTCCAATATTTTTATATTTTTTTAAATTTTGAAATTGAACCTATAAACAAAATTAACCCAATTAAACTTAGCACCGATTTTAAACTTTTCTTATGGAAAACTAACTTACCAAGTTTTATCATTTTACCCTAAAGCATGTGTCCAAGGTGATGGAAGATAAAATAAATAAATCAATCCACAAGACATAGATGTATGAGGAAAACCACAAAGGAAAAAATCTCGGATGGCCTAGCCAACATATCACTATGATGCGTTTTTACAAAGTATAGATAGTAGACTTACATAATGACTCGATCCCCCACAAGCCTTGATGCTCTTCTATCTTTAACCATTCCTCCACATTGCAATGTAGGAGTCCACCCATGCAAGTTGTCACAGAACATGAGTCTACGCATGCCTCTATATCCACCTATGAGGCTCATCAGTCATCAAACATACCAATCAGCACACATAGAGGCCACTGCACAAAATAAATTCTCTCAAGATGAAAGGAACAAAATTTATTTCCTAAACTTAAGATCTCAAAGCATAGGAATTATGGAACATGGATCTTAAAACATAAAGGGTGAAACTTGGGTCTTGGAACTTTTGTAAATAGGTGTAGAAATATTTTTCACCAAGAGTCATTTAAAATTATGAGTCCAAAATGCCATAAATAATGTCTGCACTATTTTCGATGTAGAGGCTAGTTCATACAAAAACTAGGGTCATTCGAACGAGAATAACACCTCGTTTGAATGAAAACCTCAGTTCGTTCGAACGATAATGCAATCTCTTTTGAAACCGGCTTCTAACGAGAAGTCAATGTAAAGGAGTCCAACTTCATTATATGTTCATTTGATCCTTGTTCTAAGAAGAATGCAAAGTCGTTTGAACGAGATATAAAAATCGATCTAACGAATTGAAACTCGAAAAGTATTTTTCTTACAAAAATTAAAAAGTAGTTCCAAACATGCTTTAAATAAAAAACAAACACCCTTAAAATATTTCAAAAATTCATAATTAATACGCATTCATACCTCCGCAATCCGCGATAAATGTGAAGACAAACTTGGCACGATAAACACTGCACGACTTATCCAATCTTTGACACTTGGTCAGTACGTGTCCATTAAATATTGTCATAGTCTTATGGGATCACAAAGATACAGTCTATCCTATGACTCAAACGTTTTGTCTGGAATAATGCCAATTACATATAAATTGACTCTATTGGAATTTTATCTTCATAAATCTCCCTCTTTAGATATTCTAGGACAAAATCAATATAAAAATTCTATAGGTCATCAAGATGTCTAAAAATACTCATTCCCCAACCCCCAAAAGGAAAAAGAGTATAAACGCTCGACAAACATACAAACATGAGTAGCAGTGCTTTGCTTGAAAACTTTGTTGCATTGATGTAAACGTGTAATCCAACACACTTAACCACACCTTCAAATGCAAAGATAATATAACAAGAATAAATTTACAAATGAATAAACAGTTAACAATGTCGAAAATAATCTCAACCTAGGTAAGACATCTCCACCTAAGATAAAGATATCCAAATCATACAAAGGAAATATACCATGTCTCCCCCTTTTTGGTCAAGAATAGGTAAAGCAAGATAACATAAAAAATTACTACCCCAAAACCAAATCTCCCATATATGAAATATCAAAAGATACCATTTTAAAAAAAAAAATGATACCTTAATTTTAAACATAGGGAGAAGGGAATAAAGTATGCAACGGTGTAAAGTGCAATAAACACATAAAATGGAAACTCAAGCACAAATAATCCGAATCATATGATAAACATGGACTAAATGTAAACCGCAAAGACTCAAAAACACAATACCATAAATAATATATGAAAAATATACAAATGAAAATCGAACACACATATAAGTATAAATGACCACAAAACTCGACATAAAACACATGAGTTTTACATGTTAGAATAATATCGATGTTTTTAAACATGTGGAATGGAATGAACGGGCGTGAACTACATACAAATGAATTATGACCCAAATACTCAAATATTTTCAAGAAGTTCTAATTAATCGCACGACTTTATCAATCTAAGATTTAGCCTTAACTTACAAGTAAAATTGAACTTAATGAACAAACAAGCACAATGCACACAAGCCTGGAATGTTTATGATTCTACAAATCAATGGCTTCATGACATGAAAGGTATACCTAGGATTCATTATGCAAATCTATTGTTCTTCAACTAACGTCCTCAAAAGATAAACATATATAATATTTTTATTCTTTTATTTTCTTGATTCTTTTGGAGTTTTTTGTTTTGAACGATCACACAAACTAAACTATGTTGGCCTATTGGAATTGTTTTTGTTTTTATTGCACTTAATTTTTTTATTAGGCTCTTACCAACGGTGGCTTTCCCACAAAGGAGGTTTGTTCCTTTCGTAGCCCTTTCCACTGCACCCTCATATTTTTCACAACTAATCAAATAAAGTTCACGGGCAAAGGTTCTTACATGCACAAATTTCTCATAGTCACAAAAATATGTAGATGACAAAAGTTAGAGCTTTTTGAATGTTAAGTAAAGGTTGACCTTTCTTAATGTTCCTAGTTGACTCTCTCAAACATATGGTCTTGGCGTTAGTAGTGGGAGAAATACGATCATCGAAGACAATTCCACGTTTTTCATCTTTGATTTGGATTGTGCCTAACATTTTATCCAACTTTTCCGACCTAGCCTCCAAATCAAATTTGATATGACTCGAATATATCAATCTCTCCTCAAGCTCAATAATCCGAGACTTGAGTAAACGCTGAGATTACTCAAACTCTAGAATATTTTTCTTCATATCCTCCATCAAACCACGAAGGATATATCTATCCCCCCTCAACGTTCTTTAGCTTCTCTCGAAGAGTCCTCTCATGTGCCTTAAGTCCTCACTCAAAGCATTACCATCATTTCCTTTAGCACGTTATTTCAACTTAGATTCCAACTTTAAGTTAGCCTTCTTCACCTTTAAATTTTCTGCATATAATTCACAAAAGGCCACTTGTAGTTCACTCTCCTCCTCCTCTTATTCATCCTCACTTTCATCTCCACTCTTTCGACCCATGCTCACTTAGGATTCACAAACTATGGCCTCAAAAGTTTCATGAAAAGGAATATCTTCATGGGAACATTTCTCGTCAAATTCATAAAGTTTATCCCAATGGAAGAATCATATCCCTCTTCTGGATCAGTATCACTAAGGGTGGCATAAATGTTATTGTCTTCTTTCCCTCCTTGCTTAGTTTAGTGGGGCACTCAACTCCCTTATGGACATAACCCTCACAACCATAGCATCTCTTCGAATCATCCCTTTTAAAGTTCTCATTCCTATTCTTAAGCATGTTATCTCCCTTGTTGTTCTTAAGTTTCTCAAACCGTTTTGCATTTATGGATTTCTTTTAAGATTTAAAAAATTTCTTGAAATGTTTTGCCAATATGGACACGTCCTCGGAATCGACATCATACTCATTATTCGAAATAGGTGTTTACTCCTTTCGGGATTTCAAATCTATGACCTTTTATCTCTTCGTCACATTTTTGGATGTAAACATGTCAAGCTCATAAGTTTGTAAGTCATTTATAAGCTCTTTAATTTTCGTAGAGTCAAGAGTACCCAAAGAATTTAAAACGATCACCATTGGATTAAATATTGTAGGCAATGACCTTTAGATTTTCTTTATCACTCATTTGTTGGGTTTATTCTCTCCTAAGTTAAATAATGAGTTAACTATGTCGGATAATCTAACGTAGAACTTATCAAAAATCTCACTCTCCAACATTTTAATTGTTTCAAATTGAGTGGTGAGGTTTTGGAGTTTGAATCCTTAACAACACTATTTCCTTCATGGATGAATCAGAGTATATCCCAAGGCTCTTTTGACATCTCACACGTTATAATTTGGCAAAATTACTTTAGGGTGACAGAACAGAATATGGCATTTAAACCTTTAGAATTATATTTTGATAATTTATGCTTAGCCTCAATCCACGACTCCACAGGTTTTAAATTAATTACCTATCCATCTCTCGTGACTGGTGGTGACCACTCCTTAACAAAAGTTGACCACGCTCATTTATCTATAGCCTTAAGTGATAACTTCATGGCATTTTCCAATTAGCATAGTTCGACCCATGATACATAGGGTTCTAAGACCATCAAAACCCCTAAAATTAATGCCTAAAGACATGGGACTAAAAACACAAAAACTAAATGTTCTATCTCTCAAACCTTTTGAGAATGCCCCTATAGTGCACTCTAAGGCAATGATGGTTTGAATAAACACAATTTCAATATTTTTATATATTTTTCAAATTTTACAGATTGAACCTAAAAATGAAATTAACCCAATTAAACTTATCACTCATTTTAAACTTTTCTTGTGGGAAACTAATTTACCAAATTTTATCTTTTTACCCTAAACCATGCATCTAAGGTGATAAAAAAATCACTTTACGAGATACCTATGTATGAGGAAAACCACAAAAGGAAAAACGAGATACCTATGAGACAGTTTTACAAAGTATAAACAATAGACTTACACAACGACTAGATACCCTACTAGCCTTGACTCTCTTTGATTTTCATCCGCTCCTCTATAGTGCAATGTAGGAGTCCACCCATGAAAGATTCCACAGGACATGAGTCCATGTGCACCTCGGTGTCGATCGATGAGGCTCAACAACCATCAAACACAGCAATCAACATGCACAAAGTTAACCACACGAAACAAGTTCTCTTAAGATGAAATAAACAAACAAACTTAAAATATCAAATTATAGGAATTATATAACTTGTATATTGAAACATAAAAGGTGAAACTTAGGGCTTGGAACCTTTGTAAACAGTTTTTTGCCAAAATTCCTTAAAAATTATGAGTCCAAAATGCCTAAATTATTGTTTGCACGATTTTTTAGGTGACGACTCGTTTGAACAAAAACTAGGGTCGTTCTAACGAGAATAGCATCTCGCTATTTGAACAAAAACCTCATTTAATTCGAACGTGAATGAAATATCATTTGAAACCATCTTCTAATGAGATTCCAATGAGACGTCCCTATTAAGTAGTCTAACACAAAGTCATTCGAACGATATATAGAACTCATTTTAACAAACTGAAACTCAGAAAATAGTTCTCTTAAAAAATTAAAAAATAGTTCCAAACATGTTATAAGTCCAAAACAAGCACCTTTAAAATATTTTAAAGAACTTATATGCATTCATACCTGTGAGACCTTGGTAAACGTGGAGAGAAACTTGGCATGATAAACACGGCACGATATATCCTATCTTCCAAGCTTGGCCACTACGTCTTCATCAAACATCATCATAGTCTTATGGAATCACAAAGATACAGTATATCCTATGACTCAAACATTTTGTCTATAATAATTCTAATTGCATACAAATTGACTTGATTGAAAATTTGTCATTACATAAGGACATCATATAATTTCGTTTAGGGAATTTTTTAGGACAATTTAGGTCATTAATGAGGGTTCCGAATAGAGGGGTCATATCAGGGTCTAGGGTTGAAGAAAGAGCAAAATCTATAGTGTTTCATAGTTTCCCTATTCGAATGGTGAGAACGACAAGGTTTTAGGGTCGTGCACATGGATAGGGCAGAATTGGAAGTTTCTTTTAATTCAGTAAAGAAAAAATTATGAATTGAATTGGGAGACTTGGACTTTTTGGATACTAATCTAAGACCTTTAATCTTATATACGAAATCGCTTGGAAAGATAATAAGACTCATATCCTTATTGAAATGTAAATAACTGTATGGTACATTATATGCAATATATATTGATTATGTGTACATGTGAGATACATCCTAGAGGGGGGATTCTTATGGACTGTGTGATGACACCACTTCAGTACCTCGATAGAGAAGAATTATACCATGGGTTGTACGATGACGAGATCTACAATATTATAGTACCTTGGGTCGGGTGACGAAGCCACTTCGAAATCCCAATAGAGTGAGATGGCATTACCATAGGTTATGCGACGATGCTACTTCAGTACTATAGTATATAGACATGAGTTGTACCCTAGGCAGGGAGACGATGCCACATCAAAATCCTGAGAGAGAGAGAGAGAGAGAGAGAGAGAGAGAGAGAGAGAGACGGTATTACCTTAGGCTATGCAATGGTGCTATTTCAGTACTCCAGTAGTTAATTACATTATAATTGATATGGATAATACATATGTTGATATACACATAATTGTATGTTCTGTTAGATATATATATACTTGAGAACTGTAGAATAATTATTTTAAAAATATTCAATAAAGGGTGAATAATACGTAATCATAGGTTCACATGGGTCGAGGATTAGACTTACGTGATAATTAGGATTATTGGATTTGGGATAGCCTAAAAGTTACTAAATACGAGAAGAAGATGCATAATTATATTATATCCCATAATCAATTATATTATTGTACTACTTAGACTTGTTATTAATGTCTCAAATTAACATTTTTCAGGACTCAAATTAACATTTTTCAGGATATAGGCAGTTGTGTCGCGTCCGCCCTGAGATCATTTCAGTAGTTGGATTTACATTGATACAATTGTAATTACGAGATGGTACTAGTACTATTGTTTGGTTCGGTATTAGATTTATGTGGTTCACCTATGGTATACTTTAATTATTAATTTTATGCATTCAGTTTTATTACAATCATACTGGGAATGATATTCCAATTTTTTATTCCCATGTGTATGAATTATACCCGATCAATCTATTACAAAATTTTATAGGTTGTCACATTTGCTATCAAAGAATTTCGAGTTCTAGTTTTTAGGTATCTTGAATACGTTTATCACCTTTCCGCATTATGTTCTCTGATTAGTTTAGAGCTTTATCATTTACGATATGTATGCTGTAAGACGACGATCGTTTAGGAATTTTCATGGCATTATTCAAAATGAATGACTCGAAGAATACCGAGTGTATCAGGAGGGATCCTTGTTTGGATTTCCTCTGTGAGATGTCCCACGCATGAGGTCGACTTTGGTTGGGAGTTAGGTACTATTTGGTGTGACACCATTAGCAAGTACTTAGCGTATTGATCGATAAATGTTTTAATTACCATTTGTCGTGACATTAGAAGTATGATTTTGAAGACCTCATCAATGCGATCATGTGGTAGCCGGTTTGAGGAGGAATTCAACTATATTTCTCATTTTGCACCAAGAGAGATTGATACATAGGTGAAGAAGAATGTTCACGTTATTCTTTTCATTGAGAGAAAAATTTGTTTGAGTTGGAATATTCTTTACAAGGAGGGTTTGGTGAGTTTTAATGGGTAAATTATTAATCACCACTACGTTTAAATGGTGGGAGTTACCATTCCTACATTAATAGGTCCTCCACAACTATTTAAAGGATAAAGACTCATAATAGTGGGAAGATAAAGGCCAAATATGGCTCAAATGATTAGGGATAGTATAGCGTTAACCTGAGTAAGGTAGACCTCACCAGAATACGGAACCATATAGGAGGAGTATACCCTAAGGGGTTCTAAGAGTATAAAATATGAGATTTTACGGCAAGCGGAGCCAATAAAATTATGATCAGTGAGGTCAATGCTAATGAGAGGACGTCCAACTAGATAAGTTTTAGCAGAAATGATCGTAGAAGTAAAGTCAATAAGGCCACTTGTAGAGGCACTATTTAGATAGATCATTTGGAAGAAGGTGTTACACTTGTGATGAGTGAGACCACTTAGTTAGTAGAGACTTTAGAACGACCTATCTTTTTGGGAACACCACCAGGGGATGGGTACAATTACATGTATTGCTCATGCGCGTGAGTTTGACTTAGACATCAAGGAGTTGTCATTCCTTATTAGTGTGTGTCAATACTATTATGAGATGTATAGATATTATCATTTAATTTTGTTATATGAAGACACCCCAATGGATAGGGAGCAACTTTATATTGTGATTATATAGACGTAGCAATTTTTTAGTCTTCTTGAGGGTTCATTCGCTTTTTTATTTAGACATTTGGTCTTCTTATTCATATTATATAGCTTCCAGTAGTAGCTATATGTATTACGCTTATCTCGACTAGAGGGGATAGGTTTCCACGATTTCAATATTCGGCAAGGGATGTTTCTTAGAATTATGCACAGACCCGAGGTAGAGTTTAACACACACTTGTATTATGATAGATGTGACTTTGTATAAGAAGGTCACCATATGGTTAGACTCAATACCAATTGTTTGGGATTTTACAGTCCTATTAGATGAGGTAACAATATTACCACTAGTGATATACATAGACTTTGGTATAAATTTGGCATCATGGAATAGGCCCATGGTAAGGGCACCATACCAGAAGGATTCATTAGAAATGCAGGAGATGAGTAAGAAGGTTCATTAGTTTTTTAGCCAGGGTTAATATAGAGGAACACATATCCATGGTGAGCCCATGTTTTAATTGTGAAGAAGAAGGACAGTTCACCCCGATCATGTGTGGACTATCGGGAGTTAAACAATGTCACAATATGGAACACGTATTTTTTATTGTAAATTGATGACTTATTCAACCAGTGAAGAGTGCGTCATTTATTTTCAAGATTGACTTGTGCTCAAGGGATAACCAGTTACGTATTCGGGAAGGGGATATTTTGAAAACATATTTTAGTATGATATGGATCATATGAGTCTAGGCATGCCTCTCGGGTTAACCAATATGCCAGAAATGTTAATGGACATGATAAATTGGGTGTTTTCGATCATTCTTGGATCGATTTGTCATCGTATTTATTGATAAAATCCTAGTGGATGTTTGATAGAGGGAGGAGCATGTGAAACAATTATGATTAGTTTTACAGACACTATGGGAACGTAAGTTGTACGCTAGGATCTATAAGTGTGAGTTTTGATTTCGAGGAATACTATTCTTGGACCATGTCGTATCCAAGGCTAGGATTTTATTGAATACTGATAAGGTATCTGCATTTATGAATTAGGGCTATCCCCCATGCCACCTATAGAAGATAGGGTTCCTTAAGTTTATTAGGTTACTACATGAAGTTCATTCTGGGGTTATCGTAGATGGATGAGATAGTGATTCACCTCAACCTAAATGAGGTTTTGTTTCTTTGGAGCATAGATTATTAGAGAGAATTTAAAGATCTTAAGGAGAATCTTATCACCGTGCTCCCCCTTCTTTTACCACAAGGTGACATCTTATACTTAGTATATACAGGTGCATTACTCTAAAAATTAATAGGCGTGTTGATGAAAGATGAGAGTTCTATAGCTTATATTTATTTCGAAAGCTTAAGCCTCAGGAGGACAATTATCCCATTCAAGGTATAGATTTTCCAGATTTAATCTCTGTTCTTCTATAAGATGTACTTCGAGCATATATCTATAACTTCAAAGGGAGTTGACCAGGTCATGATGCAGAATAATTACTCATTAATGCATATCAATGGCATGTTAGATCATTTAAGGAGAAGTGTCTTGTTGTGATAGAATCTTTGTTGGTTCTAACGATGTTCGCTTGATCAAGCGGAAGAATTTATAGCCGGGGTGACCATTACACCCGATTTGTGGGTTAAAGTAGGTTCAAGATAAAATAGGGAACTTTAATAAGGGAAGGAATGGAAGTTTTAATGTGGAAGAGGCCATTTCTATGTTAACAAAGGTTGTACGAGACGGTCCTAAGCTATGGAAGGTAATCTTGCACAAGGAGAATGCTTCGTAGGTTACTTTACATTATAGAAATAAATGGGTGTACAGTAATTTGAGAAATTCGTAAGGGTGATGCGGTGAAGTAGTTATTGGTATAGTTTGTGCCGAGAAGGGTCTCCTACCAATAGAAAAGGTAGAGCATAGAAGAAATTAAAAGAGTTACAGGGTGCGATATCCTAATGTATACGTGGGAAAGTAGACCCAATGATTTTTGCTATGGTTCATGGGTTCCAAGGGGTCCATGGAATCAGTAAGATCATTTGAGTTAGACTTACCATGTTGATTAAGAATTAAGCGTTAACAAGTTATTGTGTGGAAATGTGTTTAGGTAACCTCGAGAAGAGTGGTGTTAATAATAGGGTGTATGAAGATTGTCAGAGGAGGTAAAAAAGCTTTTGTGACAAAAGAGACCATGGGTGGGATCTAAAGAGGTAGGTTAGATACTTTTGAAGACATTATCGAGGACAAATATTGTGAAGTCGGATTCCAAAGGGAAGTGACATGTCGATGGATGGGTTCTTTACTATACTAGTGGACAAGGTGGGGACGATATCATTTTACCACACCTTATCTCCCTCTATGAAGACATTAAGTTGATATGGGTGCATAACAGAGGAAGTCCTTGGGAGACAAGTTTAAATTTCAACGGTTAGTCTAGTTTTTGAGGGTTAGTGGAATGTGAGTTATGACAAGAGACCTTAGTGTATATTAGGCCATAAGACAAGTAAATTCTATAAGAGTATGAGGATGATACGGGACGAGATATTCTTATATTTTTTAGTAGGAATATAGTGAATTCAAATTTCGAGGAAGAAATTCCTTGTTTTAGGAGGAAAGAATGTAATAAGCCATAATTTTACTATATTAATTAAATAAAGAATTTATATGTGCCTATTTATATGAGCATGAAGTTACATGTGATATGATGTCACTAATTATAATTCTATATATGTTGTGTTATATGTAATTTATTTGAAATTGAAATATGGCTTAATGCATGGGAAAAAATTAATATTACTTAATAAATAAATAATTTAGAAATGAATAATAATTTTTTGGACTTATACAAATTAGAATTTTAAGAATTTTGTTTGATAACTTAGGTTGATGTTTGGCATTTAGAATGTTTATTAGGACTCAAATTATTGGGTTTTAATCCCATAAGATAGTATATCGTTTAGGCTAGGCGGTGGAGGAGGAGGAGGAAGAGGAAGAGGTGCGGGAGAACAAGGCGCAGGAGGACGAGGATGTGGACCTCGCTGCTTCTTCACCGTCACGTGCGTATTTCGATGATCCACTTCCTTATTTGGCTCCCTTCCCCAGACCATTGTCGACACTTGGTTGGCCGAGCGTGTTCATATTGGATGTATTTGATGTCCAGCGGATAGGGCGGGGGTTAAAGGACCCGAATATCATCGAGGGTGGAATAGTTCATGGACGTGCGCTTCAAGGGATCGAGTCCAAAGTGCTCGTCACGCATGTGATACCCGGGAAGGAGAACTCCCTATTGTGGTTGCGCGAACAATGCGGCACGATGTATATTAGTGGGTGTGTCAATTATTATATCGTGTGGCCAACTCACCTCCTCACATTTACCCAAGACATGTAGTAACATTATTTTTAAGTTTGTACATTTTAATTATATTTGGATTATATTGTCATGTATATTGTTTCTATTTTGAATATTTGGATTATATCGTTATGAATATATATTTGCACTATCTTGGGTATATTTGGATATATGATGTTTGAATAGGTACGACAAAACGTTGTTGTAACAGGTACAAATATACTGTTGGGCAGTGGCAGTGGTCATACTGCCCAGCATAATTTTTTTTAATTCTGCCCAGAATTGTCACGGTCATTGACCGTGATAATTTTTTTAAATATTATCACGGGTTAGTCACGGTTGTTAACCGTGACTAAACTTGTCACGGTCCATGACCTTGACACGACCGTGACAATTCTAACGAACTTGTCAAGGTCAATGACCGTTACACATTCGTGACAAAAAAATTTGTCTCGCCCATAATTGTCACGGTCATTGACCTTGACAAGTCCAATTTGTCAAGGTCAATGACCGCGATAATAGTGCAGATTTCGTGTAGTGACTTTAGACAATTTAGAAATGATTTTGGACTGAATGGGTCAAGATCCATATAGGAGTTAACCTAAATTTCTTGTTTATTAGCATATAAAAAGGGAGATTACGGTTATTAGAAATCATTTTAACTCTTGAGAAAGGAAACACTAGATAGAGAAGAGGGTGGCTACTTAGAGAAGAAGAAGATAAGATGACAGTTGGGAATTGGAGAAGAGGAGAATTATGGATTTTTAATTGGAGTTCATCCTACTTGAATTTGGAGGAAAGTATATTTAATATATTAATATAATTATTTTTGTATTAGAATATAGTTATACACAGGGTTCTTAATCTAAACATAGAAATAATTGATTTAGATAATTAAACAATAAAATTTTGGGATTTAATTTAATTCGTAAAAAATAGGGTTTCATCCAAATATAGAAATTGATGAAATTTGTCATGAATTTGGGAGATTTTGAATAGAATGATGCTAAGGTTATGCTATAGTTGTAGGATTGATTAAAAGCCCTTTTATATTACATGAATGAATTGGAAAAGTCTGGACATTAGAGTTAAATTTAAACCTAGAGTTCTAAATATGAAAAATACTTATAAATCCTTATATAAATCTAGTGGAATTGTAAGGATAACATATAATTTGGTTTGTGGAATTTTGTAGGAACATTTAAGGTATATTTTTTAGAAAAAAGGGAAAGGACCCTAAAATTTATTAAAACATGAGAAACAGCCTCTCTAGCGTGGCTTCAACAAATCTAAAGAAACATAGAACGATAAAATAATAAATTTGAGGGTTTATCTTAGCCCCATTACAAGTCTATGTATGAAATAAGAACATAATGGCATCACATCACATCCATTTTACAAGCTACTCTAACCACCCAAGAAGATCCTGGAAATTTATTTAAATTTTACCTATAGGAAGATCAATACCAACATTGGCTAGTTTATCAGCCACCATGTTAGACTCTCTATAACAATGTCTTAGAGAGTAGTTAAACTGAGTGAGAATCAACTTGATATCATTAACATGTTTTAAGAATTTCCAAGGAGGCTTCCAAGAGTTACCTATCACTTTCACTACCATCAAAGAGTCAAATTCAATTTGAACCTTATCAATCTTCAAATTTCAAACACAAATGGATTCCCATTTTTAAACCAAGAATCTCCATCTATGAATTAGTGGCAAACTAACCTGGATAAGCTAATCCAAACCTTAATTTACCTCTATCATTTCTTAAGATTCCTCCATAATTGCTAGCACCCGAATTTCCCTTCGATGCACCATCAACATTAATCTTATAAGATTGAAACAGAGGGGCCATCCATTTGATTATAGAATGAACTCTAGAAATATTTTTAAAGGATAAATGGAACATCTCTTTAATATTGAAATCCTCTACCGAACATTCATTTGAGAAAGAAAAACTTTGATACATATTTCATATCATGAAAATTGAATTTGAAATGATTTTTTGATGACTGAATTTGATTCCCTCAAACAACTTACTATTTATGGACTTCCAAACCTCACAACACACCACTATAGGGATTGACTTATAAAGGAATTTCTGATAGTCACTACTACCAGATCTGAACCACCAGCTTGTAAGATTTACTGACACGCTATTCTTATCCAATTTAATTCCCATTAGATTAGAAAAGAAGTCACATACTTGATTAACCTCTTAACACTCAAAGAATAAATTATTAGAAGATTTAGTCCTATTCAAATAGGACGGACATATCGATGACATCCTAATTCCTAATTTTTGGATGTTGTCATCAAGTGGAATGGAATTTCTGAGAATTTTCCACATGTTGATAGACAATTTCTTAGGAATATGAGGATCCCAGATTCAATCAGCTATTAAAGACTAAGAGTAATTACTATTAATAACCTTACATGCTGAAGAAAATGTGAATTCACCAGATATTAAAGCTTTCCAAATCCACTTGCCATCCAAGGATTCTTTGTTATATAGAGCCACTTCTTTAATCTTCCTCATATGTCGCCAAGATAGAGATCCCCCTTTTTGAAATTGAGACCAAGACTTGTACTTAGACCTTATATAATCATTCCATAAATAATTCTCTGCGTAGAATTTCTAAATCAACCCGATACTAGAAGCCTTAGCCATAGTATTAAAATCAGTGAAACCAAGACCACATGCTTGTTTAGACTTACAAAAGTCCTGCCACCATTTGGACCACTAGTGCTTCCAACCATCCACTTCAGTACCTCACCAAAAGAACCTGTTAAACATCTTGTGTAATCTATTAATCACTGCTTTAGGAGGGTGTTGGGAAGCAATCAGGTAAGTAGGAATAGAAGAAAGAACATGTTGAATGAGAGTGAGTTTTCCTCCACTTGACAACAACTTACTTTTCCAACCTTCAATTTTTTATCTAATAGAGTCAAATGGAGGGGCATATAAACAAACCTTATTTCTACCCTTGAATAGAAGAGAGCCTAGATATTTGATGGTTAAAGTTTTGAATGCTAGGCCTGTGCAATTTTGTACTGACTTCGTCCTTTGAATAAACATCTTTTGATCAATAATGATACTGCTTTTGCTCATATTAACTTTTTGCCCAGAGATAGCAAAATATTCTTCCATGGATCCCATTAAAGTTGTCAAGCTTCTTTATCACCTCCAGAAAAGACAATAACATCATCAGCAAAAGAAAGGTGAAATATGAGGGGGCTTCCACTTGGTAAATAAAAATGATTTATCTTCCCACTCCCCATAAGACTATTAAGGCCTCTACTAAGAACTTCAGCTTCCAGAATGAATAGGCTAGGGGAAATAAAATCCCCTTGTCTTAAACCTCTAGAAGACTTTAAAAAAAAAACTTTGAAACTCAATTAATGAGAATTGAAAACCAACAATTTGAGATAGACCTCCAAATCATATAAATTCATCTTTTACTAAAAGCAAATGACCTCAACACCTTGATTAGAAAAAACCAGTGCACTCTATCATATGCTTTCTCTATATCCATTTTGATAATGACGTTTCCTCCATAAATCTTCCTACTAATATTGTACACCATCTCTTTGGCTAAAAGCAATTGTCTTGAATATACCTTACTTTTACAAAACCACTTTGGTTAGGTGAAATAAGCATTGGAAGGTATTAACTAAGTCTATTGTTCAGAATCTTAGAGATGATTTTGTAGGAGTAATTGTACATGCTAATTGGCTTGTAGTCTGTACAGCCCTTTGGATGCTTATTCTTTGGGATTAGGACTATACTGTTACTAGACCAGCTTTGGGGAATATCATGACATATAAAAAAACAATTTATAGAAAAGAGTAAGTCATTTTTAATAATATTCCAGTAAGCTTTGTAAAACACCCCATCAAATCCATCTGGATGAGGATCAGCTTCAGAACTCATCTTGTTAATGGTTGTATGGACTTCACTCTCAGTCACATAGGCCTCTAGGACATCATTATTTTCCTCCTTAATCAAACTGGGGATGAAGTCATGTATTGAACTATCCTCCACTAGATGATCAACCTGCATCAAAGTTTTATAATAGTCAAGAATAATGTTAAAAATTGAATCTTCATCATCCACAGAAATGCCATTTGAGTCTTGAATTATCTTGATTCCCATTCTTTTATGCTTGTTTTTAACACTAGCATGGAAGAATTTGGTGGTAGCATCCCCAAGATTAAGCCATCTGGGTGAGGACTTTTGTTTCCATTACATCTCCTCTAGCTTCAAGGACTCAAGTAACTTAGCTTTGCCCAAATTAAGATTGGCCCTATTCTCCTCTTTTCTATCCAGATCATATAAATTATCCAAATGCAGGACCTCATCTTCCAAGTCTTTAACACCTTGGAAAACATCTTTGAATTTGTCTCTATTCCAAACTCTTAAATATCCTTTTAGCCTCTTTAATTTTTTACTAAACACATACATCCCATTGGCTTGGACTGCCTTCTTCCAAGAGTCACTAACCACCTTTTCAAACTGCTGATGAGTGGTACACATTGACTAAAACTTAAAAGTTTTAGGTTTAGAGTCCATACCAGGATTAATGGTCATGAGCAAAGGGGCGCAGTCAGAACTAGACCTGTTCCCGTGTTGGATAAAAGAATTTGGGAAATGATCTTCCCATATGATATTATAAAGACTTCTATCAAGTCTATCCAAAATTACCCCTTCTTCATCTCGATTATTACACCATGTGAATTTTAAGCCTTTATAGCCCAGGTCTCTAAGCCCACAATCATCTATAATTTGAATAAAGTCACCCACTTCTTCATAATCAACCTCATTTCCACTTACTTTCTCTGATTGGCTAGATACAACATTAAAATACCCTATTATAAAATGAGGTTTTGACTCGAAGCCAACTGAAATTCCCTTGATATCCTCCCAGATGTCTTTTTTCCTCCTTTGTACATTTGGCATACACTACTGTTAAACATGAGTCCAACTTGTACTGTTGATGATACACACTGATGGTTATTTATTGTTCAAAATTTGAAATGATACTGGCAATCATCTCAAATCTCCAAAATATCCATATCTTACCATTAACACTGTAGCAACAATCATCAAAGCCCCATTTAAATTTGAATCTACTAATTTTGTGAAAGTCAACTTTGGGCTCCAGCAAGGCAATAATAGGAGTTTTATGCAATTTCAATAACTTCTTTAATCTTCTATTTGCTGACTTTTTAGCAGCACCTCTTATGTTCTAACCAATCAGGCTTAACATTGAGAATTTAATAATGGGAATTTACTGTTACCTTTAGCATTTGATCTTGTGACTCTTTTCAGCATTGGATCAGTCAAAGTTGGGTTTTTTCTTTGAGGATGCTCTCCAACCTGTATCTTTGTACTGCTGTATACCTCTTACTTCTTGTTATCTTGAATCTTCTTTCTCAGGTACCTGCTAAAATTCTTCAGCTCTTCAATTAATGGGGTTGACTGTATGTCATCTTTCTCATCATCACAAATATAGAAACTTTTAGCAGCAGGGTTCTACTCATAGTCTGGCATAGGAGTTCCTTTAGGAGTTTGGGATGTCTGTTCACCCTCTTGACCCTTTGTTGAGTTAAGTCTTGATCGAATTTTAAGACTGAGATTTTGACCTGATATTTCCCCTTCCTCCTTTTCACTGTCCATATCAGTTTCCTCATCTAGCTCCTCAATACACGATTGATTCTCCGTAGTTAAGGATTGTTTAAATAGTTGGATTTGAGTTTCTTGGATTAGCATTGCATGTTCTTTAATATAGCCCTCCTTCTCAAAATCTGGCACTTGATTTTCTAAATTCTTCACCTACTCTTCTCTTTATAAAATTCTCTTTAGAGAAAATTCTTGTCTCACCTTTTGATTCACAACTTTCATTGGCCTCAAGAACGTACAATCTTCTTCATTATGACTTTTCTTGGAACAGTTCTTGCAGTACTTAGGCTTGTCTTCCACCACCACCTTTTACCTAAATCCTGAGTCACCACATACTATCCAGACCCACTTAGGGATTGGTTTTAAGAGGTCCACTTCAACGCACACCCTTGCGATGTTTGGTCTATTCATATCCATTGTTGATGCATCCATTTTTAAAGGAGATCCAATTAGCCGCGCAATTGAGAAAAAAATATGATTTGGAGAAAAAATGGATAGGAAGGTTGGGGAATGATATCCAAATTGGTGATATACTACTTTCCTTGTCTGGTCAAAAATTTGGGGTCCATTTAAAGATTCTCATCTGGAACTTTCCAATATACCAAGTATCTCGCAACCACATTCATGAGTAATCCTCTTAGGAGTGAAACCTAATCAAAATATGTTTATGGTCTAAAAGACCAATACTAAAAGACGTTTTGAGAGAAAATTTTTGGAACACCTGTCTTATTGTTTCCATGGAGGGCCTCCCATGAGAAAACTTCCCCACTAAGGAGCGTTTAAAAGGCTTCGATAGAATCTCAATATCATTCACAGAAAATAGCATTGATGGCTCACCTTTGAACAAAGTAGGAGTCTTTAGACCTAGGTCATGATTGATTGTTGATGTTTCAGCTACCACCGATGCAAAAGATCTGCTCCATGCTTTCTGAATGTTTGGCAGTTTGGTTTAACATGTGGAATATGAGTTTGGGCCGTCGTGCAAACCCTAATTAGGGTTAACGATATATATATATATATATATATATATATATATATATATAATGCTCTTGTGCGGACTAGTTCGCATTTTAAGAGCGCGGACCAGACATGTGTCATCTAACGGTGCCCCTAGAAATTATTACCTAAATTATAGGCACACTCTCTCTCTTTTCTAGGTTCACCGTGAGGTGACACATGTCTGATCCGCACTATTAAAATGCGGACTGGTCCGCACAAGAGCGGGACTATATATATATATATATATATATATATATATATATATATATATATATAACATAATTAACGGTTATCATTCAGCCACCGATGCAAGAAACGGACGCCTGATATTGATTTTAAAAAATGAAGAGTGCCCAACAACCAACACAGGTCGTATTGTACTCTCACTTCCCAATGCAACATCAAGTCAGCAAAAGTCATCAACTCTCACAAAGACACGATAGCCATTATTTTGAACACATTTTCAGAATTGATGCACATACTCTCTCTCTTCCTTAAGTTTGTTATCTCACTCAAACCCTTTCTCTCTCTTTTAGAAATCCTATATCTTCGTCATCCTCACGATCCCCTCTTCTATCAGACCCTTCTATATCAAACATGATATATGTTTTTTCTGCGATTTATCGCACAATAACTAATTGGTAAGGTTTTTGCAGATAAAAAAAAGGCGCAATAATCTTAATATCTCGCTAGATTTAAAAAAGGTGGAATACTCTCACTTCCGATCCGACCACTTCCATTCTTTTTGGGTTTTATTAAATCTCCCATTTCCATTTTTTTGTATTCATCCACTTATATCAAATGTATGAAATCTCCTTTTTTTTTGTTTAAATCGTATTTTTTTGCAGATCTGATTTTTAGATGCAACACAATTGAAGAATCCATCGCTACCATGGGTAAGATCTGATGAAACTGAGTTTTTTGTACACGAAAATTAGTATTCTTTTGGATATGAAACTGAGTTTTTCATTTTCATCTCACTATCAGAACGGTACACACTCTATCTAAAAGATTTAAGATATTGATTTTGGGTTTTTAGATTTTTTTTTGTAAGGGTTCGAAAACTTAGATTTTAATTTGTGCTTACATTTGGTAGAAATTAGGGTTTTATTTGCAATACTAATCTTTGTTCACGTTTTGATATTAAAGTGTACCTATGGAGTTTAATTTGAAATTTGGTTTAACTCTCTCTCACTGCCATTTCCATGTCAGAGTTTTCAAAATTTTTGGTATATTACAGTTGAATCTGGGTTATTTCTGTCCCTTTTTTCATGTCCAATATGGAGTTGCAAGTTATGAGGTACTCTCTCTCTCTCTCTCTCTCTCTCTCTCTCTCACACACACACACACACACACACACACAAACACAAATTGAATTAATTTTGCACAAGGAAGTTTTAGTTTTGTAATTTGTTAGACCAATGCAAGGCCTAGAATGCTTCTGCACAAGAAGTTTTAGTTATTTATTTGGTGTGATGTTTTAGTTACTTGATTATTATTTACTATACTTCTAGTTTCAATTTTTTTATTTTCCTTTAATTTTTATAATTATGTGCATTTCATGTTCGCATGAGTTTGTGATAAAAGTGAGTATTGTTGAGAAAATTTGTTAGTAAAGTATTTCCCCCGTTATCTAGAGGCTAAATTAAGGGAAACAATGGAGGTTTGCTGAGTTGATTATCAATGGGTGGGTTGTGAATTTTTATGATGATGAAAATGAAGATAATTTTTGGTGAAATGCTAAAACTGTATTTGCAATGATTTATATGGATTCATTTTATTTTTGTCATGTATGTAGAATATTTGAAATTATGTAGGCTATGGGAGCACATGGTGCAAATCAGAGCAAGCATCCCCCTTTTGAAACATAGGTTCACTATTATTTTTGCTGTTTTTAGGAGTTTACGATAATGGTTTATCTCGGTCTTTTAATATTTTTGTAGTCATGAATTGATGGATATTATTTATCGTGAAATTACCATAGTTCCATTGGTAGTTCCATATGTTTTCAAAATGTGAAAGGATTATTAGTGAGCAGGAGATACTTATATGTGTTGTTCTTTATATCCTCTGTTTGCAGGTACACACATATATGCACACACTGGAGAATAAACTACTTACTCCAGGTATATGTTTTGTTACTAATGGATATACTGATTCAAAATTGCTTTGCTAAATATTAATTAGTTTTGGTGATATATGAGATAGAGATGCTGATGATGCCTAAAAAATGAAGTTTTTCTAAGAAAAAAGAACCCTGATGCCAACAGCTGCAGCCAGGTATGAAAGTATGTAAGTAATTTTTAAAGTTTATGAAGCTGTTAAACTTGGTTGGTAACTTGCCACTAACATATTAAGAGTCTCTCCACTTCCGAACAGGTAGCCCAGAGAACTATGCCCTCCTCCAGCACTGACCCCACGACCCATTATTTCCGCTAAATGCTTTTTTTCTCGAATGGATCAATTTCAATTGCTATGGAAAAATACGATCCCATACAGGGTCTTTTACTAAGAAATGACCATTGCGTAAGAGGTTGTATGCGGTGCATAAATATTAATATTATTTTGGAAGAGATTAGTGACTTTGAGCAAAAGATTACTGGTTGTTATCATTGAAGGGTATTTTACTGTTTTGTACGAGTCTTTTAGTGTTTTAATTTTGGTTTTGTTAGATTTTATGCTACCAAAACTCACTTTGAAAACATTTCATTGTTTGTTTCTAAATATATATTTATTTCCTTCATATTGCGATCTTGGAAAGTAGATGTCAGTAGGACAACTGCAATAGGGAGGTTACCCCTGCAGTGTTACACTATCATATGATTTTCATTTTTTCGGTTGGGGAAAATCAACTAGCTAATGTTCGTTTAGTACACTGCATGCGACAATTGTTTACTAATCAACTATTTTTCTTAAAGGTGGAAGGCCTAAGTTTTATTATGAAGATGGATCGTATCCCGAATAGGTAACTACACTACATCATCGCAACATTGTCTAAGTTTAGGATCCTTAGTACTTCTTCTATCTTTTTCTTTTGCTTTCGATTTTCTCCTTCCCTGATGGTGATCAAATATTCTTATGTTGATTGGATTGGCCAGAAAAATAAAATAGATGCTGGTGAGATTTTTCGGCACTTTAATTTGTTAGAATTTTAATTTCAATTATATCAACTGTTTCGTTGAAATATGGGTTATATTTACAATTCTTGTAGTGCTCACGGAATATTATTTCATGCGGGGTTATGAAAAGAAGCGGTTTACTAAAGATGAATGACTTGAAGACCCTTCTCTCTACCATTATGCTATCTTCTGTGATAATGTTCTTGTTGCATCTGCTATTGTAAATTCAACAATGCTATATGCAAAGGATCCTGAAAAGCATGCTATCCATATAGTAACAGATAAGAGTGAATTTTGAAGCAATGAAAATATGGTTTGATGTCAACTCTCCTGCATGTTTAGCAATCCAAGTACAGAACATAGATGATTTTACATGGCAAAATTCTTCTTATTTTTATGTTCTACGCCAGCTTGAATCTTCCACACTTTTTTTTGCTTGTTAGTTATCTTCCACGTTTTTTTGAGTTTTTCGAATTACCGACATGTTTTTATGCTTTATAGGTTGTACTCACTCCGTTTCCTTAGTCCTTTTATAGGTCGTATGCTACTATTTTATATGTTGTATATTTTTGGAGTTAAGACATGATATATTACACTAATTTTTTATCCTTAATTTTCCAAGTTTCGTAATTTCGTGTCACTCATGGATAGCGCCATATATGGTTTTAGTATACATGAAAGTGAAGTAGAGATATACGATACTAATGAAGTTTAGTTTGAAATGGTTGAAGAAAATTGGTGACACAAATGAAGTTTAGTTTTGAAATGTAGTGACACAAATCCTGTATATGATCATTATTCAGATACAAAGGTTCAGAGAATGGATGGGTTTAAATTTGGCCTCGCATTTTCTTTGAAAGAATTGTTCTTTTTTAATCAAACCCATCATTCGCTATGTGACCGTCATCTCTCAATCTCTGGAGGTAGTGCTCAACTCTCCATCTTTAGGCCAAAGATTGATGATATTTCTCTCCTCACCATTAATAGCACCACCTTCAATCTGACCAAGTCTGGTGGGTATATGGTTACATTTGTTGGACGTCATTATGCTGGAAGATCTATCCCAATATTAGTTTCAGATAATACTCACATCATAACAAGTTTTACTCTAGTACTTGAATTGCAAAAAGGTTCTCCACAATTTGTACTAGAAAAGTCTGGCTTCAGCTCTTGCTCTGGGGATTGATCTGTTTGCCTCAACAACCAAGATTGTGACACACCATTCTCTAAGTGTAATGGAAATGGAGGATCTGTTGATTGAAACCTCAATGTATAGTTAACTTTCTCGAGGACAAGGACAGATAAGAATGACAATGTGCTCAACATATGGTATGAGGTCGCAAATCTTTGACAGTACTCCCTCTACGCCCTATATTCTAACATGCGTGGCATCTTTACCAGCTAATAGAACAACTCTTTATGAGCATAATATGACCAACAAATATGTATTGCCTTGATAAATCATGGTGTTTCCTGATATGCTTAATAAATATAAAGGCAATATTGTATTACTCTTACAAAAAAGTCTTATATGTGTAAATATATTATGTTTATTCGGGGTTTTAACTTGATACATTTATGTTTGTATCTTTTTTGGGTTCAAAGTCAATCAGGTTCTGCTATCTGTATTCTCTTTCCCTCTATTGTTCGAAATGTGAGATCTGAATGGGTACAAATAAATTATGGATGAATTCCATTGTCATGTTCCCTTTATCATGTTTTGCTATCCATTTTTTATTTATATTCTATCTATATTTTGCTATCTATTTTTTTATCACTGGGCATGTCCATGATTTTTGTCGAATCTACATCATATTGCTGAATGTAATTGTCTAATATGAATATTTAATAATTTTGATTTCAGCGGTAGAATTTGTTGAACTTACAAAATTCGGTTATTTTCATATTTTTTTTACATGCTTTTTTTATTTACACGCTTTTTTTTTGCCGTTTTTCTTTGGATATTTTTTTGTTTTGCGATTTCGTATTTTGGAAATTCTTGTCGTGCCTTCAGGCACGGGCATTCCGCTAGTGCATACATACATATATATATATATATATATATATATAGAGAGAGAGAGAGAGAGAGAGAGAGAGAGAGAGATTCATCCATGTTCTTGTGAACATACCACTTTAGGACGAACCACGTAGACCCCTAAATTTAAGTTATATATAGGTACTAAAACCTTGAATTAGGTCGTTAATGGTGGTTTTAGATAGAAGGGTTGTATCAGGGGCTAGAGGTTGAGGAAAGATTGAAATCTATAGAGTTTCATGGCTTCTCCGTTCGAATGGCTACAATTATTATTCATGCGAATGGACCATGCGAACGGGGCATGCAAATAGAACGGTTTTAAGGTCGTGCACATGACCAAGGCATAATTGTTAGTTTCTTTTAATTTTGTAAAAAAGAAGCTATGAATTGAATTGGGAGATTCAGACATTTTAGATATTAATATAAGACCTTTAATCTTATATACGAAATTACTTGGGAAGATAAAAGGACCCTTATCCTTCTTGAAATGTAAATAACTGTATAGTACATTATATGAGACATATATTGATTATGTGTAAATGTGAAATATATCATATAGGGTTCATTCCTATTGACCGTGCAACGAATACATGTCGGTACACTGGTAGAGACGGGTTATACCCTAAGTCGTATGACGATGAGAACTATAATATTATAGTACCATGGGTTGGGCAATGGAGCCACATCGGAATCCCGATAGAGAGAGACGGGATTACCCTAGGTCGGGCGATGATGCTACTTCGATACTCTGGTAGATAAACATGAGTTGTACTGTGGGTCGGGCGATGACGCCACTTTGAAATCCCGAGAGAGCGAGATGGGATTACCCTGGGTCGTATAATGGCCCAACTTTGGTACTCTAGTAGTTAATTGTATAATAATTAATATGAATAATACATATGTTAATATATACATAGTGGTGTGTTTTGTTAGATATGTATACTTGAGAAGTGTAGAATAATTATTTGTGAATATTCAATGAAAGATGAATAATACATAATCATGGGTTCATTTGGGTTAGGCATTGTACTTACCTTATATCTAGGACAGTTGGGTTTGGGATAGACTAAAAGTTACTAAAATACGAGAAAATGTATAATTATATTGTAGCCCACAATTAATTATATTATTATACTACTTAGACTTGCTTTTAACGTCTCCTATTAACATTTTTCAGGACATAGGCAGTTGTGTCGAATCTTTCGTGAGATCATTTCAGAAAGCTGGATTTACGTTTATACATTTGTAGTTATGTGATTGTACTTGTATTGTTAGTTGGTTCGGTATCAGAGTTATGTAATTCACCTATGGTATGTTTCAGTTATTTATTTTATGCATTTATTTTTATTACAGTCATGCTTAGAATGATATTTAATTTTTTTTATTCCCACGAGTTTTTATTAGACCTGGTCAATCTATTATAAAATTTTATGGGGTGCCACACATTGGTTTACCACCTACTCAAGCGATCAATTTTTTTATAGACTTGGATATAGGCCTCAAGCCGATTACCAAGGCACCATGAAATTTTTAAACAAAATATTTGTACAGGATCTTTAAACTATCTTAAATCATCTCCATCGAGTTTAGTTATAAAATTACACACACACACACACACACACACACACACACACACACGCACACATATATATATATCCTTAAAGCCCTAATAACATACATCAAATTAGTGTTATGACTTAAAGCCCTTTTAATTACTCTCGAAAATCTTAAATAATCAAAGAAATTTGAGAGACTTACCCATTTTAATCTTCCTTCATGACTAAGTTAAGCAAAATCTACGTTATTGTTCATAAAATGAAACCGTATTTCAATCGACATAGCTTAAGCATAGACGGAGATGAGAGGATTGATTAATTCGATGAGTTGTATAAATGGGTGGCTATAGGTTTTTATGTATAAATGAGGTTCAATAGAGTCTGTTTTCAATGCCTAGGAGCTTGGGGAAAATGATAGCATTCAATATTGACAAAATTTGTCTATTTTAGGCCGCAAGGTAAGAAGATAAGAATCAGTGAATCCAAACCGTAATTTAAAAGAAATTAATGAATCCGAATCACAAACGACCCACTAAATAATGGTACGTGCTATTTCTAAATATACTAGCTTGCAGGTCACGCATTGCATGGCGGTGAAATGTTATTTTTTGAAGACTCACATTGTGAAAGAGAATATAATCAAGGCATGTTGAAAACATATTTCACATATTAGAATGAACACCTTTATTTAAGGCGTTATTTATACACCAAAAAAATCACTAACAAAGTGAGGTTGTTGTTGACCTTGAACATGTCTTGGAGCACCCCTAACTGTTCCTTAGTTGAACTAAGATTTTTCCCTTCGCACACACAGGATAAAGTACTATTATCTTCCTTAATCCACCATTTGTGCTATTGGTAAATTCATATCGATGCGTTTCATATGGTGTTAAATTAAAATCGTCAAATAAATAAAAGTAGTGAGTGAAAGGGTTATATATAAAGCAAAAAAGGATTAAAATAATGGTTTGAACTTACTCCATTTAAACTTATATACATGAACCTCCTAATACATAAAGTAACTAAATGCATGTATTGACCAAATACATATGTGTCTGTAAGGAAATTTTTGTCCATTGTCAATATGTTGGTCATACGTCATTACACCGTTGAAGAAATTCAAGATCGCATCTACATCAATGGATCCGAATATCAAAGCATCTTCAACATCATAACCTCTGCGAGAATGAACTTGGTAAAGTTTTGTTTTTAAGTCCCTTAAAGTTTAATACTTAGTATTGGGAAATTTTTATAAAATGATTTTTTATAAAAATCAGAAGTAAGTTTTTTCAAGAAAAATAAGGCTTTTAAAAGACTTTTTATTTTCTGATAAAACGGACCGGTCCGCCCCTTCTAAAAACGAACCGATCCGCCTACCTACCGGACGGCTCCGCTTTGCATTAGAAACAGTGAACCCCGGATCGAAGTTGAATCGAAGAGCCCCTTTGAAAAAATGAACCGATCCGAGGTCGGACCGATCTGCCTCCATAGCGGACCGATCCGTTTCTGATAAATTCGAACAGTTTCGTGAGATGTTTTACCACCGACTCATATTTCTTATATATATTTCTTTTTCGGTGGCGTATTTTTCAAGTATTTGAGAAAACGTTTCTAAGAGTTCAAACACAACAAGACTTCGATTTTTGATGTGCCAAACATCTTTTTGATTCACACACAAAAATCCCAATTACTTTTGTGAATCTTTTGGAAACCTAGAACACAAGCTTTGCTATTGTTCAACCTTTGTGGGGAGATCTTTGCAACCGAGGGTTGTGTGTCATTGTTGAGGGAGTCTCTACAAAGTGTTATGGTTGCGTGTCATTGAGGAGAGTTGCGGTTATTCCTTTATTGTTTGGGTTGCGAGTCCTTGGAGGGTGCTGCGTGTATTCTCTTGCTGAGTTCAAGACTGTGTGTCTTTGTGGGTTGGCTGCGCGTTGATCCATTGCAGATTTCTCTATGTAATTGTAAGTTGCGATTTATATATTCATAGTGAAATAAAGGTTTTAGCCGGAAGTTTTTTTTCCTGAAATCTGTGTCTCAGCATATTTTTATGTCACATGCTTTCTTTATTTATGGGTTAACACACGCACCTTAGATGCATGTTTAGGGGATGAATTAAATAAAGGTTGATGGAAACTTGCGAATTTAATTTAATCAAGTATCACACAGTCGCACTTTTCAGTGTCTACATATATGAACAACTAAATGTATGTATTGATAAAATAAATATGTGTCTACATTAATCTAGATAATACAAAATTAATAAATGTCTAACACATTAATGAAGTTTTCACGTATCGTCGAATGGGCGCGAAAAATGTCGATTATGAGTTTTGATGACAACTTTATATATAGAGAGAGACAAATTATTTTATCAATTTTTGCATAGGTAGGTTGATCTACTTAAGATTGATTTTTAAAAACCAATTTAGTATAATCTAGGGTAAATGCAAATTCTACCATGTGGTTTGGGGTTAGTTTGATACTCGGATCTATTCCTTTAACTATTTAAATTGAAGGTTAACTTTTGTAATTTTTTGTAATGCTAAACCTAGTCAAAACTCTATTAAAAAGTTGACGGAATGAGTGAGCCGGCATAGAATATGTCATCCTATTAGAAAAATTTATTAATGTGACCAATAAATGGATTTTAAGCTAAAAAGTTAACGGAATGAGTGGGCAAACATCCAAATACCCATCCACCCCTTTTCCCAACACTACATCTATTTCTCTTTTATATTTTATCTTTTACACTTCTCTATCCCCACACCTCCCCCTCTCCCTCTCTCTCATGCTCCCACAAAGTTTTAGTTTTAATGGAAAAATTTATTTCACGAATAAAAAAATTAATTTAATTACAATAAAAAGTATAATTTTATTCATAAAAAGTGGGAAAACATTTTATTGTTATTTAATTCGTGTTAATATTTATAAAAACAATTTTTTAGTTTCAAAAAACATAATTTAGACTATTTTTTTACAAATAAAAAGTGAAATTTTTAATTCAATTTAAAAATGGATTTTAGCCTTTTTTATTTAAAAATGGATTTTCTCTTTTAAATTTTTTTATATATAAATTTTTATTTAAAAATTGTTTATGACTTTTTTTCCTTATAAAATAAAGTTTCTTATTTAATAAAAATATTTTATTATGAAAAAAAAGATTTAAAAAAAGAGGATATTAACATTGATTTTTTTTTAAATTATAAAATAAATTTTTGAAAAAATATAAAAAATAAAAGTTATAAAAATGTTTCATAAAAAGCCCACTTTTTTGTTTATAAAAAAATTAATTAAAAGTTCTAAAAAAATGATTCATAAAAATGGAGATAAAAAAACGTTTTGTAAAAAGGTATATTTTTTTATTAAAAAAAAGTCTTCTATTTCTAAAAAATATAAATAAAACTATTTAACAAAAACAAATTATGAAAAACGGTATATAAAAAGGTTATTCAAAATAATTTATATAAAAAATTAAAAAATGTTACCAAAAGAGTGAGTTTTTTATTAATAATTTTTTTTTATTAATAAACAGATATTTTTTTCCAAAAGGCAAGTGCAAAAAACTATTTTATAAAAATCTATTAAAAAATACTCTTGTGTAAAATATTAGAAAAAAATGTTGTAAAAGCATGTTTTCTAAAGGTAGCCTTTAATTTCTAAAAAAAATATAAAAGAAAACTTTTTTTAAAAAAAATTATGAAAGAGGTTTAATTGTAAAATAAAAATGTGTGTCATCAATTCTGTTATTAACATTTCTTCCTTAAAAAATATTTTTTTTCCTTGGTTTTATTAATAGAATAGTGAAAAAGGAGGTTCTTACGAATAACATACAATTTTTGAAATAAATAACATAAATTTAAAAAATAGAAAACAATTAAAAATACCTAAAGTTTTTATATATTTGAAAAAAACTGTTGCAATAATTCAATCAATACATACATTTTAATGTAATGTAATCATTAATGTTAAATAATTATTAATGTAATTCTACCAATACATACAATTTAATGTAATGTAATATGTTGTTAATGTAAACAATAATGGTAAAGAACTTATTTAATTTATGACATCAAAAAGAACGATTACAGCATTTCTAACGATTTTTTAACTTTTTTTAAAAAATAATATGTTATTAATGTAAATAGTAACATTAAAAATAATTTTTTACGTAATGTAAATATTAACGTTAAAAAATCCATTACATTTAAAAGTTGAGTGTTTTAAGAATAAATTACAACTATGCCCCCTAAACTATTTTCAAATCTCAATTTACACCATTAATGTTTTTTTATCTCAATTCACTCCTTGAATTATTGAAAAATTTTAAAATGCCCCTCCAGTCAGCTTTCGTTAAATTTTTTTACAAAAGTAAAAATATCACTTTTAAATATAGGTGATTTTACCAAATACTCCTTATTAGCCTTTGTTTCAACTGAGTTTACAAATATCACTCAAAATTTAATTTTGTTTTTAATCATCCACATTATCCAACGGGGCCTCCTCCCCCACTCTCCTATTAACCCTCCTATTTCTACTCTTAAACCCTATCGGCTCAACACAATAACTCAGTATGGCCATCAAAACACCCTGAAACTGATCTCGAGGCTAAATCAGAAACAAAACCACTAGAATCCTGATGTCATCATCCTGAACAAAATAAACTTTGGTTAGTAAATCTATGAAGTCATCTCCAACTCAGAGTTAACACCACCACCGTTGACAATCTCCTTCCAAGACCACATCAAACATCTTGATACATTATCTGGATATGAGTTCATGATAAAAAAAAGCATTCGTGTCACCGAAGATGATGTAACACCCCGCATTTTTAGAACAAAATAAAAATTAGTAGGAATTAAATTAAATCGTGAATAAAATAATTAATTATTATTTCACGTTCTATGAGATTGACTTCGTATGTCAAATAATTTATGTAGAAAATAATTGCATGTGTATTTAATAATTGATATACGATGTGTGACATAATTGAAAAATGTCCACATTGAGTAAAAATTAATTGCGACGCGTTCCAACAGATTTTTTGAACTCATTTAGGTGATTTAGACCTTTAGAAATGGTCCCGTAGTATATGTACATAAGTTTGGAGGTTATTGGGATATTTTGGTTATCGATTCGGGCCCATTTGGGAGTCCAAAAATGGGACTTCAGGCCTAACTCAACAATTGGATTAGCATAAGTTAAGAAGGGATATTAAGAAACTCCACACACTTAACAAAACCTAAATCCAGTAGTTAGAGGATTTTAAAGGCTAAAGGGGAGAGGAGGCTAAAGATCCGAGGAGAAAAACTCAAGGAGGAGGCTAAGGAATTCAACTAAGAACATTCAACCAATCTATTTAGGCAAGAATTTTCTTTCTTAATTTAAATATCCAATTTATTTATTAATTCATTATATTACTCTTCCATGAAATTTTCGGATTTTAATATGAGATCTGGGGAGAGAATTGCAAGGTTTAATTACATGTATATAGAGGATATAAATGTGAATTGTGGTAGTTTAAATCGAGAAATTAGGATGATGTTAACCTTGAATTGAATCTTGGCACTCATGTTATATGATTTTCATTTGATGATTATCATTCATATGTAGAGCCTTAAGAATTGAGTAGGGAGATGGAATCAAGATAGGGTTGGATGAACTCAAATGTTGGGTTAATTTTGTGGGATTTTGGGGCATAATCTTGTGTTGATTGGTGTAAGTGATCATTTATACAGTATTAGTTAATCATGGAGAACCTATATTAATGGAAATAAAGATGGGTAAAGTATTTTGATGGAAGTTGGGTTTCAAAACATGAATCCCACAATGAAAAGTAGGCAAAAATCTAGGTTTCTGCACTGTTTCTGTTAATCTCATTTGAACGTCATTAGAACCTCATTCAAACCAAGGGGCTTTCCTATTCGACGAAGTTGGTATGCGTTCGAATGTCCCTTGCGTTCAGGTCATGCAGCTAGATCTTTTCGTTATGAACGCATGCCTGCCATTTTCATATTGTTTTTGACTTTTTTGAATTAGTTATGAATTTTCTATGCAAGGGCATCCGAGGCCAAAATCTTTAATTACTAATTTCGGGAATGGGCTTAATTTTAGGCATGATTGTGTTTAGATTGGTTATAATACCTTGTTGACGTACTCTCTTGATTAATATGAATTCATAGTTGATGAAATTCAATTATGGTTTCGCTCGAACGATTGTTTTAGGTTTGGATCAGTTCAGGACTGGGGAAACGCCCTGGTAATATTTATGAACTCATACGAATATGTGGGAGGTTACCCAAGTTGAGCATATATTTTATGCAAAATTGATTTGTGCCACTATTTTAGTACTTTGAAAATTTATAGTTAACTATATGGTTAATTTTAAGGCAAAAATATTAATGGGAAGTAAATCAGACTTTTGGGGTAATTATAAGATTAATTATCTATACATATTATGTGTTATAAATATGTATTTATGTAATTGTGTGAACATACCCATGTTCTTGGAAGGCCTATCGGTTGGAGTTGTGTACATATTGGGACCATAGAATGCATCGACACAAGTGGGCTACGCATTGTATAGATCATTATTATAGGTACTACGTAGTAGAGCCACTTATGAGGATGAATGTGTAGATGCTAGGGTCCATTGTCACTGTCGGGGGTATGGATCGTGCAACGGTGTACTGCTTAGGGACCACCCCACTTGTATTTATTTTGTCATGTCCATTTGGATACAGGACTCCTCTAGACTTACCGATAGAGTATGAACATGACATTGGAGGTAGACGCCTTTATGTGTCGTATATATATATATCCACACTCCTATAAATTAATTGAGATTAATTAATTAGTCTAATGACGTAGACAATGAATTAGGAACCCAGTGCTATGTGAATACATGATATATGGTTGTGTTGCTTTTGTGGGTAATATATTAGGGCTAGTCTAGGAAACGAGAATAGATGTATAAATAATTAATTGCGGTACATGAGTTATGTTAGATTGCGTCAGGTGTTAATTACTGTTATGGTTATCAATCGTTCACGAGGGGGACTTGGGTTTTAATGCATATAGTATTGGATTTAGGTGAGGGTTAAGGTACTTAACGCAAGTGAGTGACAATTAGGATTACATACATTGAATTAATTATATTATTCAACTTTAATGCAGTAAGTTAATTCTTGTAACTCTAAGGCACTAACCCAAATTATAAATGTATTCTCCCCCAGGTGGACCTAGATGGGGATATCATAATTATTGAGAGATTATCCTTGCAGTCTCACCTTGCTTATCGGAGTTCAGATTGTTGATTCTAGATTATGTTGCTTCCCTATTTCATTATTAGTACTTTTGGAATTATTCTATGGGTATAAGCCTGAAGTCTATTTTATTTAAGTCGGTTTGAGATACTTATGATCATGTTGGGTTTTTATTTATATTATATGGATGTTGGGATTATCATTATCTTGGTTATTAATTTAAATACAGTTTTAATTTGAATGTAGATTGCGAATAAATATTTTTATATGGTTTGACGTTGAGAATGATATAAATTGTCAAGCAAGTCCAATCTTCTGTGTATGGCCAACCTTTACGTGCAAAAATAGGGGTCGTTATAGTTGGTATCAGAGCATCCAGGTTCCAGTGTTCATTGCGATCTGCTTTGCGCCCTTTGATGTATAGGTCCTTGTATTTAGGAATCATTACGTTCTTGTGATCGTCTACTAATAGAACCTCGTTTGCTTTCAGATGGAAAATGGTAGGAGAGGCAAACCACGACGTGTTTCCGCATCGACTGCAAATGAGGGGACTTAACAGGATCCACAGCCACACCCACAGCTGCCACCAGCCCCACCCGTGGTTGATCCCATAGAGATTGTTATTTTTAACTCAGGTTGTCGCCACAACAATGGCCATTATGTTGTAACATTTCCATCCGCTATGGCCACATAACCACCACAACCACCATAGAGGGTGGTGCAACCAGTACAGACACCTGGTTCGATATGAGATAGAGATAGGGAGTTCTTCACTAAAGGCCACAAATCAGAGTTTATTGGCAATTTCGACATTCTAGTGGCTAATTAGTGGAAAAAGGATAGTTAGTGTCACTAACAGATAGTAGAATGTATGCCAGTTTAAAAACTTATGTTAGTCTCATTTTGATTAGTTACGGCAGCATTACAGTGGTGGGAGTCTATCACCTCGGTTGAGGATAAAGATAGTTTGACGATCAATGAATCTGGAAAAAATTTGAGGAGATGTATTTTCCATAGGCAATGAAGTCTAAGATGAGGAGAAAATTCATGGACCTTAATAAGGAAGGTCACACAGTTTCATAGTAAGAAAAAAAGTTTACCGCACTGTCCTATTTTGCTGGGGACGAGGTAAACACTAAGGAGATGAAGTTAGAGAAATTTGTTTCGGGGATAGCCTGAGACATTAGGTAGTTATTAATGGGGAATCTGTCGTTCACCACGTCTAATCATATGGTGGCCACAGCTTTACTGCATTACCGGGATCATAAGGCATTCTAGAAAAATAAGGGAGAGAAGAGACACAACTCTGAGACGTCAAACTAGCAGCGTAAGACGAATGGGAGTAACATCTAGGGGATATATCATTTTAGGGGTCTAGAGTTTACTTATCAGAATAAGAGATTTTGAGGTTTCGATGATCGGAACAGTGAATCCCAACAGGGCTAGCAGGACCAACAACAGAGAGGCCACCAGGGCCAATGGCAGCATAGGTAAGACCAATCAGGGAAAAAACTAGGTAGGCATCAGTTCCAGGGAAATTATTATGTTTATGGTGAGAAGGGACATTTTCCAGGAAGTCCCCTTAGGTAAATCAGGTAGCACATGAGCTAGGGGGACATCGAGGGCACAAAGTACCTCAGAGGCACCGTCAGCTATTATTGACCCAGTTAGTGGTGATAGTGCCAGCCTTATTATCGCTGCCAGCTGTAACAACCCCCATTTTCTCACGTAAAGGCTGGCTAGACACAATACGCCGAAGATGGGGCTTGTCGGTCAATTAATACCATTCTCAGCACAGCGTAACATAAATATGGTAATTTAAAAGCCAATAATTTAAAACTTTATAAATATAACTCTGACAATAATTAAAACCAAACCAACACTAACTGGAGAATAATCTAACTACAAGTAATATAACAAACTCCAATATAATATAAATAACTGAATAAATTTTGGGCTTATGCACTTACAATGCTTCCAAATAAAATAACTAAACTTTGGCAGAAAAGCACCTAAGCTAGAGTCCACAATCCAGAAGGGTGTTAAGCACTGAGAGATCACAAGGTTGGTACAACAACAATCCTACTATCCCTGTCTAGAAATAACCTGGGGGGGGGGGGGAGAATATTTAGAATTTGGGTCAGAGCCCAAGGTGTATAAGAATTAACTTAATTAATTTATGATGCAATAATACAGTTGATGCAAAATAAGTATTCCCCCCTTTTTGACACTCACATGCGTATAACACCTCACCTCTCATCTAAGTGTGACATATCTCACATCCCAAAGTCCACATATAACAACTACAACTACGTGCCAATTTTATACAATGAGTGTAATACCCCGTATTTCTGAATATTCCAAATATTCCATTTAATTAGATTGGAGAATTAAATGAGAAAATATCGTCTTGATTTAAATTACGTAAGAGTAGTAATTTAAAAAGTTTTATTTAAAATTGTAAGTATGGTATATTAATCGGAAGATAGATACCGGTATATATTGCATCATTTTATTTACTTAGTGCGAGTGGTAAATAGTTACTTAACGCGTGTAGACCGTGTTGTGGTGAGAACGAGTAATATTTTTTAAGTGACTCAAATGATAATTTATAGGTCACCAATGAGTCCGGAAGGGTCAAATTAGTCAAAATAGTATACCCGGGGGTACTAGTTGAGTCCCGCGGCAATTTTGGACTAAACCGAGACCGTTCAGGGGCGTTTCGGTCTTTTAACATAAGAGGGTATGGAGACCTACGAAATTGAGAGTTTTATATCAGCCGTATGATAGATGAATTAGGGTTAGAACACCCATGACAACACCAATACCATTAGAGAGAGGAGAGGCACCACTTTCTAAAGCAAAAAGAAGATTTGGGAAGGATTCAAAGGGGTTTCTACCATCAACTTGTTGGGGAAGAAGGATTGAAGGATGAAGATCATCAATCATCAATAAGAACCACGAAATCAGACCCTACTGATCATAAGGCAAGTGTTTATTGCAAAAATTTATAAAGTTATAATACCCATGTGTAGGGTTTTTGAATAGTTTTGTTTAAATCAATATTTTGATTGGAGAAAGATGATAATTATGCATGTTGGGATAGGAATCGCATGTAGAATGATTTAAACTATGTAGAGGATTAATATTCAGATTAGACTTGATGATTTTCGGAATAAAAATCTGGATTTTGAATGATAATATGGGAAGAACACCATAACTAGGGTTTCAAGAAATTCTGGGTTTTAATTCATTATTTCTTTAAAGTAATTGGAGTTTTGATGTAATTGACACGTTAGAAACTGTCCTAGTATATGTGGTAATATGTTAGGATCATTGGGTAAAAGTTTGGTGGACAATAATGGAGTTTGAAAATTTGTTAATGGAGGAGAGGATCAACGAAGAAGACAGACTGCGTCTGTCCCTGTTCGATCGATCGATCGATCTTGAACTATCGATCGATCGACTATGTCGATCGATCGAACCCAGACGTTGATCGATCGACGCAAGCTGTTTTCCGGAAAATTTTCAGTTTAATCCTTCGTTGAGTTCGGGAATGAATGAGTATTCTAGGATTTACATTATACTTATATGGGAGTAAGAATAAGACCAGTAGGTATATTGTTGAGGTCCAATAAGGCCATTGGGTGTAGGGCTTGGATTATGGACCGAGGAGAATAATCCGATTTAGTAGAATATCGGGGACTTCGGAAATTGAGTTATGGGGCGAAGTAAATTCAATTTAAGTAATAGACCAGTAGGGTAAGCAATAACTACTGAAATTATATGTAAGGGGTAACTAGGACCCTTAGAGTTGTGTGTATACTGAAATAAATACGATTAATGAGATATAAAGTAAAGCGAATATTGTACGGTAAATATATGAGATTAAAATATTACGTACATATATGATTAATAGGTTGGGCGTGTACCTACTGAATTATGTGATCTTTTAGGTAGAGAGATTTTACCTAAATTAATTATGTTAGGGTCGATGAGACATTCCGAACTAACATAAAGTTATTATATGTTTGGGGTCGATGAGAAATACCGAACCAAACTTTGAACCGGTGTCGCGATGAGAGAGTCCCGTACCAGAATATGTGTATATATATATATTTAAAATAATTGGGGTCGATGTATCATGCCGAACCAATTCTTACTTGGGGTCGATGAATCATTCCTAACCAAGAGTCCTTTATGTGTATAAAAGGGGCAAAATAGCAATGACTGATATTTAGTATATATTGTGTGTGAAATATATATACCTGATGATATTCTACTTCCGTGTATTAGTAGATTGATATTTTATGTATTTAAAGATACATACTGAATTGGTAAGTTAAGTAGTGAAACTTAATTACGAAATGAACCTTTAGATAGAGAAAATCTATTTAGTAATTCAAGTAGCGAAACTTAATTACATAAGTGGGAAAGTCAACGATTGAGAAAATTGTAGTAATTTTAGAAGTGAAGTTAAATGAGAAGTCTTGAAAAGTAACATAGATGAAATGTTACTTGAGAATTAATTAACATACGCGAGATGTTAGTAAAACGGTTGTACTGTATGGGCGGTACTGGAACTTGGGTACAGATAAGTTCAGTTTACTACTTTGGTTTTAGTTAGCTTGAGAAGTATGGCTAGACAAACTAAGTGTGGAACGTTAGGTGTGCACCAAAGATGTGGGGTGAGTTAACTCAAGAGAGTGTATGAGAACCTAACATGTGTAATCAATAACTGCATTTTATATTGTGATAAACGCTTGCTAAATATTTTCAAAATGTTTTGAGTACTAACTCTTGCTATAAAATATTTTTAAAACCTTTTAGGTGTCCAGCCACAGGGACGCCATGCGTGATGATTCCATTCCAGACTCGGAGCTGTAGCACAGTGGATGCTTACAGGATTTGACTAGACGATATCTCTCATTCAGAGCTAGCACAGGATCTCGCACTCTTCTATGTATGGACTTGTGGTCCGGTATTAGTCTCAGATGTTAGTTTCAGACTAGTGGTTATTCTATTGTTGTTTGGGATTTTTAGCCGATGGTTTATTCGGTAATACTTTTGTTTTGTTGTACTTTTACTTTGATGTTTGAATTATAGTACATGATTATTCGTACTTTGTTCCGCAGGGTCGATTTTTCTGTTTTAAGAAAAATAAAATTTGGCACCGGTCTAATTTTACTTGGGGGATTAGTAATTAAAAAGTTTTCGACAGTGATGCTAAGAATGAACCATTTGAGAAACCTATTTTAATTTAATGAAGGCCTGATCACCCGATGTTTAATTAGGCGGTGTGTCACAGATGGTATCAGAGCATCAGGTTCTAGTGTCCTTAGGATCTGTACGGCTTACTACGTTTTCAGTGTATCGTTTGATTGATATAGAGACCTATCTTAGGATGATTGTACTCCTCTACGTACGTAGTTTACGTTCTCCTTCTATTTAATAGACGTAGTGTTATATATATATGAGTCCGATTGGGCACGGTACGTCGAATATGGGGGTAGGTCCAGCATTGGCGTTAGCAGGACTACAGGAGGGAGGAGCTCGGCATAAAGCATGGGGTGTTCGAAGATGTCAATCATAGGAGAGATGACCGTGGTCGAGGTCACTCCTAGCGGGTAATGGAAGTAACTGCTGCAAGGGTTGTTGAGGCATAGCAGGCATTTTCCAAGTTTCGCGACGGCAAGAGGGATGCTAGTCTAGACCGCCCAATGCAGTGATAGTGGGAGTAGGTCTGAAGAAAAATTGTTGAGAACGAGCCGTAAATGTGATGAAACGGCGAGTGTGCATGTTAACCAATGGAAGTAGTATGTCCAGAAGTTTTGGCATTTAGGACGGAGTAGAAATACTCAGAAGTGAGAAATTTGAGTGAATTTTCAGGCAACGTGGCGGGGATACAAGTCACTACATTCGGACCGAGGGTCCGTATATATAAATAGAAGAACTTTACGTGTAGTTTAACCGCAAAGTTCTCCAATGATGATTCAGAAGCGTAGTGAATGGGAATATATGAACCCCTCACGTGAAAGCCTAGTGGAGGCCAATCGTGAGAAAAAAAAATTATCCTGTGAAGTGAACTTGTACCGGTGAGATAGGTATAAGGGAAAAGAGCCCTTGAGAAAATGGACTCCCGAGTCATAGCTCGCAATTTTTGGTAAAACTCTTCTTGAACGACTTATGTATATGAAGACAATATGGTACTTCCTACAAGGTTGAGGTTAATTCTTTTGGGTGGGCGGAGCTAAGGGAGTTATAGATTTAGTCAAAGAGTAAGACTGAATGTAATGGGGATGGTGCAAGCCATAAGTGAAAACCCACTAGAGGATTTAATGATTAGATCCTAAGTCGGGACTGTTAAGTCCCATAGTGCGTTCCTCTTGATCAGCAGAACTAAGAGAACCAAGATGATAGTGTTCAGGATCGAATCTACCCAGTCCGAGAGGAGGGGTACCCAAACCGGTCAGCATGGCCTGGAGTCAGGAATTTTTGAAAATATGTCTAGTGTGGATTCTAGGGCCACGCGTTTTATTTTTGCTGGAAGTTATTTGAAGAAATAATAACTCCAATAAGTTTTGCATTCCGGAGAGGACAAGCGTGTTATGTCCGGGAACCATCTAAATCACCAGAGCGATGGATAAGGAAATATATGAGTTTTAGCCTCGAGTGAATGGGGTATATGACGACTCCTCACCTGAAAAAGGGTCGAGTTCTCATTATTCATCAAAATGAGAGAAACTTCGGAGATTATGAACATCTCTTAGTAATTGATTTCGGTGTGTGGGGACCTAAATGATGTGAGTCAATGTTTGTGGTATGACTGCTGAGCGGAGAGATCGAGCTCGCTGTTGTAGTTAGTGCTAAAGACTTAGCGATAGTAAAAGTGCGGTGCCACTTGACTCCTTTAGCAATATTGGAGTATGGTTGCACATATTGTCAAGAAATCGAATTTGAGCATATCGACTATGTGTTGTTCCGATAATGCTCAGTAAGAATACATGGGGAGAAGTCCCTTGTTTAAGTTCGGTTACGAAAGGAAATACGACTGAATTTTTATGCACGTCAGGAGAAGAGACATTGTTAGATGCTAGGACATCAGTGGAGCCGGTAGTGTTGTGGAGAAACACTGAAAGGCTTACCTCACCACGAAGGGATAAGTGGGACTTTGTGGGCAAAGATTTGATCCTTTGTCTCTAGGGTATTGAGAATACCCACAAGATTGTAGTCACGTCGTGTAGACTAGGCTAGAGTGGAAGAAAAGCATGTTACGGGTGCGACATTTGCAATGTTTTTGCAAATGTAATCGGAGAAAAGGGTGTATGGGCAGCCTAGTCAATTGGATTCCTTAGACATCCGAGATAGAGGGATGCGGAATATTTTGTACGACGTTGGGGAAATTAGGAAACAAGTCGTATCGATGAAATGGGTTGAACGTCATGGGAGATTGACGATGATCCAAGATTATATGTGCTGATAAATCCAGCACACCCTATGGGATGAAAGTCGGTGGGAAACCGTTCAAAGGTTATCTCTTGATATGGGAGACCTAACTGTGGTGAAGAAGTAGCGCAAGGTGCTACTTGACTGAGTGTTGTGAGTGACTTACGTGTTACTAAAATGTTGATCCTTATAAAGTAACCAACCCAAAAAGTGCGCCAATTGCGAAGAGTGCACGAATTGTAAAGTATAATAAACCCGGAGAGAAAGGGGAATAGAGTATCAATTCAGGAAAGATGACGTAAGTGGGAAGCGATGTTGAGGAGAGACGTAGTGAGATTGTATCCAGATACACCTCTAGTTAATAGACAAGATAGACTCGAAATGAACAACCGGAATGTGGTAGTGAACCCACATTCCAAATGATGGAATGAGGAGACAGACTTATAAAGTATTGATGGGTTGTGAACATCATAATTAAGCCAACATTTCGTTGGGGGTAGCAAAATGGGTGACCGGGATGGATTAGTATGTAGTTGATAAGGGAGAGTGCACAGTGCCGCTCTTCATGATTGTGAATCAGGATGAAATCCTAAAATTCCACCCTGTGAGGGAAGGTCAGGAAGGAATAGAGATACAGTTTTATTTTGAGTACGTTGTGCTACCTACGACTCAATGTTAATGAGAAAGAATGATGATACGCCCTTATGATAGTGGAATTTTGGAGAATCCCACTGATCAATTCATAGGTTGAATGTATGCCTATAAGAGCATATTTATAGGTAGAGTAAGCACCTATATGGACTGTACATGAGGATTAGGTTCGTGGGTACCGATTACGAACAATACATGTACTTTGGGTGTGGTTCGAGGAGACATTTCGAACTTTTAGTCCTTAACGTGTGATATGAGGACATTCTATTGGAGTGTGACATTTTAAGGTATATGAAATGTGAAAAATATGGCTCACAAATTGTCTACTCATGAGCGATGAGATAAATATACATATATTAGTGCTCGAGATGTGATCCCGAGACAAGTAATTAATAACTATTGGTGATCGAGGTGGAATTCCGAGCCAATAACCCCAAAATTGTTATAGAAGGGGGGTGATTATAAAATAAGTGTTGGTAGTATATGTTATGTGTAAGATATATATACCTATTGATTTTTCCTACTTATGTGCGATAGTAAGTGTGCTTAATCTCTGTATTGGGGTCGATGATGTTCCGGACCAATACATGGGGGATCGAGTTGGGATCGATGATTTTCCGAACCAAATCGATGATAAATATTGGGATCGACGGAAGGTCTGAACCGACATGTGCATTACATTTACCTTGGGGTCGAGGAATTTCCGGACCAATGTAAATGATAGGATTATTGGGGCCGATGATTTTTGCCGGACCAATTTTCCTTAAAGTATATATAGTGTGTGAAATATATACCTTATAATATTCTACTTATGAGTGATAGTAGACACTTAGATGTTATATAGAGATATACGTCAAATAGGTAAATTAAGTAGGGAGAAACTTAATTTCAAGAATCAACGTTGGATTGGGAAAATCTATGGAGAAATTAAGTAGTGAGACTTAATTATGTTATGCGGCATGGGCAAAGTGCGATAAGGATTTATAATGAAGCAATACAATTTTATTTAAGTTCCTTAGCCTTAATACCAGCCTTATCCTAATTTCGAGGACGAAATTCCTTTTTCAAGGGGGGAAGTATGTAATACCCCGTATTTCTGAATATTCCAAATATTCCATTTAATTAGCTTGGAGAATTAAATGACAAAATATCGTCTTGATTTAAATTACGTAAGAGTAGTAATTTAAAGAGTTTTATTTAAAATTGTAAGTATGGTATATTAATCGGAAGATAGATACCGATATATATTGCATCATTTTATTTACTTAGTGCGAGTGGTAAATAGTTACTTAACGCGTGTAGACCGTGTTGGGGTGAGAACGAGTAATATTTTTTAAGTGACTCAAATGATAATTTAGAGGTCACCAATGAGTCTGGAAGGGTCAAATTAGTCAAAATAGTATACCCGGGGGTACTAGTTGAGTCCCGGGGCAATTTTGGACTAAACCGAGACCGTTCGGGGGCGTTTCGGTCTTTTAACATAAGAGGGTATGGAGACCTACGAAATTGAGAGTTTTATGTCAGTCGTATGATAGATGAATTAGGGTTAGAACACCCATGACAACACCAATACCATTAGAGAGAGGAGAGGCACCACTTTTTAAAGCAAAAAGAAGATTTGGGAAGGATTCAAAGGGGTTTCTACCATCAACTTGTTGGGGAAGAAGGATTGAAGGATGAAGATCATCAATCATCAACAAGAACCACGAAATCAGACCCTACTGATCATAAGGCAAGTGTTTATTGCAAAAATTTATAAAGTTACAATACCCATGTGTAGGGTTTTTGAATAGTTTTGTTTAAATCAATATTTTGATTGGAGAAAGATGATAATTATGCATGTTGGGATAGGAATCGCATGTAGAATGATTTAAACTATGTAGAGGATTAATATTCATATTAGACTTGATGATTTTCGGAATAAAAATCTGGATTTTGAATGATAATATGGGAAGAACACCATAACTAGGGTTTCAAGAAATTCTGGGTTTAAATTCATTATTTCTTTAAAGTAATTGGAGTTTTGATGTAATTGACACGTTAGAAACTGTCCTAGTATATGTGGTAATATGTTAGGATCATTGGGTAAAAGTTTGGTGGACAATAATGGAGTTTGGAAATTTGTTAATGGAGGAGAGGATTAACGAAGAAGACAGACTGCGTCTGTCCCTGTTCGATCGATCGATCGATCTTGAACTATCGATCGATCGACTATGTCGATCGATCGAACCCAGACGTCGATCGATCGACGCAAGCTGTTTTCCCAAAAATTTTGTGTTTAATCCTTCGTTGAGTTCGGGAATGAATGAGTATTCTAGGATTTACATTATACTTATATGGGAGTAAGAATAAGACCAGTAGGTATATTGTTGAGGTCCAATAAGGCCATTGGGTGTAGGGCTTGGATTATGGACCGAGGAGAATAATCCGATTTAGTAGAATACCGGGGACTTCAGAAATTGAGTTATGGGGCGAAGTAAATTCAATTTAAGTAATAGACCAGTAGGGTAAGCAATAACTACTGAAATTATATGTAAGGGGTAACTAGGACCCTTAGAGTTGTGTGTATACCGAAATAAATACGATTAATGAGATATAAAGTAAAGCGAATATTGTACGGTAAATATATGAGATTAAAATATTACGTACGTATATGATAAATAGGTCGGGCGTGTACCTACTGAATTATGTGATCTTTTAGGTAGAGAGATTTTACCTAAATTAATTATGTTAGGGTCGATGAGACATTCCGAACTAACATAAAGTTATTATATGTTTGGGGTCGATGAGAAATACCGAACCAAACTTTGAACTGGTGTCGTGATGAGAGAGTCCCGAACCAGAATATGTATATATATATATTTTTAAAATAATTGGGGTCGATGTATCATGCCGAACCAATTCTTACTTGGGGTCGATGAATCATTCCGAACCAAGAGTCCTTTATGTGTATAAAAGGGGCAAAATAGCAATGACTGATATTTAGTATATATTGTGTGTGAAATATATATACCTGATGATATTCTACTTCCGTGTATTAGTAGATTGATATTTTATGTATTTAAAGATACATACTGAATTGGTAAGTTAAGTAGTGAAACTTAATTACGAAATGAACCTTTAGATAGAGAAAATCTATTTAGTAATTCAAGTAGCGAAACTTAATTACATAAGTGGGATAGTCAACAATTGTGAAAATTGTAGTAATTTTACAAGTGAAGCTAAATGAGAAGTCTTGAAAAATAACATAGATGAAATGTTACTTGAGAATTAATTAACATACGCGAGATGTTAGTAAAACGGTTGTACTGTATGGGCGGTACTGGAACTTGGGTACAGATAAGTTCAGTTTACTACTTTGGTTTTAGTTAGCTTGAGAAGTATGGCTAGACAAACTAAGTGTGGAACGTTAGGTGTGCACCAAAGATGAGGGGTGAGTTAACTCAAGAGAGTGTACGAGAACCTAACATGTGTAATCAATAACCGCATTTTATATTGTGATAAACGCTTGCTAAATATTTTCAAAATGTTTTGAGTACTAACTCTTGCTATAAAATATTTTCAAAACCTTTTAGGTGTCCAGCCACAGGGACGCCATGCGTGATGATTCCATTCCAGACTCGGAGCTGTAGCACAGTGGATGCTTACAGGATTTGACTAGACGATATCTCTCATTCAGATCTAGCACAGGATCTCGCACTCTTCTATGTATGGACTTGTGGTCCGGTATTAGTCTCAGATGTTAGTTTCAGACTAGTGGTTATTCTATTGTTGTTTGGGATTTTTAGCCGATGGTTTATTCGGTAATACTTTTGTTTTGTTGTACTTTTACTTTGATATTTGAATTATAGTACATGATTATTCGTACTTTGTTCTGCAGGGTCGATTTTTCTGTTTTAAGAAAGATAAAATTTGGCACCGGTCTAATTTTACTTAGGGGATTAGTAATTAAAAAGTTTTCGACAGTGATGCTAAGAATGGACCATTTGAGAAACCTGTTTTAATTTAATGAAGGCCTGATCACCCGATGTTTAATTAGGCGGGGTGTCACAATGAGTAATTGATTTAAATGTGCCGAATACATTTAATTATAATTATCCATAATTTTCCAGTCTCATAATCTCCACCTAAGAAGCATAAATATCCACTATGGACAAAATGATCACAAATAAATTTGTGGACACATCCTTAGGCAATTAATCTATTTATATAGTAACTAGGGAATGTATAATATATATCCTTCCATATATGTGACACACAAGGGAATCTACCATTGGTGTCAAATTCGTGCTCTATCGGCAAACCCGAAGGAATCCTAACATCCAAATCGGACACTCCGAAGGAATCCTGACATCCTAAGCGGACACCACAAACACACATAAGTTGGGGGTGGTCCCTACGCAGGACACCGGTATACGGCCCATACGCAACGGTAATATAGGAAGGGTCGGCGCCACACCTACCCTTTGAGGGTGGAGCCTCTACGTAGTACCTATATGACTACACGATGTCAAGACCACATGTGTCGATGTGTGGTCATTGGCACGAACGCGCGAACCCCCGAGCCGATAGGTGAGTCTACTGGTATGTCCACACACAAATATAATATAATACATCTTATTTCCCATATAATATGTAATGGTAATTATCATATAATTACCATAAGAATTCATCCAAAGTTCACACAAATCTACAACATTTCATATTATTACTCCATATAATATGTATGAGTAATTATCCTATAATTACCATAGCAATCCAACCCAAGTCCACAACATTCCCCATTTATTGATAATTTACCACTGATTAAAGTATTAATTTTCCCATATATAATTACTTACTGTTTATCTCATATAATAAGTGTAGGTAGTTACTCTATAATTACCTAAATATCTCACCTAATATCAACAAGTATCCAATTAATATTTAATCATCAGATGATTATTAACTCTCATTCCCTTTCATAATTATTTAACCCCTTAGTTAAATAAAGTTTCTTCGATTTGATGTGAACACATTTATATTTTTAAGAAATTCGTTATTCACCCAAACATGGTTCTACCCACTCGCTTGAACTCCTAAAACGTCCACAACCAAATCCCAAGACCAACTCCCTTTGTCCCCAGGAGAGAATCGATTTGGTAAGGCCCGAATCGATTCGCTGGTCAGGCCAAATCGATTCTCTATAGTCCGAATCGATTCGGACTTGAGCAGCAGCCCAGATTCGTTCATTTTTTCTATGACGGGAATTATACTTTTCATCTCAAATCCAATCCCAAGGGTTCTTTATACTTTGAAATTAACTAGTTAAGTTTCTACAACTTAGTTCACTCAATAGGGATCATTAATCATGCAAATTAGTCCCAAATTTATGCCCAAATTATCATAATTTCTGCATCAATATTATCCAATACAAATCAAAATTTCATCCAACTTTTTCCATCATTTGTCTTGGGTTATAACACATCTAAAGTTAGGTTTTACACCGGATTTTAGTCCCAATTTTGTCACCCACTCTTCCCTAATATAATCTTCATATAAAACCTAATTTAGTCATCAAGAACCCTAAGGAAACTAACCCAAATTTTAATAGTTCGATGCTTAATTTCTGGGAACAATTCTACAATATAGGATCAACCCTCTACATGTGTTATTCATCATCAAAACCAACATAATTACCTAATTCTTGAAAATATAATAAGGAGGTAAATTACATGCATAAAGAAATAAGTTGGAACATAAATTAGCAAGAAAATTCTTGCCTTCAAGGTTTGTGGAAGAAGATCCCTTGAAGCCCTTTTGATTTCTCTCCTTGATTCTCCCTTGCTCTTGACCTTTTCCTCTTCTTTGCCTTTTTCCCCTCTTTATCACGTTACTGTCAGTTTAGGTTTTCTATAATTATGGTGGGGGAATGGTTTACCCCCACTTAAACGCTTAATTAGTGCTAATCCCGAGTTGGGCCTAAAACCCAACTTTTGGACCCACAAATGGACCCGAACCCATAATCTAATTAGCCTAAAAGCTTCCCAACTTATATACTGATAACCCAAGCCCAATTCTAGATATTTAAAACACTAAACTGAGTATCCAACACTCTCCAAAATGCATCCCAAATATTTTTATTTCACTTGTACATTTTACTATGCTAAAACGACACACGGTCAAAATTTTATTTACGTGTTAATTATTTTTCACTCGCTTAAATTTAAGTTCTCCCTAATTAATTTATTACAAAAAATAATTAATCCAAAATTATAAATTCCCATTAAATCAAAATATTTTATTCCAAAAATTTACGGGGTATTACACCAGCTCCACCTCAGGGATAACAATCATAACTATAGTATGGATGTGTATATCATGTCGCACCGAGAGTGGGGCCAACGCCATCATAGATAGTGGATGGTATGCTCCCTATTTTTTATTATGTAAGGCATACTTAGTTTAACATTAGTGCATAGTACTCAGTTGTTAATACTACCTTGTTAGTGCATCGAGGAAGGTGGACTTAGTTTTGACATAATACATTACGTTATTTCACCAGCGAGTTGAGGGGTAGGCACCTATTTTTCTTCGTGTGTAGAAGGATAGGGCATGAATTTATGAAGACTTGGGTTTGTGATAGATATATTTTCATAACAGATGTCATAGTGCGATAATATCCTACGAATGGATCAGCAGTACATTTATTGGACTTGCGTTGATTTTTAGACCATTTAGAGTTAATGGGCGAGTGTAGAATGACTAGTTGAATAATGATGTTCACCATAAATGTGAGAACTATTATGAGAATCTTAATACCTTGGTCTAAATATGGTAAAATAGATGGAGCTAGAAACTGGGGGATTTATATGATGATGTTAAAAACTTTAGCGTGCTGAAGAGAGAGGGACGTACTAAGGTGATTGTGAGGATTTAGAGGAAAGATTTTGGGGGAAGACATATTCCGATTAAAGAACATCAAATTAGTGTTACACTCAGATTGGGCAAGAATTATTGTGTTAATTTAACCCATTCCCGATTTTGGTAAAAATAAGGTATGATTGGTTAGACCTAGGAGTAGGGTCACCGTGTCATTTAGGAACATGAGGAATGATGATTCAATTAGAAAATTGGCAGGGAGACTATGCGACTGGTGTGTCATAAACGTGTGTTCGTCGATGCACCGATGATAGGTGAAGTTTATGGACAAGTAGGTGTCCAATAGTGGAATCTTGAAGATAGTATCTTAGGACCAACGATGGTTCGAAGGAGTTATAAACCTTATATAGTGAGAGGTTATACGGGAACTAAGACTTTAGTTGTGGGATCTGCATGAATCAGGAAGTGTTTCCTTATTGAGAGTAGGCACAATAAAGTGAAAACTTCAGTACTAGTTACTGAAGTATTTCTTAAAATTTTAGATACAACGAATGTTCAACTTGGGGTATGAACGTAGAATAAATTCTAATGGTGGCATAATTTGAGGGATAAGTAAATACAATGGGTTAACCGGATATGGATGTATTTTCGTAGGTAAGGAAATGCAAAAAAAGAAGCATTCATATTGTAAAAGTAACTGGTTACTTTGGTAACTTTATGGCTAGCAATAGCCTCAGGGCACATGAGGACGTGTATAGTAATAAATAGTGTCATATGATGACGTCGTTATTGAAAATGAGAGGTAGTAGCTTTTTATTAGAATGGGTCGGTCTCTGGAGACTTAGAAGTAACTAAGCACTCTACTTGACTTAAAAATGGACATAGGATGTCTTATCGTATGTCTAAAAAGGAACTTGATGTTATTGGTATTATCGAATTGATAAATTTATTGCGATTCAGTGTATCCCTTGGAAGTGATGAACCTTTTGTTGAAATGGGCATAAGTTGAAATCTATGAAGTTAGCATAATTTTTTTTTCTTTTCTTTCTTTTAGTCTTGGATCGACATATTTCAATAACTGACTAAGCTATGTAGTAGTGTATCGGGAGGGTTCGTTATTTGGATTTCGCTTGCGACATGTCCCATGCATGAAATTGGTAAATGTTAGGTTCTAGTATGTTTTGTTACCACGTTTTACATGTGTGGAGGTATAGCGTATCGGGTGATGTTATATTATATGAGTTAAGTCCAGCGGGCCTAAGGAGTGCATTGATGAGAGAACTTAGTAATATTTACACCACTAATGGAATAAGCGAGACAATCTCTAGGCGAATTAAATTACGATCAACAGTTTATTTAAATATACTTTTCTTCATAAATATACATTGTATGTATGGTTCAAGTTGGATGTATAGGTATCATCCATATTTGATGTTTGTGCGTGTGTGTGCATGTAATATGTGATGTATGGGAATTCTAGTAATCTTACGATTAGCGTAGATGATCCTTTTTATTTTTAACTTATCGGATATGATTATGAACTACTTAAGTATAAAACTTATGATAATCGTGTGGATTAAAATGAGATGTTAAGCATTAGTGAATTTTGAGGATGGAATTCTATCATTAATGGGAAGAATGTAATACCCCATATTTTTAGAATAAAATAAAAATTGGTAGGGAGTAAATTAAATCATTCAATTTAATTAATTAAGTTGTGAATAAACTAAATAACTCTTATTTCATATTCTCTGAGATTGACTTTGCATGTTAAATAATTTACGTAGAAAATAATTGCATGTGTACTGAATAATTGATATACAATGCGTGACACACTTGAAAAATGTCCATGTTAAATAAAAAAAATTGGGACGCGATATGGGATGTTTTGTGAACTCTTTTAGGTGTTTTAGACCTTTAAAACGTTTTGGGGGTATAGGTATATAAGTTGGGACGTTATTGGGCTATTTTGATTATGGTTTCGGGCCCATTTAGGGGTCCAAAAATGGGACTCTAGGCCTAACTCGGGAATTGAATTAGTATAAGTTAAGAAGGGAGATTAAGAAACTCCTCAAACTTAATAAAATCTAAACCTAGCAGTTAGAGGATACCAAAGGCCAAAGGGGAGAGGAGGCTAAATATCCAAGGGGAAGAACTCAAGGAAGAGGTTAAGGAATTAAACTAACAACATTCAACCATTCTATTCAAGCAAGATTTTTTTTGCTTAATTTAAATGTCCAATTTAATTCCTAATTCATTGTAGTACTCATCCATGAAATTTTTGGATTTTAATATGATATCTGGGGAGATAATGATAAGGTTTAATTACATGTCTATAGAGGATATAAATGTGAATTGTGGTAGTTTAAATCGAGAAATTAGGATGATGTTAACATTGAATTGAATCTTGGAACTCATGTTATAGGATTTTCATTTGATGACTATCATTCATATGTAGAGCCTTAAGAATTAAGTAGGGAAATGAAATCAATATGGGATTAGATGAATTATAGTGTTAGGTTAATTTTATGGGATTTTGGGGCATAATCTTGTGTTGATTTGTGTAAATGATCTACCAAACATTGTTAGTTAATCATGCATAACCTATATTAATGGAAATGGAGATAGGTAAAGAATTTCAATGCAAGATGGATTTCAAACTATGAATCCCCTATTGAAAAGTAGGCAAAAATATTCGTTTTTGCACTATTTTTGTCAATCTCGTTAGAGGGTCTTTAGAACCTCGTTCGAGTGAGTTGGATTTATCATTTGAATGAAGATGGTATTCGTTCGAACTACCCTTGGGTTCAGCTTATAAAGATAGATCTTTTCGTTATGAATGTGTGGCCACTAGTTTCGTCTTTTTCTGATTTACTTTTTAGTTAGTTGTGGATTTTTTACGGAAGGGTGTCCAGGACAAAAATCTTTAGTTAGTAATTTCGGAGATGGACTTTATTTTAGGCATGATTTTGTTTAGATAGATTATAACACCTTGTTGATGTCCTCTCTTGATTAATATGAATTCATATAAATAATTGCGATACATGAGTTATGTTAGATTGCACCAGGTAGTAATTATTGTTATGGTTATCACTCTTTCATAGAGAGGATTTGGTTGATGTGCATGTAATATTGCATTTAGGTGAGGGGTGAGGTACTTAACGCATGTGAGTACCGATGGGGATTACATACATTGAATTAACTGTATTATTGCATTTTAAATTCAGTAAGTTAATTTTTGCATCTCTACGACGCTGACCCGAATTATAAATGTATTCTTCCCCCGGGTGAACATAGACAGGGATAGCAGGACTGTTGAGTGATCAACCTTACAGTCTCACCTTGCTTATCAGAGTTGAGATCGTTTATTCTAGATTAGGTTGCTTCTCTATTTCAGTATTTATACTTTCGCAATTATTGTATGGGAATTAACCCGAAGTTCATTTTATTTCAATCGGTTTGAGACACTTAGGCTTATATTGGATTTTCATTTATATTATGTGGATGTTGGGATTATTATTATCTTTGTTATTAATTTAAATTCAGTTTTGACTCCACTGTAGATTGCGAATTAATATTTTTTTTATATGGTTTAATGCTGAGAATGATATAAATTGTCAAGCAAGCGCCATCTTCGGCGTATCGTGTCTGACCAATCTTTACATGAGGAAATGGGAGTTAATATAAATGGTTTAGGTTTGACAGTTTTAATTGTGAAGCAGGTGATATTGGGTTTTGAGATTCATGATGGGGATTTTTTCTAGAGATGGTGTGACGGTGTTTAGTGGTGACGGTGTTCCACAAAGATGGTTCGGTGATGTGCATAAGAGATGATGTTGGGGTCTTTGTCAGAGATAATATTAGTGTGCATGCGTATGTGTGCAAAAAAAAATGTTTTATATGTGTATGTGTTTGTGTGTACTAGAAGTGTGTGTGTGGAGAAAAAAGAAAAAGATGAAGTCGAAAATGAACAAGAACAAGAACATAGGGGAAGATGAGGGGTAGTTTGGTAAACTCTTTTATTTTTGGAAGTGAGTTTTGTAATTCCATCAATTTTGTTAACAGATGTTGACGGAAGGGGCATTTTAAAATATTCCAATACTTCAAGGGATTAATCGAGACAAAAAAAATTGAGGTTTCAGTTGAGAGTTGGAAATAATTTAGGAGGCATAACTGTAATTTACTCTTTTGTTCTATAATATCCACATTACATTAAAAACAATTACATTACATTACATTTAATATATATATATATATATATATATATATATATATATATATATATATATATATATATATGTATATATATATATATATATATATGTATATGTTGAGAGAGTGTCAGAAAAGAAGGAGGGTATTTTAGGAGACACAAAGAAATGATTGACTAATGATGTGACTTATTTTGGTACATAGTCTAAGGGGTTAATTGCAATTTTAACCCTGATGTTTAGGGTAATTTAAAATTTTGGACTCATTCTTTCATTTTTTGCAATGTTAACCCTACCGTTTTTATGTGGTTCAATTTTAACCATCCATTAAACTTACTGCTAAATAAATTTTACAAAGATGGTGCTTGTGCATAATTTTTATTAACAAATCAATTTTCAAGAGTACCTAATAATCAAATGACATCTATCGTTATTTATTTTGATCATTTTCATTATCAATAATTAAGAAAAGAAAAAAAAATCCGAACACATCAGCCCGCCTCCTCTCCCCACCCACTTCTCATCTTTAACTCTCCTTCTCTCCCAACTGGAAAGCCTAGCGCCGGTATCCACATATTTTACCCCTGAAAATGTAAACATTTGTATATATAGTTTGGTTTGTTTAATTCCATGTTAAAACATTTTAATCTTGAGCAAAATCAAGCCAAAAATCTTGTTTCACATGATTAGATATATCTTGTCTACTAGCTTCGGATTTGAGGTTCACTTGCTATACATCACAACATTATCATGTTCACATGTTTTATTGATGTTACTGATCATTGTGGATATATTTTGTTATGTTGCATGATGATTTTCATGTATTACCTTCATTTTGGCATTAGTTATATCACATGCTTATTATCCTTTGTTTCGCTAGTTCTTGTACATTGTAATTTTGTTCCTTTACCATGCTATATCCCTTATATATGTCATTTTTACTTCTCTTTGACTTTTTTGTGTTAAAAAGTGGGAGAAACGTCTAAAATAGGTGGTATGTGCTTCAACTTCTTTATCAAAGCTGAGACACATTATTTGGGGATTATTGTGTGTGAAACATCCTTCGGGGAGAGATGTTTGATAAAGGGGGAGCATATTTGTTGAGATTAATATGATTTAGAGGGTTTATCCATTGCATATGATTTCATGCTTATTTTATGTCTTTGTTATTCATGTTGATTTCGTATAGGGGTATTTCCAAAGTAGGGGCAGTTTTTCTTTATGTATGTCATATCTGCATGATCTTTTGGTTGTGATACATGTATTTTAGGTATTATCATGATTGTAAGTCTCGATTTCAAGTTTTAGACTCGACTTTTGATTTATTATTTGTCTTATGGATTTCATGTTCACACACTACTCTCAGTATATGGATAGTGTGGGGTGGGTTTAGTTGTCGTAATCAAGATTTTTGGGGTTTTGAAGTTTTTCAACATAATAACCCAAGGGGAGATTGAAAATGTAAACATTTTTATATATAGTTTGATTGGCTTAATTTTGTGTCAAAGCATTTGAGTCATACACAAATTAAGCCAAAAAGCTTCATTTATAGTGAGATGATAGTTAGAGAGAGTCTTGTTCATTAGAATCTAGAGATAGTAAAGTTAAAGACCATATAGTCTCTCTACATCAAAACTTTCATATGCTAGTTTTGAAGATTTCAAGACTGTATCTTTTTTAGGTAGTTTTGATTGAATCGTCCAAAGCTAACACACTATTATTCGTCCAAAACTATGCGCATGGGGACTAAATGTATCTGTGCGCACGACGCGACCCAAATTTTCAAAAAACTCTATAAATGGGAGATTTTCTCTCTCATTTTTAGAGATCCTTTTCTTGAGTACTTATCACACCCAAACAGAGTATTTGCAAGGAAAATGACCAAATTTAAATACTTCAATTGTCATCTTCACTTGTTCTTCATAAAATTGAGAAAAACTTGAATCAACCCTAAATTCATGATTTTTTAGATTCGAGAGTGATTTCAAATTGAATACCACATAGCTAAGACTAAATTCTACTTATTTTACATTTGAATTTGAAAATGTAGACTCCAAGATCTAAAAGGAAACGTTTGGTCTATTGAATAGGTCAAATATGGTGTGATCTGATGATAGAGAATATGACTTCCATATTCGATCAATTGATATTTGAACGGATCATTTATTGGAACGAGGGAGAGTTTCATCGTCAGTAGGTAACTTCTTGTTAGGGAACAAGATAGAGCTACCTTGTTGCATTGTGTAAAATTAATTTTAAAATCTAATAAGACTAGGATGCACCGATTTTTTTTGCCCCAATGAGGGAGTTTTTCCTCATAAATCTTCCTTCATGCCTTTTATTTGGTTGATTTTTTCTTGTATACACATTTGATTGTACACACACACTCTCTCTCTCTCTCTTACACACACACACATTTAGATATAAGTTTGGATTCAAAATGATCTATTGCTAAACTGACTTAGGGTTTGCATCCAGTTAATTCACATGATTAACTTTGATTTTATCCTAATTTTTTAGATCTATTTGATCTCACACATAGATGTATGTTAATTAGGTTGGATAAAAAATTTGGTCGAGTGAATTTGAAAAATTGGTAGGAATTCTCATTAAAACCTATTCATCTCCTCTAGGTTTATTTAAGTCGAACATATTGTGTTAACATCATCAGCCTCAGCCCCCCTAAACCCCTTTGTCCCTTCAACTCCCTCTAGCATCCCCTCCCCTCTATGCTCCCTCAAATCTCTCTAACTTTGTCTATGTTGCTTATCCATATATCCATTCATTCTTCCCCTCTGCCTCCCTCTATATCCCCCAGATGTTCGACCGACAAAACCCCTCTCGTTCAACGTCGTACCATCACCCCTTCCTCTGTTGTTGCTTGATGAATCTGTGGTAAGGTTAAAAAAAAATTAATTTTTTTTCTGTATTCATATTTAGTATATTCATATATATACACATACAATATATCTCTAAAGAGAACCTCATTTAACAGACCTAAAAAATGAACCACTTTTTTAAGATAGTAAAAGAATATTTTTGATTGTTTTTTTAAAGGTATTTAAACATTTTAAAGAACCCATAAAGAATAACCCAAATGATTTTTTTTTTTTGCTATTTTAAAAAAATTAGTCAAAATATGTTAGTTTTTAAGCAGCTTAAAAGGTGAAATATTTTGGCAGATTTTTTTAATATAGCAAAAAAATCATTTTGACTTGATTTTTTTATGGGTTCCTTGAAATTTTTAAGCACCATAAAAAACTAACTAAAAAATATTTTTTTACTATTTTTAAAAAATGGTCTGTTTTTAGGCCTATTAAATGAGGTCCATTTTACAGAGAGAGTCTCATGTAAAGACTCCTTATGGTATAGACCCCGTTACATATCATTTTTTTAAATTGTACAAAAATAATTTTTTTGATGAAACTTCATGGATATGATCTTCTCACTGTCGAGATCATATTCATGAAGTTTCATCAAAAAATTCAATCAAAAAGTGGGTGAGATGATCGCCAAAATTTCAACGGTCGAAAATGTATACTTATACAATTTTTTACATATCACCTCAGCTCAACAGTTTTTTTTATTGAATTTTTTGATGAAAAAAAAAATTGAAAATGATCTTCTTCTCATGAAGATTCATAAAAAAATTCATTTTTTACTATATTAAAAAATGGTATGTACCGGGGCCTACACCACAAGGAGTTCTTAAAAAAGGGGGCCTCTCTCCCTCTCTCTCTCTCTCTCTATATATATATATATATATATATATATATATATATATATACACACACACACACACACACATACATAGACACAACCTCTTACTTCGATGGATATTGTTACTTTAGGATTATTTTAATTACTCTTCAAATGAAATGAAGCGGATAAAGATATGCTTCGTTGTTGAAAAAAGAAGGGTGAAATTCAAATATGTTAATAAATGTTGCTTTAAGATGTTTTCTCTTGGTTCATCTTCCTTGAGAACTAGAAAGCATGTAAAATGGAGGTGGTGGATCTTGAAAAATGTAATGGAGTTGGTGGCAGGTGGCGGTGGAGTGCTGGAGGTGGTTATAATGTGATAGTGGTGTTGGTGGTAGTGTGGGTGTGTTTTTTTCTTTGAATTAATTATTTAATCATCTTTTAGATTGTGATTATTTAATTAAATATTTTATTATCCAAGTGTCAGCTTTTTATTGAATAATTTTTCACATAGATGCCACATTGGTTGCCTATTAATCTATTCCGTTAAGTCTCCTAAAGAAAGTTTGACGGAGGGTTAAAATTGAATCATGTGAGAACATTGGGGTTAACATTTCAAGAATTAAAAGGATGAGTCAAAATTTCAAAATTATCCCAGCATCAAGGTTCATTTTGCAATTAACCCTAGTCAAATTATTGAACAAAATTAGAATTAAGTATACTATCAATTTGAAATTTAGTCAAAATAACTCATATTAAAAAGAGTAATGCTATATGTACCAAGTTTTATTACCAAGTTTGTATTCCAAGTGTATAAAATGATTGTACCAACACTAGGGTAGACCATTTTAATTCACTTCGGATACGCACTTGGTAAATAAACTTCGTACAAATAGATTTTTTGTACTAAAAAAAAAGTCTCAAAACTAAAGTTACAACTATTCGTGGGATATAGGGCAAAATAAGAGTCCAAATTTATTGACCCTCTTGAACGAGGGTTAACATCCCCCTCTAATGTGATTTGCTAAACTATTAATATCTCGTTAAAAATTTCGAAATTAGCTACTGAGTAATTAATGTTGGGAGTAATGGCATCACGAGTCATGTTAATTCCATTTTGTTAGCTTCAACAAATTTAGAGTAATTAATATTACAACCAATGGAATTAAAGGTTCATGTGAATCCCATTTGGTAGCTTCAACGAATTTATATTCCACATTTGATGAGTTACACACGAAATCTTGTCTCCTAGTTACAAACCCTTTTGGTTGAGCCCACGAAATACAAGAGAGGAAGATGGTGTAGCAACTCACTTATCGGAAGGGCACAGCTATGCCACCAAGTCTAACGAACATAGAATCCTCAAGACTCCGGGTATATCTTTTATACAATCATTGTGGGATTAATAGATAATACATTTGATTCAAAACCAAGTTGGAATTGTGTGTTGTTTGGTGTTAAAACATTAGGTGGAAGGCTAGTGTACTAAGACACCAAAAAGAGGGCAACTGGACCTAAATGCCCTGTTACTGGAAAAAGAACCCAAAGGGTACGTCTTTTTTTTTTACAATATTATAATTTACTATTTGGAACACATAATTAAACACAATTGCATAGCTAACATTTTTTATTTGAATTTTAATTGTCGTTGTTTATAAAACAATATAACATTCATAAACAATTTATATACCATTGCTTAAGGATTTCCATAGTTTATACCCCTTAAGGCTTGTTTGGTTCAAGATTTGGAAAGGTTATGGGAATCTTAAATTCCTTTACATTGTTTGGTTCAAATAAGAATTCTCTTTTCTGAACGTCTAAAATTACTTCCCTTTATTTGGTCCAACGAGAATTGGAAATGAATAAATATCATTTAACTAAAATAACCTTCTACTTGATTTGAGTGTGTGTGCGAGTATGTGTATGGCTATGTGTGAAAGTGTGTGTGTGTGTGAGAGAGAGTGTTTGAGTGTGTGTGTGTGTGTGTTTGTGTGTGAGAGAGAGAGAGAGAGAGAGAGAGAGAGAGAGTAAGAGAGTAAGTGCGTGTATAGTGTGAGAGCATGTATGTGTATGTGTATGTGTAAGCGTGTGAATGCATGTGTGTGTATGTGTGTGTGAAAGAGAGTGTATGTGTATATGAAAGAGAGGGCGTGTGTGAGAGTTTATATTATTGGATATTTTTATCTCATCACAAAAGTAAGCTAGAACTTTCGGGAATATAGGATTCCCCTCCTTTTACACAGAAGAAGAGAATTGCAATTTTATGGGAATTCCAAATTTCTTCAAAATTTCTAACTAAACATTGTAATTATAGACGAGGAGAATTCTAAATTTCAGGAATCCCAAATTTCCTTTCCAAACCTCGAACCAAATGATCCCGTATTGTTCTTGATAGTCGCGATGAAAAAATGACCATTTTTCAGTCTAAATATAAAAAAATGTTTTAGAATGTGCAATGCTGGATTGTGGCATTTTGTTAGGAGAGACGCCTTAATTTGAACAAAAAAAAACTAAATGAGAAAACAATAGTAAAATCACAAAATGATTCTGCATTAAAAAAGGCCCATAATCAATCTCACTAACACAATATCCACGTAGCATAATCACATTATTACAAAAAAATGATCCATAATTTGTGTCACTACAATAAACAATAGTATTGGATTATCCCAAAAGTTAATGACATAATGAATGGAGGTAGAAAAGATAAGCATTATGAGGAAGGATATAGGTGCCACATGCAAAGCTCACATGCTTAGGTCAAAACGATTCAGGAGAGAATCTATTTAGGTATTTCTACAATTTAGTCCCTGGTAAACAAATTTTAGACTTTAAAACCAAGGCAAGAATTTTTTAACACTTAGGGCCCTCAAACACTAATTTTTCCGTGCTAGCACTCCCTTCAGGCACCGTGGCTAAACACATATGATTCTTTTGAATGCCTTATATAAGATAAAGTCACCTAAACAGAGTAGATATGAGAAGAAATTTGATTAATTGATCAATACACATGAATGATTTATGTACCTCTGTACTCTACGAAAAATGCAACTCTTAAATAAAGGTCATTGTGGTTGTTCATTATTGGAATTGCTTAATGGTTTTTAGATTTAGGTGCACCATAATTTGGTGTCTTTATTTCTATACACAATTCCATCATCTGGATTTTGGAAAACTCAATTCTATGCCTTGTAATATTTTTTTAACTTCCAATTTTCAAAAGTAATGTGTTTGGGAGCATGGAATTTATGCTTTAGAATTGGATCAAAAGTAGGCATGAAATTATGGTCATTTATGATGGAAATGGATCTTATATTAGGGCAGATTAGTCATTTTACTATTTCTTATTAGTTGTCCTTTTATTTTAGTTTTCTATTTCCTTTTATTTTGTTTAAATGGTCTCTAAGCATGTTTGAACTAATTAGGTATTTTTTTTAATGATTGTCCTTTTTAGTCATTTAGATAATTACTTAGCTATCAAGTAATTCTCTCCATATAAATACCTCGTGTACTCCTCATTTAAGTACATTCCTCCATTTTTAAATATAAGAAATTCTTAGTTTCTCTCTCTAGAATTTGTATTGATTTTATTTTGGCCATTGGCGTGCAGTTTGCGTCAATTTGATATCAGAACGAGTGTCCCTCCAACATTGGTATATTAGTGTATTGGTGTATAGATTATCAACAACAAGTCAAAAAAACCTCGAACCCCTCGAGCAAGTTGAAAAAACCTGCACTCCTCACCCATATGGAGATTTTCGATCCCTTAAAAAAAATCTAACTCCTGGCTTACCCGGGAATATCAAGCCCTATGGCAAAAATTCAAGAACCCAGAAACAGAAAAACTCTGACCTCATTGGTGGTCCAGGCAACCCATGCGATGAGATTCTTTTCGTTGACCCGTGCGAAGAGACTCTAAATTAAAAAAGCCTAAACGCTCGTAATTCTTGCCTATTTTTTTGGATTTCTTGCAAGTAGGTATGCGAGTCGCGTACGAGGTCGCCTCTCATTTAAAATTGAAGAATTCGTGGAAGGAGGCCAAGCTGAGTTACCATTTACCCTTTAAGTTTGAGGGCGAATATTTTTTGAAGCGGAGGAGAATGATGGAAATAGGTCTCATATTAGGGAAGATTAGTCATTTCAATATTTTTTATAAGTTGTCCTTTTCTTTTAGTTCTTTTGTTTCCTTTCCTTTTATTTTAATTGGTCTCCAAGATTGTTTGCGACTAATTAAGTACATTTTTGTTGATGATTGTCTTTTTAGTCATTTAGGTAATTACCTAGCTAGTAAGTAATTCTTTTCATATAAATACCCCATATACTCCTCATTTGAGGACATTCCTCTATTTTTAAATATAAGAAATTCTTAGTTTCTCCCTCTAGAATTTGTATTAGTTTTGTTTTGGCCATTAGCGTATAGCTTATGTCAATTTAAATTGAGTTGGATGTGAATACTGAGTGAACTCTTCCATGTTCGAGTACATTTAGAAAGCCATGAGACAACATGTGCAATCTCATGCAGATTCTGCACTTGTGACCTACTGAATATAAGAGATCCAGATTACCTACAAACCTTAGGAAAGTCAACCGTGCTTATGGGTGAGTACTATTTGGGAATGTTGTGAGAGAAAGGTATGTTCTCTATCAGTAGTAGTTATTTCATTATTCACATTTTTTTTGGTTATTTTTTTAATATAACTAAGTTCACACGGTACGTTTTTCCATTGATGTTGTAGGGTCATCAGAGCCTTTTTTTGCGGAAGAACAAAAGATTTTGAACATTAAGATGGCTAAGGAGAAACTAGCTAGAAAGAGTTGAGCTTAAGTGCAACTGTTAGATATCCTATTAATAATATTAGGTATCGTACTGCTAATATTTTTTCCTTATTCTTATTCCCGTTGTTGGAACATTTCTCGTCTAAGTAGTATCCCGGTTACTTAGAACAATTACAAAGAGTTGAAAACCTGATTTGTGGCTATTAAATCTACATATCAGGTTCCCATGGACCGGACCACAAATCACGCCTTTACTTTTAAGAGAAATAACCATTACCTTATCCTTTCCTTTATAGTGCTAGGAAAGTTGAACACTGTTATTATCACTGATTCTAACTACTTGTAGTGAAAAATCTTGCCTAGCAATTTTTTCGATGCTTTTCGAGGATTCTGAACTTTCTTAACCACAAACCGTTACATTTAAGACTAACCTTTCTTATAGAAGAACAAAAGATTGGGAAAAAGGTTTTGAAGATTCAAAAGGCTAAGGAAAACAAGCCGTAAAAAGTTGAGCTTAGGGTCGTGTACTGAAGCCTCTTCTTTTGTGGCAAGGGTAATTTTGGTTACTACTGGTAACATTTCATTGTTGAATTGTAATGTAAGACGTTTCTATCTTGGATTTGTATTTTCTTGGGCTTTTATTTCTTGATGGTCTCATTAATTTCAATTTGAATTGATTTGATAATATTGTAATTTTTTAGGGTCTTTTTAAGATAACCCCAATAATTTAATGTAAACAAATACATGTTGATAACTTTTCATAGACAGTTTACCAAATTTTCAGAGGCATATTATTTATTTTAGAGGGGGATCATAACATTTTCTAAGGCATGTTCACAAATTTCTGAAGGCATTACCAATTTTTTTTTAGAGATATTACTAAAAGATCGTACTCAGTGCACAAGACTCCCGCTTAATAACAAGGCTGAGAGAGGCAGATATCAGCGGGGGTTACCCCTATATTTGGAGAGGTTGCTCCCATTTCTTGAATTCGAGACCAACCGTAGCTTGAGCGAAAATACATGTCATCATACCAAGATACGACCTCTCAATTAGAGATATTACTAATTAGCCAAAATTTGGGAGGCTTATATATTGTTGATAGAGATATGTTACCAACCAAGCCTCTTGACTCAGTGGTATAACGCTGCCACTTGAACAATCTTGGGGGTGGATTGGGTTTGCTTCCCACTTCGATCCCTCACACTGTAAAAATAATGCTTGGCCATCAAAACCACGAATTGCACGTAAACTAACGCGAACACCTCATGGTATACTACAAATATATATATATATATATATATATATGTTACCACTCATATTCTATAACCCTATATCTAGCGGGGAAAAAAAAAACTAATATTTTTGTGTCCACATCATCAGATAGACTGAGATACGGTTTATTGGTATGATATGATCACTACAAACTCAAACCAGGAGCACTCTTTTATTCATTGTTTGTAGCCTCTCTGCTTCAATCCCCATCTAAATAAGCCCAGTATTTCCCTCTCGCCAACAATGAGTTTTTACAAATATGTACAACACTGATCTTCACAAACAAATTCATTCTTATTCGTAACACTATCAGCGTAAACAAGTTCTGGTTGCTTTACAATCAATCTTTTGGAACGTATTTTCTGGTTAATGCGACCAGTTTGTCGTGAGGTGGAAGGGTCTCCTTCATTAGGGGGTAGTCTTTCATAGCCCTCACACATGAAAAAAAACCTGGGTATTTTTCCAGGTCAACACCCACACCTACGGCGTCTTTAAAAGCTTTGTAATGGCAAAAATTTGATCCCACTATAATATCAAGTAATCCAAGTGTCTCTCCATTGAAGAAGGGAGATCTTTGAGGGAAATCTTTTGATATTCCTTCGTCAAACACACTCAGCAGCCCGGTAAGGTTGTCTAGCTCCTTTTCTTGTTCTTTGCCTTTCAGCTTGATGGCGTCAAAGCAACTTTTTAAAAGCTGTTCAAAAAAATTTCACCACAATCAGTCACATGATATTTAATTATTAAATTAACTTGGCTGGCCATTGGTCGGGTTGGGTTCATACTATGCAAATTTTTGTTCAATATATTCCTAAGCCTTTTTTAATCTCTGAGTTTGGGGAGCAAAATGGGCATATATCAAATAGTCTTTCGAATTTTTTTTAATATAAGTTTAGTTCACTCTTTTTAGTTTGCACTAAATAGTCCTTCATTATATCAAAAAAGTTTTACCATGCAACTGACGCTGATCTTTAAAGATAAAAGAATAAGGGCATTTTCGATACAAAATAAAAGATTTGTACTAAATATGTATTAAAAAATATTTAAATGACTTTTTGATATTTGATCCTAAGCAAAATGAGATTGTTTGTTTGAGAAAGTGTCACCTTCTGATCATAAAAGTCGGCCCAGAAGCGAGTTTTGGCTCTTTGATAAGGATCATCTGGTAACAGTTTGGGGGTGTGGTTCCAGCAGTTATCGATATATTCAAGAATTACTAGAGATTCAGCAATGGGTTTGCCTTTGTGAACAAGAACGGGTACTTTCTTATGGACAGGGTTGTGTTGGAGGAGCAGCTCACTCTTGTTTGATAGGTCTTCGTCTATAGGGTATGCCCTTAAGTTTGAGGGCCAATTCAACTCTGGAGCAGTAGGAGCTAGCCCACATCCCCAGCAACACAACTTCACTCTGCTTCTCCATATTCTCTCTCTCTCTCAAACACACAATTGGTGTAACACAGCAATGGGGTTGGAAGCTTATATAGAATGTAATTATTGGATTGTTTACTCGTGTTAGGTAAGTCAACTTGTTCTATTCAAAGATCTATCACATTGTTGTCATAAACAAAGGAATTCGGCTGATCTATGCATAGAAATGTATATTTTGTTTATATTATCCTTACTGCAGATGTTGACACTTAGCATAACTACTTGGGGATCAAGAAAAGGAAATTTAACTTCTCAATCGGCATGCGTATATAAAATTCATGCAACGGAACTTATGGCATAGTTACCACTTTAAAACAGTCTCTATTTCTTACCGGGTTTAATTCTATATGGAATACGGGGATTACTACAGTGCATGAACATTTGCAAGAAAAATAAGTGAATATAAATGTATGATAAAAAAATAAAATCAATCGTTAGTCTTGTTCCTTTGTATGATTTTGAATGATTATTGGACACACTGAATGTGGTATATATTGTTATGGTGCAAAATAGGCGCAGCAAATATTTGTTGATGTATTTTCTGTTTTGTGTGTATGTATAATGTGAATGATATAGTCACAATAAGATCTTGTAGTCTAGTGATAGCTTTTGTGTCTCCTATAGGAGTTGTCATGGGTTAAAGTCCCACTAAGGGAATTTAAAAGGATTTGAGGTATTTATACCTAAATAGATATATAAATATTATAGTATACTAACATGTAACCCGCGCGATGCGTACGCATTATAAAATTTCTTAAAAATACATTGACTCTTTTGTAAACTAATATGATAAAGAACTAACTATGAAGGAAACATTGCAAATGTTAATTTTCAAGAAAAAACTAAAATAATGAAACAATGATCCGAAAATGTTAATTTTCAAGGAAAACCTAAAAGGAAACTAATATCAACAGATGATCAACCATTCCATACCGGGGAGACAATTTATATTCGAATATAAATAGGAAATTAATTTTATCAGCCACCTCACGTACAAAAAGAATTATACAAACACACCATATCATGAAGAAAACGAACAGTTCAGTGTTTTTCATCCATTTACAACTATTACCAGCACAAACTAACAAGAAAGATGTGAGGAGATATTTTTTTGGAAAGAAAAAACATACAAATCTACAAAGAATCTCAAACCTCCATCAAATTAACATAACCAAAAAAAAAACTATAGATACGTACTCTTCCAATGATTTCTGTTCAAAAAAGCAAGAAAATTAAGAGGGTTGGGTACTACAATCACTTCCTTTCTTCATTTAACATCATCCTCGTAGCTCTCACAGAACATTTACATTTTTTTTGTGCAAAACAAAGAACTTTGTGTCATATAGTAGAAATAATACTAATCACATGATTTGGGTTATTTTCGCCGAACGCATTTGAAATCAAGCACCACAAAAAATGAAGTACCCATGAAAAAGAAATTACCGCAAATCAATCAGACCCTAAGAGGCAAGCCCCTTCATGAATTCTATGAATTTTAATGAAACTTTATCCCCATTTTCTCTTATTTTGTTAGTTAAAAAATAAACAACTACTGTAAAATAATTGAAATAACATGAATTCAACATTTAGACCAGATCTTCAACAAAACAATTTTTTTTCATCATATAGAATTCATAATTCATCAGTTGGTCTTGGTATTTAACATTCAGTTGCTAAAAGCAAAAAAATAAAGGGCACCTTAAAATCCGTTTTAAAGAGTTATGATGTGGCATGCCATTTGTTTACACAGTGTAACAAATTTCATTTATATGACTCTAGGGTAAAAAATCTACCTCTGGTGGCATTTGACATTTCTGTTTTGCTCGTTCGAAGTGCCTCGCTTAATTTACACAAACCCAAATCGGTACAAAAATAAAAATAAAAATAAAACTTTCTAATTAGATCTACATTTCTCAAGAAGTAGTTTCAAGATTAATTTCATCAAGAGAAAAGTAACACACAAATCATGGAGAACTGCTATCCCAAATCTACAAAATCCACAGAAATCCGTCGTAGAGTTCAACCAACAATACACCAATCGGATTGACAACTGTGATGGTTTGAGAGGTGTGAATTTATAGGCATATTTTTTTTCTGCAAGAGTCATGAGGAGTTAAGAGAGAGTGAAAGGGAATGGATAAAGGTAAAGGCATGTTTGATTATAATACACAGGGACTGATGTTTTTTTTTTTGGAAATCAAAAAGTGATTGCATTGAAGTTAAGAGACAGGGGGAAAATACGGAGGAGACATTAGTTTATTAATTAGTATTAAAACTTTTAATACTATTGTATTAGAGATATATTATAGAGGAGTTGTACACCCGCGCGATGCGCAAGCGTAATACATAAATACGCAAATTGAATTTATACAATTCTGGTTTATAATGGTTTACAATTGTAAGTAGTTATTTGGAACAAAGTTTATTTTAAAACAAAATAAAATATAAAAAATTAATGCTAAAGACATTTTAGTCATTTTACTAAATTGAAAAGTTATTTTTATTTTAAAGTTTTATATGACAAAAATCCTAACATGACCGAAAGAATTCCATGTATATATATAAAAGATACTTTCAAACACCCCATGCCCTTATCATTCTTTTTGGTTGGTCCAAAGTAAAATCTTAATTATGGTGGATTAAATTTTTTTATATAATAAAACATAAAATGCAATGATAAAATATAAAGTGATAATTACCATTCAACCTTTGAATTGATTTCCACTAAAATAACTAAGATGTATTGATTAAATAAATAAGTATTATTATATATGTTATCACAGATTAATTGAATGGAAAATTTATTTTCTACCACTTTTATAAATATTACACATGATAAAAAACCAAGAAGTTTGTAAGAATTTAATTACAAGGATATGGAATTTCTAAAGCATTTAAATTAAATTTATACATTTTATTACTCAAAGTCTATTATAGAACAATATAATAAAACTCACTTAAGCTATAACATATTAACACAATCATATTGTGAATCTAGGAGACGGGTTAATCTTGATCAATTATTAACTATATAATAATACAAAATGAATCTCATCAAAATACCCTCACCAAACCATCAAAATACCCTCAAAATTCCATAAAAATAATAAAACCGTTTTACAATCGACATGACAAAACCGTTTTAGAACCGACATGATAATTTTCAAATAAGAGAACAGGGAGAAAACCAAACCATCAAAATACCCTCACCAAAAACTCCATTTTAAATATAAAGTAAACAATATTACCTAAAATAAAATTCCAAATTGTAATCTTGCTTGAACTTGGGCCATATATGGTAGTGCCTTGTGGGTTTCACTATGCAACCTCATTTACCAATCAAAGAAAAAATCGTGACATAAAATAAGAATTATGGAAGTTACCTTCGGAAGTCATAACACTCCTTTATACCAATTCCGTAAAAGGAGTAATGTTGTTTCAAACCACGAGCCCAAACAGATAGGAACAAAGATAATCTTAGATGAAGACATGGAAACACATACCTATTGATTATCTCTAATTATAGAGACTTAAGATATATTAAACAAAATAAGCTATGATGTTAAATAAAAAAGGCTATATTTTGTAGTATATATAGCCAACAGGTGTGAGGATGTTTAGATAAAAATATCTATTGTTCCTAAATAGCTGTTGTTGATGTTTAGCTAAAAAAATATCTATTATAGTTTTGTTAGACTCCTTCAATAACATCACCTACTATCAATTTTGCTAAACATCCTCTCTTATAATATATGTACACCCAAAAACACCCTAACCCACATAAACCATCCTCACACACATTTACTCACATTGAACTACCTTTATAAACCCCTCAGTGCCCCCACTCGTCTTTACCTGCTTGAGAAGGTACGAATCTAACTATCAAAAAAATATAATACCAAATATAAATAATAAAGAAACTTTATTTCAGAATTTTATTAATAGTTATTTTTATTCTAACTTAAATTACTTACAACCACACAAAAATTGGGTGCACATGCTTAGTATGTCAAGAAAGTCTAATTTATTATCATATCATATAGGAGGTGCATTGAAGATGGGTTCGAATTATATTCTTAACAGTAATTATGAGCTGATACTTTTTTTTGTTCTTAATAACAACAATGAATCCAACCTTTTCCATTTGTAGTATTCATTGGATAATGAAACAAAAGAAGTGATTATGTTTGTTTTGTTCTTTTCTTTTTATAGTTGTTGTGTCTTAGTTCTAAAACATCACATTAATAACTTTGTGAACTACTCACCACTGGTTCAAAGAATCTGTCAATTGAAGCTATACCATAAGTTAAATAAAGTGAAATTAAAAATCACATATTTTTTTGCATTTAAAGGTAAGTTATGTCTCTAAAATTAAACTACAAAATAATATATTTATGAATATGATAAAATTTTATACTGTTCTCAGGGTGAAGGGTACAAACCTCCATCAAGCCACGCTCTGTTGCAAGTCCAAATAAATCAAAGTGTGTAGTTCCGGAATGGGAGATTGGGCATCCGAGGGGTACATGGTGGAAAAGATATCGATGTGGTGGGACATAGAAAACTCAGGTCCCGAAAGGCTGCAAACCCCACACCATCGCTCAGTCAAGATGAATTACCACGGCCCCGTTTCCATCTCTGCCTATGGCGACACCAATCACATTCCTCCTTCTGTCCAGCAAGCCCAACAATACCATCATATCCTTAAACCGTGTTCCTGCACAGATGCTTTTGTAATTGGTTATATACATACTCAGTATCATAACCTTAAATAAGCAGCATATTCCTGTAACCATATTAGAGGTGAATGCTATGAAATGAGAAATGGACATATACCTGAAATCGTGTAAGAGGCAAATGCGATGAAATGGGCAATGGGTATCTTCTAAACAGTTTAAAAGAAATTAAAGGGAGAACGTGAGGAAATTATTATTATTAAGAACTAAATGGGGGAGGATGAGAGAATAAAATAAATGGACTATTAGTCTTCTCCCATGAAATAAAGAAGATGAAATGATGGAGATGAAAGGACTTATGAGTAAATGGGGAGAGTGATAATTACGTAAGGAATGTGAAAAGGGGACATTGGGAATTAGAAGGGACGGGAAGAGGGAATGACGAAGAAGGAGGAGATAGATACGTTGGTATTTAATGGAAAGGTGTTGGAGTTCTTTTTCATGAATAATCAATCTTACGTGGCCCTAAACAAAGAGGAGCATTTAACTCTTGTAATACCCCGTATTTCTGAAAATATTTTATTTAATTAAATGAGAAAATACAGCTTAATTTAAATTACGTAAGAGGAGTAATTTAATGAGATTTATTAAAAAATATAATTTTGGAATATCAATCGGGAGATAGTTACCGATTTATATTGCCTCATTATATTTATTTAGTGTGAGTGGTAAATAGTTACTTAACGCGTGTAGACCGTATTGGGGTGAGAACGAGTAATATTTTTTTAAGTGACTCAAATGATAATTTAGAAGTCACCGATGAATCCGGAAGGGTCAAATTAGTCAAAATAGTATACCCGAGGGTACTAGTTGAGTCTCGAGGTAATTTTGGACTAAACCGAGACCGTTCGGGGGAATTTTGGTCTTTTAACATGAGAGGGTATGGAGACCTACGAAATTGAGAGCTTTATATCAGCCGTTTGATAGAGGGGTTAGGGTTAGAAAACCCATGAAAACACACCATAGCCATTAGAGATAAGAGAGAAACCATTCTCAAGGCAAAAGGAAGAATTGGGAAGGATTCAAAGGAGATTTTCACTATCAACTTGTTGAGGAAGAAGGATTGAAGGATGAAGATCATCAATCATCAACAACAACCACGAAATCAGACCCTACTGATCATAAGGCAAGTTGTTTATTGCAAAAATTATAAAGTTATAATACCCATGTGTAGGGTTTTTGAATAGTCTTGTTTAAATCAATATCTTGATAGGAGAATGATGATATTTATATATGTTAGGATTGGAATCGCATGTAGAATGATTTAACTTATGTAGAGGATTAATATTCAGATTAGACTTGATGATTTTTCGGAATAAAATCTGGATTTTGAATGAAAATATGGGAAGAACACCATAACTAGGGTTTCAAGAAATTCTGGGTTTAATTCACTATTTCTTTAAAGGAATTGGAGTTTTGAGGTATTTGACATGTTAGAAATTGTCCTAGTATATGTGAAAACAAGTTAGGATCATTGGGTCAAAGTTTGGTGGACTATAATGGAGTTTGAAGATTTGTTAATGGAGGAAAAATCTTAACGAAGAAGACGAACTGCGTCTGTCCCTGTTCGATCGATCAATCGATCTCGAACTATCGATCGATCGAATATGTCGATCGATCGAACCCAGCAGTCGATCGATCGACGCAAGCTGTTTCCCGAATTTTTTTGTGTTTAATTCTTCGTTGATTTTCGGGAATGAATGAGTATCATAGGATTTACATTATACTTATATGGGAGTGAGAATAAGACCAGTAGGTATACGATTGAGGTCCGATAAGGCCATTGGGTGTAGGGCTTGGATTACGGACCGACGAGAATAATCCGATTTAATAGAGTATCTGGGACTTCAGAAATTGAGTTACGAGGCGAAGTAAATTCAATTTAAGTAATAGACCAGTAGGTTAAGAAATAACTACTGAAATTATATGTAAGGGGTAACTAGGACCCTTAGAGTTATGTGAATACTCAAATAAATGCGATTAATGAGATAAATTGTAAAGCGAATATTATACGGTAGATATATGAGATTAAAATATTACGCACGTATATAATTAATTGGTCGTGCGTGTACCTACTGAATTATGTGATCTTTTAGGTCGAGAGATTTGTACCTAAATTAATTATGTTAGGGTCGATGAGACATTTCGAACTAACATAAAGTTATTATATGTTTGGGGTCGATGAGAAATGCTGAACCAAACCTTGAACTGGTGTCGCAATGAAAGAGTCCTAAACCAGAATATGTGTATATATATATATTTTTAAAAATAGTTGGGGTCGATGTATCATTCCGAACCAATTCCTACTTGGGGTCGATGAATCATTCCGAACCAAGAGTCCTTTACGTGTATAAAAAGGGCAAAATAGTAATGACTGATATTTAGTATATATTGTGTGTGAAATATATATACTTGATGATATTCTACTTCTGTGTATTAGTAGATTGATATATATTAGGTATTTAAATATACATACTGAATTGGTAAGTTAAGTAGTGAAACTTAATTTCGAAATGCACCTTTAGATAGAGAAAATCTATTTAGTAGTTCAAGTAGCGAAACTTAATTACACAAGTGGGAAGTCAATAATTGTGAGAATTGTAGTAATTTTAGTAGTGAAACTAAATGAGAAGTCTTGAAAAATAACATAGATGAAATGTTACTTGAGAATTAATTAACATACGCGAGATGTTAGTGAAACGGTTGTACTGTATGGGCGGTACTGGAACTTGGGTACAGATAAGTTCAGTTGACTACTTTGGTTTTAGTTAGCTTGGGAGGTATGGCTAGATAAACTAAGTGTAGAACGTTAGGTGTGCACAAAAGATGAGGGGTGAGTTAACTCAAGAGAGTGTACAAGAACCTAACATGTGTAATCAATAACCGCATTTTATATTGTGATAAACGCTTGTTAAATATTTTCAAAATGTTTTGAGTACTAACTCTTGCTATAAAATATTTTTAAAAACTTTTAGGTGTCCAGCCACAGGGACGCCATGTATGATGATTCCATTCCAGAGACTCGGAGCTGTAGCACAGTGGATGCTTACACGATTTTGACTAGACGATATCTCTCATTCAGATCTAGTACAGGATCTCACACTCTTCTATGTATGGACTTGTGGTCCGGTATTAGTCTCAGATGTTAGTTTCAGACTAGTGGTTATTCTATTGTTGTTTGGGATTTTTAGCCGATGGTTTATTCGGTAATACTTTTGTTCTGTTATACTTTTACTTTGTTGTTTGAATTATAGTACATGGTTATTTGTACTTTGTTCCGCATAGTTGATTTATCTGTTTTAAGAAAGATAAAATTTGGCACCGGTCTAATTTTACTTAGGGGATTAGTAATTAAAAAGTTTTCGATAGTGATGCTAAGAATGAACCATTTCAGAAACCTGTTTTAATTTAATAAAGGCCTGATCACCCGATGTTTAATTAGGCGGGGTGTCTAACTCTTTGTATAGCATTTTGGAGTATATTAAAATATAGAGTGCCACATGGACACTCTCAATGAGGAGGAGTCTTAAATGCTCATAAATGCCTTGTTTTGCATTTTATAGTATATAAAGATATCAAGACTTGAGCGTAATAACAGTTAATTTTAATTTTATCTTTTAATAATTTGATTTAATTTGATTTTAATTAATATTAAAACTAGTTTAAATTAATTAATTAAAAACTGTTTTATGATTAAAATTAAAACACGTTTTTTTAATTAGCCATTGAAAGTAGTTTAATGGGAGAAGTGGACATCTATGTTTGGGGAGTGGGTGGTTTCGCCATCCCTTCATATAAGGGGTATGTAGATCAGTTTGAAGGATACTTTCTCTCTCTCTATAAAAAAAACGTCATTCTTCATACTCCAATTCTGCACATAACTTCTTGTGGTTTTAAAGTTATCCATTGAGTGCTTCAATTGGATGAACTGTGCTGTTGAATCCTGGGGACAGTTATCTGATGCTCAAAATATCATTGATTAATGTGCGGGCAGTATTTCTGTCTTAGGACTGTGTGTCTAACACATAACTTAACCTCCAGATAATTCATTCCAATTTATTATCTTTTTGGTTTTTTCATATACGCATATAAAAATATAAGACAAATTTTGTTTTTATATTCGTATAATGGGAAAATTTTATCCTCCTACAATTGCCTTTGCCTGAAAAATTTGTTGGTTTGAATTATAAACGTTGGCAACAAAAAATGCAATTTTATATGAACCTGTTGGAACTCGATCACACGTTAGAAGTTAGGGAAGATAATTCTGAAGAGACTGAACCTGCAAAAACTGATGTTAATCAACTTTGGGAAAAATCTAATTTTATGTGCAAAAATCATATTCTGAACAATTTGGATGATGCCCTGTATGATATTTATTTTTCTGTTCCCACTGCTAGAGAGTTATGGTTGATGTTAGATAAGAAATATAAAACTGGAGATGATGGAAGTAAGAAATTTGTTGTTAGTCATTTTCAGGATTTTAAAATGGTTGAAGAAAAATTTGTTTTGTCATAATTAGAAGAACTTCAAGTCATTATTCATGAAATTCATGCTAAGGGTCTGTCAATTAGTGAGGGTTTTCAAGTCGCATCTATTATTGAGAAACTTCCCCCTTCCTGAAAAGAAATTAGAAATGGTCATAAACATAAACGTAAAGATATGACTGTGGAAGATCTCACTGTTAGACTTAATTGAAGAGGATAATTGCGTTAAGGAAAAATGGGACGTTGCCACGGCTATGGATGTCAAATAAAACATTACTGTAAGTAGTTGGGGGACTAAAAACCAGTTTAACCCAAATAAGTACCAACACAAATTTAAGGGAAAAGGAAAAGCCCCAAATAATTCTACGAAACCTAAAGGTGGGATTAAGAAATTCGGAGGAGACTATTTTGTTCGTGGTAAACCTAGACATCGAGCCCAATACTGCTTTAAAAGGAAAAACACTGAGAATTTCAAAAAACCTAATGGGGGTGCACAAGTTTCAATGGGTGAAACTGATAATTTTTCTGTTGTTATTTCAGAGGCACACCTGATTAGCAACATTAAGGACTGGTTGGTGGACATTGAGGCCACCCGACACATCTATGGAGACATGAGTGTTTTTCCCACTACGAGGTGGTGGGAAGTGATGAAAAGCTCTACATGAGAAATTCTTTAGTGATTGTTGTTGCTGGAAAAAGGGAAGGTGGATTTAAAATTCACTTTTGAAAAAGTCCTGACATTGAACGAGGTATTGCACGTGCCCGACATTAGAAATTTTTTTATCTCAGGCTCGCTATTGAGTAAAAAGGGTTTTAAAATGGTTTTTGAATCTGATCAGTTTATTTTATCTAAAAATGGGGTGTTTGTGGGAAAAGGGTTACATGTGTGAGGGATTATTCAAATTAAATGCAACTATTGACTATGTTCTTAATGTAGTTAATTCTTCTGCTTATCTATCTGATTCCTTATATTTATGGCATAATAGACTTGGACATGTTAATTTTGCTTTACTTAAAAGATTAATGAAGTGGAACTTTTAGCCTATTATATTTTAAATGAAATCCCCCCTAATAAATCTGATAAATATCCTTATGAATTGGCGAAAGGAAGAAAGCCGTCTTATAAATATGTTGAGCTAAGGTAGTCCTGCCTCCACCTAAATGAACTAAACTCGGGCCTAAAACTAGTGATTGTATATTTATAGGAAATGATCATAAGAGTAGTGTGTATAGGTTCCTTGTGTTTGAATCAGATGTATATAGTGTATCTACAAATACTATTATTGAATCTCGTGATGCAGACTTTTTTGAACATATTGTTTCACATAATCCCACGACTAGACTTGAGGATGCTCCTTCGAACATTAATATGCCATCTAGTAGTAGGCAAGAAAATGAAATGGAAATACAGGAACTTAGGAAAAGTAAAAGACGTAAAATAGAAAAATCTTTTGTAACACCCCGCCTAATTAAATATCGGGGGATCAGTCCTTTATTAAATTAACATCAAGGTGAATGGTTGGTTCATTCTCAGCATCAATGTCGTAAAATAATATTTTCCAATTTGAACAACCTAAATAATTTAGCTAAGTGTCAAAATAGTTTAAAGTCTCATTTTTCCTTTATTAATACAAATATGAAAACCTTTTTAATACCCAACAGTTTAAGAATCACATACATACTAAAGATGGCAATTAACACACACAAGAATTAAACAACCTAGATAAACCAAACCAGTTCAAGAGCTATAAATGAAATCATCCTCACAATAGTTAACCCCCAAGGAGTACTGAATATTGGAAATATAAATAAACATAAATCTCTGACAAATCCAAACGGAATAGGAAATCGGGCGACACATGCCCTAATTATAAAGAACTAAGGTAAGAACAGAATAAATGACGAGGTCGTCTAAATCAAAGGCCTGCAACTCCCATATAAGCTGCAACACGTCCAATCCAAAGACCCTAAGCATGACGCCCCTGTGGCTGGGCACCTGTAATACATACATATATATACAAGAGAGAAAGAAATGATAGAAAACGAGTCAGAGCCCGAGTGTAAAACAGTTTTAAAAATAGTTTAGAAAGTATTTAAAATGTTTACTGGCTAATATAAGCACAATGTTAGTGCGCGACGCTCTCTTGATAATTCTCACCTCTCATCTAGTGTGCACGCCTACCATACTACTGATCACATAAGTATATCTAACTTATCCTCCCATAAAGTTCTATCCCGAGAAGTACTAAGTCCATAATATTTAGTTTTAGAAAATCATTTTCTTCCATATTCTTACGTTACTTAGAACCACTTAGTTACTGTTACAAAATTCACGAACACTTGTTATAAAGCTGAAGCATTTATTCATTACTTAACTACTTATACACACAGTATAAAGTTTCCATATATATATATATACTATCGGCACCCCACATAAATTTATGGTGCTGGCATACTCTGCTATCAACTCCCCGTTTCACTCATACTAAGGGAAATACTAGTTCGGAATCACTCTCGAACTGTATTAACGCAATTGCACATACAAATGGAGGCAAAGGATTATTCTAAGTCACTAAGAGGTCAGGACATACCCCTCACGTCTCTTAGGACCATCTGACTATCATTCTCAGATAGCCTGTACCAAGGAATCCTATGTTATAGGGTACAAGTCAATATCCCCCATAAAGGTCCAATCGAGACAAGGCGGAAACCTCCGTGATAACAAGTAGCCCGGATATGATTTTTACACAGATATATAATATAGGCACAGTCACATAGTCATATATATAAATATTCACATTTTCCAAAATAGGTTCACCCACGGCCCATAATTAGTAACATCCGTTCTTAGCACATATTTTACTCAATTATCTCGCATAACGGATTCGTTTCTTTTATTCCCATTTATAATTTACTTCATACTTACTTCTCATCTCTCGAAGTATTCTCTCTCACTAAGTATAATTTCAGTAGGTATACCTTCACTTACCTTCTAGTCTAAATCTTTCACGTCTAAATCTTTCAGTAAACGTACGCACAATTTCCAATGTATGAGTAACTCCCCGTTAACCCACAATTTCATCTCATATTAATTTCACTTAATGGTGTCTAGTTAGACCCTATTGGTCATCTTCATAACCCATTATACTCCATAAATTATAATTAAGGGTTCCTACGTATCTTAACCGGATTAAACAAAAAGGAGAAAAATATGCACTTTTTCAGGAGGGGTCGATCGATCGAGGAATGGGGTATTGATCATTGATCGATCGATGCTCTCGGTCGATCGATCGATCAAGCAGTTCTTGCCCAGTTTGCTGCAAATATCAACCTACGGGTTCACTCATTCTAACCCCTCCAAAACTCTATAATTCCATCCTAAACTCCCATCAAAGTTATTCAAATGTATAAGCAATATATATAAATAAGTTCTAACGTAACGACATCAATAAATCCTCAACGAATCAATCAAAAAGGGTTTAATCCCAGATTTCTTTGTAAAACCAAAATTTGCATGAATAATCACAAACCTCTATTTTAATCCTGATTTTCTTCCCAAATATCATAATAAATTCGTGGGTAATCCTCTACATATGATCACGATTTCAGACTATATGGATTCTCCCTAGAACTCATATAAATTCTCTTCCAAAACATAAAATTCTTTAATTAAAACATATGATTTTCATTCCTAGACTAACATGGAAGGAATACCAACTAGAAATCAGCAAGATGGATACTTGCCTGGGATTCAAGGGTATGATTTGTTGATGAAAATATATGGTTACGTTCCTCCTCGTGCGATCTACATTTTGGTGGTGGTGGCGGTGCAATCGGGTGAGTTATAGGCCTTGGATTGCTTGGAAACTCTTTACCTTCTTCTCTAATCTCTTCAACTTCTTCTCTAATGGTCGGGCTTAGGTTTTGTGTTTGTTAACCCTAAGAGACAACTCCAAATGGCTAATATATACTAAAAAATTCGTGGGTTTAATTACCAAAAAATAAAAAATGTCTATAATACCCTCCTGGGATGTCAATTAGGCCTAAAAACGCCTCGAAACCCAAACTAAGCCCCCGGGGTACACTTTTCTGACTATCTTGACACTTCCAGACACTTTGGCGCTCTCAAAATGACCATACGACCGACATATAATTTATTCACTTTATAATAATAATTTAGTCCTGACACGACACAGGTGCGCCCCGACTTAAATTTCTATTATTGCCATTTTATTCACTCATGGCAATTTTAATGAAATCAATCTCATGTATTACTAATATTCAACAAATTTCCAATAATTACTAACTCACGTCACGCTAGTAAATATTAAAAATAAATTTTTGGATTAATATTAAATTAATATCTCAAATTAAATTTAATAAATCCTCAATTTCAAAAGCCATAAAAATACGAGGTATTACATACTTTCCCCCTAATAACGAAATTTCATCCCGAAATTCGAAAAATAAGGTATGCCTGATAAAAGTAGATCTGGATATTTTAACAATACTCAAGATGGACTTTCGGGTAAGGAGAATTCTTATAGTCCTCCCCGCCTCACAATAAGCTTATTTATCACTTTCAATACAATCAGTCATAGAGTCACACTTTAATAACGACACTTCACATTGTGCTCCAATCCGTGCTATTCACATAAGACGAGCCTACACATCGTTGGGAGGCCGCACCTCACTACATAATAAATACTCGTATTTATCTAATCACAACACTCTCTTTATCATCATTCCACCCTTCCGTTGGGTAATAAAACAAAACTTCCAATGTTTCCTTACCACACAACTGGCTCCATGTAATACCCCGTATTTTTGAAGACTTAAATAATTACGTGATATATTATTATTGCGGGATTAATTAAATTAAAATGTGAGAATTAATTATTAATCCGGATTTAAATTGAATATTTACTGGCGTGACGAGAAGTTAGTAACTATTAATATTACTGTGAGAATAAGTAATATGGAGTGACGATTTTTATATAATTTGTCGTGATAGAGAAATGCGACAGTTTGGTGTAGTAAGTCGGGACGCGCGTGTGAGTCATGTCAGAACAAATTAAGTGAAGTAATAAAGTAAATTATTTTTAAGTAACTCGTATGATCATTTCGAGTGCGCCGTTGAGTCCGGAGGGATCGATATAGTCAGAAAACTCTACCCGAATATTTTATTTGGACTCCGGGACATTTTTAGGCCAAGCCAAGACCCGGTAGGGGTAGTTTTGTAATTTGAATTTTTGGAGGAATTAAATGGACGAAAATTAGAGACATATTATATCATCTAATTAGAGACAATTAGGGTTAGGAAAAACCAAAATCAAGAGAGAGCCACAGTGGGTGAGGGAGAGCAATTTTCAAAGGAGGAGAAGCCATTTTCATCACCTTGCACAACCACCACCACCATCGTGTAGATCGGAACGCGAGCAATGCATCCATACCAACAACATCAACGGATCAGACCTTCAAAATCGAGGCAAGTGTTTATTACTTGCTTTCTTTAGCAATAATCATACTCATGTTAGTGTAGGTGGATTTAATCATTGATTTACATGTTAATTGGGTGAAAATTGGAGTTAAATGATGATTAGAGACGGGACAAATTAGTTGTTAATATTCCTTCATGTATGTAGAGGTGAAACTACGAAATTGAATCATATATAGATGAACGAATATGAGTTGGTTGGATTCTTTAATTGAAATTATGGAAATTAGGGTTCATATGGATTAATTTGGGAGTTTTATGTGATTACGATGATTAATGACGAATTAAGGATCCTAGGATGTTAGAAATGACTTATAATCTGTTATGGGTTGATGGGTATTGATGATGAGGTGTTGGGTGTTGAATCTTAGAGGTTTTTGTTTCATGAATGGTGGGAAAAACGCAGAATTCTGGGAAAGAAGACGAAAAGTGGCATCTCGCGCGAAATCGCGCGAAGTCGTTCGAACGATAGGTGGAAGTCGTTCGAGCGAGATGCTCTTCTGGTTCGAACAAGATTTCTGATTTTTAAGAAATTACCTATTTTTCCCTAAGATAGTAAATGGTTGATTTTAGTGAGGAAAATTAGTGTTCAATGAACCCAAAATAGTGCAGAATTATTGGGAGTTGTTTAGGTGTATTGATTTAGATATTCGGGAGGGTGAGATTACCTTAGAGATTACTAGAGAGAGGTAATTGTAATTGTAAATGCGTCGAAAATATCATGTGATAAATACTTATGATATTAGTTCTAACGATATGGAACTTAAGAATAAAATTATTGTTAATTGTGGGACTTATTATGATTATGTATTAAAGATTTTCGGGTGACATATTATCCTTAAAAATATATTACGAGAGAGGGAATACCGTAATTTAAAATACGTTGACAGTATTTAGTGATAATAATACTTCGTATGGAATATGACATTTGGTTGTGTGTATACCATTTGATTGGATGGGTTGTGTGAATACCTATTACTTGCTAGTATTATGTGTATGACATACCTAGCTGATTGCTATCACCGGAGGTTGTGTAGAGACAGTCTTATCCTGAGGGGATTTTGACTTGTATCTCAGAACATAGGACCGTGAAGACTTACTTATGAGTGGGTAAGTTGCTGACTATGGGAGCATAGATATGTGCGTGACCCGTAGGTATGTGAGCTATGTTACCCTCAATTGTGTGTGTTTTGTATATATGGTTCGTGGGAGACTTTCGAACCGATGGTCCTTATTTGAGTACGAGAGGTACCGGTACATGATAGCAGAGTATGCAATACACTACAGGTATAGCCTTGGGGTGCTATGTTAGTATATATATGTAATGAGTTGTAGATATATATATACTTGTGTTATACTTACAATGTGATATTTGCAGGCTATTAAGATTGGGTTAATGAATATATATAATAGTAAAAGATATATATATATATATATATATATATATATATATATATATATATGCTTTTGGTATATCTAAAATGAGAAAATATCGGATAATTAAGATAGTGAAATCTTTAGTAATGTAAATAGTGAATACTTGACTTTAGTGTGATAACACTTGTTTAAAATGATAGATCTTGAGATCTAACGTCAGAATAATACTACGAGGGGTAAGCCTTTCACCTAGTTAGAAGTGTGTCAGATGGCTAGGTTGGATTAGATGTACGTTAGGCGTGCACACTAGTCGAGAGGTGAGAATCTCATGTGAGAGTTCGAACTAACATGCATATAATACTTGCTTTAATGAAGTTTTAAATACTTGCTAAAACAAATATTTTTACACATCGGGCTCTGACCCGTTTCTTGCATCTCTTCTCTCTCTTGCTATATTTATATATGTATATATATATGTATTAGTACAGGTGACCAACCACCGGGACACCAGTTCTAGATACTTGGATAGTTTGTTGAGCTGCAGCTGTTGTGGAAGTCGCGAGTTATTTGAGATTAGATGCTTCTCTCATTTCATTCAATTCCTAGTTCAGATATCTCAGTTAGGGCATGTGTCGTCCATTATCATTAGCAGAGTTATTCTCACTTTCCCTTGGAGTTCTTCTCAGTTGGTTTGAGTATTTATTATTGTTTGGTTTGTAACTGTGAACTAAAAGGTTTTATCCAGTCTTATCTATTCAGTATTTGATTCATTCAGCATTTAATTCTTATGTATGGTTTATATTTACATGTTCAGAATTTATTAAATTAATTGGTTCAAGTAAATTGGAAAATGTTTTGACAGTAGCTTAATTAAATGTTAGGTAATTAATTAGATTTAAGTTTTCGACGGTGATGCTAAGAATGAACCAACCGAAAATTCTATTATAAATTTTATAAAGGGCTGATCACCCGATATTTAATTAGGCGGGGTGTCACAGGTGGTATCAGAGCATCAGGTTCTAGTGTCCTTTAGGATCTGTACGGATTTTTACGTTTTAGCTTAGCGTTCTTTGGTGTAGAGCCTTATTCTAGGATTGTTGTATTCCACGGTGTATGCGATTTGCGCTCTCCTGCGATTTCGTTTAGTGAAGTCAATTCATATACGAGAGTGATTGGACTTCGTACTCTGAGCAATATGGGACGACCAGCGAAGGCCGTTAGCGGGACTGCAGGAGAAGGAAAAACAATTGAGAGTTGTGAAGCATTTGGGAAACGGTGATGGCGGTAGAAGTCACCAACAGTAATATCTAAGTATGATGGGCCAATGGAGGAAGCTAATCCAAAGGAGATAATGTAAAGTAGAGCGCAGTGACACTCCAAATTTTAAATTCATAAGAAATATTTTTCTAGCTCTGAGAACAGCAAAGAGAAAAAAAAAATTAGTCAAATAAACCGAGATATTGGGTGCGGATTGACCATTTAAAATTTTCTATATTTTGGGTAGACAAAGATATGGAAGAGAGGTTGAACTTATCACCAGTAGGTCGGGTAGAGACCGACCATAAAGGTTGAGTTAATTTTGTAAGCGAACTTCGCAACCAAAGTAGAAGTCATGGAAGATAAATAGGGTCCGTAAGTTGAAAATGGACACGTGGGTAGAATGCCCTAGTGTGAATGGGAGGTGTGAATAAGGTGACTAGTGTGAAAGTCATCAAAGTATATGTTTACTAGAGTATGTCAATTCCTCAAAAGAAAGGGAGCCAGTGGATTTGTGATACCTAGCCGAAGGGCAAGGTTGAATTCAATAGTATTAGTGGAACATCACCAGAAAGTATGCCCAGTGAAGGAAAACCTATTTAATGATATGATTAAACCTTAACAGAATGGTGATGGATTCAATCAAGACCAGTGGGATGACCATGTTCCATATGCCCTGTAGAGCGTAAGGAACAACGAAAATCACAACTGGGAGTTAAGACTGCCAGGTCCGAGAGGACATCCCAATAAGTCCAGGAGGACCAGTGAACGAGAAATTACTATGTATGTAGAGATAAGGGTTACCAGTATTGAATGTGTTCACATGAGAAGTGAAATTGATATTATCAGGAATAATAAACCATCCCTGTAAGGCATAACAGTTGGAGAAGTGAAATGTCAAGTGTAGAAATCGGGTCAGGAGAATTGGGCCCAGGAATTAATAACCTGAGAGTAGTGGGTCTAGGCAAGACCAGCGTAGTCCTCAATAACTGTAGCATATTGTATTTCGGGGTCGACGGGGCCCAGGAAATAAAGGGAAGGCTAGTAAGGCCATATTTGAGGCCTAGAGATATGGGGCCAATCTATCAATGTTGGGCGGGTAATCCATAAAATAGAATAAGAAGGGAAACACTAATGAGTGTAATCCGAAAGGTATAACAATTGTAGATAATTATGGGTCACGAAAAGCGTGTGCGGGGACCCTACGATTAGGCAAGATTGATGACGCTTTATTTTATCCTTGTGAATAAATGATGAGTTCTAGTGACGTGGGTGTGTCACAAAATATGTGAATAGTTAACACTAAGAATTTGAGTGTGACTTCAGTTTAGTGGGTACGCTGACGACAACAACCTTATTATATAAATGACTACCATTTGGTAGCGAGATTTTTCATGCCACCTGCGGGGAGGAGCAAATGTGGACACTAAGAGAAATTTGTATACGGTATTATGTAACGATTCGTGCTCCTTTGAGCGTATGATAGTAGAGCATATTATGATTATATTCTACGGTTACTGGTTACCGAGGGTTGAACAGTAGTAAATCGTGTGATAAGACTATTGTACTAAAAATTTCTAATTTTAAATATATGGTTTTAGCGAGGCATCACCTGAAAGACGGTTGAGCCTGCACATGTGTTATATTGTATTGTAGACTTCAGTGAGTATGTTGCCTTACTATGTTGGTCCCGATGAGCAGGGATGTTTTACTGATGTGATTCAGGGTATATTAAATTATTGTAGAGCGAAGAGATATAACTCGTAAATTATATAGCGCTAATAACTCATGATAGTGAGAGCCTTGCATTTTATACTGTCTTTAGTAACATGAGAAATGGATGAGTAGACTTCTTATGTCGCAAACGAGAATTCAGGGATATATGTTATGGATTAAAGACTTAACGGATCCCGACGATTAGCAGTGTTAGGTAGTAGTGTATCGGGGGGTTCCTTGTTTGGATTTCACTTTGCGAGACATCCCACGCATGAAACTTAGAAAACATTGGAGGTTGGGAGAAATTTGCCTTTAATTCATTGATTTAGTATCATAATGATTACCCATGTATGCAATTATAATCGTGAGATAAGGGTTATGTTACAGATTAAGGCCGATAGAGCCGTATAATAATAATATGTGATAATATTACCAATCGTTGACACCACGAGCAAACCGGTGCGACAACCTAAGATATGATTAGGTGGAAAAGGTAGGGTGACTGAGTAGGACCTTACCATATAGTCATGCCAAGTATGTGGTTCATCATTTGTTATTTATATAAAACGTCTAGTACGGTGGTGCGGCAATACACAAAGCATAGGGTGTATGGGTGCCCTAGATATTCGAGTAATAAATTTTTCTGCCTTAAGTGAAAGATTGTGAGATAAAGTGTATTGCGAGAGGTAATTGAATGTGGAAGAGTGTGACTTCAGAACTTAGTCGTTTGATGGGTTAGGGCAGTTAGGACCGTTAATTCCCAGAATTTCTACGAGGATGGTTTATAAGGAATCTGATAAAGTTTAACTCGGGGAAGTTGAGACTTACTTGATAGGACATGGAGAGAATATGTTTGATAAGAATATGAAGCTTAGAGAGAGAGGGAAGGACTTGTGACATGCAGTGATGACACTATCGCCTGAGCCATAGATATGGATTTGGTTATAAGAAAGGTAAAATTCATATCGATATAAAACCGTAGTAGTGATGGCTTAAGCAAAGAAAGACATTTCTGAGCCCTAATTGAAAGTGGACCATCAGGAAATAATAGAGTTTCTTCATCATTAGGAATTCTTTGGTAGTAATGGGAGAGAGTGAATCCCTGAACAATTACAGAGTTAATTACTTCGCAATGGAATCACGGCCCTATGTGGGTGAAAGTGGGTAACTCACGTTATGACAAGTTAGGAAAAATTGTAACGTGTAACAGTAAACACCAACCATTATTCCTGGGGTAGTAAGGTTATATGGGGTACAAATAGAGTTTTTGTCCGAAAGAGTCAAGAGAGTTATGACTCGACTATTGGGAAGAGTTTTCGAGAGGCCATGAATATCAAGATACGAACATATTCGGCCTAACACACTCGCCGGCGGATGGTAAGTCTGAGAGTTTTAGTCGCACATTGTGAGGTATGTTGTATTTCCAATTATGGGAATGTTTAGTTTATATCTTGCACTGGTGGAGTTAGCGTAAGACGACTCCCCTCAATTTATTATCGATATAATTCCATTCGAGGCGTTATCTATATAAATGCTTGTTATCCTTGTGCTTATTGGATATAAGGAAGGACAAAAATATACTAGGTCAAGAGGAATTTTAGGACCCGTTAACCAAGGTGGAAATGATTGGGAGTTGCATTATTGCATGTTGGAACGAGGAAATTGGTACCGAGTGAGGTGGGATCTTTTCCTATTATTTTTCAGTTGAGCCGGTAGCATACAGGCTCAGGTTCCATATTCCTATGCGGAGGTAGTATGGCAAAAATGTGTTAACATTTATAGTATGTATCGTATGTAAGACAAATGCGTATATAGCTAAATATCAATTAACCTACTAGTGCGAGTAGTAGGAGGCTATATAGTGACTATATATAAGTTAAGTGGTGAAATTTAAATGGAAATGGTTGGAAAGTAATTAATCAGTGAGGTGCACATTATTAAGGGTATTCGGTAATGTACTGTATGGGCGGTACTGCGTAAATTCATGAGATGTGAGGTAAATACCCAGAGTTTTCCTTACCAGAAATGCCTTCTTTTCAGAATTTTGAGACGAAATTCCGTTATTAGGGGGGAAGTATGTAATACCCCGTATTTTCGAAGACTTAAATAATTATGTGACTAATTATTATTACGGAATTAATTAAATTAAAATGTGAGAATTAATTATTAATCCGAATTTAAATTGAATATTTACTAGCGTGACGAGAAGTTAGTAACTATTAATATTACCGTGAGAATAAGTAATATGGAATGACGATTTTTATATAATTTGTCATGATAGAGAAATGCGACAGTTTGGTATAGTAAGTCAGAACGCGCGTGTGAGTCATGTCAGAAGTAATTAAGTGAAGTAATAAAGTAAATTATTTTTAAGTAACTCTTATGATCATTTTGAGTGCGCCGTTGAGTCCGGAGGGATCGAGATAGTCAGAAAACTCTACCCGGATATTTTATTTGGACTCCGGGACATTTTTAGGCCAAGCCAACACCCGGTAGGGGTAGTTTTGTAATTTGAATTTTTGGAGGAATTAAATGGACGAAAAGTAGAGATATATTATATCAGCTAATTAGAGACAATTAGGGTTAGGAAAAACAAAAATCAAGAGAGAGCCACAGTGGGTGAGGGAGAGCAATTTTCAAAGGAGGAGAAGCCATTTTCATCACCTTGCACAACCATCACCACCATCGTGTAGATCGAAACGCGAGGAATGCATCCGTACCAACAACATCAATGGATCAGACCTTCGAAATCGAGGCAAGTGTTTATTACTTGCTTTCTTTAGCAATAATCATACTCATGTTAGTGTAGGTGGATTTAATCATTGATTTACATGTTAATTGGGTGAAAATTGGAGTTAAATGATGATTAGAGACTGGACAAATTAGTTGTTAATATTCCTTCATGTATGTAGAGGTGAAACTACGAAATTGAATCACATATAGATGAATGAATCTGAGTTGGTTGGATTCTTTAATTGAAATTATGGAAATTAGGGTTCATATGGATTAATTTGGGGGTTTTATGTAATTACGATGATTAATGACGAATTAAGGATCCTAGGATGTTAGAAATGACTTATAATCTATTATGGGTTGATGGGTATTGATGATGAGGTGTTGGGTGTTGAATCTTAGAGGTTTTAGGTTCATGAATGGTGGGAAAAACGAAGAATTCTAGGAAAGAAGACGAACAGTGGCATCTCGCGCGAAGTCGCGCGAAGTCGCGCGAAGTCGTTCGAACGACAGGTGGAAGTCGTTCGAGCGAGATGCTCTTCTGGTTCGAACGAGATTTCTGATTTTTGAGAAATTACCTATTTTTCCCAAAGATAGTAAATGGTTGATTTGAGTGAGGAAAATTAGTGTTCGATGAACCCAAAATGGTTCAGAATTATTGGGAGTTGTTTAGGTGTATTGATTTAGATATTCGGGAGGGTGAGATTACCTTGGAGATTACAAGAAAGAGGTAATCGTAATTTTAAATGTGTCGAAAGCATCATATGATAAATACTTATGATATTAGTTCTAACGATATGGAACTTATGAATAAAATTATGGTTAATTGTGGGACTTATTATGATTATGTATTAAAGATTTTCGGGTGACATATTATCTTTAAAAATATATTACGAGAGAGGGGATACCATAATTTAAAATACGTTGATAGTATTTAGTGATAATAATACTACATATGGAATATGACATTTGGTTGTGTGTATACCGTTTGATTGGATGGGTTGTGTGAATACCTATTACTTGCTAGTATTATGTGTATGACATACCTAGCTGATTGCTATCACGGGAGGTGGTGTAGAGACAGTCTTATCCTGAGGGGATTTTGACTTGTATCTCAGAACATAGGACTGTGAAGACTTACTTGTGAGTGGGTAAGTTTCTGACTATGGGAGCGTAGGTATATGCATGACCCATAGGTATGTGAGCTATGTTACTCTCAATTGTGTGTGTTTTGTATATATGGTTCGTGGGAGACTTCTGAACCGACGGTCCTTATTTGAGTACGAGAGGCACCGGGACATGATAGCAGAGTATGCAATGTACTATAGGTATAGCCTTGGTGTGCTGTGTTAGTATATATATATATATATATGTCTATATATATATATATAATGAGTGGTGGATATTTATATATAGTTGTGTTATACTTACAATGTGATATTTGTAGGCTATTAAGATTAGGTTAATGCATATATATAATAGTGAAAGATATATATATGTATGCTTTTGGTATATCTAAAATGAGAAAATATCGGATAATTAACATAGTGAAATCTTCAGTAATGTAAATAGTGAATACTTGACTTTAGTGTGATAACACTTGTTTAAAATGATATATGTTGAGATCTAAAGTCAGAGTAATACTATGAGGGGTAGTTATATGGATAAGCCTTTCACCTAGTTAGAACTGTGTCAGATGGCTAGGTTAAATTAGATGTACGTTAGGCGTGCACACTAGTCGAGAGGTGAGAATCTCATGTGAGAGTTCGAACTAACATGCATATAATACTTGCTTTAATGAAGTTTTAAATACTTTCTAAAACAAATATTTTTACACATCGGGCTCTGACCCGTTTCTTGCATATCTTCTCTCTCTTGCTATATATATATATATGTATTAGTACAGGTGTCCAACCACAGGGACACCGGTTCTAGATACTTGGATGGTTTGCCGAGCTGCAGCTGTTGTGAAAGTTTCGAGTTATTTGAGATTAGACGCTACTCTCATTTCATTCAGTCACTGGTTTAGATATCTCAGTTAGGGCATGTGTCGCCCATTCTCATTAGTAGAGTTATTCTCAGTTTTCCTTTTAGTTCTTTTCAGTTGGGTTGAGTATTTATTATTATTTGGTTTGTAACTGTGAACTGGAAGGTTTTATCTAGTCTTATCTGTTCAGTATTTGATTCATTCAGCATTTAATTCTTATGTATGGTTTTTCTTTACATGTTCAGAATTTATTAAATTAATTGGTTCAAGTAAATTGGAAAATGTTTTGACACTAGCTTAATTAAATGTTAGGTAATTAATTAGATTTAAGTTTTCGACAGTGATACTAAGAATGAACCAACCGAACATTCTGTTATAAATTTTATAAAGGACTAATCACTCGATATTTAATTGGGCGGGGTGTCACACTCCACTGACCTTAAATCGTCACTTAACTTTAACTTCCGATCAATATTACTATCTCATATGACAACCGAGGTACTAGACTCATGGACTAATGACCAAACATCTCTCTACTTCCCACCTATGTGGGATGTCTCGCAAAGCGAAATCTAAACAAGAAACTCCCCCTGATACACTACTGCATAGCATAGTCCGTTATCGAAATTCATTGGGTCCACCGTCTATAACATGTACCCCTCTATTCTGTCTTTTGATAGAAAAATATACATCTCCTTTCGCAATTGAACTGAAACAAAGAACTTTTTACTAATTGCATTATTTCTTAGTATTGGTGGAATTCACATTCCATAAACCTCGTACGTATACAACCGGGACTCTCGAAATCCAATTCCCAAACATATGAATATAAGTCATAACTTACACATTCCTAAGGGATAAATATAACAATGCACTCCTCCTATCACTATGTCTTGAGCGCTACACATAATAATGAGTGAAATATTTCCGCCCAATGGTAAACCCAATACACACTGAATCATAATAACAAAGTCCTTAAACACCCTGGTATTAAACATTTTGGTACCACTATACCCTTCGAAGTCTCTCTAATATATAATATGAGTGCGAGCTCGGCCCTCTTGTAGGTGAGGTATTGCCAGAACAAAACATGCTGCACTAGGGCAACAACCCCGATAGCATTGCAATCACTGCCCACTATTGTTTTAACCATTTCCTCTGCAAGAACCATACCCTTGTCCTTATTCTTGCTTTGAATTTTTTTAACTCATGTGGTTTTACTCTCCACAAAATACCTCAATACATAACCCACTTATCTCCTATCATACTGATCCTATTGGGGTTGTCCTTCTCTCAGAATTAAATAGTCTCAATCCTGATGGCTACCCCTGTAATTCCCTTAGCTTTATTGGCCCGAAGGAACGTGCTACTGGATTAAATAACCCTTACTGAATTCACCATCACTTGGTAACAATTCAGTTATCCGAATTATTTAAATGAGCCCCCCGATGGGTCTCCCCCTTGTGGTGTGTTGCTAACTGCGTTTCATCTAGTCTCACTCTCCAATAAATCTTTCGATTACTTTAGCTCCCTTCATATAAGAGCGTTAATATCTCTACGGACAATACGTGACATTATCACCATATGGATCGACTGTCCAACATGATTTTCTTTAAGTGTTGTCAACTTTCCTCATGAGTGGATCTCCCATTTGAAATCTTCTCTACCGTTGGTATCCACTTCCTCTGATACAAGAGTTGTTAAAAGTTTCAATTCATTTAAAAATGGACCCCTGTCCGGCCCTTCCGTGATGGTCTTAGAACAATGTTCACATTTTATTCGGAATAACTGATGAAGGAACCTGCGGTTAAACTATATTAAGGTCCTTCTATTTATGCAACATTTCACTATTAAATGTGGTGGTTGACTCCCACTATTATAACTTTGCTCCAACGAGCCAAGAAAAATTTTACTCCGATTTTTTTTTCACTTCCAGTTGAACACCCTCCTCCATATTCCGAAGCCTTTGAATGTATTACCTTCGTTGTGTAACACACATAATTACCGCATTTCTAGAATTTTCGCTAATGACTCTCCTCAATTTTCCATTTGACCCTTTCCCAAGCGTTCTACGTGGGGTGAGTCTAATTTTGACATCACGTTGTGACACCCTGACTAATAAAATACCGGGTAGATAATCCTTTATTAAATTAAATCAAAATGCCAAGTTGGCTCAGTTAATAACATCACTGTCGAAAACATATTTATAGTTTCTAACCACCTAGTATTTAAAAGTAAGATGTCAAATTTTAAATTAAGTCTGGTTAACATGCAATAAAAGAATTATGAGAGAATAACATAACCATTCACCATAACGGAACAATAGAATAACCAACGAATACTGATAAGTCTGGAGGAAAAACTCCTCACAACAATCCCACAACTGAATTAAATAAAACTGCATTATGAATTTATTACATGCCAAAAGTCTGAAAATCTGAAATATGAACTGTCTCTAATAGAAATGGGCGACATGCCCTACAACTGGTGAAAACTGAATATAGAGTTAAGACAAATGAAGCGTCTACTAGCAAGGCCCTGTAACTTCCACAACAACAACAGCTCTTCACCTGAATAGAAATCCTATGCATGGTGTCCTTGTGGCTGGGCACCTAAAAGGTTTTTACAAAAAAATAGATTTGAAATCAAACGGGTCAGATCCCGAAAGTGGAGAGTATTTAAAAATAGCAAGTGTTTTAATAAAATTAAAACAATGAATGCAAAATACATGTTAGGACGTGCACTCTCATGAAATACTCACCTCTCGACTAATTGTGCACTCCTAACGTACCGTACCCATCTAAATGACATACATATCTAACCAAACCGTAATAAGTTCTACCACTTACTATTCGATTCTTGTTATGAATTCTAGCATCATCAATTAAATAGAGGGCTTTACTTAAACTCGAATTCTTAATTATTAGCAATACAATTCACTACCAGTTATCCCGTTATATTTTCTCAAAACAATACCATAATTATACTCACAATACCAACATGAAAGTTCTCATTATTTAAGTGTATATTATTCACGTCATAAATATACAATACAAGCACCCCAAGACTAAGCTGCGGTGCACACATACTCTGTTATCCATCCCGGTACATCACGTACATAAGGATCACACATTCCGAGTCTCTCAGGAATCGTACTCAAATAATAGCAAATCACAAAACAATGGAGGCGAACACAGTCACATCACATGGGTCACGCACATACCTACGCTCCCACGATCAGCAGACTTATTAACTTCCCAATAAGTCCTTCTCTGACCTATGTTCTCGAGGTACCAATCTATATCCCCCCGTAGGCACACAAAGATTAGATGGCCCTAAACGAACGCAAACCTCCCGTGATAGCAAGTATGGTAGGTATGTCATACACATCAAATCATATACTACGCATGCACACATCTTAGCTATTACCATATTTATTTTAGTGGTATACTTCTCATTCTTATACCCACACGCTTGTCCCCGGTTTATATATACACGTCACCCATTATCCTCACGTCGTAATTACTTACTCACGTTCTAACCCCTAAATATCATTTAGTTCAAACCGCACTTCTATGTTTTTACTCCTCAATATATCCCAAATGTCCCAACTATGTGGATTAGTCATCAAGGAAATGTCATCTCTACAATTAAATAAGGTTACGGAACACTAGAAATCAAATCAGGCCAAAAAGGCCAAACTGTCAGCTCGTTAGAAGTCTCGTTCGAACGAGGCTATTCGAATGAGAGTTCGTTCGAACGAAATGGGCATCTAACGACATCTCGTTCGAACGAAAGGCATTAAACGAACATCCCACTCGTTAGAAGTCAAACTGTCAACTCGTTAGAAGCTCGTTCGAACGACCCTGGCAGGCCTTCTAACGAGGTGACAGTTTCGAGCCCAGAATTTCCCTTTTTCGTTTTCCCCAAATTTCTTCACCTCTAAACCCATATAAAAATCATCCCAATTAAGGTTTCTAATCCACATTAAACATTCATAGGTTATAACTAAACATTTATATAGGGTCAAATCTTCCTAATCATTATCTAATCAACAAATCTCTCCAACTTTTCCCCAAATTCCATGAACATGAACCCTAGAAAATTAAAGTCATCCATAGACATAATTAAATCCGTTTTTGGTGATATAAAAGAGGTATTTCTATCAGAATAATTACCCTAACACAATTCTACATGCAATCTGCTCATCAAAATGTAAATTTCGAATTCCAATTCAATGGTTCTTTATCATTCTCCAAGAACAAAACAATTATATAAATTTCCTACGCATGGAAGAAACATTCTTTGCAAATAATGTAATTAAACCACTTGCCTCAATATTTCTATGAATTAGGTGTTGAATCTTGAAGGTTGAATTGCTCTCTCTCTCTCTGCAGAATTCTCTTCTCTTTCTCTCTCTACAAGTTCTTCTCTAAGGATGATAATGGAGGTGGAGGTTGGTTTTTGGCAAATAAGAAATAGTTTCTTAACTTCTCCCGTAGCCCACTACTTGGATTGGGATTGGAAATGGGTTAGTGGGTTTATTTAATAAACATAATTAAACTCTAATTTTCGTGGGTTTTAATTCCCAAACTTCCAAAATTACCAAAATACCCTTCTAAGTTGCCGGTATGGCCTAAAAATGCCCCGGGACCCAAACTAAACTCCCGGCTAGTGTTTTCTGACTATCTCGACCCTTCCGGATGCGTTGGCGCACTCAAAATGACCATACGGTTAATAATAAATAGAATTCACTTTTTAATTTAAATAATTACTTTCCTGACTCGACTGTTACACGCGTCTCAACAAAATTTCCCAAATTGTCGTATTTCAATCTCACGACACATTCCATGATTTCAATATTCATATAACGTCATATGTACACATTATAGTCAAATACCAACTCACAACTCTCTAGTATTTTATCCGGATTAATTCCTAATTAATATACAGTTAATTCAATTAATCCCATAAATAAATATCACAAAAATACGGGGTATTACATACTTCCCCCATAAGAATAGAATTTCGTCCCGAAATTCGGATATAGAAAGTACCTGGTAAAAATAACTCTGGATAACGTTCGCGCTTCTCATCCTCGTGTTCCCATGTGGACTCCTCGACATTATGATGTCGCCACTGAACACGCACTAACGAAACTATCTTTGACCGCAGTTTCCGTTCACTTCGGTCCAAAATAGCAATCGGCCCCTCCTCGTAGGAGCTATCAGGCTGGAGATTGATGTCCTCCAAAGCAATGAGAGAATGAGCCAAATCATCTCTAAGATATTTCCTTAGTGAGGAAATATGAAACACATCATGAATCCGATGAAAATGCTCCGGTAACCCAAGTCTATATGCAACAGACCCAATCTGCTCGATAATAGGGAATGGTCCCACATATCTCAGTGCCAACTTCCCCTTCTTCCCAAATCGCATAATCCCCTTCATAGGAGATACTCTGAGTAAAACTTGGTCCCCCACTTGGAACTCCCTGAAGAACCTCTTCGCATCAGCATAGCTCTTTTGCCGATCCTGAGCTACCCGAATGCGACTCCGTATCAATTTTATCCTCGCCTAAGTATCCTGAATCACTTCTGGCCCAAGTAGTTTGTTGTCCCCAACCTCCAACCAACATGCTAGGGAACGACAAGGTCTACCGTACAACGCCTCAATTGGAGCCATGCCAATGGTGAACTGGTAGGAGTTGTTGTAAGCAAACTCTACCAGTGGAAGATACTGCTCCCATCCACCCCCGAAATCAATGATGTACATACGCAACATGTCCTCCAACATCTAATTTGTACGCTCGGTTTGCCCATCGGTCTGCGGGTGATACGCCGTACTCAACCGCAATTCCGTGCCCATGGCCTCCTGAAAAATCTCCCAAAACCGTGAAACAAATATCTTATCTCGGCCAGACACGATATTTAGGGGCACACCGTGAAGTCTCACTATTTCTGCAATAAAAATATGGGCATACTGTCCCGTAGTGTAGTCTGTCCTTACGGGTAGAAAATGAGCAACTTTGGTCAACCTGTCCACAATTACCCAAATGGAGTCGTGACCCCTCTGTGACGTAGGTAACTCCGTGATAAAGTTCATGGAGATGCTCTCCCACATCCACATCGGGACCTCTAATGGCTGTAGAAGTCCTGCCGGTCTCTGATGGTCCACTTTTACCAGCTGACAAGTGGCGCATTTAGAAACAAACACGGTAATATCTCTCTTCATTCTGCTCCACCAATACTGTCGTCTCATATCTTGGTACATTTTGTCCCCACCGGGATGTACCGCGAATCGTGAGCCGTGCGACTCTGCCACCACCTCGTGTCATAATTCCTCCCCTTCCGGAACTACCAGTCTTCCATTGAAGCGTAATACCCAGTCCAAGCTAACGGTATAGGACTCGGCTCCCTCTGCTAATAATCGAACTATCTGTGCCAGACAAACGAGTCATCTGCTTGTGCTTTTACCACTCTCGTGACAATCTGCGGTGTAACAGTCATCACCGACATGAATGATCGGGCCACTGCATCCTGGTGTCCCAACTCCTTCCACTTTGCCTTCCACACCCCTGCCACCTCATCTACTGGCCTACGGCTCAACGCGTCTGCTACCACGTTAGCCTTCCCTGGGTGATATTGGATATCAAACTGATAGTCCTTCACAAACTCAAGCCACCTTCGCTGCCGTATATTCAACTCCTTCTGCATGAATAGGTAATGTAGGGACTTGTGGTCTATGAACAATTGAAACTTCTCCCCCAAAAGGTAATGTCTTCAAATCCGAAGGGCAAATACAACTGCCGCCAACTCCAAGTCATGGGTGGGGAAATTCGTCTCGTGAGGCTTAAGATTACGGGAAGTATAAGATATGGCCTGACTCTCCTGTTGTAATACACCTCCAAGTCCTTGCAAGGATGCATCGGTGTAAACTAAATACTCAACTCCCGGTTTCGGCAATGCTAACACAGGTGCTGAGGTCAACTTGTCCTTCAACTCATCGAATGCCAACTGAAAGGCATCACTCCAGATGAACGGCACACCTTTATGAGTCAGATGTGTCAAAGGACCTTCTATCTTCGAAAATCCCCGAATAAACCTCCTGTAGTATCCTGCTAGTCCCAAGAAACTACGGATCTCAGTCGGTGTCGTGGGCTGTCCCCACTCCCTCACCGCGGATACCTTCCCCGGATCAACAGATATCCCCCGGTCGGTAATAATGTGCCCCAAAAACTGAACCTCCTTCAGCCAAAAACCGCACTTCTCATACTTTGCATACAGCTCGTTCTGACGTAGCGTCTGCAAAACCTGCCTCAATTTCCCGGCGTGTTCCTCCTCTGTGTGGGAGTAAACCAGAATGTCATCAATGAAGACAATGACGAACTGATCTAGGAACTCTCTGAACACCCTATTCATTAAGTCCATAAACACGGCTGGAGCATTGGTCAAACCAAAAGGCATAACCCGAAACTCGTAGGAACCATATCTCGTTAAGAAAGCAGTCTTCGAGATGTCCTCTTCCCTGATACGCAACTGATGGTATCCTGATCGTAAATCAATCTTTGAGAAGAAAGAAGCTCCTCTCAACTGGTCGAATAAGTCATCGATTCAGGGCAACAGATACTTATTCCGTATCGTGACCTTATTCAACTCCCGGTAATCCACACATAACCTCAACGATCCATCCCTCTTCTTAACGAACAACACAGGGGCACCCCACGATGAAGTACTCCTCCGTATAAACCCCTGACCCAACAACTGCTCAATCTCATCCCGTAACTCTCTCATCTCAGCTGGAGCCATACGGTAAGGTGCGCGGGCAATAGGCCGAGTGCCCGACGTCAAATCAATCACAAAATCTATCTCTCTACTCGGAGGTAATCCCAGTATATCCTGAAATACATCGGCAAACTCTCGAACAACCGGAATCGAATCAAGTGGTATCACCACTTCCTTAGAGGTCTCCTCCTCTATGTAATACAAGTGAGTGGATAATCCTCCCTCAGGATGAGGCAACGCCACCAAAAACATCTCCTACCCGGGAATGGCAAAGATAATACTCCTACTGAAATAGTCAATCATGGATCGGTACGCAACTAGCCAATCCATGCCGATAATGGCATCATACTCGGTCATATCTAATACTAACATATCCGCGGGTAAAGTAAACCTCCCGATCTCTATACCCACGCCTCTACACATAAGCGATATCATGGAACCCCTACTCAACGGTGAGTCTACACAAGTAGCGGTGCTCTCTGCGGTGTCTAAAAACCCAATGGTGCGTGCAAATCTCATAGCAATAAAACAGTGTGTAGCCCCCGTGTCAAATAAAATACGCCCCATAGTCCCCTGAATAGAGAACATACCCTCAATGGCTAGTGGATCCTGTGGGGCTGCTGCCTGCTGAAGCTGATATACTCTCCCATACTGAAGTTGCCCCTGCTGAACTAGGACCGCTGGGATGGGTGGTAATGCTGCCATCTGTGGTGGCGCCGGGAGGGCGGCGGGAAACATAGGTCTCTGTAGCTCCTGTCGAGCACCCTGCTGCTGCTGCGGGGCCCTTCCCCTATCCCGAAAGTCCTAGCATTTATGGCCAGTCTTGCCACAAACGTAACACTTCCCCGGGAAGTTCCCCCCTCTCTGTCCCTCCTGCCCCTGAACCTGGTGGCCGTTACCATTCCTCCCCTGACCCTGCTGAAACTGCTGTTGACCATTCTGACCCTGCTGGTTCTGATGGCCGTTCGGACCCTGATGGCCCTGTCGGAAACCTCCTTGTCCGTGCCTGAAATTCCCCGATCTGAACTTCTTATGATCCCCCTGCTGGGAACCTTGATCACCCTGCCTCTGCCCCTGAACCGAATGTGCCCCATTGGCACCATTTCCCCCAGTCTTGCCCTGATGGCTGGACTCTCCTAACCTCTTACTTTCAGCCATGTGAAACCGATGATCCTGGCAGTGTAACAGTGCAGCGTTAACCACGTCAGAGTAAGTGGCCAACGATAGGTTCCCCAACAAATGCTGACGGATCCTCCAAGTCAACCCGCCCGTAAACTTCTGGATCTTCTTCTCCTCTGTCGGTATCTCATCCGGAACAATATTCAATAGATTTGTAAATTCGGCCTCATACTCGGCCATAGTCTTACCCTCCTGTCTAAGGCTCATCAACTTCCTCCTCATTTCCGTGTGAATAGCTGACGGAAAATACTTGCGGTCGAACCGCACCCAAAACTCCTGTATAGTGAGAGTATCTCTCTCCTCCATGGTGGTAATAGACTCCCACCACTGCAATGCAGATCCCACTAGCTTGAAAGTAGCTAGTATCTGCCTCTGAACATCGGTGCACTCATACATTCTCAAGTGCCGCTGAATGTCTTTCCTTCACTGACTCGAAACCACAACATCGGAGCTACCTGCGAACTCTGGAGGGTGTGCTTTCTGAAAATCATCACGTACGCGTTCCCAAGCAGACGGGAATGCATGTACCTGAACTGGCACAGCTACTGGCGCCTGAGGTGGTGCCTGCTGAACCACGGCTAGTGCGGCATTTACCGCTTGGGCTACTATGGCCGCAACCTCAGCGGCATTCATCGTGCCCTGACCTGGTGCGGGCTGTGGTTCTGGCGTTGCATCCCTGGGAATCCGTTGTGCACATCGTGGAGGCATCTGAAATAAGAGTAAAGTCTATAAGTTTGAAGTTATAAACTTAAAATAGCTGAAGAGTGAAGCGTACATAAAAGAATACAACAGTCCTAAAATATAGGGCTCTACATCAAAGAAAGCTCATCGGAAACATAATAAGCCGTACAGATCCTAAAGGACACTAGAACCTGATGCTCTGATACCACATGTGACACCCCGACTAATAAAATACCAGGTAGCTACTCCTTTATTAAATTAAATCAAAATGCCAAGTTGGATCAGTTAATAGCATCACTGTCGAAAACATATTTATAGTTTCTAACCACCTAGTATTTAAAAGTAAGATGTCAAATTTTAAATTAAGTCTGGTTAACATGCAATAAAAGAATTATGAGCGAATAACATAACCATTCACCATAACGGAATAATAGAATATCCAACAAATACTGATAAGTCTGGAGGAAAAACTCCTCACAACAATCCCACAACTGAATTAAATAAAACTGCATTCTGAATTTATTACATGCCAAAAGTCTGAAAATATGAAATATGAACTGTCTCTAATAGAAATGGGCGACATGCCCTACAACTGGTGAAAACTGAATATAGAGTCAAGACAAATGAAGCGTCTACTAGAAAGTCCCTGTAACTTCCACAACAGCTACAGCTCGTCACCTGAATATGAATCCTATGCATGGTGTCCTTGTGGCTGGGCACCTAAAAGGTTTTTACAAAAAAATAGATTTGAAAGAAAACGGGTTAGATCCCGAAAGTGGAGAGTATTTAAAAATAGCAAGTGTTTTAATAACATTAAAACAATGAATGTAAAATACATGTTAGGACGTGCACTCACATGAAATACTCACCTCTCGACTAATTGTGCACTCCTAACGTACCGTACCCGTCTAAGTGACATACATATCTAACCAAACCGTAATAAGTTGTACCCCTTACTACTCGATTCTTATTATGAATTCTAGCATCATCAATTAAATAGAGGGCTTTACTTAAACTAAGATTCTTAATTATTAGCAATACAATTCACTACCGGTTATCCCGTTATATTTTCTCAAAACAATACCATAATTATACTCACAATACTAACATGAAAGTTCTCATTATTTAAGTGTATATTATTCACGTCATAAATATACAATACAAGCACCCCGAGACTAAGCTGCGGTGCACACATACTCTGCTATCCATCCCGGTACATCACGTACATAAGGATCACGCATTTCGAGTCTCTCAGGAATCGTACTCAAATAATAGAAAATCACAAAACAATGGAGGCGAACACAGTCACATCACATGGGTCACGCACATACCTATGCTCCCACGATCAGCAGACTTATTAACTTCCCAATAAGTCCTTCTCTGACCTATGTTCTCGAGGTACCAATCTATATCCCCCCGTAGGCACACAAAGATTAGATGGCCCTAAACGAACGCAAACCTCCCGTGATAGAAAGTATGGTAGGTATGTCATACACATCAAACCATATACTAAGCATGCACACATATTAGCTATTACCATATTTATTTTAGTGGTATACTTCTCGTTCTTATACCCACACGCTTGTCCCCGGTTTATATATACATGTCACCCATTATCCTCACATCGTAATTAGTTACTCACGTTCTAACCCCTAAATATCATTTAGTTCAAACCGCACTTCTATGTTTTTACTCCTCAATATATCCCAAATGTCCCAACTATGTGGATTTGTCATCAAGGAAATGTCATCTCTACAATTAAATAAGGTTACGGAACACTAGAAATCAAATCAGGCCAAAAAGGCCAAACTGTCAGCTCGTTAGAAGTCTCGTTCGAATGAGGCTGTTCGAACGAGAGTTCGTTCGAATGAAATGGGCATCTAACGAGATCTCGTTCGAACGAAAGGCATCAAACGAACATCCCACTCGTTAGAAGTCAAACTGTCAACTCATTAGAAGCTCGTTCGAACGACCTGGGCAGGCCTTCTAACGAGGTGACAGTTTCGAGCCCAGAATTTCCCTTTTTCGTTTTCCCCAAATTTCTTCACCTCTAAACCCATATAAAAATCGTCCCAACAGTATTTTAAGGTTTCTAATCCACATTAAACATTCATAGGACACAACTAAACATTTATATAGGGCCAAATCTTCCTAATCATTATCTAATCAACAAATCTCTCCAACTTTTCCCCAAATCCCATGAACATGAACCCTAGAAAATTAAAGTCATCCATAGACATAATTAAATCCGTTTTTGGTGATATAAAAGAGGTATTTCTATCAGAATAATTACCCTAACACAATTCTACATGCAATCTCCTCATCAAAATGTAAATTTCTAATTCCAATTTAATGATTCTTTATCATTCTCCAAGAACAAAACAATTATATAAATTTCCTACGCATGGAAGAAACATTCTTTGCAAATAATGTAATTAAACCACTTGCCTATAATATTTCTCTAAATTAGATTGAATTGTTCTCTCTCTCTCTCTCCAGAATTCTCTTCTCTCTCTCTGTACATGTTCTTCTCTAAGGATGATAATGGAGGTGGAGGTTGGTTTTTGGCAAATAAGAAATAGTTTCTTAACTTCTCCCGTAGCCCACTACTTGGATTGGGGTTGGAAATGGGTTAGTGGGTTTATTTAATAAACATAATTAAACTCTAATTTTCGTGGGTTTTAATTCCCAAAATTCCAAAATTACCAAAATACCCTTCTAAGTTACCGGTATGGCCTAAAAATGCCCCGAGACCCAAACTAAACTCTCGGCTAGTGTTTTCTGACTATCTCGACCCTTCTGGACACGTTGGCGCACTCAAAATGATCATACGGTTAATAATAAATAGAATTCACTATTTAATTTAAATAATTACTTTCCTGACGCGACTGTTACACGCGTCTCAACAAAATTTCCCAAATTGCCGTATTTCAATCTCACGACACATTCCATGATTTCAATATTCATATAACGTCATATGTACACAGTATAGTCAAATACCAACTCATAACTCGCTAGTATTTGGTCCGGATTAATTCCCAATTAATATACAGTTAATTCAATTAATCCCATAAATAAATATCACAAAAATACGGGGTATTACACACGTTTGACTATAGCTGCACTTGGAAAGCATAGGCTATGTCCTAGCCGTATTTACAGTCCTGGCCTCTCGTACCATAATAGGGGTGACCTCCACTACGGTCATCATCCTCGAACAGAGTTCATAACCTCCTAAGTTCGGTCTTTGCTATCCTCCCAATGGCCCTCATCCACCATACTTCATTGTTCGATCATGCCCGAACGTAAATAAGATTCACTAATATATACGTGATAGCAGGAAAACGAAATCTCACCAAAGAAATCAACAATCCTACACATAGGGCTTTATATCAAAGAAAGCTATGCTGGAAGCATAATAAGACGCAAAGATCCTAAAGGACACTAGAACCTGATGCTCTGATACCACCTGTAACACCCCGCCTAATTAAATACCGGGTGCTCAGTCCTTTCTTAAATTAACTTCAAGTTGAACGGTTGGTTAATTCTCAGCATCAATGTCGTAAAATAATATTTTCCAATTTGAACACCCTAAATAATTAAGATAAGTGTTAAAACAATTTAATGTCTCATTTTTCCTTTATTAAATACAAATATGAACACCTTTTTAAAACCCAACAGTCTAAGAATCACATACATACTAAAGATGGCAATTAACACACACAAGAATTAAACCACCTCGATAAACCAAACCATGTTTAAGAACTATAAATGAAATCATCCTGACAATAGTTAACTCCCAAGGAGTACTGAATACTGGAACTACAAATAGATATAAATCTGTGAGAAATCCAATAGGAATAGAAAATCGGGTGACACATGCCCTAACTATAAAGAACTAAGGTAAGAACAGAATAAATGATGAGGTCGTCTAAATCAAATTCCTGCAACTCCCACATAAGCTGCAACACGTCCAATCCAAAGAACCTAAGTATGACGCTCCTCTGACTGGGAACCTGTAATACATACATATATATACAAGAGAGAAAGAAATGATAGAAAACGGGTCAAAGCCCGAGTGTAAAATAATTTTAAAATAGTTTAGCACGTATTTAAAATGCTTACTGCTAATATAACCACCATGTTAGTGCGCGACACTCTCTTGATAATTCTCACCTCTCATCTAGTGTGCACACCTACTGTACTACTGATCACATAAGTATATCTAAATTATCCTCCCATAAAGTTCTATCCCGAGAAGTACTAAGGCCATAATATTTAGTTTTATAAAATCATTCTCTTCAATATTCTTACATTACTTAGAACCACTTAGTTACCGTTACAAAATTCACAAACACTTGTTATAAAGCTAAAGAATTTATTCATTACGTCACTACTTATACACACAGTATAAAGTTTCCATATATATATATATATACTATCGGCAGCCCATATAAATCTATGGTGATGGAATACTCTGCTATCAAGTCCCCGTTTTACGTATACTAAGGGAAATACTAGTTCGAAATCACTCTCGAACTGTATTAACACAATTACACATACAAATGGAGGCGAAGCATAGTTCCAAGTCACTAAGAGGTCAGCACACATAGTTCCAAGTCACTAAGAGGTCAGTAAATACCCCTCACGTCTCTTAGGATCGTCTGACTATCATTCATAGATAGCTTGTACCAAGGAATCCTATGTTCTAGGGTAAAAATCAATATCCCCCATAAAGGTCCAATCGAGATAAGACTGTCCCAGTGCGGAAACCTCCATGATAGCAAGTATCCCAGGTATGATTTTTACACAGATACATAGCATATGCACAGTCACATAGTCATATATATAAATATTCACATTTTCCAAAATAGGTTCACCCACGACCCATAATTAGTATCATCCGTTCTTAGCACATATTTTACTCAATTATCTCGCATAACGGATTCGTCTCTTTTATTCTCATTTATAAATTACTTAATACTTACTTCTCATCTCTCGAAGTATTCTCTCTCACTAAGTATAAATTTCAGTAGGTATACCCTCACTTACCTTCTAGTCTAAATCTTTCACGAGTCTAAATCTTTTAGCAAACATACGCATAATTTCCAATGTATGAATAACTCCCCGTTAACCCACAATTTCATCTCATATTAATTTCACTTAACGGAGTCTACTTAGACCCTATTGGTCATCTTCATAACCCATTATACTCCATAAATAATAATCAAGGGTTCCTATGTATCTTAACCGGATTAAACAAAAAGGAGAAAAATATGCACTTTTCCAGGAGGGATCGATCGATCGATGCTCTTGGTCGATCGATCGATCAAGCAGTTCTTGCCCAGTTTGCTGCAAATATCAACCTACGGGTTCACTCATTCTAACCCCTCCAAAACTCTATAATTTCATCCTAAACTCACATCAAAGTTATCCAAATGTATAAGCAAGATATATAAATAAGTTCTAACGTAACAACATCAATAAATCCTCAATGAATCAATCAAAAATGGGTTTAATCTCAGATTTCTTTATAAAACCTAATTTTGCATGAATAATCACAAACCTCTATTTTAATCCAAATTTTCTTCCCAAATATCATAATAAATTCATGGATAATCCTCTACATATGATCACGATTTCAGACTATATGGATTCTCCCTACAACTCATATAAATTCTCTTCCAAAACATAAAATTCTTTAATTAAAACATATGATTTTCATTCCTAGACTAACATGGAAGGAATTCCAACTAGAAATCAGCAAGATAGATACTTGCCTGGGATTCAAGGGTATTATTTGTTGATGAAAAGTATATGGTTGCATTCCTCCTCATGCGATCTACATTTTGGTGGTGGTGGTGGTGCAATCGGGTGAGTTATAAGCCTTGGATTGCTTGGAAACTCTTCACCTTCTTCTCTAATATCTTCACCTTCTTATCTAATGGTTGGGATTAGGTTTTGTGTTTGTTAAACCTAAGATAAAACTCTATATACTAAGAAAATTCGTGGGTTTAATTACCCAAAAATTCAAAATGTCTATAATACCCTCTCGTGATGTCAATTAGGCTTAAAAATGCCCCGAGACCCAAACTAAACCCCGTGTATACTTTTCTGACTATCTCGACACTCTCTAAAACTTTGGCGTACTCAAAATGACCATACGAGCGACATATAATTTATTCACTTTATAATAATAATTTAGTCCTGACACGACTCAGGCGCGTCCCGACTTAAATTTTCATAATTGCCATTTTATTCACTCGTGACGATTTTAATAAAATCATTCTCATGTATTACTTTACTCATCTTTTAATATTCAACAAATTCCCAATAATTACTAACTCATGTCACGCTAGTAAATATTAAAATTAAATTTCTGGATTAATATTAAATTAATATCTCAAATTAAATTTAATAAATCCTCAATTTTAAAAGCTATAAAAATACGGGGTATTACATCTTTTGGCCCTGATTATATTTCATTTTTGTTTGAGGGGGATCCTCAATCTTATCATGATGCACTTATCTCTCCCGATGCTCCATTTTGGAAATAGGAAGTTAATAGTGAAATAGAATCTATTATGCAAAATCATGCTTTCGATTTGGTTAGCTCTCCACCAGGTTGTAAAACCATAGGGTGTAAATGGATTTTTAAAAGAAAAATGAAACCTCATGAATCCATTGAAAAATATAGGGCTAGGTTAGTAGCCAAAGGATATAAACAAAAGGAGGTCATAGATTTCTTTAACAGTTATTCTCCGGTAACACGAATTACTTTTATTAGAATTCTAATTTCCCTCGCATCCATTTATAAAATGGAAATTCATGAAATGGATGTTAAAACTGCCTTTTTAAAAGGGGAATTAGAAGATAAAATTTATATGGATCAACCAGAAGGATTTTTTGTAAAGGGATTAGAAAATAAAGTTTGCAAGCTAGTTAAATCCTTATATGTACTAAAATAAGTCCCTAAGGAGTGGCATGAAAAATTCGATCAAGTAATGATTAATGATGGATTTAAAATAAGTGAATCTGATAAATGTGTGTATTTTAAGTGCCATATAGATGCGTGTGTGATTGTTTGACTAAATGTTGATGATATGTTTGTAGAAGGGTGTCTACCTATAAAAAATTAAATAAAATAAAAAATACTTTTTTTTATTAATGACATTCGAGAGGTGCCCCGCTAGGGCCACCGCAGAAGCCCAAGATTGAGAAGTGCCACGACAAGGGTCACTGCCACTGCAAGGGTCACTGCAACAATGATATTTGAGAGGTGCCCCGCGAGGTCCACCGCCGCAGAAGTCCAAGATTGAGAAGTGCCACTGCAAGGGTCACTGCCACTGCAATGGTCACTACAACAATGACTTTGAGAGATGCCCCTCAAGGGCCACTGCTGCAGAAGTCCAAGATTCAGAAGCGCCACTGCAAGGGTCACTGCAGTAATGACATTCGAGAGGTGCCCCGCAAGGGCCACAGAAAAAGTCCAAGATTGAGAACTGCCACTGCAAGGGTCACTGCAGCAATGACATTCGAGAGGTGCCCCGCAAGGGCCACCGCCGCAGAAGTCCAAGATTGAGAAGTGACACTGCAAGGGTCACTGCCACTGCAAAGGTCATTGCAATAATGACATTCGAGAGGTGCCCCGCAAGGGCCACCACAGAAGTCCAAGATTGAGAATATCCACTGCAAGGGTCACTGCCACTACAAGGGTCACTGCAGCAATGACATTCGAGAGATGACCCGCAAGGGTCACAACAGAAGTCCAAGATTGAGAAGTGCCACTGCAAGGGTCACTGCCATTGCAAGGGTCACTACAGCAATGACATTCAAGAGGTGCCCCGCAAGGGCCACCGCCGCAGAAGTCCAAGATTTACAAGTACCACTGTAAGGGTCACTGCCACTGCAAGGGTCACTGCAGCAATGACATTCGAGAGATGCCCCACAAGGTCCACCGCAGAAGTCCAAGATTGAGAAGTGCCACTGCAAGGGTCACTGCCACTACAAAGGTCACTGCAACAATGAAATTCGAGAGGTGCCCCGCAAGGGCCACCACCGCAGAAGTCCAAGATTGACCAGTGCCACTGCAAGGGTCACTGCCACTACAGGGGTCACTGCAGCAATGACATTTGAGAGATGCCCGCAAGGGCCACCGCAGAAGTCCAAGATTGAGAAGTGCCACTGTAAGGGTCACTGCCACTGTAAAGATCACTGCAGCAATGACATTCGAGAGGTGCCCCTCAAGGGCCACAATCGCAGAAGTCCAAGATTGAGAAGTGACACTACAAGGGTCACTTCCACTGCAAAGGTCACTATAGCAATGACATTCGAGAGGTGCCTCGCAAGGGCCACCGCAGATGTTCAAGATTGAGAAGTGCCAACGCAAGGGTTCCAACAGAAACACATATTGAGAAGGAACCCACCCAGGGTGGCCAGGATGAGGGAGTGGCTACCACGAGCAACTCCTCATCATGAAACGTCATTCTTTAAAAGAACAACATTATTAACACTTTGCTTTCTTGTACAGGTTGCCTAGTTGAGCAAGCAGGGCTAAAGCAGGCTAGTTGGGACCTCCTGGGAATTTTGGCTTGGAGACTGAGGGACAAGGTATGTTGAGAAAGCTCAACCACTTAGCACTATAGGATTGAGAGAGTACTAGTAGGAAGACCCAGAAGTCACTCAAGACCACACACACATCACACTTGGTCACAAGTGAAGTGAGCAGCCAAAGAGCTGGATACTCACAAGGAATAAACTCTTTATAAAAATGTTTGACTTTTCCAGAAGAGGGGGTCCTCGAGGTCCTTCTCAAGAAAAATAATAATTTTAGAAGAGAGGGGTCCCTAAGGCCTCCTCTTTCAAGATTTGCAAAATTGAACCACAAGTTACGGTTTCAAAAGATAATTAGAAAATATGATATCTTGTCTTCATTAGGAGACATATGTGCTTTTTGACTTTGGTCGGCGCCAGGTGGTGCCTGTAGGAGGGGAGAGGCAGGGCTGCCTGCAGGTAGGGACAAATGGTACACTTCAGACATTGTTCCCCACCAACCCTTTTGGCTCCCAAAATTTCCAACTCAACCCCAATGCGATAGTATAAATAGACCCATGGGAAAGGTTAATGGGAGACAATTGAAATTGCACTGTTACTCTGCTAAAATATCACCATACCTACCTAGTATTCTCTCCCTGCTCATTCTCTTAGTACTGAGTGCCTTGTTCCTTCACTCCCGACTGACAGCCATCATTCTCAAGTGTTTTCCTTGAAAAAATTACTATTTTTACTATGAAAGTTCTTCTTCTTGCAGGTAGGGAGTTCCAGCTTGAGCTCCATTTTTACCAAAAGGAGAAGGTCTCATCAGAAGCTGATCCAGAAGTTCTTGAGAACCTTACAGACAGCATCCATTAGAGTGGGTTACACCTCACCCTTTCCAATTATTCGTAGACCCCAGTCTCACTACCCTCCTACATTTGGCGACTCTGCTGGGGAGGTATTATTGCTTTAATGGACAAAGAAGGTTTCAATGTCTCTAACCAGTTGGTTTTTTAGGATACTCCGTCTGGTAATGGATCTCACAGTGACCAGACTACTTAGGAAGAAGTGGTGGTGATCGGAGCCAAGGCGCCTGTGCCTCAGGGAGGACAGACCAGTTCTCCGGCGGTGGCTCCCATGGCAGGTATGAATCTTATGGCAATGTTTTTTGACTTTTTGAAGCAAAATAATGTGGACCTATCAAGCTTGGGTCAAGGTTGTGTGACACCTGCTGCGGCCCCTTCTGGAGGGGTAGCCACCCCTATTACGATTTCGGCAAAGATGATTTTATCCCGGAAGGCGACGCTGGAGCAGGTTCTGGCGCCAACAGGTTCGCCAGCTACTAAAAGCATGTGTTTGGAGGAGTCACCCTCTAAGGCTGTTACTATGGAGGAAGTGAGGAAGCTCTTCTCCTCCTCTCAGAGGGAGGGTTCCCACCTATACGAGGAGTTACAAGACCCTTATTCGCAGGAAGTAAGTGAGAAGCCATACCCTGAGGGGTATATTCCACCAAAATTTATCAAGTTCAGCGGTAGGGGGAGAACCCTAGAGAACACGTGAAGAGGTTTGTCGAGTACCTGGGAATACATGCTGGCGACAAGAACCTGAGGTTGAGGGAGTTCTCTAAGACCCTCACTGGGAAGGCTTATACATGGTATTCCCACTTGGTGCCTAATAGTGTCCCTATTTGGGAAGAGATGCACAAGCAGTTCCTCCAGAAGTTCTTGGTAGCGGAGGGCAAATTTACATTGAGGCACCTAGCACAAGAGGTTCAGAAGCCAGGAGAAGAGTTGATGCACTACATCAAACGATTTTGTGAGAGGGCCTTAGATGTCCATGAGGACGTGGTGGAGGCTAGGTTACTGCAGATATGTGTGGAAGGACTCTTAGAAGAGTACAAGTTTCACTTGATCAACGAAACTAGAGATGGAACTTTTAGAGAATTCACCAGGGCTGCTAGCAACATAGCTATGATAATCAAACCAAGAGCCCCGAGCTGGAGGACACAAGTCCCACTGACTTTCGGGAGGTTTCAAGTTTCAAGGAGGCAAGCGGTTAACTATGTGTATGGGAGTCCCAAAGGGGAGAAGGGAGGCTCAAGAGCCAAGACTGGTAGTCCCAGCAACAAGAGAAAGTTTGGGGAAGATGCCCCGCCGCCACTACCATGCAGCGTAGCTGAGGCTATGGACTGTTACCGTACCTTAGTACGACAAGGGGTAGCAGGACCTCTTCACTTGAAAAGAGAAACCCTCACTGCAGATGACAAAGACAATCCGAAGTACTGTGAGTTGCACCAACGGGTGCAGCATTCTACCAAAGATTGTTACTACTTGCGAAGGATCATTGATGAGAAGGTGTCCAATGGTACCTTGCAGAGACCACCTGCGGATATTAATGAGAACCCACTTCCTGCGCATCACTTTTGCACCGCCAACTTGGTAGTTGCCTATGATGAAGAAGCTATAAAAAGTCTGATGAAGTGGGAGAGCGGCGAGCAGTTATGAGAGGATTTAGAAAATTTATCACTAAGAAGACTTGAGCTAGAAAGAAAGCAAGAGGAGTGTCTCTTCACTCCGGAATAAGAAGATGAAAGCGGGGAAATTGAAGAAGCGGCCCTCTCGGAAGGCGAGGTAGATGTCATTCTCGCCCTAGATGAGGGAGGGACATCTGAGGCTGAATATGTCTGCAGTGCCCAGATGTATGAGGTGGACCTAGATTCCGAATGCGAAGACATTGCAAGGAGCCCCAAGTTCAAGTGGTTTTTTGACCAGATAGGGGTAAAGTACGATACAAGGGTGTCCATCACGAGGAAAGTCTTGGAGGTAGTGCAGCAGCGTGGAGATCCTTCGCTAAATTGGCAGGGGCCAATCAGAAGGATGATTAAGAAGTATACTTCTGAAGTGGTGTTTTCAGAAGCAGATAGGTTGGTGCCTCACTTCCACAACCCCCGCTGTATGTTACAGCCATAGTTAATGGAGTCTCATTCCCCAGGGCGTTAATGGTTGGGGGAGCATCTATTAACATCATTACCATCAGTACATTGTATGAAACAGGAATTGACTAGGGGAATGTGGTTCCGGTACCACTAGTAATTTTCGAATTCGATAATGCCGAAATGTAGTCTATTGGATACGTGAATGTGGGGATCAAGTTGGGAAATTTCACCTCCCATATCAAGTTCCATGTTATTAATGCTAACACTAGCTACTAATTACTCATTGGAAGGGTATGGATGCACACTCATGGCATAGTGCCTTCCACCTACCACCAATGTGCAAAGGCAAACATTAGAGGTACAGAGATAGTGATCAAGGCCACGCAAAGACCCTTAACCGTTGAGGAGGCCCACCTAGTGGATGCTACTTTCTACACTGAGTTAGATGAGGAAAGAAAGGTCTCTGTAAGAAAGCTAGAAGGGATCAAGGTAGCCGAGGGAAGTGTCCACAGAAGAAATCTGTTCATGACTGTCTAGGGGGAGGGAAATCCCCACATGGAAAAGGGCAAGAGGAAAGTAGAGGAGATGGCTAGGCCTCCTCGAACCTGCAAGAAAGTGGTCTTGCCTGATGGAAAGATCATCTACCACTTATAACGGTCTGTGCGGGCGGTGTTCTGGGATGAGAGCATCGACCCGGCTCCTGAATGTTTTATTGTTGATGAATCCCATATCGTTGAGCATATCGAGGAACCAGAAGAAGCTCCGGAATGCATGAAAGATGGACCCAGAGAATAGCTACAAGAATTGGAAGAAATCAAGTTGGGGCCAAAACGGGGTGAGAGTAGACCCATTATAATTTCTAAGTGTCTAGAACCGAAGCATAAGGAAGAGCTCATTGGGATACTTAGAGAGTTCACTGATGTATTTGCGTGGAGGTACATGGAGATGCCAGGAATAGATGCAGAAGTGAGCTCCCATAGATTGAACATACTTCCCAATGCCCTTCCGGTAAGACAAGCCACACGTACATATAAAGCAGACCTTGACTTGAAGATAAAAGCTGAGGTGGAGAAGTTGTTAGCGGCAGGGTTCATTAAGCCTATTCAGCACCCCATATGGCTTTCCAGCATAGTGCCAGTGGTGAAAAAAGACAAAAGCCAAATCAGAATCTGTGCAGATTTTCGTGACTTGAATAGGGCGTGTCCTAAGGATGAATTCCCACTACCAAGTATAGACAGCTTAATGGACGCCACCGCGGGACATGAGATGTATAGCTTCATGGATGGGTACATTGGCTACAACCAGATTAAAATGGACCCTGCTGACGCGGAGAAGATTGCCTTCCGCACACTATTGGGGAACTTCCACTATCTAGTCATGCCCTTTGGATTAAAGAATGCCGGGGCCACATACCAGCGGACCATGATGGCAATTTTTCACGACCTATTTCATGATATACTAGAATTTTATGTGGATGACCTGGTGGTGAAATCTAAGAAAGAAAGCAAGCATATACAGGATCTTAGGAGAGTATTCGAAAGGTGCCGCCGGTATAAGATGAGGATGAACCCCTCAAAGTGTGCCTTTGGGGTTACTACAGGGAAATTCTTAGGTTTCGTTGTAAATAGACAAGAGGTGCAAGTGGATACAGAGAAGATGAAAGCCATTGTGATGATGCCACCACCCAAGATTCAGAGGCAACTTAAGAGCTTCCTGGGAAAGTTATCCTACATGCGGATGATTATACCTGCACTGGAAAAAGTAACTCACCCGTTCGCGCCCCTACTAAAAGACAAAGCCAAGTGGGTTTGGGGAGAGAGATAGGAGAAAGTGTTTGAGAGATTTCAAGCATGCATGGCGAAAGCGGTGAAGAAGTGGTCTATGGAGTTTGACGGTTCCAGCGTTCAAGGAACAGGTGGAGCCGACATCATATTGTCAGATGGGAAAGAGAAGATCACTCTCTCCTTCAAGTTAGATTTCAAGTGCTCAAATAATGAAGCTGAGTATGAAGCCCTCATTCTAGGGATGTTGGAAGCACTTAGAAGAGGGGTTAGGGTATTGTGTATACGAGGGGACTCCAACTTGGTAGTGGTCAATGGGGAGTTTTCCCTTAAGCACGCCAACTTAGCGCCCTACAGACACATCATCCAAAGGCTGCTGGGACAGTTCTTGGAAGTGACTATGGAGAGGCAGGCACGAACGATGAACATGCACCCTGACGCGCTCGCCACCATAGCGCAAAAGCTAGACATGGAGGAGTCAGAAGAAACCATCACAGTGAGGCGGAGAACAATCCCCACTACTGTAAAATCTTTGTTCCCAAGTAACGAGCCAGAAGATTGGAGGCGTCTAGTGAAAAAGCAACTTGAAACTAGAGAAGGGGCAATGAAGATATTGGAGTTAGCCAACTATTATGTGCTGTAAGGAACTCTCTACTTCAAGAGTTCCGGACGGTTTCTAGCAAGGTGCATCGGTGAGCAAGAAGCCAAGGAAAGGTTAATAGAAATGCACCAAAGGCATTGTGGAGATACCGATATTCCCCTCTATAAACGACTGCAACGAAGTGGGTACTATTGGCCTACCATGAGCGTAGAGGCGACCTGTTTGCAACAAAGCTGTTTAAAGTGCCAAACTAATTTTGACCAGCCGACGGAGGCTAACTTTGTGGAAGCCTTCAAAGATTGGAGACAACCATATATAGCATACTTGAAAGATGGGGAGCTTCCCGCAGAGAGAGCGAATAAAATTTACCTTAGAAAAAGAATAGCTCATTTCTACTTAGTTGAAGGAGAGTTATACAGGAAGGGATACAACGAGAAGGTATTAAGATGCGTAGTCAAAGAAGACGTGGAGAGAGTGCTGAAAGAAGCTCATGAGCCCTCCCACATGGGGGGCGCCAAACTATATGACCAACTGATGACGATGGGATGCTACTGGACGACCATGGAGGCTGACTCCATTGGGTATATGAAGAAGTGTAGAGAATGTCAAGTTCATGGAAACATGGTGCATTCTCCATCCGTCAGTCTGCAAAGCTTGGCATCTTCTTATCCCTTTCATACATGGGCGTTCGACCTGGTGGGAAAGATTGCCCCGGTATCTCACGGCAAGTCTTTTATCATTGTGGCTACAGAATTGTACACCAAATGGGTGGAAGACATTACTCTAAGAAGAGTCACCGCCCAAGTGGTAACCCAGTTTATAAAGAAGTATATCATATGAAGGTTTGGTATACCCAAGGTGATCTTAACGGATAATGGGAAGCAATTCGTATGCAAGGAGATGGCCTTCCTCACAGACAAATATAAAATTGTTCATAATAGCTCAACCATCTCATACCCCAAGGGAAATGGCCAAGCAGAGGCTACCAATAAGACCCTGATAAACATTTTGAAGAAAATATTAGAGGACATGTCGGGGGCATGGAATGAGAAGTTACCTATGGTTTTGTGGGCTTACCGTACTTCGAAAAGAAAACCGACAGGGTTTACTCCATTCCCTTTGGTATAGGGGACCGAAGCTGTCCTACCAGTGGAGTTGGCGGTACCTTCAGCCAGAATTTCTCTTAGCAATGGGCTCATCCCTGACCGAAGGCGAAAGAGAATTTCAATGTCTACACTTAGCAACTGTCAAGGGCCTACGAGAACTTAGTTAAGCCTAGAGAGTTCCAGATGGGATATTTAGTCCTGCGAGCATCAACTCACCATCTCGGTAGCATGTCGGCATCAAAGTTCAAACCTAACTGGGAAGGCCCCTTTGTTTTCAGAGAAGTGGGGAAGTCGGGCCACTGCCAAATATTAGAACCAAAGAGTGATTGCCTCTAGTCCATCAACTGCAAGTGGCTGAAGAGGTACTATGCTTAGTAACAGCTAACAAGTTTTGTTTGTGTCTTGCATGTCTGTAATGGGTTTTCAAAATTGCTCTTATACTGAAAAAGTTTTTTTTGTAACTTCTTTTGAGCAATACCACATTGTAAACAGCACACAAAAGTAAAGAAATGAAATAGAAATACTTGTGGTCATTATTGATGCTTGATTTGTTTACTCATCTATATGTATGTACATAAATATATATATACTTCCTACTAAGTTAGAAGAGAGTACACAAAAATCAGGAACTCTGCTCACTACACTTGGGAGGTAAATCCACCCTAAGAGAAAGTATACCGAGAAAAGTCCCCCAGACATAAATTAATAGAAAATATAGAGGGGGGGGGGGGGGATCAAATTTCTCCTCTTTACTATTTCAAAGAACAGTGAAACTCTTAAAGAGAATATAGAGAAAGGACCCCAAAAACTAGGGTTTAGCTAATTCAAATATTTTTCAATAAAACCAAACTTTTTGAAAAGGTACAGGGGTCACCCCCTCTCTAACCTGGACTTTACGAATGCAAGTGGTAATAGGCAGGAATACCCCCACAGACAGGAGGGGAAATCCAAGATAGTAACATGACAGACTAGCCTCCCGCAGAAACTCTTCCTCCAACCTGATGAATTTAGCCTCATCTTCCTCATCGTTAGACTCAAGTCTGGAAAGCTTCACCTGCATTAATGCGATCTAATTCCGGATTCTCGTGGCCTCAACCTGCTGCTGCTCAACTCTAGACTGTCGTGAAGTGTGAAATATCACCATCTTCTGGAAAGGAACACTCAGAAAGGGGCGAACTCCCATATCAAGCCAATCTAAACGGAAATGATAGGACTGCTGTAAGTCATGCAGAGCATCCAAGAATAGTGAAATAGAAGAGCTAGTCAGCTTAGCAAGGGAGGTAGCCAAAAACTCATGAACATGGCTGGCAAGAGCTTTCAGGTTGAAGGCCGTGAGACTGTCAATCTGAAGTATACTCTGAGAAGTGAATGTCTCGGGATGGTGCTCTAAGATGAGATCCAATAGTTGACACTCATGTGTCCTGAATCGTCCTGATAACTCCTCACGCCATAGTCTACCCGCAATAGTCTCAACATCCTCTACTTCACCATCGCCGTCGGAATGGCGAGATCCTACCTCAAAAGGAACAAAAAAAGACTCTCCACCAGAATCAGCGTCACCGACCAGAGGAGTGGCCTTAGAACTATGATCTCTCTCCACATCTATCCCACCGGCAGACTCCATAGTCATCGGAGTACTCTCATGCACCTGGAAATAATGACACAAAGGTGAAATGAGAATGCTTGCACAATATACGCAAGAAGAAAAGAGGGGAATAGTAAAAAGAGGGGGTATGCTAGTTTAATACCTCTCTCGCAGTGGTACCACTGCCAGACTCCACAGTCATCGGAGTACTCTCAGGCACCTGGAAATAATGAGACAAAGGTGAAATGAGAACGCTTGCACAGTATACGCAAGAAGAAAAGAGGGGAATAGTAAAAAGAGGGGGTATGATAGTTTAATACCTCTCTCGCAGTGGTCCCACTGCCAGACTCCACAGTCACCGGAGTACTCTCTTACATCTGGAAATAATGAGACAAAGGTGAAACGAGAACACTTGCACAGTACACGCAAGAAGAAAAGATGGGAATAGTAAAAGGGGGGGGTATGATAGTTTAATACCTCTCTCGTAGTTGCCCCACTACTAGACTCCATAGTCATTGGAGTACTCTCATGCACCTGGAAACAATGAGACAATGGTGAAATGAGAATGCTTGCACAGTATACGCAAGAAGAAAAGAGGAGAATAGTAAAAAGAGAGAGTATGCTAGTTTAGCACCTCTCTAGAAGCCATCCCACTCTCGGACTCCACAAATATCGGAGTAGCTTCATCGGACTCCATAGCTGTTGGAGCAACCTCACTCGCCTAAAAACAATGCAACAAGGGCGAAGATGGGAATGCTTGCACAATTTAAACAAAATAATAAAGGCAAAAAAAATGACATAAGGGAGGTGGATGACCTTATACACTGTACCTGAATAACGCTCTCCATAACGGTCAAATTTGGAGGTGCGGGGGCTCCCACAGGGGCCGCCACACTGGTCGATGCTTCTATGGGGGCTATCTCAGTGACCAGTGCTTCTGAAGAGGTGGCCCCAGTATCGGGTGATCCTAAAGGGGCTATCTCAGTAACCAATGCTCCTAAGGAGGCTACCTCAACCTCGGGCGCTTTCGAAAGAACAACCTCAGCATTGGCAGACGCAATGGATAGGCGAGGCTGTAGAGGAGAAGAAGGGGGAAGAGTTAATAAATCACCTACCTCATAAATAAAAAATATCTCAATTAAAAAGGGGATAGGAAAATCCCCCAATGGCATGACAAAGATAGCTACCTGAAGAGGTGCGATAATAGAGTAAGCGGGCCCGTGTATAGGGGCTACTGAAGAGACAATAATAGGAGCCGCCATCGGAATAGCACCAAGAGATAACTGCAACAAAAGAGAAAGAGGGCTATGATAAGTACAGACTGGATAGACAAGAAATCTACAAATAAGCAAATATGAAAATACCTGGGCCCCATCCAGAGGGGAAGAGCGGAAAAGGACGGTCGACGCAGCAGGGGCCGTGTTGATAGCCTGCAAAGAACGAAAATGTGTTATTCATCGCATGGTCAAAGGAAAAGAGACTCCATGCCCGAATGGAAAAGACCTAACCTAAAGTGTAGGCTCACTAGTTGAGGCCACAATATATATGGGGCCGCGAGATATTTCCTGAACCAAGGGCCTGCCATCCATAGATATGCGAACTCGGGGGATAGAAATCCTCCCCGAAGAGGACAAACCGGGGATAATAACATCAGGTAAGGGAAGAGTCCCTCCCTGAGTAGAAAATCCAAAAGTCATTAGGACCTACTACCAAAAGGAAACAAACATTCTAAAACAATAATACATACCTTAGACGAGGAGGTGCCTAGGGGCTCAGCTGTAGAAGTGCCCACTACCGAAAGAAGAGAAGATGAAGTGACAATGCTGGAAGGCACAACCCCCTACACATTGTAAATGGGTAAATAAAAGGAAGGAGTAAAGAAAAAAAAGGGGGCACAGTGAAATTTACAAGAATGGCGAGGCATACCTGAGCAGAAGGAGGTGACACGAAAGTGGTCCTCATGCAGGTATGGTGCACGGATGAAAGCTGCAAGGAAATACCAGAATACACAACTAAAATGTAAATTGGAAAATTAATAAATTACATTATATGGTAAAGGAGGTAAGGAGATAGAAAACCTCTCTAAAAAGGCCTCGGGAAGAAACGAGCATGGAATTCCTCTCTCGCTGAAATGGCGTCAGTCGCAGTGGGGGAAGAGGAGAACTATTTGCCTCTATGGAAATAACCTAAAAAAATACGATAGAATACTTTCTTTAACAAATAAAATAATGAGGGGGAAAAGATAAAAAATCGTATGTATCAAATTTCCAACAAAGGGGAACACTTACCATAGCAGGGCGCGTAGTCTGGACATAAGGGAGATGTCGGGTAGTAGAGATAACCCCCCCCCCCCCCCCCCCCAGAAGAATGGGATGCCTCATAATCACTAGAAGACTCTCTCAAGACTGGTAACAAAGCATAAGTGTCAGTAGTGCTTTCGCTATGGAAACCCAGGTCGCCCATATCACCCAAAGAAGAACTATGGTCATCATCGGAAGGGGTGCTTCCATAATCAACTAGTTCCTCTTCGAATGAAGGGGAGGGAGATCCAGGAGGTGAAACTCTGAGATAACTAGTTCCTCTAAGTAAAGAATGTCGTAATATAGTACCTTATGCAATGGGAGTAGATGCGATCGGTGCCTCCTGGGAAGAAAGATCCGATGCTCCGTAACCTTTCTTTTTCACAACTTGATATGTCTCCTCCACGCCAAGATCATCAGTATCGGACTCTTGGTCCACTATGGAGGGGGTAACCATGCCACCGCCATTTCCTTTCTTCTTCTTTGCAGCCCGAGTCCTCACAGGAGAAGGGGGAGGAGAAGCGATAGAAGCAGGAACGAAATTAGATACATCTGTGTCGGGGTGCTTCCTTTTGCTTGTGATAGAAGTACTCACTTTCCCTCTGATTGTTGTTCGACTTCTAAACTTCATAGGGGGAAGTTCAGCTGGTAGGGGCTGAAGTGACTCATCAAGAAGAGGCTTAAATAAAATGGGAATGGCCTGTTCCAAGGGTGGCGTGGAGGTGGTACTGAGAAACCAAGGATCTTTCTGCGTCCACCTGACCAAAAACTGGGCTTTGGTATATTTAATGGGGTTGGTCTCATGAGGGGGGCCAACTACACATTCTTGGATAAGACGAACCTACCGCTGCCAAAGAAGGAACCAAGATGAAGTAAACGAAGGATGATAATCGCAGGGAGGCACATAGAGACCACCCAAACCACTGACCCTACAGAATAATCCCTGAAGAGTGAAGCTATCACACACCTCTGAAAACGCCTGGGAAGGATTGATATAGGTAGGAAGAGGAGGGATGTGAACGCCCTGATCATAGAAAAATTGTCGTCTCTCCCTCTCGGAATGATAAGATTCAGCACGCGAACCTAACTCAGTCCAAGAAGGGAGGCGGCATGGTAAGAGCATCGTCACCACATTAATATGAGGACAGGTGGAAATAGACCCCACTGCTGAAGGGCAATTGAAAGTCCCGCCATCGCCAGGGAAAGAAAGCCAGCTGAAAATTCCCCCAGGGCACTTGACATAAGGTCGAAACTCAAACTCCTCAATATCATCAATCAATATTCCCAAAGATTTCTTCGGAATTTTCTTGTGCCACCGGAGAAGTCTCGCAGCATTGCTATGACAAGCGTGAGCCCCTAAAGTAAAGTGGGGGAAATGCTCAAATAAAAAGGCCATTAAGAGAGAGGCATTTGCATAATTAGCAACATTATACCGACCGTAAGACCTCTCTACATCGATGTGTGCTCGGTCCATCCAGGTGTAAAGAGAACCCAAAATCAAGGCGTCCATAGGTATCGACCTGCCGCGAGACAACCGCACAGCTAATCTAAAAAGAATTTCGCGAGGATAATCTTCAGGCTTACCTGGCAGAAGGAACCCAGTCAGAAATGTAACCAAGAAAGCGGCTAAATGTGCAGGAGAGTGGAGCTTAGGGCCATCCTGGGTTCTAGGGGTTGTGTGTGAAGTCTCCCCCTTCTGCAACTGCTCAAAATCCCTGAACCAATATCTTTGCTATTTGGCAATGGAATGCTTGGAATGACCAGTTATATTTATAGCCACATACTTCGAGAACTCTCCGAGAGCTGACCGTAGACCCCCCACCATCTCCTGCTCTAAAGAATCCTCATAGTCATCAGAAAAGACCTATTGGACAAAGAAAGGAAGAGCGTAAAATTCACATACATCCTCTAGGGTGATGGTAAATTCTCCCCAGCCTGTGACAAATGTGTGAGACTCCATACTCCACCGAGACAGTAAAAGATTGAGCGAAGAAATATGTTTAGATACTGTGCAGGACTTCAGGCTACTAACGGCGGTAAAAAGACTCACTTCCCTAAGGATAGCCGCATAATCAGGAATGCTCAGAACATAGTCAACCCATCTATCCCACTCCTCTGTGGGACCTCCCGTAGCTTTAGGTTCGACATTGGAATAAGTAAAGTCACCGCGGTCGACACGGACTCGGAGAATGGAGTCTAGAGAAACAGTAGGGAAATCAGCAGACTCACTTAACCCCACATGAGAACGCTAGAGAATAGTGTGTGAAAATTTCTCCCCAAATTCAGAAAGTGAAACCATGAAGTTATCAGCAGGGCCAAAAAAAGGAGCACGATGATAAATACCAAAATCCCTCCCTTGGCGAATGCGCATATAGTCCTTCCAGGCCTGAGAATAGGATGACGTAGCTGAAGAACTACCAAGAGCCATTGCCTCAAGAAAAGAACTCATCCTGGTAGGAATTCCGAGTGAGGGACCCTGGTTGGCCCATGTCGCAAAAAAAGAAGTGGAAGTGGCAATCCCTGTAAAAACATCAAAGTGTGAGGAGCCCCGGGTCAGCAACAAACTCTCCATAACGCCAGTAATGGGCGAGACACCCTGGGTCGTGGAATCCTCGGTGTGATAAGAGGTCGAGACCCCCCCCCCCCCCCCCCACCTAAAACAAGTGGCAAATTGAGCATTTCCCCGAACGCAACACGACCAGTCAAAGAATCGTCAACACCACGCATAGACGAGATACCCCCAGCCGCCAATGATTGGTTAGGTGAGGAATCTTTGGTGGAGTGATGAGAGGAACCCCCCATGGTAAGTGCAAAATACGAGGAACCCACACCAACATAAGTGGGTGTCGAGACACCCTTGGAGGTGACGTCGGTGGGTGAGGAACCTCCCATGTCACATCTGGCTGTTTTGCCCCACATAGATAGGTTTTGAGACACCCACTTCAGAAAAATCAAATGGCGAGGAACCCCCAGTAGTACTTCCAATCGCCGAGACACCCTCGACCATAAATAATTGATTCGGCGAGGAATCCTCCATATTTAGGGCGACGCGCATGGAGCCACTGCCAACGCTAGCGTATGCCGAAACACCCATAGAGGAGAAATCGTTTTACAAGTAATTTCTAGATAAATTTATCACTGGCGAGAAACCCTCATGCATAGAACTAACGTAGGAGCCCACGACAGAATCCAAGGTCGATACACCCCCACCAAAAGCATCTTGTAAATTGTCAAAATCCAAAGTCATTTGCGAGGAACTCTCGGATGTGGGGACCACTCGCGTCGAGCTCTTGTCAGCAGCCATCTCAAGTGAAAAATACAAACTCATACCCGGATTGGACGAGATACCCTTCTCTCCAGACAAAACCCCCCTGGTCGAGACACCCCTAGTGGCCAACAAAGATTCAGATGAGACACCATTTTCTCCAAGAAAAATACCACTGGTCGAGACACCCCTAGTGGCCAACAAAGATTCAGACGAAACACCCTTTTCTCCAAGAAAAATACCACTGGTTGAGTCACTCCTCTCTGTCAACAAACGTTCGGACGAGACACCCTTTTTTTCCAACAAAACACCACTGGTCGAGACACCCCTTGCTTCGGAAGAACCAAAAAAAAAACCTTACTTGCTTAGTGAAATGGCGAGGATACCATGAGGGTTCTCGACCCAAAATCTGAATTGCCGCCCGTAAGAGAAGATGCAGGCGACACGGACGAAGCCTCGACGCTATTGATAGAACGGGACCAGAGATCACCGGCGACCATAGTACCAATGGTCGGAGTGGTTGGGAGGGGCAATGAAGGAGACATGGAGCCAAAATTCATGGGAGCCTTAGGAATGTTTACATTTGAAGAGGTATTGGATGGATTAGAAGCCATTATTGGGGTGTTTGAAAAAGCTAAAGGAAAAAGAAAGATTGGAGGCTATGGTGTTTTAAATTCCTTTTCTCTCACTTTCTCTCACTACAAATCCAAAGACCCTATGAGGTTTTTGAAGAAGATGAAAGAGCTCAATAAAAGGGTCTTATGTTTTTTACATCAGAATGGGAAAACGTGTAGGAAGGCAAAAAGGTGATGAACTTTTTTTCCCAAATGATGAGATGACAGTTCCCACACTGACGCGTGGGTTCTCAAAAAAAATTAAAAACCTCGAATAAAGGGACACCGCATTTAATGTTCCTAGGGTCCCTAAATATATATATATATATATATATATATATATATATATATATATATATATATATATACAAAATAATATATATACATATATAAATATAAAATTGTTGAAATTGACTTTACGGCGTACAAAGTTTTTTTAGTCTACCCAACCAAAAAAACTTTGCACGAGGGGCTAATGTAGAAGGGTGTCTACCTATAAAAAAAGTAAATAAAATAAAAAATACTTTGTTTTATTAATGACATTCGAGAGGTACCCCGCAAGGGCCACTGCAGAAGCCCAAGATTGAGAAGTGCCACTGCAAGGGTCACTGCCACTACAAGGGTCACTGCAGCAATGACATTCGAGAGGTGCCCCACAAGGGCCACTGCCACAGAAGTCCAAGATTGAGAAGTGCCACTACAAGGGTCATTGCAGGAATGACATTCTAGAGGTGCCCTGCAAGGGCCACCGCGTAGAAGTCCAAGATTGATAAGTGCCACTACAAGGGTCACTGCCACTGCAAGGGTCACTACATCAATGAAATTCGAGAGGTCCCCCGAAAGGGCCACTGCAGAAGTCCAAGATTGAGAAGTACCACTGCAAGGGTCACTGCAGAAATGACATTCGAGAGATGCCCCGCAACGACCACTGCAGAAGTCCAAGATTGAGAAGTGACACTGCAAGGGTCACTACCACTGCAAAGGTCACTGCAACAATGACATTCGAGAGGTGCCCCACAAGGGCCACCGCAGAAATCCAAGATTGAGAAGTTCCACTGCAAGGGTCACTGACAGTGCAAGGTTCACTACAACAATAACATTCGAGAGATGCCCCACAAGGGCCACCGCAGAAGTCTAAGATTGAGAAGTGCCACTATAAGGGTCACTTCCATTGCAAAGGTCACTACAACAATGACATTCGAGAGGTGCCCCCCAAGGGCCACCGCCACTAAAGTCCAAGATTGAGAAGTGCCACTGCAAGAGTCACTGCCACTGCAAAGGTCACTGCAGCAATGACATTCGAGAGGTGCCCCGCAAGGGCCACCACCGCAGAAGTCCAAGATTGAGAAGTTCCACTGCAAGGGTCACTGCCACTGCAAGGGTCACTACAACAATGACATTCGAGAGATGCCCCGCAAGGGCCATCGCAGAAGTCCAAGATTGAGAAGTGCCACTGCATGGGTCACTGCCACTACAAAGGTCACTATAAAAATGACATTCGAGAGGTGCCAAGTAAGGGCCACCACCGCAGAAGTCCAAGATTGAGAAACACCAATGCAAGGGTCACTGCAGCAATGACATCGAGAGATGCCCCGCAAGGGCCACCGCGAAAGTCCAAGATTCAGAAGTGCCACTCCATGGGTCACTGCCACTGCAAAGATCACTGCAGCAATGACATTCGAGAGGTGCCCCGTAAGGGCCACCACTGCAGAATTCCAAGATTGAGAAGTGTCACTGCAAGGGTTACTGCCACTGCAAAGGTCACTGCAGTAATGACATTTGAGAGATGCCCCGCAAGGGCCACTGTAGAAGTTCAAGATTGAGAAGTGCCACCGCAAGGGTTCCAGCAGAAACTCATATTGAGAAGGAACCACCCAGGGTGGCCAGGATGAGGGAGTGGCTACCACGAATAACTCCTCATCATGAAACGTCATTCTTTAAAAGAACAACAGTATTAACACTTTGCTTTCTTGTACAGGTTGCCTAGTTAAGCAAGAAGCGCTCAAGCAGGCTAGTTGGGACCTCCTAGGAGTTTTGGCTTGGCGGCTGAGGGACAAGGTATGTTGAGAAAGATAAACCACTTAGCACTATAGGATTGAAAGAGTACTAGTAGGAAGACCCAGAAGTCACTCAAGACCACACACACTTCACACTTGGTCACAAGTGAAGTGAGCAGCCAAAGAGCTGGCTACTCACAAGGAATAAACTCTTTATAAAAATGTTTGACTTTTCCAGAAGAGGGGGTCCTCGAGGTCCCTCTCAAGAAAAACAATAATTTTAGAAGAGAGGGGTCCCTAAGGCCTCCTCTCTCAAGATTTGCAAAATTGCACCACAAGTTACCGTTTCAGAAGATAATTACCAAATCTGATATCTTGTCTTCATTAGGAGACATATGTGATTTTTGACTTTGGTCGGCACCAGGTGGCGCCTGCAGGAGGGGACAGGCAGGGTTTCTTGCAGGTAGGGATAAATAGTACACTTCAGACATTGTTCCCCACCAACCCTCTCAATTTTGGCTCCCAAAATTGCCAACTCAGCCCTAATGCCATAGTATAAATAGACCTATGGTCAAGGTCAATGGGAAATAATTGAAATTGCACTGTTACTCTGCTAAAATATCACCATACCTACCTAGTATTCTCTCCCTGCTCATTCTCTTAGTACTGAGTGCCTTGTTCCTTCACGCCCGACTGACAACCATCATTCTCAGGTGTTTTCCTTGAGAAAATTACTATTTTTGCTACGAAAGTTCTGCTTCTTGCAGGGAGGGAGTTCCAGCTTGAGCTCTATTTTTACCAAAAGGATAAGGTCTCCTCAGAAACTACTCCAGAAGTTCTTGAGAACCTTCTAGACAACGTCCATTGGAGTGGGTCACACCTTACCCTTTCCAGTTATTCATAGACCCCAGTCTCACTACCCTCCTATAATGTTAATATTTGGATCACGTATGAGTATTATAAAAACCACTAAAAGGTGTTATGTGAACAATTTAATGTGAAAGACTTGGGAGTTGCAGTTTTCATTTTGGGAATTAAAATAATACAAGATTTAGTGGGAATCAAATTATCAGAATCACATTATATAGAAAGTGCATTAATAAAATTCAATCAATATGAATATACTCTTGTTAGAACCCCTTAGGATCCAAATAGTAAACTAAAGAAAAACAAAGGCGAAGTTGTGTCACAACTTGAATATTCGAGAATTATTGGTAGCTTAATGTACATTATGAACTGCACTAGACCTGATTTTGCATATGTAGTAGGGAGATTGAGTAGATATACTTGTAATCCTAATAATGATCACTGAAATGAAGTTATTAGAGTTTTGAGATACCTGAAATTGACTTTTGATTATGATTTATATTATGTCTCCTATCCTGCTGTGATTGAAGGTTTTACTGATGCTAATTGGATTTAAGACTCAGAGGAATCCAAATCTACAAGTGAAAATGTATTCAAATTTGGTCGGGCTGCCATATCGTGGAAATCCTAAAAATAAACTTGCATTGCTAGAACAACAATGGAGTCTGAATTCATAGCTTTTGACAAAGAAGGTGAAGAAGCCGAGTGGTTCAGGACACTTCTGGAAGACATTCCAATGTGGTCTGAACCTGTACCAAGAGTACTTATACACTGTAATTGCTAAGAAAGAATAGGAAAAGCAAGCAAAAAGTCCTACAATGGAAATTCAATACATATTCGTCGCAGGCATAACAATGTTAGACAACTCATATCTAATGGAATTATAACCATTGACTTTGTAAGCTCAAATGATAATTTAACAGATCCGTTGACCAAAGGGTTGTCAAGAGATATCTTTTACAAAACATCGAGGGGGATGGGCTTACAGCCTAATGAGTAAAATCATTATGATGGATACCCAACCTATATGAATGGAGATCCCAGGATATAGGTTCCATGGGAAAACTAATTGTGGGTGATTATATGTAAACGTTACAAAGACTTATCATTGTCTTATCCCTAGAGTGTTAATAATAATAATAGTGCTACCTGTAATGACAAAGGTTGAGTTAAACTCTTAATGAATCTATGGCTTGGATTTTCAAGCAGGAAGTGACAGGATATTCTTGATAGATTCACCTAAGTGAGTGTGGTATTAGGGCCGCTACCTACGGGAATTGTGGCTGAATTTCCCAGAGCGCTCATGATACTGGGATATAGCTCATGGCCTTAATGAGCAAAACTGTTGTGAACCACAAGTGTGTTAAATTGTCATGTGTGTAGTCTATTGAACTGGTTTACCAAAATAACTGATTAGTTTAAGATATGTAATTCACTGGATAGTTTGTAAGCCCAATGGACATACACTAAGCAAGGTTCAAGTCCAAAACACACCTCTGCCTATTAATGACATTTTTATTGCCCAAAAATTTCTTTATTCCTTTTTCTCGTATCTTATTCATGTGGGGGATTATTCTGTGTGTGTGTTTAACTATTGGTGTGAATGATATACTCATAATAAGACCTTACAGCCTAGATGTAACTTTTGTGTCTTCTTCAGGGGAGGTCACGAGTTCAAGTCCCACTAAGGGCATTTAAGAGAATTTGGGGTATTTATACCCAAATAGATATATAAATATTGTATTATATATCAAGACTTGGGACTTGGGACTTGGTTCCTAATAATCAGTTAATTTTAATTTCGTCTTTAAATAATTTTATTTAATTCAATTTTAATTAATATTAAGACTAATTTTATTTAATTATTTAAAATCATTTTATGATTAAAATTAAAACACTTTTTTTTAATTAGCCGTTCAGAGTGGTTTAGTGGGATATGTGGTCATCCACGTTTGGGGGAATGGGTGGTTTCTGCATCCCTTCATATAAACGGTACACAGATCAATTTGAAGGATACTCTCTCTCTCTCTCTCTCTACAAAAAAATGTCCTTCTTCATACTCCAATTCTCGGAATAATTTCTTGTAGTTTTAAAGTCATCCATTGAGTGCTTCAATCAGATGAACTGTGCTGTTGAATCCAGAGGACAGTTATCTGAGGCTCGAAGCATCAATGATTAATGTGCGAATGATATTTCTAACTTAGGACTCTGTGTCTAACAAAAACCTCAGCACCCAGATGAGTTGTTCCAATTCATTATATGTTTTATTTTCCCGTATACGCATATAACAATCTAAGACATAAATATTTTTTTATGTTCGTATGATGGGAAAATTTGATCCTGCTGTAATTGCCTCTACTAGGCCTGAAAAATTTATTGGTTTGGAGTTTAAACGTTGGCAACAAAAAATGAAATTTTATCTAAACTTGTTCGAACTCTATCACACGTTAGAAGTTAAGGAAGATAATTCTGAAGAGACTGAACCTGCAAAAACTGCTATTAATCAACTTTGGGAAAAATATGATTTTATGTGCAAAAATCATATTCTGAACAATTTGGATGATGCTCTGTATGATATTTATTTTTCTGTCCCCACTACTTGAGAGCTATGGTTAATGTTATATAAGAAATATAAAACTGAAGATGTTGGAAGTAAGAAATTTTTTGTTAGTCGTTTTCTGGATTTTAACATGGTTAACGAAAAATATGTTTTGTCACAATTAGAAGAAATTCAGTCAATATTCATAAAATTCATGCTGAGTGTATGTCAATTAGTGAGAGTTTTCAAGTCGTATATGTTATTGAGAAACTTCCCCCTTCCTGGAAAGAGTTTAGAATTGACCTTAAACATAAATGTAAAGATATGCATATGGAAGATCTCACTATTAGACTTAAAATTGAAGAAGATAATTGCGTTAAGGAAAAAAGGAACTTTCGGCAGCTATGTCTGCCAAAGCAAACATTGCTAAAATTAGTGGGTGGACCAAAAATCAGTTTAAGCCAAATAAGTACCAACTTAAATTTAAGGGAAAAGAAAAAACACCAAATAATTCTACGAAACCTAAAGGTGGGATTAAGAAAATCGAGGGAGACTGTTTTGTTTATGGTAAACCTGGATATCTAGCCCAAGACTGCTTCAAAAGGAAAAACAATGAGAATTTCAAAAAACCTAATGGGGACGCACAAGTTTCAATTATTAAAACTGATAATTTTTCTGCTGTTATTTCAGAGGCACACTTAGTTAGCAACATTAAGGATTGGTGGGTGGACACTGGGGCCATCCGACACATCAGTGGAGATGGGAGTGTTTTTTCCCACTACGAGGTGGTGGGAAGTGATGAAAAGCTCTACATGGGCAATTCTTCAGTGGTTGCTGTTACCGGAAAATGGAAGGTGGATTTAAAATTCGCTTTTGGAAAAGTCCTAACATTGAATGGGTTGTTACATGTGCCTGACATTAGGAAAAAATGGTCTCAGGCTCGCTGTTGAATAAAAAGGGTTTTAAAATGGTTTTTGAATCTGATGAGTTTGTTTAATCTAAAAATGAGGTGTTTGTGGGAAAGGGTTACATGTGTGAGGGGATTATTCAAATTAAATGTAACTGTTGACTATGTTCTTAATGTTGTTAATTCTTCTTCTTATCTCTTTTATTCCTTATATTTATGGCATACTAGACTTGGACATGTTAATTTTGCTTCACTTAGAAGATTAATGAAGCGGTACTTTCATCCTGTTATATTTTAAACAAAATTCCCCCTAAGAAATCTAATAAATCTCCATATGAATTGTGGAAAAGAAGAAAGCCTTGATATAAATATGTTTAGCTAAGTTAGTCTTGACTCCACCTAATCGAACTAAACTCGGGCCTAAAATTGTTGATTGTGTATTTATAGGAAATGCTCAAAACAGTAGTGCGTATAGGTTCCTTATGTTTGAAGCAGATGGAGATAGTGTATCTACAAATACTATTATTGAATCTCGTGATGCCGACTTTTTTTGAACAAATTTTTTCACAAAATCCCACGACAAGACTTGAGGATGCTCCTTTGAACATTAGTATGCCATCTAGTAGTAGGCAAGAAAATGAAATGGAAATACAGGAACTTTGGAAAAGTAAAAGATGTAAAATAGAAAAATCTTTTGGTCATGATTATATTTCATTTTTACCTGAGGGGGATCCTCAAACTTATCACGATGCTCTTATCTCTCCCAAAGCTCCATTTTGGAACTAGGCTGCTAATAGTGAAATAGAATCTATTATGCAAAATCACACTTTTGATTTGGTTAGCTTTCCAACAGGTTGTAAAACAATAGGGTGTGAATGGATTTTTAAAAGAAAAATGAAACCTGATGGATCCATAGAAAAATATTGGTCTAGGTTAGTAGCCAAAGGATATAAACAAAAGGAGGTAATCGATTTCTTTAACACTTATTATTCGGTAATGAGAATTACTTCTCTTAGAATTCTAATTTCCTTTGCATTCATTTATAAAATGGAAATTCATGAAATGGATGTTAAAACTCTCTTTTTAAATGCGGAATTAGAAGAGAAAATTTATGGGGATCAACCGGAAGGATTTGTTGTAAAGGGATTAGAAAACAATGTTTGCAAGATAGTTAAATATTTCTATGGACTAAAACAAGCCCCCAAGCAGTGGCATAAAAAAATTTATCAAGTAATGATTAATGATGGATTTAAAATAAATGAATCTGATAAATGTGTGTATTTTAAGTTCCATAGAGATGCTTGTGTGATTGTTTGCATATACGTTGATGATATGTTAATAGTTGTATCACATATGAGTATTATAAAAGACACTAAAAGATGTTATATGAACAATTTGATATGAAAGACTTGGGAGTTGCAGATTTCATTTTGGGAATTAAAATAATACAAGATTTAGTGGGAATCAAATTATCACAATCACATTATATTGAAAGTGTGTTAAGGAAATTCAATCAATATGAATATGATCTTGTTAGAACCTCTTAGGATCCAAATAGTAAACTGAATAAAAACAAAGGAGAAGATATGTCACAACTTGAATATTCCAGAATTATTTGTAGCCTAATGTACATTATGAACTGCACCAGACATGATTTTGCATATGCAATAGGGAGATTGAGTAGATATACTTGTAATCCTAATAATGACCACTTAAAATGAACTTATTAGAGTTTTGAGATTCCTGAAGTTTACTTTCGATTATGCTTTATATTATGTCTCATATCCTGTTGTGATTGAAGGTTTTACGGATGCTAATTGGATTTAAGACTCAAAGGAATCCAAATATATAAGTGGATATGTATTCACATTAGGTCGGGTTAACATATCGTGGAAATCCTGAAAAGAGACTTGCATTGCGAGATCAACAATGGAGTCTAAATTTATAGCTTTTAACAAAGAAGGTGGAGAAGCCGAGTGGTTGAGGACATTTCTAGCAGACATTCCAATGTGGTCTAAACCTGTACCTACGATACTTATACACTGTCATTGCCAAAAGACAATAGGAAAAGAAAGCAATAAGTCCTACAATGGAAATTCAATACATATTCGTCGCAAGTATATTAGTGTGAGACAACTCATATCTAATGGCATTATAACCATAGACTTTGTAAGGTCAAATGATAATTTAGCAAATCCGTTGAACAAAGGATTTTCAAGAGATATCTTTTACAAAACATCGATGGGGATGGGATTAAAGCATAATGAGTAAAATCATCATTATGGATATCCCACCTTTCTGAATGGAGATCCCAGGATATAGGTTCCATGGGAAAACTAATTGTGGGTGATTATATGTAAGCGCTACAAAGACTTATAATTGTCTTATCCCTATGGTGTTAATAATAATAGTAGTGCTACCTGTAATGACAAAGGTTGAGTTAAAATCTTAATGATTCTATGGCTTGGATTTTCAAGCGGGATGTGCCAAGACATTTTTAATAGATTCACCTAAGTGAGTGTGGTAGTGGGGCCGCTACCTATGGGAATTGTGGCTGAATTCCCTAGAGCGCTCATGATACTGGGATATAGCTCATGGCCTTAATGAGCAAAACTGTTGTTAACCACAGGTGTGTTAAAGTGTCATGTGGGTATTCTATTGAACAATTTTACCAAAATAACTGGTTAGTTGAAGATATGTAATTCACTAAATAGTTTGTAAGCCCAATGGACATACACTAAGCAAGGTTGAAGTCTAGAAGACATCTATGCCTATTAATGACATTTTTATTGCCCAAAAATTTCTTTATTCCTTTTTCTCGTATCTCATTCATGTGGGGGATTGTTTTGTGTGTGTGTGTATAGCTATTGGTGTGAATGATATACTCACAATAGGACCTTTTAGCCTAGAGGTATCTTTTGTGTCTTCTTTAGGGGAGGTCACAGGTTCAAGTCCCACTAAGGGCATTTAAGAGGATTTGGGGTATTTATACCTAAATAGATATATAAATATTGTATTATATATCAAGACTTGGGACTTGGTTCTTAATAATCAGTTCATTTTAATTTCGTCTTTAAATAATTTTATTTAATTTAATTTTAATTGATATTAAAACTTATTTTATTTAATTAATTAAAAATCATTTTATGATTAAAATTAAAACATGTTTTTTTTAATTAGCCGTTCAGAGTGGTTTAGTGGGAGATGTAGTCATCCACGTTTGGGGGAGTTGGTGGTTTCTGCATCCTTTCATATAAAGGGTACGCAGATCATTTTGAAGGATACTTTCTTTCTCTTTCTATAAAAAACGTCCTTCTTCATACTCCAATTTTGGGCATAAGTTCTTGTGGTTTTAAAGTCATCCATTGAGTGCTTCAATCAGATGAACTGTGCTGTTGAATCCCGGGGACAGTTATCTGAGGCTCGAAGCATCACTGATTAATGTGTGGACAATATTTCTTTCTTAGAACTATGTGTCCAACAAACACCCCAGCATCCAGATAAGTTGTTCCCATTGATTATCTTTTTTTTTCCCGTATACGTATATAACAATCTAAGACAAAAATATTTTTTATGTTCGTATAATGGGAAAATTTGATCCTGCTACAATTGCCTCTACTAGGCCTGAAAAATTTATTGGTTTGAAGTTTAAACGTTGGCAGTAAAAAATGCAATTTTATCTGAACCTGTTGGAACTCGATCACACGTTTGAAGTTAAGGAAGATAATTATGAAGAGACTGAACCTGCAAAAACTTCTATTAATCAACTTTTGGAAAAATATGATTTTTTATCCAAAAATCATATTTTGAACAATTTGGATGATGCCCTGTATAATATTTATTTTTTTGTCCCCACTACTTGAGAGTTATGGTTGATGTTAGATAAGAAATATAAAACTAAAGATGTTAAAAGTAAGAAATTTTTTGTTGGTCGTTTTCTGGATTTTAAAATGGTTGACGAAAAATATGTTCTGTCATAATTAGAAGAAATTCAGTCAATATTCATTAAATTCATGCTGAGTGTATGTCAATTAGTGAGGGTTTTCGAGTCGCATATGTTATTAAGAAACTTCCCCCTTCCTGGAAGGAATTTAGAAATGGCCTTAAACATAAACGTAAAGATATGACTATGGAAGATCTCATTGTTGGACTTAGAATTGAAAAATATAATTGCGTTAAGGAAAAAAGGAACTTTGCACGGCTATGCCTGCCAAAGCAAACACTGCTGAAAGTAGTGGGTGGACCAAAAATCAGTTTAAGCCAAATAAGTACCAACACAAATTTAAGGGAAAAGGAAAAGCACCAAATAATTCTACGAAACCTAAAGGTGGGATTAAGAACTTCGAGGGAGACTGTTTTGTTTGTGGTAAACCTGGACATCGAGCCCAAGATTGACTCAAAAGGAAAAACAATGAGAATTTCAAAAAATCTAATGGGGGTGCACAAGTTTCAATCGTTGAAACTGAGAATTTTTCTGCTGTTATTTCAGAGGCACGCCTGGTTAGCAACATTAAGGACTGGTGGGTGGACACTGGGGCCATCCGACACATCTATGGAGATGGGAGTGTTTTTTACCACTACGAGGTGGTGGGAAGTGATGAAAAGCTCTACATGGGCAATTCTTTAGTGGTTGTTGTTACAGAAAAAGGGAAGGTTGATCTAAATTCACTTATGGAAAAGTCCTAACATTGAACGGGTTGTTACATGTGCCTGACATTAGGAAAAATTTGGTCTCAAGCTCGCTGTTGAGTAAAAAGGGTTTGAAAATGTTTTTTGAATCTGATTAGTTTGTTTAATCTAAAATTGGGGTGTTTGTGGGAAAGGGTTAGACTAGTGAGAGATTATTCAAATTAAATGTAACTGTGGACTATGTTCTTAATGTTGTTAATTCTTCTTCTTATCTCTCTTATTCCTTATATTTATGGCATAGTAGACTTGGACATGTTAATTTTGCTTCACTTATAACATTAATGAAGCGGTACTTTCATCCTGCTATATTTTAAACAAAACCCCCCTTAAGAAATATAATAAATCCCTTTACGAATTGTGGAAAGGAAGAAAGCCTTCATATAAATATGTTTAGCTAAGGTAGTCGTGCCTCCACCTAAACGAACTAAACTCGGACCTAAAATTGTTAATTGTGTATTTATAGGAAATGTTCAAAATCGTAGTGCTTATAGGTTCCTTCTGTTTGAATCAGATGTTGATAGTGTATCCACAAATACTATAATTGAATCTCGTGATGAAGACTTTTTTGAACATATTTTTTCACAAAATCCCACAACTAGACTTGAGGATGCTCCTTCGAACATTAATATGCAATATAGTAATATACAAGAAGCTGAAATGGAAATACATGAACTTAGGAAAAGTAAAAGGCATAAAATAGAAAAATATTTTGGCCCTGATGATATTTCATTTTTTGTCTGAGGGGGATCCTCAATCTTATCACAATGCTCTTATCTCTCCCGACGCTCCATTTTTGAAATAGGATGTTAATTGTTAAATAGAATCTATTATGCAAAATCATACTTTCGATTTGGTTAGCTTTCCACCAGGTTGTAAAACCATAGGGTGTAAATGGATTTTTAAAAGAAAAATGAAACCTGATGGATCCATAGAAAAATATAGGGCTAGGTTAGTAGCCAAAGGATATAAACAAAAGAAAGTGATCGATTTCTTTAACACTTATTCTTTGGTAATGAGAATTACTTATATTAGAATTCTAATTTCCCTCGCATCCTTTTATAAAATGGAAATTCATGAAATGGATGTTAAAACTGCCTTTTTAAATGGGGAATTAGAAGAGGAAATTAATATGGATCAGCCGGAAGGATTTGTTGTAAAGGGATTAGAAAACAAAGTTTGCAAGCTAGTTAAATCCTTATATGGACTAAAACAGGTCCGTAAGCAGTGGTATGAAGAATTTGATCAAGTAATGATTAATGATGGGCTTAAAATAAATGAATCTGATAAATGTCTTTATTTTAAGTGCCATAGAGATGATTGTGTGATTGTTTACCTATACATTGTTGATATATTAATATTTGGATCACATATGAGTATTATAAAAACCACTAAGAAGATGTTATGTGAACAATTTGATATGAAAGACTTGGGAGTTGCAGATTTCATTTTGGGTATTAAAATAATACGAGATTCCGTAGGCATAAAATTATCACAATTACATTGTATAGATACTATGTTAAGAAAATTCAATCAATATGAATCTACTCCTGTTAGAACTCTAAGTGATATAAATAGTAAAGTCAAGAAAAACAAATGAGAAGATATTAAAATTTGAATGTTCAAGCATTATTGGTAGCCTACTGTACATTATGAACTGCACCAGACCTGATATGACATATGCAGTAGGGAGATTGAGTATATATACTTATAATACTAATAATGATCACTGGAATGCACTTATTAGAGTTTTGAGATACATGAACTTTACTTTGGATTATTCTTTATATTTTGTCTCATATCCTGCTATGATTGAAGGTTATACTGATGCCAATTGGATTTTAGAATCAGAGGAATCAAAATTTGCAAGTGGATATGTATTCAGATTAGGCGGGGTTGTCGTACCGTAGAAATCCTCAAAACAGACATGATTTGTGAGTCAATAAGGGAGTCTGAATTCTTAGCTTTAGACAAAGCAGGTGAAGAAGTTGAGTGGAAGAGGAAATTTCTAGAAGGCATTCCAATGTGGCCTAAACCCGTACCTACGGTACTTATACACTATGATTACCAAGCGACAATAGGTAAAGCAAGAAACAAGTCTTACAATGGAAACTCAAGACATATTCATCCCAGGCATAATAGTGTGAGACAACTCACATCTAATGGCATTATAACCATTAACTTTGTAAGGTCAAATGATAATTTAGCGGATACGTTGACCAAATGGTTGTCAAGAGATATCATTTACAAAACATCGAGGGGGACGAGCTTAAAACCTAATGAGTAAAATCATCATGATGGATACCCAAACTATCTGAATGGAGATCCCAGGATATAGGTTCCATGGGAAAACAATTGTGGGTGATTATATGTAAGCGCTATAAATAATTATCATTGTCTTATTCCTATGGTGTTAATAATAATAGTAGTGCTACCTGTAATGACAAAGGTTGAGTTAAACTCTTAATGAATCTATGGCTTGGATTTTCAAGCGGGATGTGACAGGACATTATTGATAGATTCACCTAAGTGAGTGTGGTATTGGGGCCGCTACCTATGGGAATTGTGGCTGAATTTCCTAGAGCACTCATGATACTGGGATATAGCTCATAGCCTTTATGAGGAAAACTTTTGTTAACCACAAGTGTGTTAAAGTGTCATGTGTGCATTCTATTGAATATGTTTAGCAAAATAACTGGTTAGTTGAAGATGTGTAATTCACTAAATAATTTGTAATCCCAATGGACATACACTAAGCAAGGTTCAAGTCTAGAAGACACCTATGCCTATTAGTGACATTTTTATTGCCGAAAACTTTCTTTAATCCTTCTTCTCGTATCTCATTCATGTGGGGGATTGTTGTGTGTGTGTGTGTGTGTGTATAACTATTGATGTGAATGATATACTCACAATAAGACCTTGTAGCCTAGAGGTAACTTTTGTGTCTTCTTTAGGGGAGGTCATGGGTTCAAGTCCCACTAAGGGTATTTAAGAGGATTTGGGGTATTTATCCCTAAATAGATATATAAATATTATATTATATATCAAGACTTAGGGCTTGGGTATTGGGTCCTAATAATCAATTAATTTTAATTTCGTCTTTAAATAATTTTATTTAATTCAATTTTAATTAATATTAAAACTTGATTTATTTAATTATTTTATAATTATAATGAAAACATGTTTTTTTTTAATTAGTCGTTAAGAGTGGTTTAGTGGTAGAAGTGGTAATCCACGTTTGGGGGAGTGGGTGGTTTCTGCGTCCCTTCATATAAGGGGTATGTAGATCAGTTTGAAGGATACTTTCTCTCTCTCCCTATCTCTCAAAAAACTTCCTTTTTCATAATCCAATTCTGGGCATAACTTCTTATGGTTTTAAAGTCATCTATTGAGTGCTTCAATCGGATAAACTGTGCCGTCCAATCCTAAGGATAGTTATCTGAGGCTCGGAGCATCACTAATTAATGTGCGAATGATATTGTTGTCTTAAGACTGTGTGTTTAACACACACTTCAGTATCCAGATAAGTCGTTCCAATTTATTATCTTTTTAGTTTTCCCGTATATGCATATAACATTTTCAAAATAAATGGTCTTTTAGGAGTGATTTTCTCCTTGCGTTTTGGGACATATTATAGTATGAAATTTATTCTGAATAGAAAGATAGGAAAACTCTTAGTTGAGTTAATAAATTATTTAAATAAATAAGTGTGATGACTGGTGGAATAAGTGTGTCCATTGAAAATTAACAATATTTAATGTTTGAATTTAATTTTTACGATCGTGACTTTTAAAGCGAAAAGGCATGAACATTCTCAATTGAGATATTTTTTATTAAGAGATATGACCTCAACCAATAATTATAACCTTTATCCAAAATAACCCAAAAAAATTATAGATAGAAGGGTGTCTTTGACCCAAAAAAAGAGAGAACAACGAAAATATTTTTGTCTTCTAAATCAAAACACATACTTCCATTCTTTTCTCAAAAATCTAGGATTCTGTTGAAGACTAGAATTTATTGTTAAACAAATTTCCATAGTGTTTTAATGGTTGTTTTTGTTAAGAATGAAATAATGTCACTTCATATTATTGACTACGTATTCGTGGATACCTATTTACATATTGTTATCGTAAAGTGCTAATTACACATTTTAGTAAGGATGTTATTATACGAACCCCTTTATTCTTTATACATCCCCCAATTAGTATTTTGCTAAATTTCAACGTAAAAATATGTTAAATTACCTTAATATCCTCGGTTTGACACCCCAATAAAACAACAACAACCATAGTTAATGAAAACAACAATGCTCAACTATCCTGACAAATAGGACGAAGATCACTTGTTTATTAAACAATAACAAAAAAAAGGGAAGGAGGAAAATAGACTCTACACAAGATCCTATTTAAAATACAAAAATAAAATATTTGAACTTTCATTCAATCTTTAAGTTTCTGTAATCGATTATAAAGTGCAGGATATGTTATTTATACATCATAAACTATGGTTGTGATTTATATTAAACCATTTAGGGGATTTAGTGGGTTTATATATGGGTTTGGTAGAGATAGGAAGTAATCACTGGTGGGTCTTTGGCCCTTTTTGGTTTAAAGAGACATTACATTTGTTGATTTTTCAAAAGGAAAAAAATTTCACCACGTTGAGTTTTGAAACTACACAAATTTTGTGACTGAATAGTCTATATATTTTTTTGTATAAATCATGGAGAGAAACCCAAATAGTGATTGTAATGGTTTCTTCCTTTGTATATCATTTAATTATTTATGTGGTAATTTGAAGTGGGGGTATCTATGAGGAAGCCACTTTTTTGTTGTTGAATATGAGAAATGACAATTTTTTTTATCTAACTGTTATTTTTTTCTTTTATAAACCCCGTCTAGTGAGTCCCGTAAATGGGTTTGAGCCCATTTTATGGTGTTAAAATAATGTGGAGGATGTTTACTGAAATGAGGGGTCGAAATAAAAACACCCTTTAGCAATCATCTTATACAATTCATCATTACTTATTCCGTTTGAATTTCCACCATTTTCCCTAACAATATAGAAACTTTTTTTTCGATGGAGGATTCGTGATGCATTGCAAACATTATACCATCAAGTTAAAGTCTTAATTTGAATAAGAGGTATATGGTAGAAGAAGTATATCCACATTTCAATATGTTGTTCGTGTAACAACCCCTATATTTTGATATTGAGGGTGACGAGGTATCGATTCTAAGATATGCCGATTGTTATAACTAAAATACCATTTTTTGCACATGATAGAAAATGAAACATTTAATTTTTTTTTCAGATATATAATTTGAGATAAACCACAATAAATAAACCATCTACCGCAATTAGATCCATCACTATTCTAAAACTCCAATAACATAAAACTCAATGATATAATGTCATTAACATAATCTCTCCGACTAAAAACCATAAATAAAATATGGAGGCTAAGGTCAGAAGCACATCCCATTAATCTTAAACTATATAGTTGGCAACAATTTAACCTAAAACGTTAGTCAACAATAATAAGTCAGGCTCACTGCAATAATACCAACTACTCATCCCAGTTAGGGTTATATGGACCTAATCATAAGAATTAAATACAATAAATATCACAATAGAATATGTTAATTCACGACGAGCAATACAAATAACAATGTGAGTAAAGAAACTAACTCAACTATTCATATATCCAATTGTGTTTCTTTCGATATTTACTTACATCATTTTATTATCTTTCTCAATATTGATTAATATTAATTGCAACACGACTATAACCACTTTGTCTTCTATACGAACTTGAACATACCATGGTGTACCACATATCTCTTCACATCAAATTCACATACATCACTATAGCCCGACGGTGCACATACTGTCACCCGCATATACTGTGATGTATTTTCCACATAATGACCATCACTATAACTGAATTTTTATAGGTCCTACAATTACTCTTTCGTAGTAAGTCAGCACTAGACACTGCATATATCGTGACACATATATAAAACTGTTAATATAGTCAATTTTCCTAGGTCATGTACATATTATCATGGTCAGCCAACACTAGACCATACACATATCATAACATCCATGTGGAATCATTAAAATAGCCAAGCTAGTGTAGGTCCCACATATATAGTGTGGTCAGTCAACGTACACTCACACATACAATTACGCTACAATCCATCAATCTCTAATCCTCCCTATCCATCAATATTTAATACCAGTTATTTATCTTAAGTACCAGGCCCTAAATCACTTGATCATCATAACAAAAGTCCATCCCTAATTCGATGCCTATAAATCACCAAAACCATATGTACACTCTTGCCAATCGCCTAGGAAAATACCCAAAATCATAACTATCATCTAGTCTCGCACCTAGGATGAAATAAAAGTGACACCTATCTCCTAGTCTCATACCTAGAAAATACTCAATTGTAAATAATGACCACTCTGTAATCATATACCTAGAAAGCATCAGGAGTAAAAATAATGACCACTCTCTAGTCCCATACCTAGAGAGAGAGGGAAATTTATTAAATTATCTTTTTATGAATGGACAAAACTACACTTAAGTGGCACGTACATGACCACTTTTTCGCCCCAAAAATTAATAGTGTTAGCGTTCGGGGGTTACTTGAAGTCATTTTACAATTTCAGGGTGTTAAATCAATAAAAAATCAACCACACACACATACACACACACACACACACACATATATATATATATATATATATATATATATATATATATATATATATATATATATATATATATAGGGGTGTGTGCGTGTGAGTGTGTGCGCACGTGCATTATGCAAAGGTAAAAACTAAGCTAACTAGGTCCCATTACCGGAGCCGACCCTGAGGGTTGGCGAGGGAGGCAGCCGCCTCAGGCCCCTGAATTTTGATAAATTTTAAAGGCCCTAAAATTCGTTTAAATAGTATTTCTATTTACCTTCATTTTCAATCTCTTTAAATAATTAAACAATATTGGTAGTACACCAATTGGTCATATTTATTTATTTTTTAAAAAATGAGCCCCCTTGTTCTATCCTACGGGGTTTCATTATTTTATTTTATTTTGCATAAAATATTTTATATTTGGTCCAATTGTGAGAAGAGCAAGGCAATTAACTTAGCATTAGAGTTCCATGATATTAAATTTTCTGAGTTTTAGATTTAATTATGATTATTGTTTTTTAAGTTAGTTAATTTAATTTAATTTAATTTAAATTTGATTAGTAAGTTTAAATTAAATTATCTAAAACTTAAATCAAAGCAAGCTAATGATGTACTTTATTGTATTTTTTCTAATAACTTCATTTTTTATAGACATTGTCAATATATATTTAACACATAATTCATTTCGAGATGAAAATATAGTAAATTTTCGGATGTTATTTTCATAATAAATAATTATATATTGTTATGGATATTCAAAAAATCAAGAGGCCCCGTTTAGAGTTCACCTCGATCCACTATATTCTCAGGGCCGACCCTGCTTAAAAAAAAATGCTCCTGAAAGAGTATAGAGTCTAAAATCATCCAAAATAATTATCAATTCCCTAATTGATTTTTTTTATAATAACTATTGTAAGGGAGTAAAAACATAGTTATCATCAAAGCAATTAGGTAAATTTATTATCACGAATATTCCAAAAACTCCTAAAGTTTGTAAATTTTTTATTTCGATTATGGATCCAATTTTTCAAATCATATATTCCAACCAATACTGTAACAACTCGAGGTTTTGGAGACGAGGATTTAATTATTTTGGGACAAATAAATAATATTTTATTGGAGAATAATTAAATTTGGCACTTGAGGTAAAAAATTGGAGTCGTTAGAAAGTGTATCGAATGGCGATTCTGAGGGTGTAGTTGTGTCCGTAAGGGTCAAGAAAGTCTAAATGACTGTACTTGGGGTCTATTTAGGTTCCGAAATAATTTAGGACCGTGTGACTCGAATTAAAGTTACCGGGTCATTTAAAGTGTGTATTATCATTTAAAGATGTGTATCTTGGGAGATTAGGCTTATTAAGCCTATGAGAGATATTTTTCCAAAGAGAGAAAGAGAAAAAGAAAAGAAAGAAAGAGAGAACAAGAAAACGAAGGAGAAAAGAAAGAGAAAGTGGAGATTTCCAGCCAATACGCGATCTCAAGGCGGAGTCAGACCCTACGAACCCAAGGCAAGTGATTAAACTTGCTAAATAATTGTTGTGTACCATTTATTTCATGATTTGTGGATTGAATCTTTGGGTTTTAGCTTTAGTTTATCAAAACCTAACTTTTGGGTATAATCTTAGATTTGATATGTAGATCTTGGATTTGATGATATAAATTAGTTTATATGTATTCTAGGATGAATATTGATGATATATTTGCGATTGCGTTGAAGAGAGATGGAGAGAAAATGATTAAAATGAATTTTGGGTATTTTAGGCTTATAAAAAGTAGCCATTTTCTAGGTTTCTGAAGGGCCGAATCGATTCAGTCTCCTACCGAATCGATTTGGAATTATGCAGGTGCCCAAGTCTGAGTGACCGAATCGATTCGGATTCCAGCCGAATTCATTCGGCCTGAGACAGAATCCCAGGTCTGATGACACAAATCGATTCGCCTTCCTGGTCGAATCAATTCGCTGGGCCGAATCGATTCGGAATTGGCCCGACTCGATTCGAAAACAGGGCTTTTGTGGGATTGTTTTTCTAAAAATAATTTCATCCCATTTTGTTCGAGGTTATCGATTGGGGATCTCTATAGGAGATATTTGAAGTATGTTTGGGAGACTTTTAGCGATTTTCCCTTATAAGAAATTTTGGAGTCATATTGACTAAATTTGAGGAATATCGATTAAGATAGTTTGGTATGTTCTAAGTGGGGAAGCCCACCTTATTTTGAGAATTCTATTTGGAGATAATTATGATATTAATGGGAATAATTTAGAGATACCGGATCTTAGGATCCAGTCCCAAATGGGATAATTTTAAAGGTTCATAAAATGAATTGAACCCCATTATGGATGGAGAATTGTTTATGTGAATTGAGGTGCATTCGGTTATAGAATATCCTTAACTTAATTAGAACCGAGAGACAATTAATTATTATAAGCGACGTGTGAGCTTCAAGCGAGAAACAGTATCGCGTATACTAAGTGGGGAAGATATGTGAGATTTGACGGTTAGTGTATCAAAGGAGAGAGATACTAACCAATGACATTAAATCTATTGCGCCTATGAGCGTATAAAGAAAATGAGAATGATGTTGCAGGTATACCTTATATGATGGTATATCTTTATTATGTGGGATGTATGTATACCTTATATGATGGTATATATACATGTTTGGCATACCCTCTCCTTTCTATCATTGGGAAGTTTCGTGCGTAGAGGGTGAGCATCCTGGCTCAAAGAGCAGGATGTGTATATTCCCTAGGTCATAGTCGTCCATGTTGGTCAGCAAATGACATATATATACATTTATTTATTTTGGGGGTGAGAGGTCATGGGTATGTGTCGCTCTCACTTGCCGGTTAGGAGATATGACCGCTTCTCGGGACATCGTGTGCGTGAGTTGATCACGAGGTGGGTGTCATGGAACCCCACCAGGTGGCCCCAGTTTGCTACGTATATGGGCTGCTGGAAGATGATAGCATGTGAGACTGCGTCCTTAGAGTTATAGCTCGGTTGGATGGTTATTATTTCTTGTGCTTGTACTTGGGTATCGAGGGCATAATGGACCTCAAGGACTGACATTGCCAGGATTAGTGTATCGGGGGGTTCTTTGTTTGGATTTCTCTTCGGCGAGACGTCCCACGCATGAACCGAAGTGTAATGTTGGAAATTGGGGATAAGTTAGTTCTTAATGCTCATACTTATATATATATCACCTATCCCGACAATCGACAGTGCCAAGAGTAGTGTAACGGGGGGGGGGGGGGGTCCTTGTTTGGATTTCGCTTCGGCGAGAGGTCCCACGCATGAAACGCCGTGTACTGTTGAGAATTGGAAATATTAATTAATTAAAATTGGATAATAACTTGGTTTACATGCATCTTGCATTGAGGGCATAATGAGCCTCGAGGATCAATACGGTCAGGAGTAGTGTAACGGGGGGGGGGGGGGGGGTCCTTGTTTGGATTTTGCCTCAGCGAGACGTCCCACACACGAAACGCGGTGCCATGTTGAGAATCGGGAGGAGTTTAGTCCTTAACTCTTGATGCTAATAACTCACATATATATATTGTTTCATGCCTTATAAGGGCATAACTAGAATATAAAATATTCTAGTAATTGAGAATGTTAATATTTTGTGATGAGGTGGTTGATTATGCAACTTTATATGTTCAACAAATGAACAAATATAAAGATAACTATAACATTTAAATTAAAGTATACGATCTAGATGGAACTCACATAGGTAGATATTGAGAAATAGGTTAGATGATTTTATTTAAGTATTTCATTTGGGTTTTAAATTAGATTCTCTTGCCTAAATAGAACCGGGCACCCATTTGGAGATCACGTGCATTCGCTTAGTACACGTTGTAGTTGAGAGGTGAGATGGATTTTATGGAGAGGATGATTCCATTAAATCATGTAATAATGCATTTATAATTATTATGCATTTTAATACACATGCTATAAAATGTTTTTTAACTCGTGCCCTGACCAGTTTATATTTTCTCCTCCATGTATATATTGTATACTTTAGGTGTTCCTCCACAAGGACGCCATTGATGTTCATCCATCCAGTATGCGTGGAGCTGTGGCAGTAGCGGACTGTTGCGGCACTTTGTTTTAGTCGATTCCTATCTTTGTATATCTAGATTAGGATTCAGTTTGTTTATTGAGTTAGCATTCAAATGTTGTAGATTGACACTTTCATATTTCATTTCTCAGATTATTGTATTGTCTGTGACCCGACAACTTATTGGGGTATTTTTTTTTGTACATTGTATTGTACTCTTTCTTATTATTGGAGTTGCACTTATCACTCATCATAGTTAGATGTATGTTGTTGGTTATGTTGCATTATTGGTTATGTTGTTGTTGTTAAATAAAAGTTTTAAATTTTTGACAATTCGCTTTTAATAGTTTCGGGTAGTTAGCCTTATATTATTAGTTTTGTCAGTTGATGTTGAGACTGTGCCATCTGGGATACCTGATTTAATGTAGTATAGGGATGGCCACCCATTAGTATTTTGAGCGGGTTTTCACAACTACGCATTTATGTGTGTAAAAAATACATCATACAATTTTAGAATCTTCTTTTATCAATTAATAATGAACCTCATTAACAAATTATAAATATCGAGAACAAAATAAAATGATGTAAAATGACTAAATGAGGAGAACATACCTGAAGATAAGCCACTATTGATGAAGTTTGTTGATTATATATATATATATATATATATATATATATATATATATATATATATATATATATATATATATATATATATATATATATATATATATATATATATATATACAGTAAAACATGAATTTGAAAGTTTTCAATCAAGATTGCACCATTCTCTAATGTAATTGAACTATTGGTACTAAAATCCAATAAACATATTTACTCCACTTAAAATATTGTAGGAAATATGACTGTCAAGTTAAATTCTTAAATATATGAAATATTTGAGGCAAATTATTTAGACAATAAATAGAAGTTTTTTTCAATATTGGTATTTAATTACTAGCTCACTTATTTGGTCAAATCTTTTCAAATTCTATAAAAGGATTTATTTCAAGACCTTAAACTATTGTTACAAGTACATTACAAACCATTGGTAAAATATGGTGCAAATAATAAGAAATACATGAACCTAAAACAATTTAGAGTACTGGATTTTAACCGAAATTCTTACCAAATCTCGCTCTTAGTATTGGCATGTCAAACAGTTTTTCATTACAAAGTGATATAAAAATAAAATCACACATAAAGGGAATTCTTAAATACCATCACTATCCGTGTTACCCAAAGTGGAAATTACTTCGTACAAACATCCATATCCTTAGAGCCCTCGTTTAATTGGTCCCTTAATTTTCATCTCTTCCTTGTCCCCTTCAAAGAAATTATCAACTCAATCTTAAATATGGGGAATGCATTGCACCTCCCTAAAACTAAGCACAATCATCCCATTCGACTATTAAAAGCCTGATTTTAAGACTTCCACCCCGTGACAACCCGCCATCCAAAATAGGGGGTGGCCAGCCCGATACTCCAAAATAACGGAATCATGGATGGAATCATTCTCAGCATCACAACAAAAGAAGAAGTATACGGGATAACCACTCCTTATTTCAGAAAAAACGGGTTGACAAAAATTTTGATTTTTAAAGTTAAAGAAAAGAAAACAACTTGACAACCCAATAAAAGAAGAAAGTGGAAACCCAGATGAAATTATATTACATACCCACAAATATACAATAAGGGACCGAATATGCTGTCGGTCACAGACTTGTACAATAAAATATAACAAATTCATTAATTACATAATATATTACATTAATCAAGTACAAATGCTTGGTCCTCTCGCCCGAGTAAAAAGACCTGATTCTGTCTAGAGTGCAAGAATGAGAACGTCTATTTCCAAATTCCCCGTAATACCTTCAAAGAATCACAGCTCGCCAAAGACACTGGGATGGAAATTCAAATCAGGCATCCTTGCGGCGGAGTACCTGGGCGGATACAAGATGCAAGCACAACAGGAAATATGAACGGGTCAGGGCCCGGTTCTATATAACTACCAGATGAATAAAAAGTATGACAGTTATGAATGATAAATCATGATGAAAGAGAAATAAGAAGCTACCAACACAACTTAAAACATAAGCTAAGCAGGAACAATAAAATAAGTAACATTAAACTAAAATCTTCATCGCATGTACTAATTATCTCATATATCTTTTCCTTAACAGGAAGTATATATATATATATATATATATATATATATATATATATATATATATATATATATATAATCACAATCTTTTGCTCTTTATGGAAAATTTTATCTCAATTTTACCTTTTGTAAAAATCCTTTCCTTATCAGGAAAATAATCATTTTCAAATGCTCTTTGTGGCATTTATATGTGCTCTTTGTGGCACTTCAGTATGCTCTTTATGGCATATAATCCATCAAGTCCGGGTTTCCCCACTGTGCGCGCCCCTAAATGACCATCATCTTCCAGGGCCTATCATAAGACAACCTGGGCACCTATAACGCAAAACGTCGGGAAGCGGCCATGTGCCTACGGGGTAGTCAAGACCACATCCGAAATCTCCTACCCATAGCAGAAAATATATCAACATACGCTCACATGGTCTAGGTCTATATCCACCCTGCATTCATTAGTCAGGGAGCTTCACCTCACGCACGAACTTCCCTTATGATGTCATTTAGATAGGTGTGTTCAACCATTTTATTTACCATTTTCAAAATCAAGTAAATTATCATTTACCAAATTCGTGATTAAGTAAATTATCATTTACCATCATCATTACCATTTCCATATGAATGTTTCATTTTATCCGAAACCAGTATCATTTACGTTTTGTAAATAATTTAACTTATTTAAATCCGGAGCCATACGATAACTTGTATCGTTACTACAACCTCAAAGGAGTAAATAAACTCTTCATTATCTCCAAACATTTTAGGGTGTTATTCTAAAACCCCAAGATTATCATCCTTCAAAGGAATGAATGAACTTTCAATTTATTCTCCAAACACACCTTTATGGTGTTATTATGAACCACCAAGGTTAACATATCTCAATTGAGCTTCTAAAATCTCCCAACATTCTTTTGGGGTGATAATATAAACCATCAAAACTAGTATAGCTCAATTGAGCTTCTAAAGGCTCCCAAACATAACACTACATCTCCTAGTTTTATAATAATTAACTAGAAGAAAGAATGCCTTATCATCAATAGGCATAACCCCGTAAAAGTCCCCACATAACCCATTCCTAATGTAGAGTAGACAACTAACTCATCTCACACTCTAGGACTCTAAGTTTACTTCATTCAAGAAGGTTCCTAGGCCCTAGATTTAAAGGAAAGAATTGTAATTGAGTTATAAAATTAACTCAAAAACAGCAGGAAAACAAATCGATTCGCCCAAGGTCCGAATCGATTCGCCCCAGTGAATCGATTCGCCCAAAAAGCAAATCGGTTCGGACAGCAAAATCAACTTTCTGCAATTGATTGAATCGATTCGGCCTTAACCCGAATCGATTCGGGTTCTGCAGACCTGTAAATTTCCCTTAGCGAATCGATTCGCCCAAAGGGTCGAATCGATTTGGACCTGTAAATTTGCTAAAAATGTCTACGAAGGGTTATAAACCCTAATTTTTCCAAACCTCAAATCTCTTCCACTTTATACACACCCAACAAATATTGTCTACCCAAAGATTACCCTACATGGATTATAACCATTAAAACCCCCAATATCATCATCAAAACCAAAATCTAGTTTTAAATACCAAAATCTCCATTTTTGATACCCAAATGCCAAAACATAAATATCACACAAATTATTCATCTTAAATCACATATTAGCAAGTAGAAAACTTGCCTTGGGGTTGATACCTCAAATTTCTTTGTGGAAGAAGCAACAATCCATCTTCAATCTCTCTCTTTTCTTCTTTTTCTCCATTTTTCTCTTCCTCTCTCTTTCTCTCCTTTTTCTCTTTATGTTTAGGACATAAATTGGGGTAATTAGGGGATTTGGAAGACTAAAATCGGGGCTTAAGTCTAAAGTCTCCAACTTAAGTGGTTAATACCACATTAAAATGACTCCAAATACGCGTTTAAGTTAAAATCAGGTAAAAGTGCCCGAAACCCAAAAATACAATATGGCACTTATTTTGACTGTCTCGAACATTCCGAAACTAACTACACCCTCTAAACTGGTATCCGACAAATTTTATAATTTACTTCTAGTTCCGATTTCATTTTAACCGTAATGTCATTAAAATGCATGACACTATAAAACATAAAACCTGATGATATTTACTTTCACATATAGTAAATATACATCAATCTAGTAAATATTAACTTCTAACTCATTAAATTAATATTTACTCCAGTCCCCACATTTTATATAATTACCTTATGCGGTATAATTAGTATAAAATGAGCCTCCCAGAATCGAGGGTTTTTACGCACCCTATCCCAGATCACATCCCATAATCTCATAATAGACTCTTGAGAAAAATGTGTAGTGAGACACGAGAGTATATTCCTCCCCACTATTATAAACAGCATTTAATTTATTTAATTTTGGTATTTTAGAAAAGAATATACTTCCTTGCTCATTATATTTCATTAAGGAATCCGTGTTGAAAGTGTATCCCCTTGAGATATTGCGTGTGAATGTGAGTTTTGTTAAACACACTTGTATTTTCTTGTGTCTTGGAAATCTCTAGGTGTTTTTCTTGTCATACTTTTTCATTGGGAGATATATCTCTCCCCAAGGTATGATGAGCAATGCATATTAACATAGATATTCTTTCTCTTATACTGTGAGAATCTTGAGTTAATCTACCTATAAATTTGATCGAGTAAAAGACGTAAAATAGAAAAATCTTTTGGGCCTGATTATATTTCATTTTTGTTTGAGCAGGATCCTCAATCTTATCACGATGCTCTTATCTCTCACGAAGCTCCATTTTGGAAAGAGGCTATTAATAGTGAAATAAAATCTATTAAGCAAAATCACACTTGGGATTTTGTTAGCTTACCACTAGGTTGTAAAACCATAGGGCGTATATGAATTTTTAAAAGAAAAATGAAACCTGATGGATCCATAGAAAAATATTAGGCTAGTATAGTAGCCAAAGGATATAAACAAATGGAGGGAATCGCTTTGTTTGACACTTATTCTCTAGTAATGCGAATTACTTCTATTAGAATTCTAATTTCCCTCGCATCCATTTATAAATTGGAAATTCATCAAATGGATGTTAAAACTGCCTTTTTAAATGGAAAATTAGAAGAGGAAAATTAGAAGAGGATCAACTGAAAGGATTTATTGTAAAGGGATTAGAAAACAAAGTTTGAAAGCTAGTTAAATCCTTATATGGTTGAAAGCAAGCCCCTAAGCAGTGGCATGAAAAATTTCATCAAGTAATGATTAATGATGGATTTAAAATAAATGAATCTGATAAATGTGTGTATTTTAAGTGCCATTGAGATGCTTGTGTGATTGTTTGCCTATACATTAATGATATGTTAATATTTGGATCACATATGAGTATTATAAAAACCATTAAAAAGATGCTATGTGAACAATTTAATATGAAAGACTTGGGAATTGCAGATTTCATTTTGGGAATTAAAATAATACGGGATTATCTGGCAATCAAATTATCAAAATCACATTATATAGAAAGTGTGTTAAGGAAATTCCATCAATATGAATATACTCCTGTTAGAACTCCTTATGATCCAAATAGTAAACTAAAGAAAAACAAAGGAGAAGCTGTCACAACTTGAATATTCAAGAATTATTGGTAGCCTAATATACATTATAAACTGAACCAGACCTGATATTGCATATGCAGTAAGGAGATTGAGTAGATATACTTATAATCCTAATAATGATCACTGGAATGCACTTATTAGAGTTTTGAGAAACCTAAAATTTACTTTGGATATGGTTTATATTATGTCTCCTATCCTACTGTGATTGAAGGTTATACTGATGCTAATTGGATTTTAGACTCAGAGGAATCCAAATCTACAAGTGGATATATATTCACATGAGGTGGGGCTGCCGTATCGTGGAAATCCTCCAAACAAATATGCATTTTGAGATTAACAATGGAGTTTGAATTCATAGCTTTAGACAAAGCAGGTGAAGAAGTCGAGTGGCTTTGGATATTTTTGGCAGACATTCCAATGTGTCCTAGACATGTATCTGTGGTAATTATACACTATGATTTCCAAAGAGGCAATAGCAAAAGCAAGCAACAAGTCTTACAATAGAAAGTCAAGACATATTATTTGCATCTATAACAGTGTGAGACAACTCATATATAATGGCATTATAACCATTAACTTTTTAAGGTCAAATGATAATTTAGCGGATCAGTTGACCAAAGGGTTGTCAAGAGATATCATTTACAAATCATCGAGGATTATGGGCTTAAAGCCTAATGAGTAAAATCATCATGATGGATAACCAACCTATATGAATGGAGATACCATGATATATTTCCATGGTAAAACTAAATGTGAGTGATTATATGTAAGAGCTACAAAGAATTATCATTGTCTTATCCCTATGGTGTTAAAAATAATAGTAGTGCTACCTGTAATGAAAAAGGCTGAGTTAAACTCTTAATGAATCTATGGCTTGGATTTTCAAGCTAGATGTGACAGGACATTCTTGATAGATTCACCTAAGTGAGTTGTAGTGGGGATGCTACCTATGGGAATTGTGGCTAAATTCCATAAAGCGCTCATGATACTCGGATATAGCTCATGGCCTTAATGAGAAAAACTGTTGTGAACCATAAGTGTGTTAAACTGTCATGTGTGTGGTCTATTGAACTGGTTTACCAAAATAACTGGTCAGTTCGAGATATGTAAGTCATTGAATAGTTTGTAAGCCCAATGGACATACATTAAGCAAGGTTCAAGTCCAAAGACACCTCTGCCTATTCATAACATTTTTATTGCCAAAAACATTCTGTATTCCTTCTTCTCGTATCTCATTCATTTGGGGGATTCTTGTGTATGTGTGTGTATAACTATTGATGTGAATGATATACTCACAATAAGACCTTGTATCCTAGAGGTAAATTTTATGTCTTCTTTAGGGGAGCTCATGGGTTCATGTCCCACTAAGGGAATTTAAGAGCATTTGGGGTATTTATCCCTAAATAGATATATAAATACTATATTATATATCAAGACTTAGAACTTGGGTCCTAATAATCAGCTAATTTTAATTTCGTCTCTATATAATTTTACTGAATTCAATTTTAATTAATATTAAAACTCATTTTATTTAATTAATTAAAAAAATATAATTAAAATTAAAACACGCTTTTTTTAATTAGCCATTGAGACTGGTTTAGTGGGAGAAGTGGTCATCCACGTTTGGGGGAGTGGGTGATTTATGCATCCCTTCATATAAAGGGAATTCAAATCAGTTTGAAGGATACTCTCTCTCTCTCTCTCTCTCGCTCTCTCTCTCTCTCTAAAAAAAATGTCCTTTTTCATAATCCAATTTTGGGCAAAACTTCTTGTGGTTTTAAAGTCATCCATTGAGTGCTTCAATCGGACGAACTGTGTCGTCAAATCCTGAGGATAGTTATCTGAGGCTCGGAGCATCACTTATTAATGTGCGAGCGATATTTATGTCTTATGACTGTGTGTCTAACACACACCTCTTTATCCAGATAAGTTGTTCCAATTTATTATCTTTTTGGTTTTCCCGTATACGCATATAACATTTTCAAAATAAACATTCTTTTAGGAGTGATTTTCTCTTTGTGTTTTGGGACATATTATAGTATGAAATTTATTTTGAATAGAAAGATGGGAAAACTCTTAGTTGAGTTAATAAATTATTTAATTAAATAAGTGCGATGATAGTTGGAATAAGTGTGTCTTTTGAAAATTGACAATATTTAATGTTTGAATTTAATTTTTACGATCTTTACTTTGAAAGTGAAAAGGCATGAACATTCCCAATTGATATATCTTTTATTAAGAGATATGACCTCGACCAATAGTTATAACCTTTAGTCAAAATAGACCAACAAAATTATAGATAGAAGGGTGTCTTTGACACAAAAAAGAGAGAACAACGATAATATTTTTGTCTTCTAAATCAAAACACATACTTCCGTTCTTTTCTTGATAATCTCAGACTTTGTTGACTACTTGAATTTATTGTTAAACAAATTTCCAAAGTGTTTTAATGGTTATTTTTGTTAAGAATGAAATAATACCTCTTCATATTATTGACTACGTATTCGTGGATACCTATTTCCATATTGTTATCGTCCGGACAAATACTTTTCTATGAAAGTTTTAATTTCACATTTCAGTAAGGGTGTTATTATACAAACCCCTTTATTCTTTATACATCCCCCAATTAGTATTTTTCTAAACTTCAACACAAAAATAGGTTAAATTACCTTAATATCCTTGGTTTTACACCCCAGAAAAACAACAACAACCATAGTTAATGAAAACAACAATACTCAACTATCCTGACAAAGAGGACGAAGATCATTTGCTTATAAAACAACAACAGAAAAAAGGGAAGGAGGAAAATAGACTCTACACAAGATCCGATTTAAAATATAAAAATAAAATATTCAAACTTTCATTCAATCTTTAAGTTTTTGTAATCGATTATAAAGTGTAGAATATGTTATTTATACATCATAAACTATGTTTGTGATCTATATTAAACCTATTAGGGGATTTAATGGGTTTATATATGGGTTTTGTAGAGATAGGAAGTGATCACTGGTGGATCTTTGGCCTTTTTCTGGTTTAAAGAGAGATTACATTTGTTGATTTGTCAAAAGGAAAAAAATTACACCACGTTGAGTTTTGGAACTACACAAATTATCTGACCGAATAGTCCATATATTTTTTAATATAAATCATAGAGAGAAACTCTAATAGTGATTGTAATGGTTTCTTCCTTTGTATATTACTTAATTATTTATGTGTTAATTTGTAGTGGGGGTATCGATGAGGAAGCCACTTTTTTGTTGTTGAAGATGATAAATGACAATTTTTTTTTTCATCTAAGTGTTAATTTTTTTCTATTATAAACCCCGTCTAGTGAGTCCTATAAATGTGTTTGAGCCTGTTGGAATACGAGGTCCCCAATTTTAAAATCTTACCAAAAAGTAATTTCCTTCTAGAGATACGGAATAAAGATGGTTCAACACAACACACACAAATAACAAATTTTAATTTCTTTCAAATTAAAATTAAACAAAGTGAAATTAGATTAAACACACATATTTTAAATTAACTTAAACCAAATTAATTTAATTCAAGTCCTAGAAATTTGCCTAATAATATTAATTCATTTTTGAAAATTAAGTGTGACACCCCGACTAATTAAACACCGGGTAGCTACTCCTTTATAAAATTAATTCAAAATGCCAAGTTGGCTCAGTTAATAGCATCACTGTCGAAAACGTTTTATTATTACTAACCACCTAGTATTTAAAAAGTAAGTGCCAAATTTTATTAAATCTGATTAACATGCAACAAGAGTAATGAATAACTAAATAACACCATTCACCATACTGAAGTAACAAGAACAACCATCACAATATGTAAATATAACCTGGAGGAAAACTCCTCAATACAAATCCCACAACTGATAAGTAAACTGAAATAAATAACTAAAACTGAATACTGAGCAATACATGCTAGAGTCTGAAAATTGAAATGTAAAAATGCTCTAAATAGGAATGGGCAACATGCCCTACAACTGATAGATAGTGACTCTGGTATCCAAAAGATAGAAGCGTCTATGAGCAAATCCCTGTAGCTTCCACAAACAGCTACAACTCGTCACCTGAATGAGTACCTATGCTTGGTGTCCTTGTGGCTGGGCACCTAAAAAGGTTTTACAAGAAAATATATTTGAAAGCAAATGGGTCAGAGCCCGAAAGTGGAAATCATTTTAAAAACCTGCAAGTGCTTTAAAAACATTTAAAACATTAAATGCAAAGTACATGTTAGGACGTGCACTCACATTAAATTCTCACCTCTCGACTAACTGTGCACTCCTAACGTAAGTACCCATCTATAACTACCCTTTCCACTAGCTAAGTGACAACGTAACTAGCTAGACTACCAAAGGTTCTACCCATTTTACTCGGTTCTATTAACATGACAACGCTTGTAATAAAATAGAGGTTTAACGTAAACTCAGTTATTAAGTATGCCATTGATATAACTATCAGCTAACTCATTATATATCTCAAAAAAATGCCGGAATATTTTTACAACATTAACATGAGGATTTCCATAAATTTAATGTATATTATTCACATCATAAATATACTATACAAGCACCCCGCAATTTAAGCTGTAGTGCACACATACTCTGCTATCCATCCCGGTACATCACGTACATAAGGATTACATATTCCGAATCTCTCAGGAATAGTTTACCGATAACAACATCACAAATAATGGAGGCGAACACAGTCACCATCACATGGGTCACGCACATACCTACGCTCCCATGGTCAGCGGACTTATTAATATCACAATAAGTCTTTCAATGACCTATGTTCATCAAGGTACCAGTCTATATCCCCCCCGTAGGCACACAAGGAATAGAGGGTCCTAAGCGAACGAAACCTCCCGTGATAGCAAGTATGGTAGGTATGTCATACATACAATCCATATATCAATACTAAGTAAACACACATCTTAGTAATACCATATTTTAATCGTCGTACATATCGCATTCTTGTACTAACTAATTATCACAACTTATTTTATTCCGGTTCATAATTATACGCGCTATAATTCATCCTCACATCGTAGTAGTCACTCACGTCTCAACCCAAATGATTCATTGAATATAACTCTCGTATATGATTTGCTAATCCCAACAACCCAAAAGTCCCATCTAAGTCACTATATCATCAAAGGGATGCTAACTCTACCCTTGAACCATCTCCCGGAACTCCAAAAGTCAAAACAGTCCAAAAAGGGTCAAACTGCCAACTCGTTAGAAGTCTCGTTCGAACGAGGCTTCGAACGAGTTTGGACTGTCAGGTCGTTAGAAGTCTCGTTCGAACGAGGCTGTTCGAACGAGATCCCAGTTCGTTCGAACGAACTGACCCTTCTAACGATATCTCGTTCGAACGAGATATCGAACGAAAATCCTACTTGTTAATAACGACTGGTCAACTCGTTAGAAGCTCGTTCGAACGAGCTCGTTCGAACGACCTGGGGGCTGCTTCTAACGAGATGCCAGTTTCGGCCCAGAATTTCCCAAAAATCGTTTTTCACCATTTTTACTCCTCAAACCTCTTCTAAAATTCGTTCCCACAATATATTGAGTTCTCTAATCATCCTCAAACATGTTAAGGGGCTATACTAACATCATTAAAGGGTTTGATATCATCTAAACATCATTAAATCACAATTTCTACATTAATTCCCAATTTTCTTCAAGAACATAAACCCTAACTTCTTCTCATCATAAATTCCCAGATTTTAATTCGTTTATACATCACCTAGATATGAAATATCCGAAATTAAATCTCCCAACAATGTTTCTACATGCAAACCTATCCCAATATTCAATAATAACTTCAAATTTCATGGGTTTTCTTTTAATCTTACAAGAACGATAAGATTCTTCAATTTCTAACATGGAAAAGACATTCTCAGTAATTAAATGGAAATAAAGTCACTTGCCTTGGTTTGATTTCTGAATTTGGTGTGGATTTGGTGTAGAATTCCTGCAGAATCTCTCTCTCTCTCTCCTTCTCCAAGCTTTCTTCTCCAAAAGGCTATGGTGGCTAGGGTTTGCTTTGGGGAAACTTATGAAACCTAATTTCAATAAACCTCCGTAGCTTGTTGGGTTAATAAGGGTTGGTTGGGGTCAATCCTTATCAGATTACAACTCTCAATTTTCGTCACTTTTAATTACCCAAAAATACCAAATTACTAAAATACCCTTTATAGTGCCGGAATGGCCTACAAATACCCCGGGACCCAAACTATACCCCCGGCTAGTGTTTTCTGACTATCTCGACCCTTCCGGACGCGTTGGCGCACTCAAAACGACCATACGGATTATAGATTTTAAATTCACTTTTAATATCAAAATATTATACCGTGACGCGGCGGTCCCACGCGTCTCAACGAAATTTCCAAATTGCCGTATATAAATCTCACGACAAATTTTTATAATACCAAGTTCATATATAATCATATATGCACATAATCAAATACCAATACGCATCTCATTAGTATTTATAACCCGGATTAATTTCCAATTAATACGCATTTAATTAATTAATCCCCAAAAATAAATATAGACAAAAGTACGGGGTATTACATACTTCCCCCCTAATAACTGAATTTCGTCCCGAAATTCGAAACTAGAAAGTACCTGCTAAAAACAGCTCTGGATAACGCTCGCGCATCTCATCCTCGCGCTCCCATGTGGACTCCTCGACATTGTGATGTCGCCACTGAACACGTACTAACGGGACTATCTTTGACCGTAGTTTCCTCTCGCTTCGGTCCAAAATAGCAATCGGCCCTTCCTCATAAGAGCTATCCGGCTGGAGATCGATGTCCTCCACAGCAATGTGAGAATGAGCCAAATCATCCCTAAGGTATTTCCTCAGCGAGGAAATATGGAACACGTCGTGAATCCGATGCAAATGCTCCGGTAACCCGAGTCTATACGCAACCGGTCCGATCCGCTCAATAATAGGAAACGGCCCCACATACCTCGGTGCCAACTTCCCCTTCTTCCCGAAACGCATAATCCCCTTCATCGGAGAAACCCTGAGCAAAACCTGGTCCCCCACTTGGAACTCCCTGAAAAACCTCTTTGCATCAGCATAACTCTTCTGCCTGTCTTGAGCTACCCGAATGCGACTTCGAATCAACTCAATCCTTGCCGAAGTATCCTGGATCACTTCTGGCCCAAGTAGTTTGTTGTCCCCCACTTCCAACCAACATGCTGGGGAACGACAAGGCCTACCGTACAATGCCTCAAACGGAGCCATGCCAATCGTGAACTGATAGGAGTTGTTGTAAGCAAACTCCACCAGTGGAAGGTACTGCTCCCATCCACCCCCGAAGTCAATAATGCACATGCGTAGCATGTCCTCCAACATCTGATTGGTGCGTTCTGTCTGCCCATCGGTCTGCGGATGATAAGCCGTACTCAACCGCAATTCTGTGCCCATGGCCTCCTGGAAACTTTCCCAAAACCGCGAAACAAATATCTTGTCTCTGTCAGACACGATATTCAAGGGCACACCGTGAAGTCTCACAATCTCTGAAATGAAGAGCTGGGCATACTGTCCCGCAGTGTAATCAGTCCTAACGGGTAAAAAGTGAGCGACCTTGGACAACCTGTCCACAATTACCCAAACGGAGTCGTGACCCCTTTGCGACGTAGGCAACCCCGTGACAAAATCCATGGATATGCTCTCCCACATCCACACCGGAACCTCCAACGGTTGTAGCAATCCTGCTGGTCTCTGATGATCCACTTTTACAAGCTGACAAGTGGCGCATTTCGAGACAAACTCTGCGATATCTCTCTTCATACCGCTCCACCAATACTGCCGTCTCATGTCTTGGTACATTTTGTCCCCTCCGGGATGTACCGCGAACCGTGAGCCGTGCGATTCTGCCATCACATCGTGTCGCAGTCCCTCTCCTTCCGGAACTACCAATCTCCCATTGAAGCGTAATCCCCCGTCTGAGCTAACGGTATAGGATTCAGCTCCCTCAGCGAGTAATCGAACTATCTGCTCCTGACAGAACGAATCATTTGCCTGTGCCCGTACAACCTTCGTGACAATCTGCGGTGTAACGGTCATCACAGACATGAAAGATCGGGCCACTGCATCCTGGTGTCCCAATTCCTTCCACTTAGCTTTCCACACCTCTGCCACCTCATCTGCTGGCCTGCGGCTCAACGCGTCTGCTACCACGTTAGCCTTACCCGGGTGGTACTGGATGTCGAACTGGTAGTCCTTCACAAACTCAAGCCACCTACGCTGCCGCATGTTCAACTCTTTCTGCGTGAACAGATACTGTAGTGACTTGTGGTCCGTGAACAGCTGAAACTTCTCCCCCAAAAGATAGTGCCTCCAAATCCGTAAGGCAAATACCACTGCCGCCAACTCCAAATCATGTGTGGGGTAATTCTTCTCATGAGGCTTAAGCTTACGGGAAGCATAAGCTATGGCCTGTCTCTCCTGCTGCAACACACCTCCAAGCCCTTGCAAAGACGCATCGGTGTAAACCAAATACTCAACTCCCGGTCTCGGCAATGCTAACACAGGTGCTGAGGTCAATTTGTCTTTCAACTCATCGAATGCCAACTGACAGGCATCACTCCAGATATATGGTACACCCTTACGAGTAAGATGTGTCAAAGGACCTGCTATCTCTGAGAAACCCCGAATAAACCTCCTGTAGTATCCTGCTAGACCCAAGAAACTACGAATCTCCGTTGGTGTCGTGGGCTGTCCCCACTCCCTCACCGCCGATACCTTTCCCGGATCGACAGATATTCCCTGATCGGAAATAATATGACCTAGGAACTGTACTTCCTTCAGCCAAAACCCGCATTTCTCATATTTTGCATACAGCTCGTTCTGACGAAGTGTCTGCAAAACCTGCCTCAAATGCTCGGCGTGCTCCTCCTCTGTCTGAGAGTAAACCAGAATATCATCAATGAAGACAATGACAAACTGATCTAAGAAGTCTCTGAACACTCTGTTCATCAAGTCCATAAACACTGCTGGAGCGTTGGTCAAGCCGAAAGGCATAACCCGAAATTCATAAGAACCATATCTCGACAAGAACGCAGTCTTCGAGACATCTTCCTCCCTGATACGCAACTGATGGTATCCGGACCTCAAGTCAATCTTCGAAAAGAAAGAAGCTCCTCTCAACTGGTCGAATAAGTCATCGATTCGAGGCAACGGATACTTATTCCGTATCGTGACCTTATTCAACTCTCGGTAGTCCACACACAATCTCAGTGAACCATCCCTCTTCTTTACAAACAAAACTGGAGCGCCCCAAGGTGAGGTACTCCTGCGAATAAAGCCCTGCCCTAACAGCTGCTCTATCTGATCCCGTAACTCTCGCATCTCAGCTGGAGCCATACGGTACGGTGCACGTGCTATAGGTCTCGTACCCGGTAGCAAATCAATAACGAAATCTATCTCTCGACTGGGTGGTAAGCCTGGTATCTCCTGAAACACATCCGAATACTCCCTGACAATCGGGATCGAATCCAAAGGAATCACAACCTCCTTAGAGGTATCCTCCTCTATGTAATACAGATGAGCGGTCGATCCTCCCTCTGGGCGAAGCATCGCCACTATAAACATCTCCTGCCCCGGAATGGCAAAAACAATGCTCCCGCTGAAGCAATCAATCATGGCCCTATATGATACGAGCCAATCCATACCGATGATCACATCGTGAACATGCATGTCTAACACTAACATGTCCGCAGGTAATACCAAACCACCAACCTCTACCCCGACTCCCCGGCATATAAAGAAAATAAGTGACCCACTCCCCAATGGTGAGTCGACACACGTCACTGTGCTCTCTGCCGTAGCTAACAATCCTAAAGCTTTCGCGAAGTGTGTAGCAATAAGACAATGTGTAGCACCCGTATCAAATAACACCCGACCCATAGTGCCATGGATAGGAAACGTACCCTCGATCGCGGGCGGTGCCTGTGGAACTGCAGCCTGGTGGACGTTGTAGACACGTCCATACTGTAGCTGCCCCTGCTGAGCTGGGACTGCTGGAATGGGTGGCAATGCTGCCATCTGTGGCGGTGCAGGAAGAGCGGCGAGAAACATAGGTCTCTGTGGCTCCTGGCGAGCACCCTGCTGCTGCTGCTGTGGGGCCCTGCCCCTATCAGGACAATCCTGCTTCTTATGGCCAGTCTTGCCACAAGTAAAGCACTTCCCTGGGAAGTTCCCTCCCCTCTGCCCCTGCTGTCCCCGGCCCTGGTGGCCGTTACCATTCCTCCCTTGGCCCTGCTGGCCCTGATGAAATTGCTGCCCATTCTGTCCCTGCTGGCCCTGATGGCCGTTTGGACCCTGATGGCCCTGGCGGAAACCTCCCTGTCCCTGCCTGTAGTTCCCTGACCGGAACCTCTTATTGTCCCCCTGCTGGGTACCCTGCTCAGTCTGTCTCTGCCCCTGACCGGTCTGTGCCCCGCTGGCACCATGCCCTCCAGTCCTGCCCTGATGGCTAGACTCCCCTGACCGCTTGCCCTCGGCCATATGAAAACGGTGGTCCTGGCAGTGTAGTAATGCAGCGTTAACCACATCAGAATACGTGGCCAACGATAGGTTCCCTAGCAGATGCTGACGGATCCTCCAATTCAACCCATCAGTGAACTTCTCTATCTTCTTCTTCTCTGTTGGAATCTCGTCTGGAACGATATTCAACAGGTTAGTGAACTCGGCCTCATACTCGGCCACTGTCTTGCCCTCTTGCTTCAAACTCATCAGCTTCCTCCTCATCTCTGTATGAACTGCGGATGGAAAGTACTTGCGGTCGAACCGCACCCAGAACTCCTGAATCGTGAGGGTATCCCTCTCCTCCGCGGTGGTAATAGACTCCCACCACTGTAGCGCAGATCCAACTAGCTTGAAAGTAGCTAGCACCTGCTTCTGAACGTCAGTGCACTCATGCATCCTCAAATGCCTCTGCATGTTCTTCCTCCATTGGCTCGAGATAACCACATCTGAGCTTCCAGCAAACTCTGGTGGATGCGCTTTCTGAAAAGCGTCACGTACACGTTCCCAAGCAGACGGGAATGCATTAACCTGGACTGGCGCGGCAACCGGCGCCTGCGGTGGTGCCTGCTGAATCACGGTAATCGCAGCATTTACCGCTTGGGCTACTATAGCAGCAACCTCAGCAGCGTTCAACATGCCCTGAACTGGAGCGGGCTGGGGTTCGGGCGTAGCATTCCTGGGAACTCGTCGTGCACGTCGTGGAGGCATCTGAAACAAGAACAAAGTTTATAAGTTCACGGTTTATAAACTTAATATAGCTGAAGAACGAAACGTATACAATAAGAGTACAACAGTCCTAAAATATAGGGCTCTATATCAAAGAAAACGTAGCGGAAACATAATAGCCGTACAGATCCTAAAGGACACTAGAACCTGATGCTCTGATACCACCTGTGACACCCCGACTAATTAAACACCGGGTAGCTACTCCTTTATAAAATTAATTCAAAATGCCAAGTTGGCTCAGTTAATAGCATCACTGTCGAAAACGTTTTATTATTACTAACCACCTAGTATTTAAAAAGTAAGTGCCAAATTTTATTAAATCTGATTAACATGCAACAAGAGTAATGAATAACTAAATAACACCATTCACCATACTGAAGTAACAAGAACAACCATCACAATATGTAAATATAACCTGGAGGAAAACTCCTCAATACAAATCCCACAACTGATAAGTAAACTGAAATAAATAACTAAAACTGAATACTGAGCAATACATGCTAGAGTCTGAAAACTGAAATGTAAAAATGCTCTAAATAGGAATGGGCAACATGCCCTACAACTGATAGATAGTGACTCTGGGATCCAAAAGATAGAAGCGTCTATGAGCAAATCCCTGTAGCTTCCACAAACAGCTACAGCTCGTCACCTGAATGAGTACCTATGCTTGGTGTCCTTGTGGCTGGGCACCTAAAAAGGTTTTACAAGAAAATATATTTGAAAGCAAATGGGTCAGAGCCCGAAAGTGGAAATCATTTTAAAAACCTGCAAGTGCTTTAAAAACATTTAAAACATTAAATGCAAAGTACATGTTAGGACGTGCACTCACATTAAATTCTCACCTCTCGACTAACTGTGCACTCCTAACGTAAGTACCCATCTATAACTACCCTTTCCACTAGCTAAGTGACAACGTAACTAGCTAGACTACCAAAGGTTCTACCCATTTTACTCGGTTCTATTAACATGACAACGCTTGTAATAAAATAGAGGTTTAACGTAAACTCAGTTATTAAGTATGCCATTGATATAACTATCAGCTAACTCATTATATATCTCAAAAAAATGCCGGAATATTTTTACAACATTAACATGAGGATTTCCATAAATTTAATGTATATTATTCACATCATAAATATACTATACAAGCACCCCGCAATTTAAGCTGTAGTGCACACATACTCTGCTATCCATCCCGGTACATCACGTACATAAGGATTACATATTCCGAATCTCTCAGGAATAGTTTACCGATAACAACATCACAAATAATGGAGGCGAACACAGTCACCATCACATGGGTCACGCACATACCTACGCTCCCATGGTCAGCGGACTTATTAATATCACAATAAGTCTTTCAATGACCTATGTTCATCAAGGTACCAGTCTATATCCCCCCCGTAGGCACACAAGGAATAGAGGGTCCTAAGCGAACGAAACCTCCCGTGATAGCAAGTATGGTAGGTATGTCATACATACAATCCATATATCAATACTAAGTAAACACACATCTTAGTAATACCATATTTTAATCGTCGTACATATCGCATTCTTGTACTAACTAATTATCACAACTTATTTTATTCCGGTTCATAATTATACGCGCTATAATTCATCCTCACATCGTAGTAGTCACTCACGTCTCAACCCAAATGATTCATTGAATATAACTCTCGTATATGATTTGCTAATCCCAACAACCCAAAAGTCCCATCTAAGTCACTATATCATCAAAGGGATGCTAACTCTACCCTTGAACCATCTCCCGGAACTCCAAAAGTCAAAACAGTCCAAAAAGGGTCAAACTGCCAACTCGTTAGAAGTCTTGTTCGAACGAGGCTTCGAACGAGTTTGGACTGTCAGGTCGTTAGAAGTCTCGTTCGAACGAGGCTGTTCGAACGAGATCCCAGTTCGTTCGAACGAACTGACCCTTCTAACGATATCTCGTTCGAACGAGATATCGAACGAAAATCCTACTTGTTAATAACGACTGGTCAACTCGTTAGAAGCTCGTTCGAACGAGCTCGTTCGAACGACCTGGGGGCTGCTTCTAACGAGATGCCAGTTTCGGCCCAGAATTTCCCAAAAATCGTTTTTCACCATTTTTACTCCTCAAACCTCTTCTAAAATTCGTTCCCACAATATATTGAGTTCTCTAATCATCCTCAAACATGTTAAGGGGCTATACTAACATCATTAAAGGGTTTGATATCATCTAAACATCATTAAATCACAATTTCTACATTAATTCCCAATTTTCTTCAAGAACATAAACCCTAACTTCTTCTCATCATAAATTCCCAGATTTTAATTCGTTTATACATCACCTAGATATGAAATATCCGAAATTAAATCTCCCAACAATGTTTCTACATGCAAACCTATCCCAATATTCAATAATAACTTCAAATTTCATGGGTTTTCTTTTAATCTTACAAGAACGATAAGATTCTTCAATTTCTAACATGGAAAAGACATTCTCAGTAATTAAATGGAAATAAAGTCACTTGCCTTGGTTTGATTTCTGAATTTGGTGTGGATTTGGTGTAGAATTCCTGCAGAATCTCTCTCTCTCTCTCCTTCTCCAAGCTTTCTTCTCCAAAAGGCTATGGTGGCTAGGGTTTGCTTTGGGGAAACTTATGAAACCTAATTTCAATAAACCTCCGTAGCTTGTTGGGTTAATAAGGGTTGGTTGGGGTCAATCCTTATCAGATTACAACTCTCAATTTTCGTCACTTTTAATTACCCAAAAATACCAAATTACTAAAATACCCTTTATAGTGCCGGAATGGCCTACAAATACCCCGGGACCCAAACTATACCCCCGGCTAGTGTTTTCTGACTATCTCGACCCTTCCGGACGCGTTGGCGCACTCAAAACGACCATACGGATTATAGATTTTAAATTCACTTTTAATATCAAAATATTATACCGTGACGCGGCGGTCCCACGCGTCTCAACAAAATTTCCAAATTGCCGTATATAAATCTCACGACAAATTTTTATAATACCAAGTTCATATATAATCATATATGCACATAATCAAATACCAATACGCATCTCATTAGTATTTATAACCCGGATTAATTTCCAATTAATACGCATTTAATTAATTAATCCCCAAAAATAAATATAGACAAAAGTACGGGGTATTACATTAAGGGGAACCAAAATTTATCAAATTATATGATTTAGACTAGAATTAAATGAAGTTAAACATTACCCAAATATTAAACATGCACCAAATTAAATATCCCAATTTTTTCTTTTTACCTAAACATGCATCTAATGTGATTTTTCAAAAGATAAAATAAAGAGGAAAACCACTACGCCGTGATGTACGAGGAAAAATCCACATCGGGAAAAAATCTCGGCCACCCTAGCCTCAAATCCACTAAGCATAGTTTTACAAGTACAAGATAGAAAAGACTTACAACACTCGACTTGACTTCGTCCAAGCCCCGACGCTCCTTCTTGTACGCACCTCTGCTTAGTGAATAATCACGGAGGTTCATCGCGATCTCGGAATCCACCGATCCAACTTTTTTCGGTCACCGCCACCCGAACAAAGAGCCTTTCTCCAAGTGGGTATGACAAAGCAAACGAACTTCTTCTTTGTGGGATGTAGAAGTAAACCCAATCAATCTTCAAATGGTAGAGATAAAAATGGTGCCAAAACTCCAAGCAAAGTATATATATTAAGGAACTTGGATAAGCTAAACCAAAGGGTGTAAAAAATAGTGTTTAGGAATTTTTTCTTGAAAAACAAAATCTCAAAACATGAACCTTTTCATTTGGAATTGAAACACTCTCAAAACTCTCTCAGAGAGATGGAGGAATATGAAAAAGTTTGTTTGAAAAGGTTGGTTCCCGTACTTAGTAAACCTATTAAAAGTTAGTGGGGAAAAGTAGAAAGATAGATATGAAAAACTGCCAAAAGCTGCCAAATAATTTTCCCGCCCAAAATCTCGTTCAAACGAGATTTTCGTTCGAACTAATTCTCATTCGAACGACCCTTCTAACAAAGTTCCAGTGGCCAATGGGAAAAGTCGTTGGCAAACTCGTTCGAACGACATTCTCGTTCGAACGACAATATCGAACGAAGTTCCAGAATGCTTAAAATTCAATATTTAACCCATAAACTTTATTTTAAAGTTTTAAAGTTTTAAAGTAACCTTCTGAAAATAAACATCGGTTTAAAATAAAAATTACACACAATAAAATATGTTCCAAGATCCTATATATATATTTCTATATAATAAAGTAGCAAACTTATGTATGTCATAAGTTTTCAAGGTGATGTCATCTTTATAAATTTTTATTACCCTTCCAGTTTTATCCTCGAAAATTTAATTTCCCCCTCTTTTAATACACTCTAATTTGTTCCCCCTCTCTTCAAAATTCAAATACAACGGTAAAATAGTACTTGGGCCGTTTCTTTCCCTAACACTCATTTGTGTGAACGCCATCTGTTTGTAATTTCACTCCCTTTTACTTTATGCTCTCTCATCTTCTGCACGCATCTCTCTCTCTCTCTCTCTCTTTTAGCTACCCTCGACATCCCCTCACAAAACTAACAACTTGATTCAGTAAGATGTGAACTCGATTTGGTCTACATCTTGAACTTAACTTCCATAAACATGAATGAGGCTCCATCTTGAACTCGGTTTAGCTTACATTTTGCAGATCTGAGCTATTTTGGATCAAGGTATTTTGTTTACCCAACTCCACCGCTCTTGATCTTAGGTGTTGGGTTTTTCTGATTTAAAGGGATTGAAATGGCTTTGTTGCTCCTTTTTTTAGGGTTTGAAATCCTTTTCGAGTTTAGAAATGATTTGATTTGTAGGTACTAATCTTGAATATTTTTGTTGTTATGAATAATATTTTTTTATCTCTTTTTTACAGGTCATTTAACAACAAAAGTATATATCTCTTATCACTCAGACTCAAAGGTATACCTATCCATTTTTTTTGTTTATTGCATGTCAAAAATTTGTGGGTTTATTTTTATAAATTGGGATCTTTGAGGGTATATATATTTGTTTTAGAGTTTTCCCCCTTTTTTGGTGAATGAATTAGCTCTTTGAAACCAGTGTTCCACATTTGCCATTTGAGTGCCAAATTTATGTTATTTAATTTTGACTTATGTTTAAATCATAGAAGATTTAGGGATGTTTTAACTGAATAAGTCCTATATTTTTTGGAATACAATTTTTTTCTTTTATTAATTTGTGTTCTTTGTGTTTGCTGTTACGATTTTAGTACCTGTGAGCCTCTTGATGATTGAGGAAAAAAATGTTCTAACGTATATTTTTATACCTATTAGACGTTTGAGAATGTGTTTGTTTTGAAAATGTGTTTTTAGAAACAAATGCTGTTTACACTTTCTTTTATTTCAGATTTCAAGATATGACCATTCCCATTAACTGTAACAACCCGTCCTTTTGGAGACCATTAAATTCCATAATTGCATATAAATTGGAATTTGAGGAATTTTCCTAAATTATAATTTTTGGGATTTTCGAGGATTAAATGATTTTCGAAGGATGTTGTGATTAGTTTAGGACTATATAGGTCGAAATATTTTAATTATATGTCGCCGTTGTGTAAAGCGACGAGGTAAGATTTTTAACTGGAAACCCCGCATTTATTTATTTTGGGTTGGAATAGTGATTTAGAGTCATGTACCCCGGATGAAAATTTCGACTGCGCCATGAGTGTCGGAATGTCCGAGATAGTCGGAAAAGAGTGTCCAATTGTCGAAAATGAGTTTCGGGTAATTTTAGAGGTAAAAGTAACTCGTAATTGGGTAAACGAGTCGTTTTTGGGTGTTAAGGGGTATAATCCTTTTCTTTATTTATAAAGAGAGGGAGAGGGAGAAAAAGAGAAAGAGAATAAAGAAAAGAGAGAGAAGAGAGAGAGGAGGAGAGAAATGGAGATTCGGTCAAACTCCGTCGGATTCGACTCGAGGTTGTCGGATTTTATTCACGAGGCTAGTGTTTACTTGCTTTATTTATCTTTTTGCATAAATATCTCATACCGTAGTTTGGTATAAACAAACCCTAAAGGTTTTGGGGTTGGTTATAGTTGATAAAATGGGTTTTTGGGAGTTAAAACAATTAAATCCCAATAATATTTCAATTTGTTGAACTTAGGTTTTAACCTAAATTAATTGGTGGTTTTGGGTTCTAGGATGTTTAGAACCCTTAATATATGTGTATTTGTAGTTGGTTGAGGTTGTAGGACATTGGGTGAGGCGACAAAGGCTTGGGAGAATCTTTAATGGCCGAAATCGTCTCGGAGAAGACGATGAATAGTAACCCGTGACTTTAAGGGGCCATTTTGGCCAGGAAAAGAATTGATTTAGCTCTTGGCCAAAACACGAAAGTAGTATATCTTTTCGATACGGTCGCGTGGGAGCTGACCGCGTATTTTTCTGATTTGTTCTTGATTTGATATGATTTTTACAAGATGACAGCTCCGGGTTGAAATCATCAACTCGGAAATCAAATCGGGAATTGGAAAAATAAAGGCTAGGATTAGTCGTGTAAATGTTTTGGATGATTTTTGGGGTAGTTTAGAAACCCCGATAATGAATTTGGGTTGTTGGATAATGGATTTGAGGAATTTAGTTTTGGGGACCTGGTGTGACCGGTCGATCGTGCCCCTAAGACCGGTCGACCGCGTCAAGGAGAAAGGGCCTATTGCTCTATTTCGTAGGCTTATTTGCAACTCGCGGTCGACCGGGGGTCTAGGACCGGTCGACCGATGCCCTATTTCCATCCCAAGATTTTGGAGATTATTATTACTTCTACTCTTTGAGTTTAAAGCGGGCTTTCTAAATTTGAGTATTAAAGAAGATTATGATCTAAAGAGATAACATAATCATATTAATCTTGGTCGAGTGAATCCTATTAGTGGATTAGAATAAATTTGGGGAGTATAGTTAAATATTCCCAAAATGAGAAATGGTATGATTGGAGATATCCAAATGAATCTGTAGATGGGATTTTGGTATATATTACTTGTTAAAGTAAGAAAATACTTTGGGTTTAGTATCATGCATATATGAATGCATGATTATGATTCTTTGAGAGAATCTTTGGGATTATTGGTCATCGATAGATGGTTTGGCAAATATGGCCATTTTAATATATTCAGGTAGGAATATATGGTATATATATATACTATGTGATTATGTATATATGATATAATATAAATGATTTTGAAAATATATTGATGAATATTTTCAAAATGGGAAAAAGGTAAATGATTTTCTTAATTAATAATGTATGGATACACACCTCTCTAAATCGCTATCATAAGGGAAGTTGCGTGCGTATGGTGAAGCCCCCTGACAAATTAACGCAGGGTGGATATAGTCCTATAGGCCATATGAGCGTTTGTTGAATTTTTTCTGCACTGGTTAGGAGATTCCGGGTGTGGTCTTGACTATCCTGCAGGCATATGGCCGCTTCCCGACGTCTTGCGATGTAGGATCCCAGGTTGTCTTGATGATAGGCCCTGGAAGATGATAGCCATTTAGGGGCGCGCCCAGTGGGGAAACCCGGACGGGCGGTCTTAGAACGCGTTATATTAAAGCAATTCATGATAATTGATTGGCTTTAATTACATTTCCTGGATATAGGAAGGGAAATGGGTTATATGGATTGGCTTCGGTAACACTTCCCGGATGGAAGAAGGGATGTGGAAGCATATGATATGATCAAAGCTTTTTTATGATAATGAAAATGGCTTTGAATACATTTCCTGAGTGTAAAAAGGGAAATGTGATGATATAAAACGGGAAAAGCATTTTTATGATAATAAAACTGGCTTTTAAAAGTATATGATTTGTTAAAGCAATTCATGATAATGAATTGGGTTTTATATTTACATTTCCTGAGTATAAAAAGGGAAATGGGAAGTTTTGAGAAATAATGATAAGTATTGATAAATACTTTGTAAATGAATTCTCATTCCGGGAGATAGATCCGGATGTATATGGTAATATGTATATATATGGATAAATCGAGTGCCGAGGGTCTAATGGATCCCGACGATCGGCCTTGCCGCATAGTAGTGTATCGGGGGGGGGGGGGGGTTCCTTGTTTGGATTTCGCTTTGCGAGACACCCCACGCACAAATATGGCATTGTGTTGAGACCGGGGAGAAGTTTAATCCTTAGTGCTCTAATATTATAAATGTTTATGGTATATATATATATCTTTCTGTACTGAGGGACTAGCGGATCTCGACGATCGACCGTACCGAGTAGTAGTGTATTGGGGGGGTTCCTTGTTTGGATTTCACTTTGCGAGACACCCCACGCACGAACATGGCATATCGTTGAGACTGGGGTGAAGTTTAGCCCTTAGTACATTGCTTGGACTATCTAGGATTGATAGTGGGTTGGTGATAGAATAGTTTAGCAGGATATCTTGACTAGGATGTTTAGAGGGATGCGCTAGGAGTGCACTATTAGTGGAGAGGTGAGGGGTATCTCATGGGAGTGCGATACCAAACATAACTATGAGGTAAAACCTTTTTCAAAAAAATAAGGCATTTATGCACTTGCTAAATATTTTCAAAACTCGGGCTCTGACCCGTTTATCTACTGTTCCCTTTCTTGTTATATATATATATATATATATATATATATATATATATATATATATATATATATATTATATAGGTGTCCAGACACAGGGGCGCCTGGATGGTACTTCTTTCAAGTCAGACGTCTGCTGCAGCAGCTGTGGATGCATGCAGATATTTGATAGACGCTTCCATTCTTGTAATCTAGATAGGAGATATTGTATAACCATTTGGGCCAATGGTCCAACTGTATTTATTTATTCTTTTAGAACATCATTCGATATGATCGTATATTTTGACCGATGTTCGGTTATTTTATTTCATTTCAGTTTCATTTCCGCAAAAACTGTGTGGGTGTTTTATTTGTAATTGTTAAAAAGAGTAGTAAAGTTAAAATTTTGACACCGGGCTAATAGGTTATTAGTAATAAAATGGATTTTCGACAGTGATGCAAAGAATGATCCATATGAGACTCCTGTTTTAATTTAATATTGGAGTGATCGCCCGCTATCCCATTAGGCGGGGTGTTACATTAACTAAAATATTTTGATGTTTAATTGAACCATTCCCATTAATTAACATTCTTTTGTTTTATTGTTTCAGCACATAAGCATTGCAATTTTCGAACATATTTCGATGAGATTCTTGTTGTTTAAAACGGAAGTGTACCCTTACCAGGACATAAATGGTAAAATTTTTGCAAATCCTCCTTTTTTCCCCTATTCAAGGTATCGATATGAGTTGTTTGATTAAATTCCATAGATAATAATATAATCTTTTTTGTATTTTGATGCCATCACAATTTTTCTTTACAACCTACTGAATTTTATTTAATTAATATTTGTCAATTTTTAATTTGTTTTTTATGGATATGTAGATATATTTACAAATAGCAGAGTTCTACTTTGTGTCATTTCTATACATTTTAAAAAATTATATGGTGCATGTTTCAAGCATTATGACCGAGCTGCGTGGGTGCAGTGAATGACTAAACATCTATGATTTTTCAAAATGGGGTGTTCATTGTGTTTTTTCACTCTCCTTTTTAATGTTTTTCTCTGTGTTTTTCAAAATGGCGTGTTTAAATTTGAAATTAATATTGGGTCTTGATTTTAGATGTATCTTTTTTTTTTAAAATTTTTGTGGAGGGGTGGATTTAAGAATGATTATGTTGATTTATTATCTAGGTTTGCATCACCACTCATTTTGGTGATTTATTATCAAGGTTTTCCCTTGGGTAATGTGTTTACTACTCCCATCTCAATTTCATATGAAAGCCATTGTAGTCAGATATTTTTGCATGATGTGATGTTTCTAGCTCATCCATATGTGTTGAGGGGATATTGCAGATTGATTGTGGTGCTTACAATTGCAGATTGATGGCGTTTCTGGATCATCCGTATTTTTTCATGTTTGACATCTAAGGTAGTATGAAACTGAAAATAAATTATAAAAGATATTTCACATTATTATTCAGTCCTGTTTGACGTTAGTTCTCAAAATCCCAGATATAATTTTTGAGGCACGTGTGGTTCTTTAAATATGTCTAAGTGCATTATGTGGATCTTATTATTATAAATTTTCTTTCACATAATTTCTATGTTGACCTGACCGTGTTGGTTTGGTTAAAATGTGTGTATTATGGTTTCAACACAATTTTTAAAAATAAGAAACAAATGAGTTTTGTTTTCAGTCAGATGCATACCATATTTTAGCGGTAGGGTCTCGCAAATTAGTGTCCTCAAACACGCCCTGAGACAAAAGCTTTCAGATTAAAATCTCCAGTGCTCTTTTGGTATTTCCTCATCTCCTGTATAGCCATTGTTCTTGGGTAGAAATGGTGGGGCTTCTTCACTCCTCCAGTGGCCGGAGCTGACTTTTCTTGGCAACCTTGGTAGCCAACTGCTTTCTCGAGGCCTTGCCTCCTGTCGACATGCGACCTGTTTTCTTGGTTCTGGACAGTGTATATAAAGAGAGATATTGAAGGTTTTTTCCATGCTTAAAAGTCGTGAAAAGAGGTGATACACGTTACTCTTCTGCTACTTTTTTTTATGTTTTCTTTCTCTTCTTGGGTAGCCCTTTTATGTATTTTATTTAATTTTGTGTGAATAGTTAATGAGTAGTTGATATTTCAAACCTATAAATGTGAGTTCTTCAGTAATCTCAAGGTTCATTTATGATGACTATCTAGAGGTCTCATTAACACTGTCCACATAATAGCATTACATTGTACTTAATCTCTATTACATGTTATAGTATCACTGAATTTCATGACGATCCAGGTCGATCCCCTACCCCGTAGTACCCTCCCTTTTGAGGGTTTTAGAGCTTTTGGTAAAATTATATTTACTATCTCACCTTTGAATTTCTTAAAAAATTGACATTCCATTCCATAACTATTTTATGAAACTATATGTTTTTTATTTTTTCCAGATACATCGATTGGCTGATATACATGTCTGGGTAGATGATAGACTGTCTGGCCTGCCACCGCATGTACGACATTACTAGAGAACACATGGTTGTGAATCACCAGACTCGCTGCTGCCATAGATGTGGGCATTATTGTCGTGTCGGCCATAAGCTATGGTTTAAAACCATCCCAAAACATAAGTAGCTGTCAAATTGTAAATTTCAATAAGTAGCAGAAATCTCATAGTTTTCTTAATTAGACTATTTTCCAGTTCAATATGTTATGTTGTCCTTATTCTGTCTTTGAGATTTCAGTCGTGAATTTGGAATTTAATTGAATGTAGGCATACTCGGTTGTCATTCGAAAAATATTGCATTAGCTTGGTTGTTTCATGTGGGGTTTGTTGTAGATAGTTACGGATAAATTTCAAGTTATTAGTTTTTACATGCTATACTTTGAAGACAATAGTAGTGATTCAAATGTTTGAGAGTGGATTTTATTAATTGGTTTGAGAGTGCATACATACAGTTGGTATTAATTTTAACTTGGGCAAGTGTACTTCATAACTATTTGATGTCTTTGCAATCTTAATCTGGTGCTAAGTTTTAATCTTTGTTTTGTTTTGTGTGCTACTTTTTATAGGACTGTAATGGGGACCAATGGGAAATTTTGCAATCTTAATCTTTTTGTACAATGGAAAATTTACCCTGGTTATGCCCAACAGGTACCAACAAACACAACCACAAGTAGCAACCTCTCTGCCCCAACATGCTGATGTCCCATATGTCTACTGCTGCCAAAAATACCCGCAACAGGGTTAATCATAACCAGTAGCATCAACTCCTACGCCAGCACAACAACCTGTTTCAGTTCCTCCTCGGGGTTATTACGACACTTATTATTGAGTTGACAATTATAATCAATATTTGTCTACCCTAGAACAGGTCTTTATGGTGGTGATCAAATATATTTATGTGTATATTCATTTTTTATTGAGGAAAGGAATATATGGAGTTGACAATCATAATCCATATTCGTATATTGTTAATGTTAAGGATGTTGTCTATAGCTAGACACATCATGTTCATGGGTTTCATCGTCAATGCGAATTTTATATTAATTTTGATTTCATTGGTAGAATTTGAGCAGAAAAGCTTGATTTTTATTTGGAGGAATTTGTCGATGATTATTTAGCTTTGATGAATGGTTTATCAGGTGGGGAATCTTCATTCCAGGAATATATATTTTATCTTCTATTGTGTTATTCTCGATTTTGGTTGTTTTGTCCGTCATCAATTTACGAGATCAGAGTGAAAAAACAAAAAAAAAACAATTCTCTTGTCATCTCTTTCGATCATCTCCAACCAGTGATCTTAGATCGTCGACTGCACCAACATGTATTCAATGAAGGGACAACTGAGAATTTCACTCATACAATGCCAGTGATGTACTAGGCATCTTTACCTGCTACATTGGACCTGTCATCTTCCAGTTGGGCGCATTGCCATACCTACCTGAGATAAGGGCAAGTCGTCTGAAATTGTCCCATTATGGCCATCGTCACCAACCCATGGAGATAGAATCCAATTTAATTACAGAGATCAAACCATCCACTGTTGGGTTTTCGTTAGAAGGCCTCAAAAAATTCATTCAATATGAAACAAAGGTTTAACTCTTGGGTAGAAGTGATACACTTTAACCAAAGCAGATTCGGTCCCAACAGGTAATTTTTGTTTCAAAGTCTAATGTTAGTTTGATCTCCGGTAAAAATCTCCGACTTTACCCTCTCTGTCAATGATCTCAAAGGCTACAATCTCCGACAATGATCTATGGCAACGATCTATGGCAACCACCTCTATCAAGGTAAATTTTTTTTCTTTTACCAGTACGCCTTTTTTTTTTTGTGAACAACAATCTCTCCCTTTGTTAGGTTGCAATAGATCTCCGGTAATGATCTATAAAAAAAAAATTAGTCTTTGAAAAGAAATTACTGTTTGCTAACAAAAAAAACCTTTCCAGTAACCCAACAAAAAAACCCAAAATTAGATCTCCGTCAACTATTTGTTGGGTTGCCACAAATAGTTGCTGGAGAGATCAATGCTCGCTAACAAAAAAACCCAAGCATTTAATCTCCGATAACGATCTCCGGCTTTACCCTCCCCATCAACGATCTCAAAAGCTACGATCTATGGCAACCACCTCTATCAAGGTAATTTTTAAGGTGTACCTGTACACCTTTTTTTTAACAACTTATCACTGTTCGATAACAAATAGTTCTCTCCAGCAACTATTTTTGGGTTTCAAACAGAGGTCTGTTTGAAACAAACCCATTTTTCACAGACCCATTTCATGAACATATTTTTTAAATATACCCAGTTTTAACTTTCATAGATTTGATGAGCGTTTTTCCTAATCATTTTTTTTGTTTGTTTATTTTGGTTTTAGCCCCAAACAAAGGTTTCATAACCGTTTTTTTAAACAGACCCATTTCATACGAATCAGACCCATTTCATACTTCCTTCTATAGATTTCATGAGATATAAATGTATACGATTTCATAAATTGTTGTTATTTTGGTTTTAGCCCCAAACAAAGGTTTCATGACCGTTTTTTTAAACAGACCCATTTCATACGAATTAGACCCATTTCGTACTTCCTTCTATAGATTTCATGAGATATAAATGTATCCGATATCATATATTGTTGTTGATGAGATATAATGTATACAAGTGCTTTTTTGTTTTTTTTATAAACTTTGGACCAAAGATCGTTGGTTTGGTTAAGACAATATTTATTTAGTCAATCCTTTTTTGTTTAGATATGCTAAGAGACTATTTATTTTAGTGGGTTTGTTTTTTGTTTTTTTTTGTTCAGATATATTCAGATCTTCTCATATAAGATCCTTGGTTTCTTATTTTTTTCAGATCTCTAAAACCCTCACTACTTTGAATGATTATGATTGAGATGGAGACTTGAAGCGATAATCAACTAAATGACTCTCATCATTACTCATTTTCTTCTTCTCAAATGCACGTCACTTATAATTTACTATTTGCTAACTATATTCTCATTATCGATCTTAACAGATCTACATGTTTTTAGTTGTTAAGAAACATGAACGAATTTTTGTTGCTATTATATTTTTTGTTTTCAATTGTTTGTTTGGTTAAAAATTGTTTAATATTTCTATGAAACACTTTTTATAGGTCCTATTATATACATTAGTAGTAGAAGTATTTGTTTCGTAGAAGTATTTTTTTGATGAATTTGGACTTTTTGAATATGGTAAGATTGGTTGTTACACCTTCAAGTAGGGTGGACAGTCCAATAAACAAAGGATATTATGCCCATTTTTTTAAATTGATATTTTTTTAATTTGAGGAACAATGAATATTTCGTGTTATATGCGAGTTTATTTGATGAATATTATATATTTTAGGTAATTATAGCCAATTTTTTAAAATTTTCATTTTGTTTTGCTAGGGAAAGAAATTTGTCTTTTTGCAATTATGTACTTAATTTTTTTTGCCATTTTTCTATTATCAGCGTGCCTTCAGGCACGGGCGTACTCTAATCTATATAATAAAGTAGATAACTTATTTATGTCATAATTTTGCAAGGTGATGTCATCTTTATAAATTTTTATTACCCTTCCAGTTTTATCCTCGAAAATTTGATTTCCCCCTCTTTTATAATACACTCTAATTTGTTCCCCCTCTCTTCAAAATTCAAATACAAGGATAAAATAGTACTTGGGCCGTTTCTTTCCCTAACACTCATTTGTGTGAACGCCATCTGTTTGTCATTTCACTCCCTTTTACTTTATGCTCTCTCATCTTCTGCACGCATCTCTCTCTCTCTCTCTCTCTCTCTCTCTCTCTTAGCTATCCTCGATATCTCCCCTCACAAAGTAACAATTTGATTCAGCAAGATGTGAACTCGATTTGGTTTACATCTTGAACTTAACTTCCACAAACATGAACGATGCTCTATCTTGAACTCGGTTTAGCTTACATTTTGCAGATCTGAGCTATTTTGGATCAAGGTATTTTGTTTACCCAACTCCACCGCTCTTGATCTTAGGTGTTGGGTTTTTCTGATTTAAAGGGATTGAAATGGCTTTGTTGCTCCATTTTTTAGGGTTTAAAATCCTTTTCGAGTTTAGATATGATTTGATTTGTAGGTACTAATCTTGAATATTTTTGTTTTTATGAATAATATTTTTTTATCTCTTTTCTACAGGTCATTTAACAACAAAAGTATATATCTCTTGTCACTCACACTCAAAGGTATACCTATCCATTTTTTGTGTTTATTGCATGTCAGAAATTTGTCGGTTTATTTTTATAAATTGGGATATTTGAGGGTATATATATTTGTTTTAGAGCTTTCACCCTTTTTGGTGAATGAATCAGCTCTTTGAAACCATTGTTCCACATTTGCCATTTGAGTGCCAAATTTATGTTATTTAATTTTGACTTATGTTTAAATCATAGAAGATTTAGGGATGTTTTAACTGAATAAGTCCTATATTTTTTGGAATAGAATTTTTTTCTTTTATTAATTTGTGTTCTTTGTGTTTGCTGTTACAATTTTAGTACTTGTGAGCCTCTTGATGATTGAGGAAAGAAATGTTCTAACGTATATTTTTATACCTATTAGACGTTTGAGAATGTGTTTGTTTTGAAAATGTGTTTTTAGAAACAAATTTTGTTTACACTTTCTTTTATTTCAGATTTCAAGATATGACCATTCCCATTAAGTAAAATATTTTGATGTTTAATTGAACCATTCCCATTAATTAACATTCTTATGTTTTATTGTTTCAGTACATAAGCATTGCAATTTTTGAACATATTTCGATGAGATTCTTGCTGTTTAAAACGGAAGTGTACCCTTACCTGGACATAAATGGTAAAAATTTAGCAAATCCTCCTTTTTCCCCTATTCAAGGTATCGAGACGAGTTGTTTGATTGAATTCTATAGATAAGAATATAATCTTTTTTGTATTGCCATCACAATTTTTCTTTACATCCTACTGAATTTTATTTAATAAATATTTGTCAATTTTTTTTTTATGGATATGTAGATATATTTACAATTAGCAGAGTTCTACTTTGTGTCATTTGTATACGTTTTACAAAATTGTATGGTGCATGTTTCAAGCATTATGACCGAGGTGCGTGGGTGCAGTGAATGACTAAACATCTATGATTTTTAAAATGGGGTGTTCATTGTGTTTTTTCACTCTCCTTTTTAATGGTTTCCTCTGTGTTTTTCAAAATGGGGTGTTCAAATTTGAAATTAATATTGGGTCTTGATTTTAGATGTATCTTTTTTTTTTAAATTTTTGTGGAGGGGTGGATTTAAGAATGATTATGTTGATTTATTATCTAGGTTTGCATCACCACTCATTTTGGTGATTTATTATGAAGGTTTTCCCTTGGGTAATGTGTTTACTACTCCCATCTCAATTTCATATGAAGGCCATTGTAGTCAGATATTTTTGCATGATGTGATGTTTCTGGCTCATCCATATGTGTTGTGGGGATATTGCATATTGATTGTGGTCCTTACACTTGCAGATTGATGGTGTTTCTGGCTCATCCGTATTTTTTCATGTTTGACATCTAGGGTAGTCTGAAACTGAATATATATTTTAAAAGATATTTCACATTATTATTAAGTCCTGTTTGACGTTAGTTCTCAAAATCCTAGCTATAATTTTTGAGGCATGTGTGGTTCTTTAAATATGTCTAAGTACACTATGTGGATCTTATTATTATAAATTTTCTTTCACATAATTTCTATATAGACCTGACCGTGTTGGTTTGGTTAAAGTTGTGTATTATGGTTTTAACACAATTTTTAAATATAAGAAAAAATGAGTTTTTTTCAGTCAGTTGCATACCATATTTTAGCGGTAGGGTCTCACAAATTAGTGTCCTCAAACACGCCCTGAGACAAAAGCTTTCAGATCAAAATCTCTAGGGCTCTTTTGGTATTTCCTCATCTCTTGAATAGCCATTGTTCTCGGATAGAAACGGTGGGGCTTCTCCACTCCTCCAGTGGCCGGAGTTGACTTCTTGGCAGCCTTGGTAGCCAGCTGCTTTCTTGAGGCCTTGCCTCCTGTCGACATGCAGGCTGTTTTCTTGGTTCTGGACAGTGTATATAAAGTGAGAGATTGACGGTTTTTTCCATGCTTAAAAGTCGTGAAAAGAGGTGATACACGATACTCTTCTGCTACTTTTTTTTTATGTTTTCTTACTCTTCTAGGGTAGCCCTTTTATGTATTTTATTTAATTTTGTGTGAATAGTTAATGAGTAGTTGATATTTCAAACCTATAAATGCAAGTTCTTCAGTAATCCCGAGGTTCATTTATGATGACTATCTAGATGTCTCATTAATAATATCCACATAATAGCATTACATTGTACTTAATCTCTATTACATGTTATGGTGTCACTGAATTTCATGACGATCCAGGTCGATCCCCCACCCCGTAATACCCTCCCTTTTTAGGGATTTTAGAGATTTTGGTAAAATTATATTTACTATCTCACCTTCGAATTTCTTAAAAAATTGACATTCCATTCTATAATTATTTTATGAAACTACTAAAGTTTTTTATATGTTTTTTATTTTTTCCAGATACAGCGTTTGGCTGATATACATGTCCGGGTAGATGATAGACTGTCTGGCCTACCACCACATGTACGACATTACTAGAGATCACATGGTTGTGAATCACCAGACTCGCTGCTGCCAGAGATGTGGGCATTATTGTTGTGTCGGCCATAATCTAAGGTTTAAAACCATCCCAAAACATAAGTAGCTGTCAAATTATAAATTTCAATAAGTAGCTGAAATCTCACAGTTTTCTTAATTAGACTATTTTCCAGTTCAATATGTTATGTTGTCCTTATTCTGTCTTTGAGATTTCAGTCGTGAATTTGGCATTTAATTGAATGTATGCATACTCAGTTGTCATTCGAAAAATAGTGCATTAGCTTGGTTGTTTCATGTGGGGTTTGTTGTAGATAGTTATGGATAAATGTCAAGTTATTAGTTGTTACATGCTATACTTTAAAGACAATAGTAGTGATTCAAATGTTTGAGAGTGGAGTTTATTAATTGGTTTGAGAGTTCATACATACAGTTGGCATTAATTTTAACTTGGGCAAGTGTACTTCATAACTAATTGATGTCTTTGCAATCTTAATCTGGTGCTAAGTTTTAATCTTTGTTTTGTTTTGTGCGCTATTTTTTATAGGACTGTAATGGGGACCAATGGGAAATTTTGTAATCTTAATATTCGTGTACATTGGAAAATTTACCCTGGTTATGCCCAATAGGTACCAATAAACACAACCACAAGTAGCAACCTCTCTGCCCCAACATGCTGCTGTCCCATATGTCTGCTGCTGCCACAAATACCCACAACAAGGTTAATCATAACCAGTAGCATCAACTCGTACACCAGCACAACAACCTATTTCAGTTCCTCCTCAGGGTTATTACGGCACTTATTATTGAGTTGACAATTATAATCAATATTTGTCTACCCTAGAACAGGTCTTTATGGTGGTGATCAAATATATTTATGTGTATATTCATTTTTTATTGAGAAAGGGAATATACGGAGTTGACAATCATAATCCATATTCGTATATTGCTGATGTTAAGGATGTTGTCTATAGCTAGACACATCATGTTCACGGGTTTCATCGTCAATGCGAATTTTATATTAATTTTGATTTCATTGGTAGAATTTGAGCAGAAAAGCTTGATTTTTATTTGGAGGAATTTGTCGCTGATTATTTAGCTTTGATGAATGGTTTATTAGGTGGGGAATCTTCATTCTAGGAATATCTATTTTATCTTTTATTGTGTTATTCTCTATTTTGGTTGTTTTGTCCGTCATCAACTTACGAGATCAGAGTGAAATAACAAAAAAATAATTCTCTTGTCATCTCTTTCGATCATCTCCAACCAGCGATCTGAGATCGTCGATTGCACCAACAGGTATTCAATGAAGGGACAACTGAGAATTTCACTCATACAGTGCCAGTGATGTACTGGGCATCTTTACCCGCTACATTGGACCTGTCATCTTCCAGTTGGGCGCATGGCCATGCCTATCTGAGATAAGGGCAAGTCGTCAGAAATTGGCCCATTATGGCCATCATCACCAACCCATGGAGATAAAATCCAATTTAATTACAGAGATCAAACAATCCACTATTGGGTTTTCGTTAGAAGATCTCGGAAAATTCATTCATTACGAAACAAAGGTTTAGCTATTGGGTAGAAGTGACACACTTTAACCAAAGCAGATCCGGTCCCAACAGGTAACTTTCGTTTTTAAGTCTAATGTTAATTTGATCTCTGGTAACAATCTCCGGCTTTACCCTCTCTGTCAACGATCTCAAAGGCTACGATCTCCGACAATGATCTATGGAAACGATCTATGGTAACCACCTCTATCAAGGTAATTTTTTTTAGTTGTATTGTACGCCTTTTTTTGTGAACAACAATCTCTCCCTTTGTTAGGTTGCCATAGATCTCCGGTAATGATCTATAACAAAAAAAAAATTAGACTTTGAAAAAAAAATTACTGTTCACTGACAAAAAAAACTCTTCGGTAACCCAACAAAAAACCCCCAAATTAGATCTCCGTCAACTATTTGTTGGGTTGCCACAAATAGTTGCTGGAGAGATCAATGTTCGCTAACAAAAAAACCCAAGCATTTAATCTCCGGTAAATATCTCCGGCTTTACCCTCTCCATCAACGATCTCAAAGGCTACGATCTATGGCAACCACCTCTATCAAGGTAATTTTTTTAGGTGTACTTGTACAACTTTTTTTTAACAACTTATCACTGTTCGATAACAAAAAGTTCTCTCCAGCAACTATTTTGGGGTTTCAAACAGAGGTCTGTTTGAAACAAACCCATTTTTAACAGATCAATTTCATGGGCATATTTTTGAAATATGCCCAGTTTTAACTTTCATAGATTTGATGAGCATTTTTCCTAATCATTTTTTTTGTTTGTTTATTTTGGTTTTAGCCCCAAACAAAGGTTTCGTAACCATTTTTTTTAAACAAATCCATTTCATACGAATCAGACCCATTTCATACTTCCTTCTATAGATTTCATGAGATATAAATGTATACGATTTCATAAATTGTTGTTATTTTGGTTTTAGCCTCAAACAAAGGTTTCATGACCGTTTTTTTCAACAGACCCATTTCATATGAGTCAAACCCATTTCTTACTTCCTTCTATAGATTTCATGAGATATAAATGTATCCGATTTCATATATTATTGTTGATGAGATATAATGTATACAAGTTCTTTTTTATTTTTTTATAAAGTTTGGACCAAAGATCGTTGGTTTGGTTAAGATAAGATTTATTTAGTCAATCCTTTTTTGTTTAGATCTGCTAAGAGACTATTTATTTTAGTGGGTTTGTTTTTTGTTTTTTTTGTTCAAATCTATTCAGATCTTCTCATATAAGATCCTTGGTTTCTTATTTTTTTCAGATCTCTAAAACCCTCACTACTTTGAATGATTATGATTGAGATGGAGACTTGAAACGATTATTAAGTCAATGACTCTCATCATTACTCATTTTCTTCTTGTCAAATGCACGTCACTTACAGTTTACTATTTGCTAACTATATTCTCATTATCGATCTTGACAGATCTACATGTTTTTAGTTGTTAAGAAACATGAACGGATTTTTGTTGCTATTATATTTTTTGTTTTCAATTGTTTGTTTGGTTAAAAATTGTTTAATATTTCTATGAAAAACTTTTTATAGGTCCTATTATATACATTAGTAGTAGAAGTATTTATTTCGTAGAAGTATTTGTTTGATGAATTTGGACTTTTTGAATATGGTAAGATTGGTTGTTACACCTTCAAGTAGGGTGGATAGTCCAATAAACAAAGGATATTATGCCCATTTTTTTTAAATTGATATTTTTTTTAATTTGAGGCACAGTGAATATTTCATGTTATATGCTAGTTTATTTGATGAATATTATATATTTTAGGTAATTATAGCTATTTTTTTAAAACTTTCATTTTGTTTTGCTAGGGAAAGAAATTTGTCTTTTTGCAATCATGTACTTATTTTTTTTTGTCGTTTTTCTATTATCAGCGTGCCTTCAGGCACGGGCATACCCTAGTGTGTGTGTGTGTGTGTGTGTGTGTGTGTGTAATGCATTCATACCTTAGGAGAAATTGGAACTACGTTGATGACGAGAAACGAGGCACATGTAAACTGTCAATGATGAAGCTTTACAAATCTGGCCGCTACGTCTTCAACTTTAGCATGTCATAGGCTTGAAGGATGGTCAAGAACTCTATCCTATGACTCAAAAGTTTTTATCCGGAATTGAGCCAAAACAACAAAGGACTCAATTGCAAATTTTTGTCCTTACAAATCTCCCCCTTTGGATATGCCAGGACAAAAACCAAAACAAAATCCTAAAGGGACGTCAAGCTCGACTAGACTCAAACTTCCCACCCAAACTTAACTCAAGACCCAAGGATTAATCTCTTTGCCGATGATGAAAGTTGCCACTTAGAAGAATTCCTGCACACTTAAGCAAACTATCAAATGCATAGAAAAGATCAACAATATTAAATGCAATTAAAATAAATACTCCCCCTAAATTAATTCTCCCCTTTATCAAATAAATGACCTACTTCGAAAGACGTCCCCCCCTAAGTTAAATCACTCAAACTTGGATACGATTATTATAGAATTAGGACCATTTCTCCCCTTATCATTCTCCCCATTTTTGTTCAAGAATAGACAAAGGATAAAAATTAATTTAAACATAATGAAGCTTAGAGTGATAAGTACATCAAAGCATATGGGAAACAAAAGCATATAACTAATCCATACAAAGAATAAAGGATACCATCTAAGATGTAATAAAATGATACCAATATGATGCGTGAGATATTAAGCATGAGACATCAATAAAAATGAAACAAGATAGATACCAATAATTAAGTAGAAGCATAGATGGACTAGAAAGCAAGGCAAAGAGAAAAGAAATATCATATATATACATACTCTAAATATACCAATAATGCACACGCACATATATATATATATATATATATATATATAAACTCACACATGACACAAAATACAATAAGTTTTTCACACTCGTAAGGCAAAAATGTGTCATATGGAAACGGAAGTGTAGGGGTGTTAACTAGTAACAATTAAATTTAGACCCAAACACTTAAAACATGTTCATGGAGTTCTCAATTTATTGCAAACTTTATCACATTTGAATATAACCTCAGGTGAGAATATAAATTGAACTCAATGAATAAACATACACAATGCATACAAGCCTAGAGTTTTGATTATTCTACAAACCAATAGAGCCATGACATTTAAAGTACAACTAGTAAAAAATGGACATCCTGTAAACCGTTGATATACCATACAATCTCCCTCAATAAGCATATATATATATATATTTTTGAATGAATATATCAATTAAAAATAGGCCTTGGAAATTATTTTTCCTTTTAATGCCATATTTTATTTTTTAGGTCTTTGGACCACGTATTTCTTTTAGGTCGATTCCAAACGGTGGCTTACTCGCAAAGGATGATATTTCCTTTCGGAGCCCTTCCCCGGTCACATTTATATATATCTTTTTATGTCTCACACAAATCTCACGTGCAATGGATTTTAACATGCACTAGTCCTCCTAGGTCACATAATACGTAAATGACTAAATTAATAAGAGAACACCTCACAAAGCTCAAATATACGTATGAAGCTAAAATTTCAAGAGATCTCGTACATGTGTGAATTAAGGCATATAAAAATAGAATCCATTTAAGCAACACAAAATTCAACTACTCCATGTAAGCATGGTAAAGAACATTTCAAGGATTGACAATCTTAACCAAAAGTTATAGCCACATGGGAGCGAAAAAGAAGGGATTCAAACATAAGTATATGCCACATAAAGTGTGTCAAATTAAAATACACACAAAATAGAAATCTTTTTGAGTTTTTGAAATTTTTAACCAAAAATAAAAATATTTACTCAAAAGATAAACAAAATCATTTGTATTTTTCATAAAGCCTAAATTACTAAATAAAACACAAATGAGAAAAAAATCTATTTGTATTTTTCATTTATCGCAAACTAAAATGAAAGAAGTATAATACAAAAGATAAAAAAAAATTATAATTCTAGCATGTGATTAAGCATGAAGTATAGACTTGAACAATGACTAAAACACGCATACAATTATCATGATGATATAGCATGAAGCACAAAAGCTAAAGTATGCAAATAACTCACACATTCAACCTTTAGATTTAGCAAGTGAGGAAGCATCTGAAAGTAAATGAGAATAAAAAATCCTATTTTGCAAAGCTACCAAGTCGGATCTCCTAATCCAAACTAATGACGAATGACAATCTCGGGGTGTAGGAATCTTGTTTACATCGGTTGCTTTACGTTGGGATTTTCTAGGACCTCATTTATGATCAAAACAAAATTTCTTAAGATGACCTTTTTTACCACAATGTGAGCACCTAAAGACTCGTTGAAAAGAATTTCCTAAGGAATGATCTATAACTTTATTCCTAGAGGTTTCTCCTAAAACATTGGTTTTGGCTTTATGAGTTAATTCATTACAAGTATCGAAGCCTAAACCACAAGTGTCATTTTTAATTTGGACCGTTCCTAATAATTTATCTAATTTCTCCGAACGACACTCCAAATCAAATTTGACTTTACTAGAGTCTTTTAATTTATTTTCTAATTCTAAAATTTTAGACTCTAACAAAAAATTTCTCTCTTCAAACTCGAGAAGATCCTTTTTCATTGACTCCATTAAAATCTAAGGCTATCTCTCTCGCCTTCTATATATTCAATCTTCTCTCGAAGAGTTCTCTCACGTGTCCTAAAGTCTTCAACCAACACACTATCATCAACGACCTTGACACGCTCTTTTAAATAAGATTCTAACTTCAAATTAGCTCTTTTTAATTTAATAGATTCTTCATAAAATTCTTGAAAAGTATTTTGAAGTTCACTCACATTAACCTCTTCTTCATTTTCACTATATCTCTCTCTTCTTCATTATCACAACCATAAAAAACAAGGGAATTAAAATTTTTGACCTCGGAAGTGTCATGTGTTTGTATATCTTCATGGGAAGATTTATTATCGGTGCTCATATGACTAGCCATAAAAGCCACAAAGTTGGATTTAATGGGGGAATCGGGTCCCTCTTCCTTATCACTATCACTAAGGGTTGCATTATATGAAATAGGTTGCTTACCCTCTCTCCTTAGTTTAGTGGAGCACTCAAAATCCCTATGGCTATGCCCTTCACAACCAAAACACCTATATGACTCTTCCCTATTTAAATTTTCTTTTAGAGTTTTAGGGATCTTTTCGGCCTTATCATGCTTAGAATTTTCAAATTTTTTGAAATCATTTTTAAATTTATCTTTCTTAAATTTAAGAAATTTCCTAGCAAACATGGCCATATCTTCCGAGTCACTCTCACTTTCACTCTCTACTACTTATTTTTCCTCCTTTAGGGATTTCCAAGCAATGCCCTTTTCAATTTTCTTTTCAGTTTTGGAGGGAAACGTGTCTAGTTCATAGGTTTGTAAATCACCTACGAGCTCTTCTAATTTCGTAGAGGCTAAAGTGGGCAAATAATTTAACACGGTCACCTTAGGAATAAATCTATCGGGTAGGGACCTTAAAATTTTCTTTACTAGTCGGTTGTCAAATTTTTTCTCTTCCAAATTAAAAGATGAATTAACTATATCGGAAAGTCTAGAATAAAATTCATCAAAACTTTCTTTTTGTTCATTTTGATGGTTTCAAATTGAGTGGTGAGGTTTTGGAGTTTAGAAGCTTTTACGACACTAGTTCCTTCATGAGTGAGTTGTAAAATATCCCAAGCTTCTTTAGCGGTTTCACACGTCATAATGCGACGAAATTCATCCGATGTGACCGCGCTAAACAAGGCATTTAAACCTTAGGAATTAAAATTAGGAAGTTTAAATTTATTCTCACTCCATCTATCGACGGGTTTGGGAACACGCTCATTTTCTACTAAATGTGTGGGTGGGGACCACCTGTTAACGACAGACAACCAAACCCTCTCGTCGATAGATTTTAGTGCCGATTTCATCCACGCTTTCCAATAAGCGTAGTTAGAACCATCGAAAATAGAAAATTTTGAAAATGGCGAAAATTCCATTTTAGCCAAAAATATTTAAAAGGATCTTAACGAAGTAATTTATCGTTTTGGCTCTGATACCACTTGTTGGAACACGAGGCCCCCAATTTTAAAATCTCACCAAAAAGTAATTTCCTTTTAGAGATGCTAAATAAAGATGATTCAACACAACACACACAAATAACAAATTTTAATTTCTTTCAAATTAAAATTAAACAAAGTGAAATTAGATTAAACACACACATATTTTAAATTCACTTAAACCAAATTAATTTAATTTAAGTCCTAGAAATTGTCCTAACAATATTAATTCACTTTTGCAGATTAGGCCAAACCAAATTTTATCAAATTATATTATTTAGACTAGAATAATTTTAAGTTAAACATTACCCAAATATTAAACATGCACCAAATTAAATATCGCAATTTTATCTTTTTATCTAAACATGCATCTAATGTGATTTTGCAAAAGATAAAATAAATAGACCAACCACTATGCCGCGATGTACGAGGAAAAACCCACAACGGAAAAAAACTTTGGACGACCCTAGCCTCAAATCCACTAAGTACGGTTTTACAAGTACAAGACAAAAAAGACTTACAACACTCAACTTGACTCCGTACAAGTCCCGACTCTCCTTCTTGTACACATCTCTGCCTGACAAATAACCACGGAGGTCCACCACAGTCTCAAAATCCACCGATCGGACTTTTCTCGATCACCGCCACCCGAACAAGGAGCCTTTCTCCAAGTGGGTATGACAAAGCAAACTAACTTATTCTTTATGGGATGGAGAAGTAAACCCAAATACTCTTCCAACGGTAAAGATAAAAATGATGCCAAAACTCCAAGCAAAGTATATATATTAAGTGAAAACGCGAGACAAACCCCAATTTTTAGATTTTATATCAAAAAGTAATTTCAATTTCCTTTTTAAAGATATGCGGAAGTGAGATGGTTCAACACAAACATAAAACAACAAATTTTTATTTATCTCAAATTAAAATTAGACAACGTGAAATTAAGTCAAACACACACTTATGTTAATTTCACTCAAATAAAATTAATTCAACTCAAGTCCTAGAAATTTGCCTAACAATAAACATTCAATTTGCAATATAGGCCAAACCAAATTTCAAATTAAAGTAAGTGACTTAGAACTAAATTAAATAAAAATTACCCAAATTAATTTTGCACCAATTTAATTAAGTGTGACAGTTAAACCAAATTTTATCTTGAATTAGCCTATGCATACGTTCTAAGTTATTTTTCAAGATAAAAGTAAATAAGTCACACTACGCCGCGATGTACGAGGAAAAATCCACAACGGGAAAAAAGATCGGACGGCCCTAGCATCAAATCCACTAAGTACGTAATTTAAAATTATAAGTAAGATGACTTACGACACTCGACTCGACTTCTTCAAGCCCTGACGCGTCTTCTTGTAACTACCTCTGCCTAACGAATAACCACGGAGCTCCACCGCGGTATCGTAATCTACCGATCGGACTTTAGGAACCACCGTCAACCACACACGGTGCCTTTCACCATGTGAGAATGCTGCAGCAAAACAAACTTCTTCTTCTTTGAGGGATTTAGAAGTAAATCCAAACTTTTCTTCAATGTGGTAGAGAAAAACCTGATGCCAAACACTCCAAGCAAGATGTATATATATTTAAACAATATGAGTGAAAACAAGAGTGTTAAATGATTTTTTTTTGAAAAAATAGACACTCAAACATGAACTTTTTCCTTTTTGAATTTTTCTCTCAAACTCTCTCTTAGAGATTTTAGTATGTAAAAAAGTTGGTTCCCGCACACATTAAGTTTGCCCAAAAATTTAATGGGAAACACGAAAAAAACTACTCAAAACTGTCAAATAAACTGTTCCCGCCAAATCTCATTCGAACGAGATTTTGGTTCGAACGAAGTCTCGTTCGAACGACCCTTCTAACAATGTTTCAGTGGATAAAAAATGTAAAGTCGTTAGATAACTCGTCAGAATTCTCATTCGAATAGCCTTTTCGTTTGAACGAGAATTCGAACGATGTTCAAGTGGCCAAATAGGGAACTGATTGGCTATACCTCGTTCGAACGACATTCTCGTTTGAACGACAAACTCGTTCGAATGACAATATCGAACGAACTTCCAGAAAGCTTAAATTTCAATTTTTAGCCCAGAAACTTTATATACTATATTTTAAAGTTTTAATAAAATCTTTCTGAAAGTAAACAACTGTTTTAAATAAAAGCTCAACTAATGAAAAATAATCCAAGCTCCTGTATATATATATATATATTTACAATGCATTCATACCTTAGGAGTAAACGGAACACATGTTGTTGACATAGAAACGAGGCACAGTAAACTCGGCATTTTGATGAAGCTTTAAACTTGGTCGCTACGTCTTCAACTTTAGTATGTCATAGGATTGGATGAATAAAATTTAAAACTATCCTATGACATAAACGTTTTTGTCCTAAATTGAGCCAAAACTACATTAAGACTCAGTCGGATTGGATAAACTAAACCAATGGGTGTAAACAAAAGTGTTTAAAGATTTTTTCTTGAAAAACAAAACACTCAAAACATGAACCTTTTCATTTCGAATTGAAACAATCTCAAAACTCTCTCTAGGAGGTGGAGGAATATGAAAATTTTGTTTTGAAAAGGTTGGTTCCCGCACTTATTAAACCTGTCAAAAGTTAGTGGGGAAAAAGTATTGGAATAGAGGTGAAAAATTTCCAAATAATTTTCCCGCCGAAAATCTCGTTCGAAAGAGATTTTCGTTCGAACAAAGTCTCGTTTGAACGACCCTTCTAACGAAGTTCCAGTGGCCAATAGGAAAATTCGTTGGCAAACTCGTGCGAATGACATTCTCGTTCGAACGACAATATCGAACGAAGTTCCAGAATGCTTAAAATTTGATTTTTTGCCTAGAAACTTTATTTTAAAGTTTTAAAATAACCTTCTGAAAATAAACATCAGTCTAAAATAAAAATTACACCCAATAAAAAAATGTTCCAAGCTCCTATATATATATGTAATGCATTCATACCTTAGGAGTAATTTGAACTACATTGATGACGAGAAACGAGGCACATGTAAACCGACAATGATGAAGATTTACAAATCTAGCCGTTACGTCTTTAACTTTAGCTTGTCATAGGCTGGAAGGATGGTTAAGAACTCTATCTTATGACTCAAACGTTTTTGTACAAAATTGATCCAAAACAACAAAGGACTCAATTGGAAATTTGTGTCCTTACAAATCTACTCCTTCGACTATTCAGGGACAAAAATCAAAATAAAATCCTAAAGGGCCGTAAAGTTGTCACACCCTGCTCAATTCTGGCGTCGGCCGCCACCAAAACTAAGTTGGGAGTGAGTAAATAAAATACCATTCGTAGAATGAGACAACTATGTGATATATCAAATTAATCCACAAGATAAATGACAATCAATCCCAAAAGATAAACCATCCAACTAAGCGATAAAAGATCTATCTCATACTAAAACTCGAATAAATGCAATCTCCAATAATATAAACTGAATAAAGTTCCAATATAAATATCCGAGTAAAATCGTACAAATGTGGAAATGAATGGCCCACCAAAACCATAAACTGAGTCTCAATACAAATGCGAAGGAATGGAAAAACATATCTACACTACTAAACTCAACTAAAACACTCCGGTTGCGCCTCCAAGATAAAATCCAAAAACAATCTTGCAATAACTCCAACACTAAAACCTGAAAATATTAATCCACGCACAAGGTCAGAGCCCCGAGCTGGAATACACAGCACTCACCTCAAATAGGGGCTATGAATCCAGACAATAGCATTATGCGCAATAAATATCACAATAGAGTGTTTTAAATTACTGGATAATTAAACACGATAAATATAAATCACTAACCTACTCGCAGAAATCCCCATTTATAAAGGCACACCAATATGATTTTAAATTCTCAAGTCCCACGATGTTAATTTAATTAAATAACCAACTTTTATTATTCTTCTCACTTTTTATTATGACGGTCCTCCCGTCCTGGGTGGTAATCCACCAAAGTGTCGCCCTTTCCCTTGTCAATTATCCTCTGACCATTTTAAACTGTCGGCCCCGACACATGACAAGGTTCCACACACGACACGACATAAATCTTCCTCTGACCCGTTTAAACTGTCGGCCCCAACACATTATGTCACCACAAATTTTAATACCAATTTTTTTCTTAGGCATTAATTCTCAATTTCTCAATTTATAAATTACCCCACCCTTTTATCGATGTGAGATCCTCAAAATACCCCTTAATCACATACCTAAGGGTCCCCAAGTTATCAATCCATCCTACCCTATGTATAGGATGAATTTCTAACCTAAACCTCGACCTAGTCTCATGTCTAGGCTAGCATAACGATGATAAAGTATAAAAAATTAGCCCACTCCGACATAATAAAGTCGCAATAATCTATCCTCACTAGTCCCATACCTAGAAGGTGTAAATCATCAAAAGCCCTACCCACTAGTCCCATACCTAGAAGGCATCCTAGAATATAGGGAGAGAAAAATTACCCAACAACCTGTTGTCACAAAGGCAATATAATAATACCAACAAGTCACACAAACAAGCATAATTAATCAACGTATAAAACTACACATGATAATCCAATTTAATTAAATCTAAATTTAATTATCACCTCGTCATAAACATCCAATTAATCTCATTTAATTGTTTTAAATAAAATATACCGATATTTCATCATTTAAAACATCATAATTGTAATTTCATGATCTCAACAAAAATTACATAAGTTATACGCCCCCAAATTCATTTAATACAAAACTAGGGTTTTTCTACATGTAACCTATGCCCATAAAATCCCAAATCCACTCATCAATCCTAGGTACCTAAAGGGTTATTACTATTATTCAAATTAAAAGATTTTATAAAAACAACCCCAATTTTATGTGTCCACTTTCTCTAATTAGATTCATAATAGGTTTTAGAAAAACATGAGATTTAAATTTAGGCAACACTTAAAATGCATAATACTAAAGGGAAGAAATAGAGTATTCATGCCTGAGATTAAATTGAAGAAAAACTGGTAGCACAGTTGGATTCCTCTTGAAAAATTAACAAAGAAGTGTTCTTGAACAAACTTGATTAAATCCTAATTAAACCTTCCAAAACTTGTGACAAAAACTTGATTATGTTGGAGGTTGATGATTATGGTGGAGAGGAAAAACTTTTGGAAGAGTTCTCTGGTGAAAAACTTGAGAAAAAGTGATTATGAGAAGTCCCCCTACGGATTATAAGACTTATATACTAATTAGGAATCCTAATCCCACTCTAACATTATAAATAAAATCACCGAATCGCCTACAATCTGGCATAGTCGATCGATCGACCAAACAGGTACGCGAGCGACCACTGCCATTCATCTTCGTTTAATACCATTTAATCGAAATCAAATTTTTCATTAGTCACGGCCTAAATCCGTGACAAATGTTTTTACATTTTTTTTAAAAAGCTAAATTTAAAACTCTCATAAAAACTTCATTTTAAATTTCGATTTCGATTCCGTTTGAAATTATACTTTTCAAATAATAAAACCAACATAATTAATTAATAAAAATCCAAAAATCTAAAAATTTATTTTTCTCAAAAATTCTCATTTAATTAAATAAATCAATTATAAAAACATGGGGTGTTACAAAAGCTCTACTAGACTCAAACTCCCCACCCAAACTTGACTTAAGACCCAAGGATTAATCTCTTTGTCGATGATGAAAGTTTCCACTTAGAAGAATTCTTGCACACTCAGGCAAACTATCAAACGCATAGGGAATATCAACAATATTAAATGCAATTAAAATAAATAGTCCCCTAAATTAATTCTCCCCTTTATCAAATAAATGACCTACTTAGAAAGACGCATCCCCCTAAGTTAAATCACCCAAAATTGGATATGATTATTATAGGATTAGAAACCATTTCTCACCCTATCGTTCGAACGAGACTTTGTTCCAACGAAAATCTCGTTCGAACGATAATATCAAACGAAGTTCCAAATGCTTAAAATTCGATTTTTAGCCCAGAAACTTTATTTTAAAGTTTTAAAGTAACCTTATGAAAATAAACATCAGTTTAAAATAAAAATTACACCCAATAAAAAATGTTCCAAGCTCCTATATATATATATATATATATATATATATATATATATGTATATATATGTATATATATATGTATATATATATGTATATATATATATATATATATATATATATATATATATATATATATATATATATATGCATTCATGCCTTAGGAGAATTTGGAACTACATTGACGATGAGAAATGAGGCAGATGTAAATCGGCAATGATGAAGCTTTACAAATATGGACGCTACGTCTTTAATTTTAGCATGCCATAGGCTTGAAGGATGGTCAAGAACTCTATCCTATGACTCAAACATTTTTGTCCGAAATTGAGCCAAAACAACAAAGGACTCAATTGAGAATTTATGTCCTTACAGAGCCCATTTAATGGTGTGAAAATAATATGAGGTATTTTTAGTGAAATGAGGGGTCAAAATAAAAAAAAAACCCTTAGCAATCATCTTATACAATTCATCATTATTTATTCCGTTTTAATTTCCACCATTTTCCTTAAGAATATAGGAACTTTTTTTTTCGATGGAGGATTCGTGATGCATTGCAAAAATTATACCATAAAGTTCAAGTCTTAATTAGAATAAGAGGTATATGATAGAAGAAGTATATGCAAATTTCAATATATTGTTCGTGTAACAACCCCTATATTTAGATATTGAGGGTGACGAGGTCTCGATTCTAAGATATGTCGATTGTTATAACTGAAACACCGTTTTTAGCACATGATAGAAAATGAAACATTTTTTTTTCCAGAAGATATAATTTGAGATAAACCACAATAAAATAAACCATCTACCATAGTTAGATCCATCACGATTCTAAAACTCCAATAACATAGAACTCAATGATATAATGTCATTAACATAATCTCTATGACTAAAAACCATAAATAAAATACGGAGGCTAAGGATCCACTAAATCCAACTATAACTCTCTCATAAATAAACGACTGAAAAGGAAACCAAACTAATGCAGTAAAATAATTCTTTAGCAGCATGTCCCATTAATCTTAAACTATGTAGCTGGAAACAATCTAACCTAAAACGTTAGTCAACAACAATGAGTCAGGTTCACTACAAGAATACCAACTACTCATCCCAGTTAGGGTTATATAAACCTAATCATAAGCATTAGATGCAATAAATATCACAATATAATATGTTGATTCACGACGAGTAATATAAATAATAATGTGAGTAAAGTAACTAACTGAACTATTCATATATCCAATTATGTTTCTTTCAATACTTACTTACATTTTTTTATTATCTTTCTCAATATTGATTAATATTAATTGCAACATCACTATAACCAGTTTGTCTTCTATATAACCTTGAACATACCATGGTGTACCACGCATCTCTTCACATACATCACTATAGACCGACGGTGCACATACTGTCACCCGCTTATACTTTGATGTATTTTCCACATAATAACCATCACTATAACTGACTTTTCATAGGTCCTACACTTACTCTTTCGTAGTAAGTCAACACAAGACACCTCACTTACCGTGACACATATATATAACTGTTACTATAGTCAATTTTCCTACGTCTTATACATATTATCATGGCCAGTCAACACTAGACCATACACATATCATAACATCCATGTTGAATCATTAAAATAGCGAAGCTAGTGTAGGTCCCACATATATAGTGTGGCCAGTCAACGTACACGTACACATATAATTACGCTACAATCCATCAATCTCTAATCCTTGTTATCCATCAATATCTGATACTAGTTATTTATCTTAAGTACTAGCCCCTCAATTACTTGAGCATCATAACCCAAGTCCATCCGTAGTTCGATGCCTATAGATCACCAAACCTATATGTACATTCTTGCCAATCGCATAGGAAAATACCCAATATCATAACTATCATCTTGTCTCCCACCTAGGATGAAATAAAAGTAACACCTATCTGCTAGTCTCATACGTAGAAACTACTCAATTATAAATAGTGACCACTCTATAATCACATACCTAGAAAGCATCAACAGTAAAAATAATGACCACTCTCTAGCCCCATACCTAGAGAGAGAGAGAGAGAGAGAGAGAGAGAGAGAGAGAGAGAAATTTATTAAATTCTCTTTTTATAAATGGAAAAAACAACCCTTATGTTCCACATACATGACCACTTTTTCGCCCCAAAAATTAATAGTGTTAGCGTTAGAAGGTTACTTGAAGTCATTTTACAATTTCAGGGTGTTAAATCTATAAAAAATCAACCATATACATACAAACATACAGACATATATATATATGTAGGGGTGTGTGCGTGTGAGTGTGTGCGCGCGTACATTATGCAAAGGTAAAAACTAAGCCAACTAGGTCCCATCACCGGAGCTGGCCGTGAGGCTTGGCGAGGGAGGCAGCCACCTCATGCCCCTAAATTTTGATAAATTTTAAGGGCCCTAAAATTCGTTTAAATAATATTTTGATTTACCTTCATTTTTATTCTCTTTAAATAATTAAACAATATTGGTACTACACCAATTGGTCATATTTTTTTTTTCAAATAAGGCCCCTTGTTCTATCCTACGGGGGTTATTTTGCAGAAAATATTTTTTATTTGGTCCAATTGTAAGAAGAGCAAGATAATTAACTTAGCATTAGAGTCCCAAGATATTAAATTTTATGAGTTTTAGATTTAATTATGATTTTTTTTAAGTTAGTTAATTCAATTTAATTTTAATTTGATTAGTAAGTTTAAATTAAATTATCTAACCATTAAATCAAAGCAACCTATTGATATATTTTATTGAATTTTTCCTAATGAGTGCTTTTTTTTCTAGAAATTGCCAATTTATATTTAACACATACTTGCATTTCGGGATGAAAATATAGTAAATTTTAGGATGTTTTTTTAATAATAAATAATTATATGTTATTATGGATATTCAAAGAATCAAAAGGCCCCATTTAGAGTTCACCTCAATCCACTATATTCTCAAGGTCGGCCCTGTTTAAAAAATCAAAAATGCTCCTGAAAGAGTATATAGGCTAAAATCATCCAAAAATAATTATCAATTCCCTAATTGAAAAAAATAATTATAATAACTATTGTAAGGGAGTAAAATCATAGTTATCATCAAAGCAATTAGGTTAATTTATGATCGCGAATATTCCAAAAATTCCTAAAGTTTGTAGAAATTTTATTTCGATTATGGATCCAATTTTTCGAATCATATATTCTAGGCACTACGCATTTATGTGTGCCAAAAATACATCATACGATTTTAGAATCTTTTTTTATCAATTAAAAATGAATCCCATTAACAAATTATAAATATTGAGAGCAAAATAAAATGATGTAAAATGACTAAATGAGGAGAACATACCTGAAGATAAGCCACTAATGATGAAGTTTTTTGATTATAGGTAATATATATATATATATATATATATATATGAGAGGGGGTGTTTTACTATTCTAAAAAAATCAACGGCTGGAAGCGATTTTTTGAGAGCGATCTAATGGTTTGGGATTGTGCCATGTGGGATTATACCCATTGTGACATGGCACAATAAAAAAAAACCTTTACGCTACCACCCCCCGCTCTCATTTTCTTCTAAAAAAAACTCAACCCCCATCTTCTCATTTCATTCTCTCTCAACATAAAGAAAAAGAAAACCCTAACCTACCCTACTCGTACACCTACCGCCGCTCCTACCCACCCCTTCCCCCCAGCCCCCCTCCCTAACCCCGCTGCCTCCTCCATCCCCCGCTCCTCTCCCAATTGCCTCCTTACTTCCCCCTCGCGACCGCCGCCTCTCCCCACAGCCGACCCCTGTCTACCTCAAAGGTGCCCAACCACTACCCCTTCACACATTCGCCCCAAACCCTACAGCAGCCGCCGCCCCCTCCTCCTCCCCTCTTCGCGCTGCCCTTCCCCCACAATCTCCTTATCTTTTACACACAGGCACATATAAAACAATCAAAGGTACCACTCTCTCTCTCATCCTTTCTCTCAGCCTCTGCCTCACGCCTACGCACTCACACACAACCATGGATCTGTTGATATTTTCTTTTTGAAATTTCGATTTGTAGTTACTGACATTTTTTTAAAACTTGCAATAGGGGTATTTGAATAAACTTGCAACAGTGGTATTTGAACACGCAAAGGTATACTTTTTTTTTTTGTAATTTTGTTCATTTTACTAAGATCTAAGAGTAACAATGTTTTTTTTTGCATATTTAAGAATGGTTTAATTTTTAGATTGTTTTTTTAATTATAAATATAAAATTTTGATTTGTTTTTTAATTTCAGTTATTGACATTTTTTTAAAACTTGCAACAGGGGTATTTGAACAAACTTGCAACAAGGGTATTTGAACACGCAAAGGTATACTTTTTTTTGTAATTTTGTTCATTTTACTAAGATCAAAGAGTAACAATGTTTTTTTTTTGCAGATTTAAGAATGGTTGAATTTTTGGATATTTTTTTAATTATAAATATAAAATATCGATTTGTTTTTTAATTACAGTTATTGACATTTTTTTTAAAACTTGCAACAGGGGTACTTGAACACCAAAGGTATACCTTTTTTTGTAATTTTGTTCATTTTACTAAGATCTAAGAGTAAGAATGTTTTTTTTTCAGATTTAAGAATGGTTTAATTTTCGTATTGTTTTTTTTAATTAAAAATATAGTTACCAACTCTTTTTTTAACTCGCAACAGGTGTGTTCGAACACGCATAGGTATATTGTTTTTTTTTTATTTTGTTTATTTTACTAAGATCTAAGAGTAAGAATGTTTTTTTTGCAGGTCTATTGTTTTTTTTTTGTTTTTTTTTGCGTAAGTGTTTTTTTATTGCATTTGGGTTGCCTAAAGAGGGATACATATTGATTTGAGATACTTATAGAGTAACTTTACTGTTTTGCATTTTGATTTTGGTGTACTAAGTAATGTTGTTATTTGTATTTGTGTTGTTGATAAGTTGTTATTATTGCGTGTTTCAAATTTATTAGGGGATTATCAATAGAGATCCGATATTGATAAGTTTGATCCGGTATTGTTTGATGAACCAAAAACTCATGTTTTCTTTTAATTTGATCATCTTATTAGTTTTATTCTGGTTTTGGGTAATAATGAAAACTGATTAAATGTTATATTATTATGTTCGTCTCTGAAAGTTTATTAGTATTCTGGATTCCTACTGATGTGTTGTACTATAAGTGTAGGTATATTTTTTTGTTCCGTTGTGTTTTTTAGTTTTTCATTTTTTAATTTCAATATTTTGGGGGTTGATTTGAATGTATATTTTTATGTTTGATCTTGACAAATATTTGGACTTCCAACTTTTATAGGTTTAGTCACAAGCCTTGGGAGATTAGATTAGTTGTTTTTATATCCTCAATTAAGTATAATGGAACTATTTTTTACAATGTTTTTCTTTTTGTTTCGTTTTGAACTTTGAACCTTTATATGAAAATAGTTCTTCTAATTGTTTGTTTTATCCATAATCTGATTCAATTTTTTGTTGTTATCTTTGCTTCGGTTTGTATAATTCTTTTTCTTTGTATTTAATAACTTTCTCAACTCAAAGGAAATGATTTTAGCGTAGGAAGTTATTGTAACAACCCTTGACTTCAGGGACTGAGAAATTAAATTTTGGGAAAATGAAATTTAATTAAATTGGAGAATTTTAAAATTTGGGAATTTAAGTCCAATAATAGAGGACATATCAAAGTATTTCGGATGATGATTTTGAGGGTACCATCGATCCCGAAAGGGTCTAGATAGTCAAAATGACTGTCATTGGATTTTATTTCGGCTCCGTAATGTTCTTAGGTCCCTTTGACTCGAATTGGAGTAAATGAGTCATTTAAAGTGTGTATTAACATTTAAAATTGGGACTTATGTTTTAAGGTTTAAGAGGCTTACGAGACAAGCCTTTTCATTTAGAGAAAGAGAGAAAGAGAAAGAAAAGAGAGGATAAGAGAGAAAAGAAGAAGAAAAGAAGAGAGAGAGGAAGAAATGCTTGGAGATTCCGGCCCAAAGGCGACATCGAGGACGATCGAACCTCTACAAAATTGAGACAAGTGTTTAATCTTGCTAAATAAGTCATTTGTGTGTTTTATTTCATAATTTGTGGGTAAAAGAAATGGTTATTGGGTATAAATATGAAAACCTAGATTTTTGGGTTTAATCTAGAAATCAATGTTTAAATATGGGTTTAATGGAGTAGAAATGGTTGTGATCAACTTTGGGTTGATTTATTGACTTAAAATCATGATTTGATGAAGGTTTGGGGGTTGGAACAGAAATTTTAGGGTTTAAAATTCATGGGTTCATTGGAGAAGAAGAACCCATTAAAATCTGCAGACCCGAATCGATTCGCCCCTTAAGCGAATCGATTCGGCCTAGGCAGATTGACAGGTTTGCATTGAACGAATCGATTCGGACCCAAACCGAATCGATTCGACCTGAGACAGAAGCCCAGGTCTTTGGACACGAATCGATTCGCCTCTGAGGCCGAATCGATTCTCTAGGCCTAATCGATTCGGAATAGGGCCGAATCGATTCGGAAATAGGACATTTTGAGGAATTTTCTCTATGGTGATTTCGAATCCTTTTTGGTTGGGTTTATTGATTTGGGGCCTTCTCTTATGTTGTAAGAGATATGTTTTGGAGACACTCAAGGGGTTTCTCACACATTGTGATTATGGGGACTTCTTGGAACAATTTGGGAAAAATATATCCATGTGTGCTTTTGGAGTCGTGTATAGAGATTGTGGGGAAACCCCATTGGGATTGAGAATCCTACTTATAGATCAAATGTAAGTATAGAAGTGATCGGAGGCTAAGAACTCTTAAAGAGAGTTACGAGGGTATGTTGTGAAATTTTTGGGCCGACAATTATATCGAATCCTTATAAGGATAGGATATTATTAAGATATAATTTGGGTCCAAATGGAAGAGAGTGGTCGCATACCCTTAGTAATAATTAAATTTAAGGAATAAATTGGAGAGGCGTTAGACTAGGGGATTCATAAAAGAGATTGAACCGTAGTCGAAATCGAGAGAGATGGGATCATATTACCAACTAGAGTAGAGTGTGAAAATCTAGTTGGGGTAGATGTTGTTTATCAGAGTGTGATTTACAACGGGTATTTTCCCTAAGTAATGGGAGTATTTGATGAATGTAAGATTGAGCTTGAGGCTTATAGACTATTAGTTATGTGTATACCAGTAGTCAAAATTATTACTAGATTCATCAATGTTCTTTCGGATATAGATGGTATGTGTAGTGATGGTTTCCTACACTAAACTTTGGGTGATAACCCTAATGTTGGATCCGTATATATATATATATATATATATATATATATATCCATATGCTGTTTGGGAGACTATTCATCATAGGAAAATGGATGAATATGCTTCAAGTGAGGGATTGTATTCACATATCGAGGTAAATTAAATGAGTTTGTGGTGACGACTGGTATATTGAGGATTATGTACACTTATAGCCGTGTTAATATATCTTATACACCTGAACGAGATATAGTTTGTGTATATACATATGTAGATATGTGGATATATATCTGTATATATATAAATATATGGATATATTTATGTTGTTTATATACATGGTATGGATATCTAAACCGTATATGATGGTTTAATGTTTGATCATATGATGGGATCATATGGATGTATATATATTGTGCATGTGAATGATATATATACTTATGTGGTTAAGCATACCCCACTCATGCTATCATTGGGATGTTTTCGCGTAGAGGGTGAGTATCCTGGTTCAAGGAGCAAGGTGTGGATAATCCTCAGGTTATAGTCGTCCTGTGTGTTATTATGTGATTTATATTTTTGGGGTGAGGCGTGGTGGGTATGACTCATCTCATTGACCGGTTAGGAGCTATAACCGCTTCCCGGGACGTCGTGTGTGTGTTTGTATGGCCCCGATGTCGGTGATATTGAGACCGACCGTGGTCCCTAGGATGGTATGTGAGTAATGCCCTGGAAGATGATAACATGATGTAGTTTTATCGGTGATATATATAGCCGGGTATATTATGTGTATGGCCATTGTACATCATATGTGATATGTACACTTGGCTATGGGAATGGATGATTATATATATATGGTTAGAAGAAATGCCTATATATATATATATTTATATATCCTATAGATGAAAGGATATGGAATCTTTGTGGAGTACATCTTGGATGATTACGATGTACTAGATTGATGGGGGTTAATGTATCGCATTTAAGGAACATTTCGGTTATATCATCCCAAGGATATTATTGGAGGTTTTGAGTTGTTCTTATATTGTAACCTATATTTAGTAGTTGTAGTAGTATAATATTGTATGTATGGCATAATGGATCTCTAGGATCGACATTGTCAAGGAGTAGTGTAACGGGGTGGTTCCTTGTTTGGATTTCTCTTTGCGAGACACCCCACGCACGAAACGTAGTGCAGTGTTGAGATTGGAGAGAAGTTTTGTCAATAATAATTTGTATGCATGTTATTTAGTAATTAAATCATATGATTAAACCCTAATGTATATGAGTAACGTATTAAGAATTATAATTAACTAAATTATAAACCGGAATCCATTAAGCCTAGTATGGCATATATGTTTGTAAAAATAATAAAGTGTGTTTAGAAAGAGTGGGTTCTGGGGTTGTGATAGGAAGGCATATCTCGTGGGTATAGGCTGGGCCTATGTTAAGTTAGGTTGTCCTAATAAATGGGGGTAATTTAACTAAAATTTCAGGACGCAAATAGGTGCGCGCCATTAGATGAGAGGTGAGTTGGGGTTTCACGAGAGTGCAATTCCACTTTAATTATGAAATAAGTGCCTTGATATTTATTATGCACGGTTAACACACTTGCTAAATATTTTTCACAACTCGGGCTCTGACCCATTTACTTTTCTCTCCTACCTATATATATATATATATATATATATATTACTATAGGTATCCTACCGCATGGATGCCAGATGACCTTCTATCTAGAGACTTGGGAGCCGTGGCAGGTGCGGACTGTTGCGGGATGCAGAATGTAGTTGCCTCCTACTTCTTTAAAAATCTAGGTAGGATTCATGTTGTATATCGGGTTTATACCCAAGGAATATTTATAGATGTGTATATTTATTCCATTTCAGTTATTGTATTGGCTGTGACCCAACATCTTATTCGGATTTACTTCTTTGAGGTTTATTCGGTTGTAGTTATTTATTTCATTTTATTCTAGCATTTCATTTATCATAGTTCTTGTATGCATCTTTCTTTTCTTTAATACTAGCTTATAATTTTGGTTTATTGTCAATTGTATATTCTATTTAATTTTAACATCCCGCTTATATGATATCGGGTAGTTAGTCTATATTATATTTGTACCGACAGTTGATGTTGAGACTGAGCCATCTGAAACTCCTGATTTAATGTAGTATAGGGCTGGCCACCCGTTATTATTTTGAGCGGGGTGTTATAGATGGTATCAGAGCCAAGTTCTAGAGTCATTAGGATCTGTGCGGGTTTTTTGCGTTCTTCGGCTAACATTCTTGATATAAAGCCCTACTATTAGGACTGCTATGTTCATTGCACTTATCTTCTTCTGTGAAGTGTATTCACTTGATCGACGTTCTGATAACAGTTTCTCTCGTTTCAGACGTTACCTAGATTATGTCGTCTAGGAAAGGATAAGATTAGAGATACTATACCCATGATAGATTTTGGATACACTTTGATTGGAGGTATTTGTTTTCCTCGATTCAGGCGAAAATAAGAAAGATAACTTTAACAGTGGTTCAAGGTGTTCTATCGTTGGTTATGTAAGAAAGGGAAATTTACTCGAATGGTGAATCTTAGACTTAGTGAGGTAAGTCTGAGGAGAGAGTAGTGTAGTCCTTGGGAGGTTTAGATTGAGAAACTCATCAACCTTTGTTAGGAAACCTGGTGTTGGTGACTCTTACCGATGTGAGGTATGTGGAGTTGTCCCAATATCAAGAGTATTGCCTTCTGGGATGAGGGAGAAAGAAATGGGAGACTCGGGTTCGTTGAATAGGACTAAGGGAGTTTTCGATAGTCGCAATAGCGTTGTCCTTCAAAATGGTTAGGAAGGATTTTGAGGAAGATGTTTCTCTTATGGAGAAATAGGTTTAGGAATAATGATTATCCTGGAAGAAGTTGAGGACTTTAAATGAGGATCCAAGGATGAAGTAAAACAATTGGATCATGGAAGTATAAGGTAGAATACCCTTCTTTGGGCTTAAGTCATGCTTTGTGAAATATTGGGAACGTCGTCCGATAGGTATATTGAGTTGTTGGCCGCTACGCCCTTAGGGGGTATAAAAATATCCTTGGATGAAGGAGTGAGTAAGTATAGCCTTTGTAGGGCATCTTTAGAGAAAAAAAATCGTCTCGTGAGGAGATAGTCGAGAGTTATAATAATTGAATTCGGGAGGTGTGGAATGCCGAAGTTTGTTGAGTAGTAGTTATAAGACTATTGTCTTATGGATAGGTTCGGGTGTGAAATTGTAGTGTTCCAATGACGGAAGAACCCATTTTATGGACAGGTTTTGATGTGATGTGGAGGAATTTTATAATTGAGAGGTTCAAAGTTTGGTAGATTTATATTGAGCGGATAATTTATCTCATAGCTGCGCTAGTTTTGAGAACTAGGTATTGGTTACAATATTGATTTGTTGAGGCCTTGTGTCCTAAACATAAGGTGTTTTATTGGCGTGTCGAAAGACGCGGAATTTATTTTATTATATCATACTATTATACAGGCCTTTGGGCAATATCTAAAATATGAAAATCTTTTATAAAACCTTAAACCTGGTTCAACTAATCTCAATCCCCGACCTAGCTACACAGTAGTGTATTGGAAGGGTTCCTTGTTTGGATTTCGCTTGCGAGTCTTCCCCCGCACGAAGGTGGCTAGCGTCAGGAATTGAGGAGAGTTCAACCATTGGGAATTTTTTTAAACTTTTATATAGTCAATATGTTATAATAGATTATATTGGTGATATTATATTACGATTTGAGGCTAATGGAGCCACACTATAATTCTACGAGTGGAGTTCGGGTACGGGGCGTATGGGAGCCTTGGGTAGTAGTTTTCTTTAAAACTTATATGGTTCGACGTGAGAACTAGAAAGGATCGGTATAGTGATCCTGAGAGTTGATGTAAGGACTAGATGAGATTGAGGTCCTAGGCATATCTTCAATTTCGCGGGCGAAATTTTTGGAAGGGGGGAAGTATGTAACAACCCTTGACTTTGGAGACTGAGAAATTAAATTTTGGGCAAATGAAATTTAATTAATTTGGAAAATTTTAAAATTTGGGAATTTAAGCCCAAAAATAGAGGACATATCAAAGTATTCCGAATGATAATTTTGAGGCTACCATCGATCCCGGAAGGGTCGAGATAGTCAAAATGACTGTCATTGGATTTTATTTTGGCTCCGAAATGTTTTTAGGTCCGTTTGACTCGAATTGGAGTAAACGAGTCATTTAAAGTGTGTATTAACATTTAAAAGTGGGACTTATGTTTTAAGGTTTAAGATGCTTATGGGAAAAGCCTTTTCATTTAGAGAAAGAGAGAAAGAGAAAGAAAAGAGAAGAGAAGAGATAAAAGAAGAAGAAAAGAAGAGAGAGAGGAAGAAAAGCTTAGAGATTCCAGCCCAAACGCGACATCGAGGACGATTCAACCTCTACAAAATTGAGGCAAATGTTTAATCTTGCTAAATAAGTCATTTGTGTATTTGATTTCATAATTTGTGGGTAAAAGTAATGGTTTTTGGGTATAAATATCAAAACCTAGATTTTGGGGTTTAATCTTGAAATAAATGTTTAAATATGGGTTTAATGGAGTAGAAATGGTCGGGATCAACTTTGGGTTGATTTATTGGCTTAAAATCATGATTTGATGAAGGTTTGGGGGTTGGAATAGAAATTTTAGGGTTTAAAATTCGTGGGTTCATTGGAGAAGAATAACCCATCAAAATCTGCAGACCCGAATCGATTCGCCCCTTAAGCGAATCGATTCGGCCTAGGCAGATTGGCAGGTTTGCATTGACCGAATCAATTTGGACCCAAGCCGAATCGATTCGGCTTGAGACATAAGCCCATGTCTTTGGACACGAATCAATTCGCCTTGAAGGCCGAATCGATTCGGAATAGGGCCGAATCGATTCGGAAACAGGGCATTTTGAGGAATTTTCTCTATAGTGATTTCGAACCCTTTTTGGTTGGGTTTATTTATTTGGGGCATTCTCTTATGATGTAAGAGATATTTTTTGGAGACACTCAAGGGGTTTCTCACACATTGTGATTACGGGGACTTCTTGGGATAATTTGGGAAAAATATATCCATGTGTGCTTTTGGAGTCGTGTATAAAGATTGTGGGGAACCCCCATTGGGATTGAGAATCCTACTTATAGATCAAATGTAAGTATAGATGTGATGGGAGGCTAAGAACTCTTAAAGAGAGTTGCGAGGGTATGTTATGAAATTTTTGGGCCGACATTTATATCGAATCCTTATAAGTATAGGATATTATTAAGATAGAATTTGGGGCCAAATGGAAGAGAGTGGTCGCATACCCTTAGTAATAATAAAATTTAAGGAATAAATTGGAGAGGCGTTAGACTAGGGGATTCATAAAAGAGATTTAACCGTAGTCGAAATCGAGAGCGATGGGATCATATTACCAACTAGAGTAGAGTGTGAAAATCTAGTTGGGGTAGATGTTGTTTATCAGAGTGTGATTTACAATGGGTATTTTTCCTAAGTAATGGGATTATTTGATGAATGTAGATTGAGCTTGAGTCTTATAGACTATTAGTTATATGTATACCAGTAATCAAAATTATTACTAGATTCATCAATATGCTCCCGGATATAGATGGTATGTGTAGTGATGGTTTCCTACACTAAACTTTGGGTGATAACCCTAATGTTGGATATGTATATATATATCCATATGTTGTTTGGTAGACTATTCATCATTGGAAAATGGATGAATATGCTTCATGTGAGGGATTTTATTCACATATCGAGGTAAATTAAATGAGTTTGTGGTGACGACTTGTATATTGAGGATTATGTACACTTATAGCCGAGTTAATATATCTTATACACGTGAATGAGATATAGTTTGTGTATATACATATGTAGATATGTGGATATATATATCTGTATAGATATAAATATATGGATATATTTATGTTGTGTATATACATGGTATGAATATCTAAACCGTATATGATGGTTTAATGTTTGATCTTATGATGGGATCATATGGATGTATATATATTGTGCATGTGAATGATATATATACTTATGTGGTTAAGCATACCTCGTTCATGCTATCATTGGGTAGTTTTCACGCAGAGGGTGAGCATCCAAGCTCAAGGAGCAGAGTGTGGATAGTCCCCAGATCATAGTCGTCCAATGTGTTATTATGTGATTTATATTTTCGGGGTAAGGCGTGGTGGGTTTGTCTCGTCTCATTGACCGGTTAGAAGCTATGACTGCTTCTTGGGACGTCACATGTGTGTGTATGGCCCCGATGTCGGTGATATTGAAACCGACCGTGGTCCCCAGGATGGTATGTGAGTAATGACCTGGAAGATGATAGCATGATGCAGTTTTATCGGCGATATATATAGCCGAGTATATTATGTGTATGGCCATTGTACATCATATGTGTTATGTACACTTGGCTATGGGAATGGATGATTGTATATATATATATGGTTAGAATAAATGCCTATATATATATTTATATATCCTATAGATGAAAGGATATGGAATCTTTGTGGAGTACATCTTGGATGAGTATGATGTACTAGATTGATGGGGGTTGATGTATCGCATTTAAGGAACATTTCGGTTACATCATCCCAGGGATATTATTGGAGATTTTGAGTTGTTCTTATATTGTAACCTAAATTTAGTAGTTGTAGTAGTATAATATTGTATATATGGCATAATGGATCTCTAGGATCGACATTGCCAAGGAGTAGTGTAACGGGGTGGTTCCTTGTTTGGATTTCTCTTTGCGAGACACCCCACGCACGAAACGTAGTGCAGTGTTGAGATTGGAGAGAAGTTTTATCAATAATAATTTATATGCATGTTATTTAGTAATTAAATCATATGATTAAACCCTAATGTATATGGGTAACTTATTAAGAATTATAATTAACTAAATTATAAACCGGAATCCATTAAGCCTAGTATGGCATATATGTTTGTAAAAATAATTAAGTGTGTTTAGAAAGAGTGGGTTTTGGGGTTATGATAGGAAGGCAGATATCGTGGGTATATGCTGGGCCTATGTTAAGTTGGGTTGTCCTTATAAATGGGGGTAATTTAACTAAAATTTTAGGACGCGAATAGGTGCGCGCCATTGGATGGGAGGTGAGTTGGGGTTTCACGATAGTGCGATTCCACTTTAATTATGAAATAAGTGCATCGATATTTATTATGCACGGTTAACGCACTTGCTAAATATTTTTCACAACTCGGGCTCTGACCCGTTTAATTTTCTCTCCTGCCTGTATATATATATATATATATATATATATATATATATATATATATATATATATATATATATATATATATATATATATATATATATATTACTACAAGTATCCTATCGCATGGATACCGGATGACCATCTATCCAGAGTCTCGGGAGCCGTGACAGGTGCGACCTGTTGTGCGATGCAGAATGTAGTCGCTTCCTACTTCTGTAAAAATCTAGGTAGGATTCATGTTGTATATCGGGTTTATACCCAAGGGATATTTATAGATGTGTATATTTATTCCATTTCAGTTATTGTATTGGCTGTGCCCCAACATCTTATTCGGGTTTACTTCTTTGAGGTTTATTCGGTTGTAGTTATTTATTTCATTTTATTCTAGCATTTCATTTATTATTGTTCTTGTATGCATCTTTCTTTTCTTTATTAGTAGCTTATAATGTTCGTTTGTTGTCTGTTGTATATTTTATTTAATTTTAACTTCCTGCTTATAAGATATCGGGTAGTTAGTCTATATTATATTATATTTGTACAGACAGTTGATGTTGAGACTGAGCCTTCTGAAACTCCCTATTTAATGTAGTATAGGGATGGCCACCCGTTATTATTTTGAGCGGGGTGTTACAGTTATGTTGGAAAGTATTACAAAATTAATAAGTTAGCTAGACGTGACTTCTTAACAGATTATATGCTTCGATCGTATGTGCAGTGTGTAAAGTCTAGTTTCCTGCGGTGATTTATAATTTTTGCGAAATATATATTTGAAGACCTTAATTTTTATCACTTTGTATTTTTAGAAATTTCAATTCACCTCACTTTCAATTCATAATGCGTATATTTTCAATTCACAACATGTATATTGGTTGCATGTAAATTTTATGGAAATATTTTTCAGTAGCTTTTTTCCATCTCATGGAAATATTCTTATACGAGACTGAAAATTAATTATAGATTAAAGAAAATTACCTTTATATGTTGAGGTAATTTATTATAAAAAATAATCATTAAAAACCACACTAAACTTTTTGGCTTTTAGTTGTGCTATAAATAAAATGTTGGAGATATGAACATTTATTTAAAACCGATTTAGGTATTTTTCTCTAACAAAATATCTGTTTCCCAATGTGACTTCTATTGGCTACTTTTGTTAGTGTTACAGAATTTCACCTTATTATTTGGATTGGGGCACAACCCCAAATTGAAATGAAATGGTATGACTTTCGTATTTATTATTGAATTCGAGTATACAAGTTAAACTTGATATATTTCCTTATTTAATGTTACTATGTAGTATTTTGTAACAACTATACATGAGATATAAAATAATCTTCTTCCATTTATTTTTTTATTAATATGACTTGCATATGTTTTTATTTTCCTTCAGGTGCAAAGTGAACCTACAAGTGCTTCTCATTGGCAAGTCAGACGAGACTCCGTGGACAGAGTTCCTAATAATAACGACAAATCTATTTTATGCAAAAGAACCAATGGATCCCTGAACCACCTTTTACTCGAATGTGTATTTTCTAAATCTATTTGGAATTTTCTAATATCACTTTTCGTAATGATTATATTGATACTTTGTGGAGCCATGCTTTGAAGGCTCATTTCAGTCGTCAAATTAAAAGTAATTGAATTGTTGCTACATTATTGAGTCACTTCTAATTTATCCATTTTTCTACATATAATACATAATACATAACACATTTCATATGTTTTCAATTTAATTCTTTTTTCACTAGCATTTAATTCTTTTAAAGTGCTTACTTTTGACTTTTGGTTTAAATACAGAGCTAAAGTAATCTAAAAACATCAGTAGAATCATTAGTATGGAAGAAGAGACAAATATGTTGGATGTGGGTATTGTGACAACCAAGATGAAGTATTTGTTAGATGAACTTAGACTTTTTAAATGTTATTGATGAATTTAACTTTTGAGATCATTAAATATTGTTGAATTTGTTATCCCTTGAGAGGGTGATTAGTCCAATAAACAGAGGAAATCATGCCGGTTTTTGTTTAAATGGACACTTTTTTTATTTGAGGCACGATGTGTGTTCAGTTGATGAATATTATATATTTCATGTTATATGTGAGTTTGTTTGATGAATTTAGATTATTTGAATGGTGTTGAAAAATTTGTTATTTGTTAAGATGGTTAGATAGTCCTATAAACAAGGGAGATTATGGGATATTTTTTTTAATTACACTTTATTTTGTTTTGTTGGGGAACGATATTTTTGTCGTTTTACAATTACGTATTTTGAAAATTTTCGTTGTTTCGCGATTATATACTTTCGAACTTTTCGCCGTGCCTTCAGGCACATGCATTTCGCTAGTATATATATATATATATATATATATATATATATATATATATATATTATACAATAAAATATGAATTTTAATGTTTTCAATCAACATTGCACCATTCTCTAATGTAATTGAACTACTAGTACTAAAATCTTATAAACATATTTACTCCACTTAAAATATTGTAGGAAATATGACTGAAAGTTAAATTCTTAAATATGAAATATTTGAGGCAAATTATTTAGACAATTAATAGAAGTTTTTTCAATATTGGTATTTAATTACTATATCACTTCTGTAGTCAAATATTTTCAAATTCAATAAAATGATTTATTGCAAGACCTTAAACTATTGTTCCAAGTACAATACAAACCATTGGGAAAATATGGTGCAAATAATAAGAAATACGTTACCCTAAAAATTTTTATATTGGTGGATTTTAACCTAAATTCTTACCAAATCTTCCTCTTAGTATTGGCATGTTAAACATCTTTTCATTACAAAGTGATCAAAAAATCGCACATAAAGGGAATTCTGAAATACCATCACTATCCATGTTACCCAAAATGGTCATTCCTTCGTACAAACATCCATATCCTTAGATCCCTCGTTTAATTGGTCCCTTAATTTCCATCTCTTCCTTGTCCCCTTTAAAGAAATTATCCACTCAATCTTAAATATGGGGAATGAATCGCACCTCCTCAAAACTAAGCACAATCATCCCATACAACTATTAAAGGCCTGATTGTAAGAGTTCCACCCTGCCCCATATCGCATCCCATAATCTCATAATAGACTCGTGAGAAAAATGTGTAGTGAGACACGGGAGTATATTCTTCCCTATTATTACAAACAATATTTAAATTTTTTAATTTTAGTATTTCAGAAAATAATATACTTCCTTGCTCACTATATTTCCTTGAGGACTCTGTATTGAAATTGTATCCCCTTAAGATATTGAGAGTGAAGGTTAATTTTGTTAAACACGCTTGTATTTCCTTGTGTCTTGGAAATCTTTTGGTGTTTTTCTTGTCATACTTTTTCATTGGGCGATATATATCCCCCCAAGGTATGATGAGAAATTCATATTAACATAGATATTTTTTTCTCTTATACTATGAGAATCTTGAGCTACTCTACCTATAAATTTGATTGAGTAAAGCCAAAATCATATTTCTTTTTTGAAATGTATCCACTCGCACCATTCTGCAAATAGATACATTATAAAACTTTTTGATTATGTAAATTGATAAACATTATAGGACTATAAATGAAACTGATCATAACCAAACATGAGCTATTGTATCCACTGTCTCAAAGTTGATATATTCAATAGTGATGTTTACAAAATTGACATATAGAAGAAAGAGGTTTCTTTTTATTCAAAGAAATTTTACTCTTCGTTACATAAAAACTCACCCAATATAGTATATAAATCCTTTAAAAACCTAAAAAGTTTAAGGTAACCCCCAAACTTTTTGCAAATTTTCAAAATGATACTAAATATGAATCATACTAGTATTTACACTTTATCCTTCCATTTGAATCCAATCTTGAGCCTAAATTTTCATCAAATTTCATATACTTAGTATTAATATTATGAACCAATCCCATTTGAGATATTACACTTAAGCCCCTAAAACTTTCAAAAAAATAATATATAAATCCTAAAAGCTAAGATATCAACTACATAATGACCAAATTGAAAACCCAACTTATTTTCACTTTTTCCCTTATTGACGTGGACCAAGTGGTATCCCCCTTAGCATGTACCACATGGAAATCCCATGGTACCCTTATGTACCGACATGTTATCATGGTTGAAACTAGCTAGAGAAAATTTATAGGTGGGATGGGAGGAATTGGAGGTAGAGAGGTGTGAGAGGAATGGGTATGGAGGTGTGAGGGGAATAGGGGTAAAGGGTGTGTATTTATAGGTGGGATAGGAATTGGAGGGAAGAATTTGGAGGAAAAAAGGGTAAGGGGAGAAGGATTTGGGGGGAAAGGATGGGGGGAGTGTATTGGAAAAGGGGGGAAGTATGGGGAAGAGGCATATGGGGACTGTCGATTTCTGCACCTGACTGGGTGAACCGGTTCGGGTCTGGGGCGAACCGGTTCAACTAAATTAATTTTTTTATTCGAACTCATGGCAAATCGATTTTCCCTGATAGCTAGGAAAGGGTGAACCGGTTCGAATTTACAGTGTGCTTGAATCTTTGACATCCAAAACAAAATTAAGTGTTGGAACTCCGAAAATCCCATTTTTCCAAAAAATTTCAAAACACTCTTCCTATAACCTGATCTTATAAAACACCAAAAACTCACCATGCCTCGCATGGAATTCTTCTAAAATGTGCATTTGTGCTTCTCCTTGGACTTTACTCGAACTCTAACCAATTCTAAGTAACCTAACCTATACAAACCTAATATACACAAGATTCAACCCATACGCGTCGAGGGTGCAACGACGTCTCGAATTCAGCTTACTCTACCTCGTAAACGGGGTCCGACGACCAAATGGTGTCGACTTCTTCAACATACGCCTCTAAGTATGGATTTAGGCACTGTCCATTGACCTTGAACGTACTTCCTCCTTTTGGATCTTCTAATTCCACGGCTCCGTGGGGGAATGCATTCTTTACAACGAATGGTCCAGTGCATAGAGACTGTAATATTTTATGAAATAGATGAAGCCGAGAGTTATAGAGGAGCACTTTTTGCTCGGGGAAAAACTATTTTTGTCGAATAATTTTATCGTGTGCGAGTTTTATCCTTTCTTTGGAAATCTTCGTGTTCTCATACGCGTCATTGCGTATTTCCTCTAACTCATTCAATTGAAGCTTGCAAGCTTCACTGACTTTGTCCATGTCATAGTTGACCCTTTTAATGGCCCAATATGCTTTGTGCTCCAACTCAATGGGAAGATGGCAAGGTTTTACATACAAAAATTTGAACGGGTACATTCTGAGTGCTCTCTTGTATACAGTACGGAAGGCCCATAGCGAATCATTTAATCGAAGAGACCAATTTTTCCAGTTAGGATCGACGGTCTTCTCGAGTATGATTTTGATCACACGATTCGCCAACTCGGCCTGCCCATTCTTTTTTGGGTGATATGTCGTTCCAAACTTGTGAACGACTCCATACTTTATCATCATCTTCTGAAATGGCTAGTTGCAAAAGTGTGTGCCATTATCACTGATTATCGCTTTCGGTGTATCGAAGCGAGAAATTATGTTTTCCTGCAGAAACGTAATCACCACATTGTTGTCGTTAGTCTTGGTGACTATAGATTCCACCCATTTAGAACATAGTTTACCGCGACTAGGATGTATAGGTAGCCAAAGGGCGGGGGAAACGGGCCCATGAAGTCAATACCCTAGCAGTCAAAGATCTTGATAATGAGTATCGAGGATAATGGCATCATGTCTCGTCGGGTAATCACCCCCATCCGTTGACACCTGTCGTAAGATTTGCAATAATTGTTAACATCCCAGAACATTGTGGTCCAGTGCAAGCCTCTTTAGAGAATCTTTCGGTTGTTTTTTTCATAAAAAATAGGCCTCCACATGATTCCAAATGATATAATTGAATGACCTTTGGAATCTCATCATTCGGTACTCATCATCAGATGATTTGATCGAGGAAATATTTAAAAATGAGTGGATTGTCATAGAAAAATATGTGCGACCAAGTAATGAACCGCTTCTTATCTTGCGGTGTCCAATCGGGAGGGACGGCTCCCGTGATAAGATAGTTCACTATATTCGCAAATCAGGGCAAAGAAGAGGTGGCAAAGAGTTACTCAACCGGGAAGTACTCGTCTATGGGTATAGGATCACTAAGTACGTTGGACGAAATCCGTGATAAGTGATCTGCTATGACATTTTCTACTCCTTTTTTATCTCTAATTGAGAGATTAAACTCTTGTAGGAGTAGGATCCACCTTATGAGGCGCGGCTTTGCGTCTTTCTTTGCAAGGAGATATTTTAATGTTGCCTGGTCGATGAAGCAGGTGATGGGGGACCCAATGAGATAGGACCAAAATTTATCTAGAGAAAAGACTACCTCTAGCAATTCCTTCTTTGTTGTGGATTTTTTGAGTTGCGGTCTGATAAGAGCCCTATTAGCATAGTAGATGACATGAGACTTTTTGTCTTTCCTTTGTCCTAAAATAACCCCTATCGCAAAATTGCTAGCATTACACATGAGCTCGAAAGGTAAGGACCAATTCGGGGCTTACATGATTGGAGCGGAAACAAGCATGCACTTCAATTTTTCAAAAGCACTTTGTCATGATTCATTCCACTCGAATGGGGTGTCCTTAATAAGAAGATTTCTTAAGGGTCTAGTGATGGCGCTAAAGTCCTTAATGAACCTTCCATAGAACCCTGCGTGGCCCAAAAAAGAGGGCACGCCTTTTAGCAATTTTGGTGGGGGTAGGTCAGCTATGACATCAATTTTTTCTCTATCCACCTCAATACCTTTGGATGACACTATGTTTCCAAGAACTATGCCCTCAGTTACCATGAAATGGCATTTCTCCCAATTCAACACTAAGTTCTTCTCCACACATCGGGCTAGAGCTTTCTCAAGATTAGCTAAACATAGATCGAAAAAGGTGCCAAAAATGTTAAAGTTGTCCATGAACACCTCCATTCCTCTCTCAATCATGTCACTAAATAAGCTCAACATGCACCTTTTAAAGGTCGTTGGTGCATTACACAAATCGAATGGCATACGTTTGTAGGAAAACGTACCAAAGGGGCAAGTGAAAGTTATCTTTTCCTAATCAAGTACATCTACCTCAGTCTGGTTATATCCGTACTAACCATCTGGGAAGCAGTAATAAGGGTGACCTGCTACTCTTTCAAGAATTTGATCGATAAATGGCAAGGGGAAATGGTGGTTCCTAGTCCCTGCATTAAGTTTCCGATAACCAATGCAAACGTGCCACCCGATAGTGGTGCGTTGGGGAACTAGCTCTCCCTTGGAATTTTCAATCATTGTCAATCCTAAATTCTCAGGGATGACTTGAATGGGGATCACCCGCTTGCTATCAGAGATTGGGTAGATAATCCCGACATACAATAATTTGATGATTTCGTCCCTTACCACGTCTTTTATAGTGGGGTTTAAACTTTTTTGCATCTCTCTCGAGGGCTTCACATCATCCTCGAGGTTTATCTTGTGAGTGAAAATTAGAGGGATTATCCCATTTAGATCAGCTATACACCAACCAAAACCACCTTGGTTCTTCCTTAAGATCTTTAATAGCTTACCTTCCTGCTCTTCATCTAAGCTAGAGGAGACAATTATAGGAGATTTCCCACCCTCTCCTAGGAAAGAATATTTAATGTTTGAGGGTAGTTTCTTCAACACGAGAGTCGGGAATGAGTCACTAGAGGGTACCATGCATGCCTCCCTTGGAGGCAAATCTTTGAATTGAGAAACCCAATTTACATATACTACGTCCTCGTCCGACGCTCTCTCATCAAGTAGTTCCCATAACACCTCAAACTCTCTCTCAAACTTGGTATAAGTCCCCTCGCCCTCATGACTAGACACTAAACAAGCTTCTAAGCCATATCGACATAAATTTTCCTCAATGTGTTCTTCTAAAATCTCTTCAAGTATGTTCACCGCATGAAGATCATATTCTTCCCCTGCCTATTGGGCTATGTTGAATATGTTAGTCTCCATTGTCATGTTCCCAAAGGTGAGTTGCATTTTCCCATTTTGAGTATTAATTAGTGCATTAACCGTAGCTAAGAATGGGTGCCCAAGAATGATGGGGACATGGTTACTCGAGGCAAAGGAGGGATCTGTGTCCCAAAGGACAAAATCCACTGGGAAGTAGAAAGTGTCCACCTGGAATATCACATCCTCGATTATGCCTTTCGGTATCCTCACGATTCGATCCTCCAATTGGAGAGTGATCCTTGTAAGCATAAGGTCACTCATATCAAGTTGCCTAAAGACTGAGTAGGGGAGGATATTAACTCTTTCCCTCCAAGTCGAGTAAGGCCCTTTTAATTTATTCTCTCCAATGGTGCAGAAAATGGTGGGTGCACCGGGATCTTTATATTTAGATGGGAGATCGTTAAGAAGAACTGAGCTCATGTTCTGTGATAGAAATACGTTTTCCTTTACCTCCATCCTCTTCTTGACATTCAATAAGTCTTTTATGACTTTTTCATAAGCTAGAATTTTCCGTATTGCATTGAGGAAAGGTAGATTTAATTTCACATTTTAAAGAACTTCTAGCACTTCATCACTGGGCATCCCTTTTTGAGTAGGAACCAATATTTGAGGGAATGGCGCGGCAGAGGGTGGCTTGAAAATTACCGCGGGCTCACTAGTGTCTTCTTTGTCACTTTTTTCCAAGGGGATATCTTTGGCCTCTTTCGTGCCGAGCGAAGTCTCCTTGTCTTTTGATACATCGTGTGGGGAAGGTGATAAATCAACAACTCTCCCACTATGAAGAGTGGTTATATCTTGGAAATGCTCCTTCTTTTTTGTAGAGGTGGAGATAACACTAGGTTAACCTTAGGGAGGTCTTTGGTCCTGGGCAGCAAACTTACCCTTCTCTTGGATACTCAACAAAGATTGCAACTTTGAGATGTTCACATTCATGTCGGTAAACATTCGATCATATCTGGCATTGGTTTCACTTTAGGAGTTGATGAGATGGTTTATTGTATCCTCGAGGTTCCTCTACGGTAGAGTAATATATGGAGGTGGAGGAGGCTGAAATTGAGGAAAGGGTGGAGGTGGAACAACTAGTGAATGTGGGTTCATTGCAACTTGTGGTTGTTCGTAGTTAAAACCAAGGTTGTTTCTCCATGAAGGGTTTTACGAGTTACCCCATGGGGCATTAAAATTTCCCTTGAACCCTCCTATAGAATCCACCTTCTCGGTGCACATGTATTTGTAAGAGGAAATCATCGGGCATGCCTTTGTGTAATTACCCACCTCACAGATAGCACATAACTTTTCTTTCACGACATGGCTAGATACGGAGATATCTCTCAACAAGCTATCAAGCAAGTCTTTCATATCTCTATGAAACTGATCGAATCGACGACCTATTAAGGTATTATTACCTAAATGGTATAAAGCAGATACAGTCAGAGCGATAGATACTTGTCTAGGCTGGACTTGGGTAACTCCCAATAGAGTGCACAGGAGTAGGAAATGGAACCGAAAACTGTGGAACGCGAGGCATGTGGGGACTGTAAGAATTACACTCAATAATTGGATTTTCGTGAATTCAGGTTGGAGTATTTTGAGGAGTTTGAGTATATTACAGATTTTGCATTAAAGGTTTGTAAGAGATGATTTTTTTTTTCTAATTTTTTTTATATTTTTTTTTTGAATTTTTTTATCTAAGCTTTAAATTGACTCGATCTAACCTAACTCTACCTAAATCCCCGGCAACGACGCCAAAAACTTGACGCGGCCACAAATGTGTCTAGTGTGCGCGCTATATAGGCTCAAGTGGAAGCTTGTCGCTAAATTAATATCCCGACAAGTCGGGTATCGATCATCAGGGAAAAAGGACAAAAGAATTCGTGATGATGTTGGAAAGATGAATAAATCCTAGCTTTGACCCTAAAAGAAACGAAAAGATGATTTGGGGGATGAAACTGCTACGATTAAATGCAAATTTTAGAGCAACAATTAATGAACTAAGAACTAACAATATGCAACTACGCTATTTAAACTCAATGCTGATGATATATGAACTGAAAATTTAACTATGAGATGAGAACAAGAGGTTGGATTACAATCTCCCACACCCTAGTAATTCACTTCATAGGTACTAGATTCAGAATTAATATTTTAAATGATCCCAGTTTTTATTAATCATAAGCATTCCATATATGAGGGATCATAGCTCGCACCATAGGAAATCAAAGGCAAGAACAAAGCGGTGTTGCATGAACCAATACATGCCTCACATTCTTAAGCATCCAGGTTACCTAGGGCAAACGAGATTAAAAGTCCTATGACGACTATAATAGTTACGCAACACAATTCATCTAAGATTTTAATTCAAAAGTCTATTCCACATTATGGTGAGTTACATCGAGTGGGGGGTTCGTGCACCCCAACCCTTAAAACTTAGCCGGACATGTTGAATCTAATGAAAAACATAAAGTATAATGTGCATGAGTGCATAATTATAAGGAGAACATACCTAAACATGAAAGAAATGCTTGGAATATCAGTAAAGAAGAAAAACATGCACAGAAAAGTTAACCTAAAGGAATAGAGATGAAGAATACGAACTTTGGAAACAAAACCTTAAATTCATGGCTTAGAATTTGAATATTTGTTGAAGAAAGTGAAACCCTAGAGTTCTTGGGTGCAAGAACCCTTTAAAATTATTAAAAACGTTGCTCCTTAATGTCCGCTATCTCCAATAACTAAATACATCACGTGTTATCTAGTCATTCATCCATGTACAACTCTATTTGTGAAATAAAAAAAATTAGAATTTTGGCCCACCGAACCGGTTCGCTTTTCCTATGCTTTACTAGGGCGAACCGGTTCGCTTTTCTAGTACTGCCAGGAGCTTTTGAGCTGGAAATTTTTCTAAGTCTTTTCTTCTCGTTTTGCTTTTTTTTTCCGTGGTTTCTTCCCAACTTTAAACCTTCATAACTTTTCACTCGTAGCTTGGATTTGGACACCGTTTCATCCTGTGCGCTCATGGGACCACCAATTTTAACTTCTTTAGTGAGTCCATGTCCAGTTTTGAATGTAAAATTACACAATTTCCCCTGAACTTTCCATCTATTTCTTTTCATCTTTCTTTATCGACTTTAAGTTTTCTCCTTTCTTCTATTGAATGAGTTTCCTGCAAAATGTGTGAGAAATATAGAAAACTCAATGCACTGCATAGAAAAGGTTAGTAGCACTAATATGAAAGAAATCAATGGATTTTATGTTACATGAGGTGATAAGAACTTTTAAATTAAAGGGATAAATACACAATATTTATGCCTAATCAATTCCTCTCCAAAAAAATTCACAACTTTCATTCAGGAATCAACTCAAATGGTATTATAAAATGGTTCGAATATATGGTCAAAGTTTTCAAACCCTAAAGTCAACAAATCCAACGTTGAGGAATATGTGGACTACACACGCTAGAGTGGGGGTCAAACAAAACACGTGTGGAATTTGACCCAGCACTTAAGGGCACGTCCCCAATCAAAAAAACTGATTTTTTTCCATTTTTTTTATTTTGAACAAAATGTTATATTACATCACCCTGTTTTGATTCCAAGAAAGAAAAATCTCTATAAAACATGTTTTAAAGGTTAAAAAATCAAACTTTCCATTTAAACTTAACCTCCTAGCAGTTTTCTAATTACTTAAATATAGTCCCAAATTTTCCCAAAAATTTCTTAGGTTGAATATAGCCAATTTGTCTCTTTTCACTAAACCTAAATCCAAATAAAAGTAGGGAAAAATTACAACTTTCAACTTTTTAAAATAACACACCTTAACCTTAATAGTTATTTTAAACGACAAATACATTAAATTTCACTCAACACCATGCTATAACTTTACCTTTAGACATATACTATGTACTTATGATCTCCTTGGTTTCCGAATATCCATCCCACAACCGTAAATTAGATGCCAAAACTTCAACCCGTACTGAAAATAGTAAGTTATTTTATTTCATTATTACTCTTGATTTTATCTCCTTGAGATTGCTGTATTATTTATATCACTATGTGATAGGCCCTGAACTCATGTTCTCATTTACGAACTCTTTTGTGTAGTTCAAAGTTTATCAGGAATGTTGATTCCCTTATTATCTAAATTATTCCCTAAACTCGATTAGCCTCTACAACATATGAATTCACTTGAACCACTGAATTAAATTAAAACCTTAAATATGGTATAACCATCAATCCTATTAAACTTGGGTCGTAGTAAACCCTCCAATTTGTAACCCTTATCAGTGAAACCCCAAGTAGCATACCTTACAATTCGAGGATTAGAATCTGGTATACCACAAATTTCTAATTGGCCTATAGGACTCAAATTTTTAGTGTCTAGTTTTTATTTGTTACATATGTATGAGTGACACTCTAGCAAGTGTGCCTAGCCATTTTACCTTCCTCAATTATTTGCGATCGACTGTCCAAAGGTTTGTGCGATATAGTAACGGTATAATTATGCATTTCAAGACCATATAACTGATAATTTATGGGTTATATTTTTATAGACTGATCCATTATCTTTGTAACTCGATAAAGAATGTATCCAGTTACAATCACCATATTATTCTTTTAAATATCATTAAACTCCAGTATACCCCTCTCAGTACTAGGATATTTTATTTTGCTCCAGACTATTATACTGCGTTACCACATCTCCATTGTCCATCCCCATTGTACTTTGATAACAAATTCCTTATTATACCTTGTTATAGAAATAAAATTATATACTTAGCATATTTGTTTAATTTTTTCCCTTCCAAACAGACAGTGAGCTAGAAGAAGGAGAATACCAGCCGCACTTATGGACTTTTACTCAATTTTACCCCGAAAACTAATTTTAGTAACATACGTGTGAGCGATATCAGACAAGGATGGTAATCCCCACTAGAATATTTATACTACAACTTACCAGCTCCTGTGACCCCTTAATGTCCCCTGCAATTCTATGTTTTAAGCTGCTTATCCGAATATTTGTATTGATGTTTTTTGTAGACCCCATTATGTAATAAGATGCTATGCATCCCCAATAATAAAATTTTAATTATGCATCCATTTAAATTCTTTATTATAATTTTCGTTTCTCCATGGTTACCATCAGGCATAGAACCGTGATCGTGACAACATGGTATCAGAGCTTTTCAAGGTCTTATGCCTATAGGGGACTGAGCACAAGAATATTTTATCCGCATACGACTTAGAAACTTATTATTATATTAAAATCTCATTTGTTACATTTAGGCTTCCATATTATTTTGCATTCATGAATCTTTAGGATGAGATTTATCTAGGCATAAATCGTACTACCCATGAAAGATTCGACCAAGCCATCAATGATGTAGGATACGTAAAGTTTGTCAACAAATTCGCAGCATTGATCATGATTGGGCCATCACTACCCCGAAAATTAAGCATAGTTTACTCATCGGACTCCTGATGGGGGAAGCACAAGTAACCTGACAAGCGAAAAGATTCTTTAAGAATCTTAAGACACTTATAATGGACATTCACCTTGCTTGGCATGTATTTCCACCAGATGAATTTAGTGTTACTCCTCTCGATTCTCCCACAGATTATGACCTAATTTCACCAAATACCACTCGTTTCACTCCCACTACCACTAGAACCTCCTCAGTTGGTTCTGACCCGTTTGAGTCTAGATCGGAGTTCGATCACATTATCCCCCAACTATTATGAAGACCATAAGTGGAATATAGCTATATGGAAATAAAATTGCAAAAGACCTAATAACTTTCATCAAGTACATGCTTTTGAGAAGAAGAAGTCCCCATATTCTTTAGAGATGATAGTAGACCCAACTAATCATTTTTTTATAGTTACTGATCGTTTTTATTTTGTAAAACAGAACCCTAAGAGAATGTTTTTTTTCCCTTTTTAGAAAGTTTGAAATTTATAATATTCTTAGTAACTAAATGTGACATAATATAACAAGTTTGTTTACTATATCACCTTTTGAATTTTATCCATCAATATATTTTTTTATGTAGGATGGTTAACACTCGTGAAACTGCTAGTGGAACCCAAGAAGAACAAAAAATTCCTCATGTGCCTAATCTACCTAAAACAAATTAGGGGATTCTATGTTGCTTATCGGAACTAAATATTTTAAGCAGGATGCAATAGAATGTGCCACCCCCACTAGTTAATAATGAGGCACCAGAATAAAATCAAAGAATAAGTGTACTTAAGGAATTCCTTCGATAAAGACCTTCAACATTTTACGGGAAGCCTGGTGAAAATGAAGTAGAAAGATGGATCCGTAAATTACTCAAGGTGATTAATGGATTAGGTATTGATCCAGAACTCAGGATAAGATTGGCCTCATATCTATTCGAAGGAGAAGAAGATTTTGGGTGGCAATCTGCTATTTGCTCTAGAAATGTGGATGAGTTAACTTGGGATCAGTTTAAAGAAATCTTTTTTAGGAAATACTTTCCAGAATTAACAATAGATAAAATAATTGTGGATTTTCTAAACTTACAATATCAACGATTGACAATTGCCCAATATGAGGCTAAGTTCATGAAACTGTCATGATATGCCTAGGGATATGTCAATACAAAGATCCATAATTGCAAACACTCTGAACGAGGGTTACGCATGAACATTAAATCTTCTATCATCCCTTTGTACATTTGTAAGTTCAATCGAATAATTGAAGTAGTCTCTATCATAGAAAATAACCTAGCATCTGGCAGCATAGCTCACATCCTGACTCCACCTTTAAGGAACCGCACGTCTTTAGAAACCTACTTAATCAATGAGCCCATCCCTATACCAAGCCCAATGATGGTCGAGCTTTTAGCAAAATCCATCATAGTAACAACTGACCTTTTATGCATTATCACAAATGTAACCAAGTGGGATACCTTAGTCTATAATGTCCTTTTTCTACAAATACCTCCTCCTTTTAAATCCTCAATTTTTATTAAACCTCCTTTCAAGAACCAAATTAATAACTCTAATTGTCCACCACTACAAAGGCTCCGCGAGAAAAGGTATGAGCCATTGAATAGGACCCGAGGTTATAATTTATCCCTTCAGTAAAAAATCTAAATTACCATGGTGTGGTATAAGGTAATCTTCATTTTTATAACATTTCATAGTGAACATATTATTTGATTCTGCCTCTATGCATTCTTTCATTAGTCATGCATGTATGAATCTCCTATCATTGCCTTCTAGTCCATTAGCCTATTCTTTTATCCACTGGAATGCCAATCAAAAATATTTCCATTACTAATAGGGTTTTGATGTATCATGATTTACGACTTGGAACCGGGATGTTGATAGTAGATCTAATAGTCCTTGATTTAGCATAGTTTGATTTGATTATGGGGATGGAAGTTTTATCTACTAATTTTTCTCACATCAAATGCCATGCGAAGATAGGAATATTTAAACAACCAAATCAACTTTCATTTTGTTACCATGGAAGGAATCCCCATTGACCCTTACTTTTCCAAATGTATGAAAAGGAACCCTCCTCTCTTTCTAATATCTTAGCCAAGTATAAGGACATGTTTCTTGAGGCCTTACTAGGACTACCTTCGCTCCGAGAACTCCAATTTTCCATCAACTTGTTACAAACACCTCCCCTATTTTGATACCCCCTCACCGTATGGCCCCACTCGAGATACGGGAACTTAAAACCCAACTAGACGAATTACTAAAAAAAGGATTCATACTCCTCAGCTAGTCACCTTAGGGAGCCCCGGTTCTATTTGTATGAAAGAATAATGGAACTTTTTGACTATCTATTGATTATCGAAAGTTAAATCAGAGGACCGTAAAAGAACAAATATCCATTGCCTAGGATAAGATATATATATTTATTCACTTACGAGGGTCAAAGGTATTTTCAAAGATTGACTTACGATTAGGATACTACCAAATTCGTGTCAAGGAAAAAGGCATATCCAAAACTTCTTTTTGAACCAAGTATGGTTATTTTGAGTTTCTAGTCAGGTCTTTGGATTGATAAATGCCCCCTCCACCTTCATGAATTTGATGCATATAATGTTTCGCCTTTTCCTGGATCAATTTGTAATCATCTTCATAGATCATATACTAATTTACTCCAAAATGAGAGAATAATAAGAAGAATATTTATGCATAGTATTAGAAACCCTTTCACGAGCATAAACTTTATTCCAAACAAAGCAGTTAAGACTTTCTCATGAAAGAAGTGAAATTCCTCGGACACGTAATCACCGAAGCGGATATACAGGTATATCCAATCAAAATCATGGCCATACTTGAATGGCCACAATCTGTAACCATCACAGAATTGCGCAGTTTTCTAGAAATCACCGAATATTATTGACATTTTATGGAAGGATTTTCTAGGATCTCTTTACCACTGATGAACCTAACCAGAAAGGATGTTTGGTTTATATGGACCTCTAATTGCGAATGATCCTTCCTTACGCTAAAGGAAAATTTAAATATTGCCCCTATCCTTATTATCCTTTCTAATTATGTTGGGTGTGACATCTATACCGACGCCGCCCCATAGGTATTAGGAAGTTTGTTAATGAAACAGTGAAAAGTGATCGAGTACGGATCACGACAACTAGAAATTCACGAGCGTAATAATTCGATGCATGAATTGGAATTAGCAACAGTAGTTTTTTCCCTAAAGATTTTGAGATATTATCTATGCCCAGAAGAATTTCAGGTATTCTCAAACCATAAAAGCCTCAAATACATATTTACTCAGAAAGATCTAAACCTTCGACAAAGAATATGGATAGAATGCTTAGAGGATTATAAATTTAATTCATTATACCATCCTAAAAAAAGTATCATAATTGCCGATGCCGTAAGCCAAAAATCCAAAGGAACTCTATACAGTATTCTCGTATTCTTAAAAGTCAAAAGATAATATAATTTACAGAGAGAATCCTCCGAAGGCCAAATTGTTCTACGAACCCATTATAGCTCTCCCACCCTACATAAGTGGATCATTGAACTCCAAGAGGAAAATGAATTACTGAGAATCCAAAAGAAGAAATTGTAAGGTAACCTCCCCAAGAAAGACTGGACCTTAGACTCTGAGATAAGGTTAAAATTTAAGAATCGAGTATGTGTTCCCCTCGTATATTCGTTACGAGAAGAAATCCTTCAATAAGCCCATCACACCAAATTCATGATTCATCCCAAAAGTACCAAAATGTATCAAATCTCAACCAACATTATTGGTGGCCAGATATGAAGAAAGATATCACCCATTTCGTAGAAAAATGTTTAACTTGCCAACAGGTGAAGATCAAGAATCAACACCTTGACGGACAACTCCAATAACTCTCAATCCCAGAATATAAATGGGATCACATTACCATGGTTTTTGTCAGTGGATTACCCCGAACCTCTCAAGGATATTGTTGTTACCAAATTTAGTCTGCTGACATGGATCAATAAAATGAAGACACGTGGAAGTCTACAGGGAAACAATAAACACTTTCGAGGAACTCACATATTCCAAGAAACCATACTACAACGAAGAGCATTGATTCCCCGGGGAACTCATACGCTCTGAGGAATAAGAACTCCCCAAGGAACTCATACGCTCCGAGGAACAATAACTCTCTGAGGAACTCTTGAGTACCGAGAGGCTTAGGCGGTCCGAGCTGCACCTCGAACAAAGCATTAATAGGAGGACAACCAACAGTTTGACTGTTCATTAAATGCTTATCATTCAGACGCATACTCTTAAGGAGCATTGAATGTATCACCCTTTCATATGTACATCATTTAATGTATTACCCTTTCACATTACAGCCCCAGTGCTATAAATACATTGTACAATCCTCATTGTAAAGGGACCAGAATTTCTTGAGATAACTTGTAATCGAGAATTCCCATATAATCATCAATACCATAACAGTGGACGTAGGCCATTCTTATAAAGCTGAACCACTTTAAAAATTCTTTGTCTCATTTATTTATCTGTGATTGAATAATTAGATATGATCTAATTTTTTACATCAACAGATTAGCGCCATCTGTGGGAAATGACTGGTAATATAATTTTTCATCAAAAACAATCCGTCACAAATGGATGACGTTCCAGAATCTAGCAATCGAAACGCTGGAAGCCCTCCAACTCCATCTACTCCGCCAAATATTCCAGATCTAGCTGGAATAATTATAAATCTGGCTCAAGGCCAGACTGTTAAGCAAGAAACTATGCGTCAACTCATACAAACCCTCCATGGCGGTGCACCAACCCATTCAAGACCACGAAGTATTCAAAGAAATACCCGTGCATCTTCTTCGCGTACTAGTCATACCAATTCATATCACAATGAGGAGTCTAAAGATTTTTCTTATCAACCTGGACAAACTTCGTCAGTGCGAGCCACAGATACTGAACAACGTATCACTCTCTCCCCAGAAAGGACCAGTACACTAGAAATATTAAGCAGAGTATCACCTTTCGATCGATTAGGTCCTAGGAGGAGCAAAAGTCCTCTTAGAGCCCCATCGAGGATTTTTTGATGACCATCAGATTTAAGGGAAGGATCTGCCCAGTTACGACCAGCTGCTCTTCAAGAGAGATCCCAGGAAGCCACTTCAACGCGATCAGCTGCTCGAACCAATAGGCCCGAGGAAGGAAATGATGCATGGAAAGGCTATATTTAAAGGGTGGAGGATAGATTGGGGGAAATGGTTAAAGCTAAGAACCCCCTACAACGAACCTTTGTTCGAGGAACACCTTTTGTCCAGGCCATTGTAGATTTTCCATCACCATCAAAATTCAAAGCACCTGTTATGACCCCCAAATATAATGGAAAGACTGACCCTGTCCTTCATATAGAACAATACCAAGCTGCAGCCGACATCTATGCTGTTCCAGATGAGATGAGATGTAGGACATTCTCGAGAACTCTTACCGGATCTGCTCAAATATGGTATAATAATCTTCCTCGGGGTAAGATTTCAACCTTTCTTCAACTAGCCGAGTTATTTATTAGGAATTTCTATTTTGGGGCAAAGCCAGTTAAACGAGTAGCACATTTGTTAAGTGTTAGACAAAAAGCTGGTGAGAGTACCAGAGATTATATAACTCATTTTAATAATGAGAAACTTGAAGTCATTGATTATGAGGAGAAGACAGCGATTACTGCTTTGATGAGTGGACTACTGCCCAACAAGTTGTACTACACTTTGGCCAAAGATCCACCTAGAACCATGTCAGACCTGATGGGAAAAGCATCCAAGATTATGAATGCCAAGGAGGCTATGGCTGCGAAGAAGAATATGGATGCCAAATAAACCAAGGTGGAGGGCGATAAAGCTAAGAAGAAAGAGCATAAGAACAATGGTAATGACAAACATTCAAAAAATAGGTCGGTATGGGACGTGATGAAGAAATATGATAATTAACCTCCTTTGAAAAAGGATATCAACCATGTTATAGAGTAAATCAAGAACAACGAGGAACTAAACTGGCCAGAGAAAATGAAGGTAGACCCTGACAAGAGGAATAAGGCGAAGTATTGCGAGTTTCATAAAGATCATGGCCATATGACCAAAAATTGCATAGCTCTTCAGAATGAGATTGAAACACTTATCAGACGAGGAAAGCTGGAATAGTACATTGATCATGGAGGCGAAATAAGGAACAACGACCAAACAAGAGAGAGGTCTATATCTCCTCGTCGAGCAGAGGAGAACAAGAAAATAAACCATGAAGTTGATCCCGAAGACGACCCCGAACTTCCCAAGAGACCAAGGAATCCATAACATGAGGTATTTTTAATACGCTTTGGGTCATTTGACTGTAATGTTATAACATGTGGAGATGCAGGAGGACGAGACCTTACTGTCGAAAGAAAAGCTTACCTCTGTGAGGCTCAAGCTTGCTCGTACATTCAACGAATAAATCTCGCTGAGGAGGATCGCCCGAGAAAGGTGAACAAAGAGAAGTTGGTTATTGGGTTCTCAAAGAATGACCTTGCAGGTGTTCTATATCCTCATGATGACTCACTGGTGATCAAGATGAGAATGAAGGAGGTAATAATTTCAAGAGTACTGGTAGACAATGGTAGCTCGACAGACATCATGTTCTACTCGTGCTTCGATAGTTTAAATCTAAAGCTATCTCAACTGGAGCCTTATCATAGACCCCTCCTCGGTTTTGCTGGCGAAAAAGTATTTCCACTTGGGACGATCAAGTTGGATATATTCATTGGTACATGGCCTGCTGATCGAACATAAAGAATACGCTTCTTCGTGATGGATAAAAATGTTCAGTCATCATACAATATCATCATGGGAAGAGTAGGATTGAAGAAGTTCGAGGCCGTATCATCTACCGTACATCAATGCCTAAAATTTCCAACAAATTTTGGAGTAGGAGTTGTGAAGGGTGATCAGAAAGTAGCTCGGGAATGTTATTATTCATCTGCCGAGCAAGAAGAACTGGAGGAATCAAGGAAAAAGACAACTACTTATCAAGTGGAAGAAAGGGCAGAAATTAAAACATTGGATCCTAGAGATGAGTCACAACTCGTGAAGGGTCAAGTGGTGGAAGCTACTGAAAACATCATTCTGGACGACGAGAACCCTGAACGAACTACTCAAATAGGTCCGTCGTTAGAAACCTCACTAAAACAGGAATTGATAACTTTCCTTAGAAGCAGAAAGCAAACTTTTGAGTGGAGTCATGAGGATATTCCTGGAATAGATCCAAATTTCTTATATCACGAACTCAATGTGAATAAGGAGATCAAGCCAGTAAAGCAGAGAAGAAGAGTTTTCAGCCCCGAGAAGAATCAAGCTATACAGGAGGAAGTCGAGAAGCTCCAGAAAGCTTGCTTCATTGAAGATGTTAAATACCCAGACTGGTTAGCCAATGTGGTGATGGTAAAGAAGACGAATAGAAAATGGAGGATGTGTGTATACTTCATCGACCTCAACAAAGCATGCCCAAAGGATCACTTTCCACTGCCCCGAATTGATCAACTAGTTGATGCTACCTCGGGACACGAGCTGCTAAGTTTCATGGACGCTTATTCTGGCTACAATCAGATTAAAATGAAACCTGAAGACAGGGAGAGTACTTCTTTCATTACCCCTAGGGAAACTTATTGTTATAATGTTATGCCTTTTGGTTTGAAAAATGCAGGTGCGACATATCAGAGGCTGATGAACAAAGTCTTTGCTGAACAAATCAGTTGCAATATGGAAGTCTATGTTGACGATATGCTGACAAAGAGCAAGAAAGCTGTCGATCATCTAGTTGACTTAAGTCAGACTTTTGATCAACTGGATAAATATCAAATGAAGCTGAACCCGACGAAGTGCATATTTGGAGTACGAGAAGGCATGTTTCTCGGGTACATTGTCAATCAACGAGGCATTGAAGCAAATCCTGAAAAGATCAAAGCTCTATTAGGTCTACGATCTCCAACAACGAAGAAGGAAGTACAGAGTCTCACAAGACGAGTAACCACACTCAACAGATTTGTATCGCGAGCAACTGATCGATGTCTCCCATTATTCAAGACACTCCGAAAGACTTTCGAGTGGAATGATGAATGTGAGAAGGCTTTTCAAGACTTGAAGAAATACTTGGGAGCACCTCCATTGTTATCTAGGCCAATAATGGGAGAAAAATTGTACTTGTATCTAGCAGTATCGGAGAATGCAGTCAGCTCGGCGTTGATAAGAGTGGAGAATATAGTATAAAAGCCAATCTACTACACAAGTAAGGCCTTCCGATGAGCAGAGATCAGATATCCAAGGCTAAAAAAGTTAGCAGTGGCACTGATTGAGGCGAGTAGGAGAATGAGTCCATACTTCTAGGCTCATACTATAGTCGTATATACTGATATGCCATTGAGGCAAGCCCTTCATAAACCAGAAAAATCAGGGAGATTGATGTACTGGGCAATAGAGCTCGGTGAATATGATATAGTTTATGAACCCAGATCATTGCAAAAAGGGCAGGCTGTAGCAGATTTCATAGCAGAGTTCACCTATCCTAATACCCCCGAGGAGCAAAATTGCTCGTTGATCAACCTGTGGATGTTACAGGATCATCAAACATGAGCTCAGACCAACTCCGGTTGGTAAAAGGTCAAGTGGATGTTACAGGATCATCAAATTCGATCTCAGACCAACTCCGGTTGGTAAAAGGATAAGAAAAGATGGTCGACGAAGAGCGAGAAGTATCAGGGGAAGATGAAAGGAAGCGACAAATATTTCACCGAGGAACTATGTCAGATCAGAAGTTTGAAGATGAGTTACTTATATGGAGGCTATATGTAGATGGCTCATCTTGCACAACAGGAAGTGGAGCAGGGATAGTTTTGAGCACTCCGGACGAGGTCGACATGGAGTACGCCCTATGTTTCCAATTCAAAGCTTCCAATAATGAGGCTGAGTATGAGGCCATGATTGCAGGTCTTAATTTGGCGAAAATTATGGAGGCACAGCAGATTATTGTCTTCAGTGATTCTCAATTAATTATAAATCAAATGTTGGGAATATATGCAACCAAAGGAGAATTAATGATCAAATACCATGCAAAGGTGATGGAGTTGGTATCAGAATTTGCTGCAATTCAGCTGTTCAGGATACAAAGAATTGAGAATGCAAGAGCAGATGCCTTAGCTCGATTATCATCAGCTACTCGTACCGAGCTACAAAGAACAATCCCAATTGAAGTTTTAGATGGTCGGAGTATAGATGAAGATTTGGCGATGAACTTTATCACCCTTGATTTAGGACCATCTTGGATGGATCCCATCAGGGCATATATTGAGGAGGGAGAATTGCCAATTGATAAGCTCGCAGCTAAGAAATTGAAGTTTAAAGCTGCTCGGTATGTATTAACTAACAGTATTCTTTATAGAAGAGGAATTATGGTAGGTTTGTAGAGATGTGTACATCCCTCCGAGGTGAAAGACTTGATTGAAGAAATTCATGAAGGGTCCTGTGGAGACCATGTAGCAGGTCGGAGGCTTTTGCAAAGGATGATGACGCAGGGATATTACTGGCCGACGATGAGAGCTGATTGTGTAGCCTATGCCAAGAAATGTGACAAGTTCCAACGCTTTTCCTCCATCCGAAGAACTCCACAGGCATTATTGACACCCATCACTTCCCCTTGGCCATTTGCCATGTGGGGAGTAGATTTAGTTGGACCACTGCCAACGACTAGACGAAGGTTCAAATACCTCGTCGTCGCAGTGGATTATTTTACTAAATGGGTGGAAGCTGAGCCTCTCATCGATATGACGTACGAGAAGGTGTACCAATTTATTTGGAAGAACATCATTTGTCGATATGGTCTTCCTCATGATTTCATCACAGACCATGGAACACAATTTGATAACGAGGAGTTCGCTGCCTATTGCCATCAGTCAAACATTTTGAAGGTCCACTCAGCACGAGGCCATCCTCAAAGCAATGGACAGACTGAAGTGACAAACATAACGCTGCTAAATGGCTTAAAGAAAAGATTTAATGATGCGAAAGCAAACTGGATTAACGAGCTACAATCAGTACTATGGGCTTACCGAACCACTCCCCGAGTAGCAACTAGAGAATCACCATATATGTTGGCATTTGGAAGTGAAGATGTTATACCTGCCGAGTTGGGCATCCCAACACACAGAGTACTGAATTTCAATTCCCCTGTCAGCGACTTAATGAGAAGATTGGATTTAGACATGCTCAAGGAAGTTAGAGAAGAAGCAGCCATAAGAAATGTTGCGTACCAACAATAAACAAGTCCATTCTACAATAAGAGGGTGAAGAAGTGCGATCTGAAAGAAGGATACTATGTGCTGAAGAAAGTAATTCAAAAGCACAATAAACTGGAGGCAAACTGGCATGGGCCATACCGAGTTACAGAAGTTGTTCGACCAGGAACTTACCGAATAGCAACTTTAGAAGGGGAGGAGTTCAAGAATGCATGGAACGCCGAGCACCTACGCAAGTATTATCAGTGATTAATAAAATGAAGATATTCTGCCGAATTCTTTGTTTTTATTGAAAGTTTTTCGGGGAATACTAGTGCTATACACTACTCAGCAAAGCTCAGGCTACTCAATTTTTTTCTCTAAAATGACAACCAAGGTTGGTCGAGAAACCTATATTCCTCCGGGAAGTAAAGCTACAAATATTCCTCCAGGAAGTAAAGCTACCAATATTCCTCCGGGAAGTAAAGCTACCAATATTCCTCAGGGAAGTAAAGCTACCTATATTCCTCCGGGAAGTAAAGCTACCAATATTCCTCTAGAAAGTAAAGCTACATGTATTCCTACGGGAAGTAAAGCTACATGTATTCCTACGGGAAGTAAAGCTACCTGTATTCCTCCGGGAAGTAAAGCTACTTGTATTCCTCCGGGAAGTAAAGATACTTGTATTCCTCCGGGAAGTAAAATTTGTATTCCTAAGGGAAATAAAACTATATGTTTCTCGAGAAATAAAAGTATTCCTAAAAATGACAACTTATGTCGGTTAGGAAGTAAATATATTCTCGAAAATGACAACTTGAGTTGGTCGGGAGCTAAAATTATTTCAAAAAGACTAACTATGGATGGTCGGGGGTAGAAACCAACCAATTGTAGTTGGTCAATAAGGAAAATTTACCGACCTTGGTTGGTCGGAAACATTTAAGAGAAAAATGTACCAACTTGAGTTGGTCGGGATAAAAACCCACTAACTATAGTTGGTCGACAAGTAAAATTTAAAGTGATCGAGCAACATTTTTGATACTCGTAACTTTCTAATTATTACTAAGTTGGTCAAGAAACAAAATATTATTTTTTCCAAATGACTACCACAAATTCAAGCTATTCGACAATAAGTTGTTCGACAAACTACAGAATATTGTTATCTTTATATCAGATACACATGCACAAATGTAAAGTATTTTACAAGACAATAGCAAATAGAAATGAAAGTCTTTCATTAAATCCAAAACAAATTACATTGATAATGAAATGAAATTTACATTGATATTGAAATGTATACGAACTATTACATCAAATTTCCTACTCTACTGGTCTTTTCCCCTCTGCTTTTGACACAGGTTCCATGCCAGCAGGCGGATCATTTAAATCCAGGGGAGAATTTATGAAGTTGAGATCCTTTAACATCCTGATATTCATCACGGATGGTCGATCTAAGAGGTGCTCGGGACCAGATACTTCAACACTTGAATGGAGATTGTAGTCACCGAGATACTTAGAAATTAAGCATCGAGGAATGGCCCGAGCAGGGATCCAACTCATATCCAGTTTAAATGGAGGCACGGGTAGGTCGAGCAGCCCAGGATCGTGGTAGTCCCACAGGTAATGACCATGTTCAAGTTGCAGCATACCTAAGGCATTCAACCAGCCTTGCTTGTAGCCCTCATTATTGGCATTCTGGATACGATCGTCCAAGTGATAGAGAGCTTCGTTGTATCCAGCCATCCAGAACTCCCTGGGCTGTTTGTGGAATTGATATGTTAGTCTTAACAACTGCTCGTGGAGATTTTTGATGAATAGCTCCTTATTATCCAAAACTGATTTCTGTGCTGAGAGCTGCTCTTCCAGGTCCCTGATCTTCTTTGACATTTCAGCCAATGCCTAGTTGTTCGCTATTAATTGGAAGGCCTGGTTCTCTAAGGTAGACTGAGTCCTCTATTCCTCGACAGGGATCTGAGCTGCTCTTGCTCGCCCCCGAGGAGCTCTTGCTCGACCACGAGAAGGTGTAGAAGGGCCAGACCTCTTCAAGGTTTCCAACTCGTCCCTCAAGTTGGCGTTCTCGACTTCCAAGAAAGAGAACCCCTCATCAGTCACTGGGATCAAGGCGTTTGAAGTAGAAGCCACATTATTGGCCACTGCTCGATCAAGTATACACTTCAGATATTGGTATGCTTCAACTGCTTGTTCAGAAGCATCTTGGCCGAGGATGTTGACGACTTGTGCTGCACTCAGATCTGTGTGACCAGCTTTAAAATAATCATTGCATTGCCTCAGCAACACGGTATCATGAGCAGATAATAATTCCATCATGGCCAGAAACTAGCTGAGGAAGAAAAACAATAATCAATAAGAATCAAGACAGAGTATGAAGAAGAGACAACAGTATGAATAAACACAAGTTCAAGTTTTATTATATCATGAAAATCAGAAATACAAGGTCCAGAGTTACATATTCATGGTTACATTTGACAAAAGAAAAATATAAAGAGAAACCCGAACAACTCTACACCTTTTCCTTGTCTCCCAAAACCTTCTCGGGAGGCTGGGATGAGGAAGTAGGTTGCTCGGATGGAATAGAAAGCTACTTGGGGAGCGCCAGCAGTTGCTCGAAAGAAGTAATGATTTGCTGAGGTTCCTCGGGAGTAGGCTGGATGGCTGGGGGATGATCTCCCATCACCATAGAAGACTCTTCGGAGGCAACTTCGTCCTCTTCTTCTTCTTCAGGAGTTGGAGGGGGACCAGGGATGTGTTGCTGAAAGAGTTCAGAATTTTCATCCACTTTCATCTCCTATAGAGAAGCAACCCATCCATCCCTAAAGTACTTGAGGCTGCCATATTCTACTTGAGACATCATGGCAGCCAACCCCTTGTTCCACCCTTTGTCCCAGCCAGTGCTGAAAGACTTCTTCACAGACACTTTTCTCTTCAATTTCTCCGAGGAACGCTGCTCGGACAAAAGGTTTTCAGCAATCTTCAATTTATTTTCAACCTCCTCCTTCTTCCAATTTACCTCCCAAAGTTGAGCCAACTCCTCTTCAGCAACCTTGAGCTTATTCTCAAGCTCTCCAGCTTCTTGGAGCTTCTTGTCGAGCTCTTTATTTCTCCCTTCCAAGTCCTTTATTATCTTCTCCAACTCCTTGGAGACTTCAACAACTTGAGCTTTTTCCTGCTCGGTGGAGGCAAGTTTCTTCTCCCAGATTGCCTTGTCAGTAGCATATTTCTGGCGAGAATCTTCCAAAGACTTCGTCAAGCCCGCCAGAGCTTCCTCCACCCCGGATGAGGAGCTTGAAGCTTTAATTGTTTCATCCTTCTTCAAAATTATATTGAAGCATCTCGTCAACTATAAAAAAGAAAATGAAAGCAAGTCAGAAACAGAAATGATAAGGGAAATATGAAAAATTCAAAGTAATAGGACTTACTAAAGCAATATGGCGAGCAGCTAACGAAGTGACCATGTCTCGAGTAAGGTTTTATTCAGTACCTTGGACCTCGGGAATGATCCAAGACTTTACCCAGCTCATGGCAGAGCTCGGAGGAACAAAAGTTGGAACACCGGTTCCAGTAACTGGGGGTTGAGTGATGGTGTCAGCCAAATTGATCGAGGAGCTCTTCTTCAGATTCCTCGGGGGAACAGGGATTGATTCAACCAAGGAGGAGCCCTTGGTCGGTGATATGACAATCACCTTACCTGGAGCAGCAGCCTTGCTCGGGGCCACTGGAGGCTTCTCGGCAACCTTCACAACAGCAGCCGAGGAAGGTGCATCAACTTTCTTTGTCCCTTCTGGGACATCAATCTTACTTCTTGTAGCCTTTCCAGCACAAGAGGTAGGCTTCTCGAAGAGGGTGGGAGGTCTTCTCTTCTTCATCCTTTCACTTAAAGGAACGTGTGACTCAGGCGAAGAGCTGGTAGAAGCTGGTACTGGCTCTGCGTCGCTTATTACTGGACGAGCAGTAAAAGAAGTGGTGTAGCTCTTGTACTGCAGCAGATATGAGGCTGACCTAATGTGCTCGTCGGCAACACTCTGATGCAAACTCCAGATAAGTTTCAAGTGCCTTATATTTATGTCTGCTTCCTTTGGACACTTTCTTTTACTATCAACTGCAAATAAATAAAAATTAAAATATCAGTGGCACATTTTATCAAACACAAAAGAAGCATGATTTCAAAATAAGTAAAATAAAATAAAAGTAACCTATCCCATTGCCATAGGGAGGGAATCTGGGACCCTGATAAACTTCATCTCCAGAGCGTGTTGCCAATTTTTTATGATAACCCCGTGCTCAAAATAATCCCTATTAGCATCCGGGAGATTGACTACTAAGGCCCTATTCAAAAATCTAGTTTTTAAATAAAAGGTGTTATCACCAACTGCCCATCTATAGATGATTTCTGGAATCCCAATGCGAGTTCCATGGATTTGATTTAACCTATGCACCCCATTAACTATTCTCCATGTATTGGGGGCTATTCTTGCAGGAACAACGTCAAAGTATTGACAAAATTCCAGACATAAGGGATTGAGTGGAAAAGAAAATCCACACTCACCAATAAAGAGACTGGGGAACCAATGTCCCTCAGCCAAACATAAATAATCATAAAGTTCTTCCAGAATAACCCAGGAGGGAATAGAAAAATCAGAGCGAAACTTATCAAGAGATTTAACAGGGTAAACCATGATGAATAAAAGAAATGAAGAAGAAGGAAGAAAATCTTACAGAAAAAGAGTGGTCTGATGACAACGAACGATGGAAGAGATGAATACATAGGAGAGAAAGAGACGACGGAAAACTCGAAGATACAAATTTGAAAAGGTAGAAGACGATGGGAGTGTCTGTGAAGTTTAAATACTCTGCCTTGGGAAATGGTAAAGTAATGATTACAAAAAGAAACAATTACGCTACCGGTGGCTAGAGGAACGAAAAGGGCGCGGCAATCGAAGCGAGAATAAACGATTACGCTACCAGTGGCTAAAAGGACAAAAAGTACGAGGAGATCGAGGCGGTTATAAAAATTTTAAAAAACCTGATTCTATGAATTTGGAAGGAGAAATAAATACGAGGGAAACACTCCTAAAAATCAGGAGGACCATTTAAAGCTACCATATTCCGAGAAAGAATGTTCCACACTCCTCAAATTTCGAACTATGAAACATTGGGGGCTTCTGTTGATACCAAGTTTAGTCTACTGACATGGATCAATAAAATGAAGACACGTGGCCATCTACAGGGCAACAACAAACACTTCCGAGGAACTCACATATTCCAAGAAACCATACTACAACGAAGAGCACTGATTCCCCGAGGAACTCATACACTCCGAGGAACAAGAACTCCCCGAGGAACTCATACGCTCCGAGGAACAAGAACTCTCCGAGGAACTCTTGAGTACCGAGAAGCTTAGGCGGTCCGAGTTGCACCTCGAACAAAGCATTAATAGCAGGACAACCAACAGTTTGACTGTTCATTAAATGCTTATCATTCAGACGCATACTCTTAAGGAGCATTCAATGTATCACCATTTCATATGTACATCATTTAATGTATTACCCTTTCACATTACAGCCCCAGTGCTATAAATACATTTTACAATCCTCATTGTAAAGGGACCGGAATTTCTTGAGATAACTTGTAATCGAGAATTCCCATATAATCAGCAATACCATAACAGTGGACGTAGGCCATTCTTATAAGGCTGAACCACTTTAAAAATTCTTTGTCTCATTTATTTATCTGTGATTGAATAATTAGATATAATCTAATTTTTTACATCAATAGATATAATTCTATATGGGTCATTATCGATCACCTCTCGAAATCTGCCCATTTTCTACTAAAAAGATCAATAGATTCCTTTCATAATTTTAGTGAGACCTACATCAGAGAAATTGTTAGACTATATAGTGTACCCCTCTCTTTATGTCAGACCCAGACTCCCAATTCATTAGAAGATTTTTTTAATCCCTACAAGCATCCATGGGAACCAAACTACATCTATGTACCATCATTCACACTCAAATCGACGACCAATATGATAGGGTAATCCAAACCTTTGAAGATATGTTGCGATCCTGCACATTAGATTTTTCAGGTGTGACACCCCTCCTAATTAATTACCGGGTGATTCGTCCTTAATTAAATAATTTCAGAATATCAAGTTGGTTCAGATAATGCATCACTATCAAAAACTCAAATCTTAAATTTATAAAAGCTAATCACCTAATATTTAAAAAGGTTGGTGTCAAAATTTTATCTTATTAATAACCATCGATAAAGAAAAATTTTTAAATCACCACCATACAACACAATAATAATAAGGAAAGAACTAACTGAATTTAAATAAAGAACTGAAGTAAACATTTCTAGTCAAAATCCAATACAATAATCCGAATACATGAAATTCAAGTCTAATAATAGAATCCATCAAATCTAAATCTCTGAATATAAGGAAGGAGGGACGACATGTCCAACTGAAATAAATGACTGATAGATAAGGAGAAATAGACTCATAATCGTCTACTAGCAATATCATGTAGCTTCCACAACAGCTATAACTTGCAAAATGAATGGAATCTATTAAGTCTGGTGTCGCTGTGGCTAGGCACCTAAAATAATAGAACAAGAAAAGAGATTTGCAGAAAAATGGGTCAGAACCCGAGTAGAAAACAATTTAAATATAGCAAGTTCTTACATTGATTTAATTAGCACATATATTATCCATGTTAACTTAGCGTACTCACTTGATATGATCACCTCTCATCTAATGTGCACACCTAGTAAGTCTAACTACCCATACTAGTCTCGTCACTCTATCTGACTATATGTAGGATAATCGCTATGTCGGATGCAATATCTAATAACCCGAAACCAATATATTATTAGTATTTAGGAATATGTTTAAGGGTGTTATAACTCATTCTCATAGTATTATTTATTCCCAACGGGTGACCCAATGAGTATATACTTTAATAAAGTAGCCAATAAGAAACAAAGAATAGGAACTTAGAATACATATATAAAATCTCACTATGTATACATACAATTATATCTATACAACACCCATGGTTAAGAAACCCCTTGTGTTAGGCATACTCGGCTATCTAGTTCCACTACAACGCTGACGCATAAAGGATAACAGGTTCAAGCTCTCAAGAACCAATGAAACATAGGCACATATTAGAGGTGAACATAGTCCCAAGATGATGGGCTACGCACATACCTATGCACCCATATGATCGTCAGCACTATCGTTCTCATAGATAGCCAGTACCTAGGTTCCATGCTCTAGTGGTACGACTCTAAATCCGCCGAAGGCACACAAAATATGGTCGTGAGTAACTAGTTATTCCATACACATGATATTACAAGTAATAAGCATGCACACAACTTATATACAATAATAGGTAATCACATAACCCAAATACTATACTCCGTAAGTAATATTAATGCCATTACTCTCCATGATATTCACATATATATAGCCTCTCTAGGACTTACATTCTCTCCTAGGTTTTCACACAAATTCGATACCCCGAGGACCATTACACCCTTAATGCCTTAACACTTTGGAATTTTAGACACCCGTTACTCACGTAGGTTAATAAACTCATTTGGACAACCCTAGAATGGTTCTTAACTCAAACGGACCCTAAAAAATCAATCTGGAATCTCGTTAGAAGTTCCAGGATTCTCGTTAGAACGAAGTTCCCAGTTCGAATGAACTCAGCAACTCGTTAGAAGGGTCGTTGAAAATCTCGTTAGAAGATTCGTTCGAATGAGGTCGTTCGAATGACCTGGGTAGGTCTTCTAACGAAAATTCTGAACAGGCCCAGTTCTTCCCCAACTTCGATTTTTCTCAACTTTTAATATTCAAAAACATAAAAACACTCAACCCAATCCAAATTAAATTTTCCTACACTAATCCCAATCACCCCAAGGTACTTTCTAACACGAATTAAAGGTCAAATCCTTATATATTCAATTGAAGTTCAACAATCTCTTAAATTTCCAATAAGTCTCTTAAATATTAACCTATAATTTTAACTGTCTAAAACTCTTATAATAATTCGTGATTAAGATATAAAATTCCCATATTTTAATAGTTCAACCAAAGGAAAAACCTTTACATGCATACCCATCTCCAATTCATAAGATTTCTTAACAATTTAGTCTAGTTAAACCTAAGTTTTCATTGTACCAAGTTTATGTCATCAAACCTAAATTAACAGGAACAATATATGCTAAAAGAGGAGCAAGAGAAACACTTTCCTCGGAATGAACTTCTGATTCTTGGGCTGAAATTGGTATGGGAACGATCCTATTGACACGATTCCCCAGGATGCTGTAATTTTTGGTGTGAAAGCTCGAGTTCTTGGCTTAGGGCTCCAATAAAGTCTTCTTCTTCCTTAGTTCTCTCTCTCCTTTTCTCTCTTTCTCACGTAAGTTGAAACTGACAGACTACTAACCCTCAATGCTTTTAATTAAACCCAATTTTCGTCCATTTAATTACCCAAAAATCCCTTAAGACCAAAATACCCCTCTAGGGTGTCGTTTTGGGCTAAAATGCCCCGGACTATAAATAAAATAACCGAGTAGTGTTTTATGACTATTTCAAAATAGTCATTCAGGTTATGTGAAAATAATTTAGGTATTTAACCCCCAAATACATACCAATGACGCGACTCATACGTGCGTCCCAAATAATTGTAACATGACTGCTGTGTATCTCATACTGACCATAATATTACTTCGATAACTACCAACTCTCGCCACACTTGTAATTATTACCATTAAATCGGATTAATTACAAAATAAATTTTCTCCCTTTAAATTAATTAATCCCCATTTTTCATTCCATTAAAATAAGTATGCATAAAAATATGGGGTATTACATACTTCCCCCCTAATAACAGAATTTCGTCCCAAAATTCGGAAATGGAAATATACCTCGCAAGAATAACTTTGGATAATGTTCACGCATGTCATCCTCTCGCTCCCATGTTAATTCCTCAACATTATGGTGCTGCCACTGAACACGACCTAGTGGTACTATCTTCGACCTCAACTTCCTCTCGCTATGGTCTAAGATAGCAACCAGCCCCTCCTTATAGGAGCTATCAAGCTGTAAGTCGATCTCTTCCAACGCAATGTGAGTATGGGACAAATTATCTCGAAGAAATCTCCTTAGCGAAGAGATATGGAATACATCATGGACCCTATGCAAGTCCTCCAGTAACCCAGCAACTGGCCCAATCCTCTCAATAATGGAGAATTGCCCTACATACCTAGGTGCTAACTTTCCTTTCTTCCTAAAATGCATAACTCCCTTTATAGGATACACCTTAAGTAACACCTGATCCCTAATGTTGAACTCTCAGAAATATCGTTTAGCATCAACATAGCTCTTCTGTGGATCCTGAGAAACTCGAATACGGCTCCGTATCAACTCTATTCTTGATGAGGTGTCCTGAATTACCTCCGGACCTAGTAGCTTGTTGTCCCCCATCTCTAACCAACATGTTGTGGAACGACAAGGTCTACCGTATAGTGCCTCGAATGGATCCATACCGATAGTAAACTAATAGGAGTTGTTATAGGAAAACTCCACCAGAGGAAGGTACTGCTCCCAGCCTCCTCCAAAATCAATGATGCACAAACGTAACATGTCCTCTAATATCTAATTTTTTCGCTCGGCCATCCATCTGCGGGTGATAGGCTTTGCTCAATCGCAACTCCGTACCCATCGCCTCCTGAAAACTCTCCCAAAATCAAGACACAAACACCTATCTCTGTCAAACACGATATTGAGAGGCACTCCGTGGAGTCTCACTATCTCTGTTATGAATATCTGAGCGTACTGTCCCATGATGTAGTCTATCCTGACTAGTAGAAAGTGGTCTACCTTGGTCAACCGATCCACTATCACCCATATCGAATCGTGACCCCTCTGCGATGTAGGTAATCTTGTGATGAAGCCCATGGAAATACTCTTCCATTTCCAGATAGGAACCTTTAATGGCAGTTGAAGTCCCATCGGTCTCTGATGGTCCACCTTTACCAACTGATAAGTTGCACATTTCGAGACGAACTCGGCAATATCCTTTTTTATCCCTCTCCACCAGTAATGTCTACGCATATCCTGGTACATCCTATCCCCATCGGGGTGTATCGCAAATCATGAACAATGCGACTCTGTCATCACCTCATATCGCAAGTCTTCACCCTCAGGAACCACCAATATTCCATTAAAAGTAGACCCCCGTCTGAACTCATGGTATAAGACTCGGTCCCCTCTGCTAGAAGATGCACTATTTGACTTTGGCAGAACGGATCAGTTGCCTGAGCCTATACTACTCTTGTAATAATCTAGGGCGTAACTGTCATCAGAGCCATGAAAGATCGAGCCACCGCATCCTGGTGTCCTAACTCCTTCCATTTCACTTTCCACATTTTGTCCACCTCCCCTATCGGCCTAGGGCTCAACGCCTCTACTACCACGTTAGCCTTTCTCGAGTGGTATTTGATATCAAAATGAGAATCCTTCAAAAACACAAGACACAAAGGGTGATGCATATTCTACTCCTTCTATGTGAAGAGATACTGTAATGACTTGTGATGTGTGAACAAGCAAAGTTTCTCCCCCAGGAGGTAATTTCGCCAAATTCGAAGTGCAAACACCACCGCTGCCAACTCTAAATCGTGGGTTGGGTAATTCCTCTCATGAGGATTAAGCTTACGGGAAGCATAAGCTATAGCCTGATCCTCCCGCTAAAGTACACCTCCAAGTCCTAATAAGGACGCATCAGTGTAGACTAGATACTCCACTCCCGGCCTGGGCAATGCTAATACTGGTGTTGAGGTTAACTTATCCTTCAACTCATCAAAAACTAACTAACAAGCATCACTCCAAATAAACGGCACCCCTTTATGAGTTAGGTGTGTCAATGGACCCGCTATCTTCGAAAACCCTCCAATGAACCTCTTGTAATATCCAGCTAAGCCCATAAATTGGGGTTTTCTCTTTATAAGGATTATTAATCTATAGACGATTTGATAAATAATTCATTTGATGATTGAGGATTTGAAAATTTGATGAAATTGTTAGGGCTAGATTTGTTATAACCAAACAATTGATTTAGGATAAATCTTGAAAAGTTTTGATGAAGACATCTGTAGAGAATTAAGGTATTTACTGCTCTAATGTTGATTCTGTCCGTGTTTTCCTGTAGAAAATCGCGTTTCCTAACTTTTGTTCTATAAACATTTTTTCCAAAACGGCTCCAAAATGCCCCAAAACGTCATTTTAAAAATTTGGGCATGTTCGTGGGGAAAATTTTAAGAAATATTTTTTAGTTGTTATTTCGTTGGAGATTGCCTAGATTGATAGGTGTTACTAATTTATCTTGGATTAATTAAATAAATTGGGGAGATTAAGGTTTATGATTGAGTGATTGAAACCTTGTTAATTATGTGGGGGAAACTTAATTGGATGAAATTGAACATTGAACTTGGAATTTTGAATGTCCGTCCGAGAGAGATAGTCCGGTATAAAATGGTAGGGTGACACAATAATAATGATAAATTAATTTGTGTATAATTAATTGGAATAAAGTCGGACCTTAGACTTTCATATTTAGGCTTGGGTATGGATATTATACTTTGGAGCTTGGATTTATATATATGTTGATGTGTAGTACATATATATGATATATATATTTGTGTGAATAATATATATAGTAAAGCCATACCAATATTAATGCTATCTTAGGAGGTTGCGCGATGTGGGTGATCCCCCTGACATAAGGAGAAGGGCGGTATATTCCCCAGGCCATAGCGCCTAATCTAAGAGGTGAGACCATTACGGCATGGAGCGGACACTTTTGGAGGGAACTATGGCCCCCTCCTATGCGTTCGGTGATAGCATTGTATATCCGATATATGTGTGAATGTTGAGATATGATACGTATATATATATATATATATATAGTGAAGAATTATATACGGGAATTTACATATATACATAGCATGAAATGTATAGATATTATAACTTGTGGGAATGATATATGAACTAAAGTGAAAGTCCTATCATTCGTATAAGTTAATGCGAGTAATAACTTATTAAATAAATAAAATACTATGCTCACTTAGGGTATATTAGTGGGGCTAGGAACATTAGGTTTAATCCGATAGTTGTGCACATTAGTTGAGAGGTGAGGTAAACTCAAGGGAGTGCGCGACACTGATTTAAATATGAAGAGCATTTGCATATTTACTTCTTGCATTGAAATTCACTTGCTAAATATTTTCAAATGTTTTGTGTTCTAACCCTTGCTATAAAATCTTTTCAAAAACATTTTAGGTGTCCTCCGACAAGGTCGATAGGCTTGACTCCTTTCACGGTACGTGGCTGCAGCTATGTGGAGTGCCATGGGTCCTTTGATATAGTAGTTTATGTCATTCTATTGTAGATCGGCATCTTCAGTTGTACTTCCGAACTTATACCTTTATATTCGATTTTGGGCATGTATTGAGATACTTTTATATTCGCACTTGTGGATGTCTTGTAGTCGACGTTGTTTGACAGACTATTATTTTTACTTTGTGGCATGTTTTAGTTGTACTCTTGTATTGGATTATTGTTGTTCTATTATATTGTTTGGTTGGAATAATCAAGATAAAATTTGACATCATCTTAATGAAACACTCGGTGGTTAGTAATTAATGAATCAACGACAGTGATGCTAATAATGTACCAGATGAGATTCCTATTTAATTTGATATAGGACTTATCACCCAGTATTTTATTAGGAGGCGTGTCACATCAGGTATGTGGAGCGATCACCTTGCCTTAATCGAATTTTCTTACAACAATAGCTATCAAACCAACATTTAAACCACCCCATATGATGCTCTCTACAGTAGACCCTGCCGCTCACCCTTGTTCTAGAATTAATAAGAAGAAAATCATATCCTTGGAACCAAAATTATCATCGAAACAATAGAATAGATACACCCCATTGGGGGAAAGATTTCATTCAGCCCAAAGACAATAAAAGAGTTACGCAGACACCAGAATAAATCCTTTAAAAGTTCATGTAGATAACTAAATATTTTTACGCATATCCCTAAGGAAGTGTATGATACGGTTTGTGTGGAAAGGAAGTTAATACCCAGTTATATTTGTCCTTTTAAAATAATCGAACCTATAGGAACTGTAGCCTCTCATTTGAAGTTCCCTCCCGAATTATCCAATATACACGATGTGTTTCATGTTTTATAATTAGGTAAATATATCCCTCATCCAAACCGCATCATCACTTGGAAAGACATAACAATCAAACCTAACAATAAATTCAAGGAAATACCTATCCAAATCCTCGACAAGAAAGAAAAGGTTATCCGACACCAAGTTATCCCACTAGTTAAAATTCTTTGGCGACATCAAGGAATGGAATAAGAACCTTGGGAAACATAAGACTTTATGAGACTGCACTATCCCGCACTTTTCTCAGGTAATTTCGAGGATGATATTTTTACAGGAGGGTAGAATGTAACAACTCACCCAATATAGGAAAATAATCCCATAAAGAACCCTAAAATTCATAGATAACTCCCATAGTTTTGTCAAATTACCAAAATTCCCTTAAACATGAATCAAGCTAGTATTTACACCTTATCCTTCCATTTGAATCCAAGATTGAACCCAAATTTTCATCAAATTCTATATACTTAATATTAATATCATGAACCAATGCCATAAGTTTGAGATATTACACTTAGGCCCCTAAAAATTTTAAAAAATTAATACATAAATCCTAAAAACTAAGATATGAACTACTTAAGGACCAAATTGAAACCCAAACTTATTTTTAATTTTTTTCCTAATGATGTGGACCAGGTGGTAGCCCCCTTGGAATGTACCACATGGGTATCCCATGGTACCTTTATGTACCACATGGTACTATGGTTGAAACTAGCAATAACCAAGTTAAAAATAACCTAACTCTCCACCAATCAACTCTCACCCACTAACCCTATATAAACCCCCATTTGCTACTGTGAAAAACCCACCCAGCTCAGTGATAACACAAGTAAACTTTTTAATATTTTTTATCATTTTAAGCATGAATTTAGTTTCTTAGCATTTGGTTATGTCTCTGACTTTCGGAGAGTAAAAATATGTAGCTACATGTAGGTTTTAACATGTGTATGGAACTGAAAAGGCTTGAATGCTAGAAAACTCTATTAAAACTTTATCTTTAATGGTGGATTATGTACTCTTCACTTTGAACTAGTTTCAAAGTGACGAAACTCAAGCTTTGGGTCTAAGGAACCTAATTCCAATGATCGATTTAACTAAAAACAAGCTTTAATGCACCAAATCAAAGTTTAAAAATTGAAGCCCTAAGGTTTTCAGACCTCAAATTCTGAGGTTATGATTAACCAAAATCCTTGAAACCAATCATGTTAGATTACATCTTGAGTATAGAAAACAAATGTCACCATGCTGAAACCAAAATCATAGCTTATAATCACAAATGTGTGGGTTAAACTTTTACCATTTTTACATAAATCTAATGGCTCGAACTAGTCCACCAAAATCTTTGAAATTAATTTGATTGGATTACTCTAAAAAAATTACACAACTTTCATTCAAGGATGAACCAAATGGCTTTCTAAAACGGTTCATATATAGGGACAAAGTTTTCAAAGCCTAAAGTCAATAAATCTAAGGAAAGGGGTGATATGGCCTACATGCACAAGAGTGGGGGTCAAACCAGGTGCGTGTGGGATTTGACCCAACGCGTGAGGGCGCCTCCCTAATCAAAAAAATTTGATTTTTTTTCAAAAATTCTATTTTTTTATTTTAAAGAAAATGGTATATTACTTAACCCTGTTTGAATTCCTAGAAAGTAAAGTCTCGAGAAAATAGGTTTCAAGGTCAAAAAATTAAACTTTCCATTTACACTTAACCACCTGCCAGATTTCCATGTATTTCAAAACAACCCCAAAATTTTTACATAAATTTCTCAAGTTAAATATAATCAGGTTGTATCTTTTCATTAAACCTAAATCCAAATCGAAAGTTGGGAAAAATTACAGCTTTAAACTTTTTGAAATTATACATTTAAACTCGAACAATTATGTTTCATTGATGAATTCAATCAATTCCACTGAACTGCATACTATAAGGTTATCTTTAGACCTATAATGTATACTTGTGATCTACTAGGTTTCAAAATATCCAACCCACTACTTTGAATTAGACACACAAACTTCAACCCGTACTTAAAAAATAGGTGATTATATTTCATTATTACACTTGAGTTTATGTCCTTTAAATTGACGTATTGTTTATATCACTATGTCATAGCCCCTGAACTCATGTTCTCATTTACAAAATCTTTTGTGTAGTTCATATTTTATCATGAATGTTGATTGCTTAGTTATCAAAGTTATTCACTAAACCCTATAAACCTCTGTAACCTATGAATTCACTAGAACCACTAAATTCAATTAAACTCTTAAATTTTGTATAACCTTGCATCCTATCAATCTTTGATTGCAGTAAAGCCTGCAACTTATAACCCTTATAAGTGAGACCCCAAATAACATACCTTACGATTCAGGTATTAGACTCTAGTATATCACGAAAGTTTTAATTGGCCTATAAGACTCAAATGTTGAATGCCTAATTTTTATTTTCTACAAACATATGAGTGTCACTCTGGTTAATGTGCCTAGACACTTTACCTTCCCCAATTATTTTGGGTCGACTGTTCAAAGTTTTTGAGCAATAATGTAACGGTATAGCTACGCATTTGATGCCCCTATAATCGATAATTTATGGGTTATCTTGTTATAGTCTGATCCTTGATCTTTATAACTCGGTAAATAACATATCCAATGACAAATCACCATTTTATTCTTTTAAATATCATTAGACTCTAGTATACCAATGTCAATACTATGATATTTCATTTTTCTTCAAACTATTATATTGTGTTACCACATCTACATTGTTCATCCCTATTATAATTTGACAATAAATTCCTTCTTATACCTTGTTATAAAAGTACAATTATATACTGGTCACATTTGCTTAATTATTTCCCTTCTAGATGGACACTGAGTGGGAAGAAGGAGAAACACCAACCCCACTGATGGACTTTTACTCAGCTTTACCCTAGGAATTAATTTCAGTGACATACGCATGGGTGGTAGCAGGGAAGGATGTTAGTCCCCACTAGAACATTTATACTACAACTTACCAACTCCTATGACCCCTTAATGTCCATTGTATTTCTATGTTTTAAGTCGTTTATTTAAATATTCATATTTCTATTTTCTGGAGACCTCATTGTAATAAGATGCAATGCATCCCCAATAATAAAGTTTAATTCTGCTTCAGTTTAAATTTTTTATTATAATTTCCATTGCTCATTGGTTACGATAAAAAATAGCACTGCGGTCGAGATGCGTTAGTTACGACTGGGATGAAAAAAATAAGTTGGTGTAGCTCAAGCATAGTATTTATTAAGCCATTTACAATTGATTGACTGGATAGATTCACTCTTTGTCTTTGAAATTTTATAATACCCTGATTTTCCTACTCGTCATACTATGAATGGTCATTCCTATTGGGGATTGAACTTAGAGGCTAAAGTGTTCCTCAAATGATAGGTTGATTCCCTCAAGACTAAATCTCCCAATTAAAATTCTCTTATCTTAACTAGATTGTCATAAGCCCTTGATAATTATTGAGTGAAGACTTTTAAATATTCTTTTTATTTATCGCGATTCTGATCCAAAGCTTCCATCTACACATGTCTTTAATCAGACACTAAATTATGGCTCAAGGTCACTCGTGCTGATGGCACAACCAATTCCACTGGTAGGATATCTTCTGCTCTATAAACTAGGGAGAACGGGGTAAATATAGTTTATTCCTCTTGGAGGTTCAATAGGCCCATAAAAACCGTCGACAACTTTACTTCTTGTGTTCCTGGGAGATCTTCTAGTAACCTTTTCAGAATGTTGATGAGAGTCTTATTGGTTTCTGCTACCTGATAATTCCCTTTGGGATAGGAAATAGTCGCACTATTGTGAATAATTTTATATTTGTTTGTGAGTAGATCCATCTATTTCCATACAAACTGCTTGTCGTTGTATGTGAGGATAAATCTACAAATTATAAACTTTTGAACGAACTATGATACCACTTGAGAAGTGACCTTCTTAAAAGGATTATTTCCACCCACTTAGTATATAGCTCTATAGCAACCAAAATAAGGTCTTTCCTATGAGAGTCGTGGGATAATCTCGCTTAACAAGTTAAATGCCTAAGTGTGAAATGGGTAAGTTGCAGCTAGACTCACGAGTGGGCATGAACCATATTTCCATGAACTTGGTATGCTCCATTTATTAATGAAACTTTTAGAATCAACTTCCATCGTTGGACAATAGTATTCCAAGGTCATTAGCTGGTCATATAGTTTTGTTTTTCCCATATGTGAATGATCATGGACTTCTTTCTATATTCTTTCGATTTCTTCTCTTTCCACACATCTCAAGGCTTTATTATTTTTCCCCATTTTGTAAATTTCTCCATTTACCAAGTAAAAATAAGCAACTCTCTTCTTAAGATAAATCTTATCATCCATCTCAGCAGGTAGCTCTCTATCTTTGAGATATGCGATGTAACGGATCCTCTAATCCTCCGAGACTTCTACATAATTACCCTTCGTGGGCTGGTCAAATTGGGTTTGGCACTTCAGGCATCCTTGTTGCATGCGAGAAACCTCCATATTTACGGTGGTCTAATAATATTCCCCTCGCTGTAGACGCCTATAAATTGGGATATCTGTATGACCACAATGCCTAATCTGCATTCTCTATAATTTATCATATGCTTCCTTATCTCCTATACATCGTTCCAAGAAAACACCCACGCTTTTAAAGTACAATGTACCCTAAACAATGTGAACATTTAGTTACTCTCGTAGCTTCATCTCTTATTCATGTTATTTCACTCACTTCACAATTGGGAATATTCAACCTTTAGGCTTTTCTCTTAGGAATAAAGATCTCACTGTAGTGGGAATTTTTCTTTGTCGAATGGCGATTGTGGCATCAAACTCTTTCATCTTTCACTTTTTTAACAATCATCGCTAAAGCGTCAGGGTGTTTGTTCATCATCCTGGGGTGCCTCTATACTTTGAAAGTTAATAATTAACCCAACAACCGTTAAATGATTTCCCTATAAGGAGCAAGATTGGCATGTTTGAGCACAAATTCTCCATTAAATTTCTTTACCACCAGGTTGGAGTCTTCCCGTATATAGAGTACTCTAATACCTCTTCGCAAAGCCTTTAGTAGACCAAGTATAAGCGCTTTATATTTTACTTCATTATTGGAGCACTTGGAATCTTTTTTGTAAGAGAGGGTGATCTTCTCTTTATCACTATAAAGTATGATTCCTTCTCAACCAATACCCTACGGGAATGAGCCATCGAACTCCATTATTCACTTTTATATCTCCTCAACTAAACAATCTTGGAAATTATCACCCCACGGATCCTCGCTCGGTAATTCAAAAATTTATCTTAAGAAGTTAGTGAGGAGACCGGGTACAACTCTGCTTTTAAAGGCCTTTGGAGAAAGGAATTTCAAATAATATTCTTCGATTATCAAGAACCATTGGGACACTCGTACTACCAAAATGGTCCGCACAAATAATTACTTGATGGGATCACACTTGGTAATGATGTGAACTGTAAACATAAGGAATTAGTGCTTTAATTTCTACACCATGAAAACCAAACATAGACAATATCGTTTGACATTTGTAAACTTGGATTATATCCTAGAGATTACTTAAAACAAATAATACATAAATTGATCTAATCCTTCTTTCTCTTGAGCGAGCAATGCTCTAGAAGATCATCTGTAGAAGTGAGATATAACTATAATCCATGCTTTCTTATAGAGGGTTCATAGTTAAAGGAGAAGTCAATATTTCCTTGACTCTATCAAAACCTTTCCTCTGCTCGTCCCCCCACACCCATTTTTCATTCTCTTTCATGAGCGGCACGAATGGGCGAGTGACTGCACCAATGTTGTTATATAACTTCTTAGATTTGAGACTTTTTTCAAGAAGCTTTTGAGTTGCCTCTGACTTTTTGACAGTGGCATCATTAAAATAAAATTATTTTTTCTTCATCAACTTACACACCATGCCTGCTGACGATGAATCTAAATAATGTCCCCGTAGTAACCCAAAAGGCACATTTTGAAGGGTTCGTCCTCATTTTATACTTTCAGTACCGTTCAAAGACTCTTCTGAGATCCGGCATACGCGAACTCTCTTTTTTGTAATTAACTACCAAATCATCCACATAAAATTCCATACATCATAAAACAAGTCATAAAATATTGAAATCATTGTTATCTAGTATGTCTCCCTCACATTCTTCAATCCAAAGGGCATAACTATGCAATAGAAGTTTTTTCAAGGGGTTCGAAAGGTTGTCTTCTCTACGTTTATCAGGTCCTTTTCAATTTGGTTGTAGTTAACATACCAAACCATGAAACTATATATTTCATGTCCAAGACTGTCATCTAACAATCTTTTAATACATGGTAAAGGAAATTCATGATTTGGACGAGAATGGTTTAGATCTCTGAAATCTATTCAGACCCAGATATGCTTATTATCCTTCTATATAATAAGCATAATGCTTGATAACCACACCGAAAGTTGAATGAGTTTAACAAACCCAACAGAAAGCAACTTCTCCACCGCTACCTTAATTTTTAAATATAAATCAACCTTATATGTACACAAGGCATGTTTTGCTTGTAATGTATTAGGCAAAACGTTCAAGTTGTGAGAACTAATCTATGGATCTATACCTTCCATTCTAGTGTATTTACATGCAGGGATGTCTGTAAAATATTTGAGTAGGCCAATAATTTCTTCTTACTTCTTTGGAGTTAGGACTTTGGAAATAAAGATGGTCCGCTCATTGTCGCCTTAAAGCCCATGTTTATATCTTTAAGCTCTTGTACCTTCTCTCAGGATACATCTTGCATTCATTCAGGTGCCTATGGCTCTTTAATGTGTTCCACTATATGGGAGTCATCAATCATAAAACACTTCGGTGCTAGTTTGACATTCTCATCCTAAAATATCACTCACTGAAATTGTTATAGGCAATAAATGACTTTGTCGTTGGGAAAAATAATCTTCTTGGAAATCCATGCATGTCTTGTCACTTCCTTTAACTTTCTCTTTCCCTTGAATTTGTTTTTAAAAGGTACCACTTGTTGTCCTAAACTCTCATGCACTGAGTTCTTGGTTTTAACTCCTTCTGGGGCCAAGAAAGGATCCTTTTCTCCTTTGATCAAACTTTTTGTATCATTATCCAACTCCGAGTAGAACACCAAGTTAATTAAATGGCATTTTTATACTGAGAAAGGTCTTTTTATCACCTTGATCCCTACTTTCGTTCCACAAACATTGTATTTCATCCATTAGTGGATCGTTGATGGCACAATCCAATGTGTGCGCATCCATACCTGCCATATCAACAACTGACAACTTATGTTGGCATTAATGATTTAAAAATTTATGTGGGATATAGAATTTCCCAACTTAATCCCCGAATTCATATAACTAATGGATTGCATCGCCAAGCTATCGAAACCTAAAATCATGAGATGCATTGATACAATTCTGTCTAAGGAAATTATTTTCTCACAGATGGTACTAATGGGCATGATATTGATCAATGCCTATGTCTAATAGTGTTCTTGGGAAAATGATCCCATTTATGAGGGGAATAAAATAAAGAGGTCTGTTTTGAAATAAAGGTACCTGCCTATCTTCTCTGAGAACACCACCTCAGATGTATACATCTTCATAAAAATCTTCACATGCGTACATGTCAATTAATGGATGGATCCTCTCACTCTTGTACCGACTCTAGGATCTTATTGGTAACCTCTACTTGTGTCTTATACTTAAATCCAATTTAATCAAAGAGCCGTTTAATATTTGGGCTCCTTATAATTTATACACATTCTGAGTTTATCTCTACCTCATACATCTGCGCGCTGCACACTTATTCAGCTTTTGATGTTCATCACTCATTTAGAGCAAGGAATATTGGCATTTCCTTCTTCCACCTACAATTCCTACTTCCCAATCACTCTTGGAATATTGGTTGGCCAGATAAAATAGTCATTTACACACTCATTGTCATTTTCAACCATTTTTTGAACTTAAACATCTCGTCCCAGCTATGAGCTTCCATCATGTTAGTTGAAACGTAGTGATGGGATGGTAGCAAGTTCTTATTAACATCCATAGGTGGGATCTCTCAGGTGCCAATCGTGAATTTCTCACCTATTATCCAACACAAATAATAACAATCCTTGGTTGCTTTACTCTTTAGTTAAACTCTTAAAAATTTTCATCCTCTTTCTCCACGGTTGTTTTTACTTAATCATTCTAGTGAGAGGACTCCTAGCCCCTCACACAACAATGTTTAATAATAGTCCATAGACTCATCCACACTCTATGGAAATTGTGTTGGAACATCGCTTCCAAACTTTCTCTTTCCTGTGATATTATTTTTGGACCCTTGTCCCCATGTCCTTCCTTTGGGGCTTCCTTTCACGTAGTTCATCATTTGTTGTCATGATACTTGAAATTTTCCTATTGGTAGAGTTATTTTTGATTTAAAACCCTATGTTTTATGCTTGATAATCATGTCTATATTTCTCACGGCTTGAGTGAACTATTTGAAAGTGCCCTCTTAGGTTTTATTGATCGAGTGGAGTTTGTACTCCTCGAGTAAGCCCTCTAAATTTTTTTATAGCATCCTGGGCTCCATGAACCCCTTGAGGACATCTATTGCTTTTTCACTAAAGCTCTTGATGTATTCCATCATCTCCTCACAACGTTTTGGCACCTCTTGGGCCAAATGCCTTAGAGTAAACTCATCTTCAGCTAAAAGGATTTTTTGCAAGAATTGTTTGTGCATCTCCTTCCACGTGGGAATGCTATTTGGCCCCATGTGGGAGTACCATGTATAGTCCTGGACTTTTAGAGTCTTAGATAACTTTATCATCTTCAAATCTTTATAATTACAATGCACTCCAAGGTATTCCACAAACCTTTTGATGTGCTCCCTAAAATTTTCTCCTTCATCATTAAACTTCATGAAGTTTGGCAGAACATACCCCTCAGGTATGGATTCTCATTATCATTGTCTTGATAAGAGTTTTGTAACTTCTCATATACAAAAGGTTATTATCTCTGGAGAAATAAATGCATATCTACCTCTTCCATCATAACTTACTTGGAAGGAGATTCTTTTACTTTCAATTTCTTCGCTGGAAGTGAGCTCACGGGAGTCATGACTTAATCATTCACCACTTTTTTGGTTTTCATCACCTTTGCTATGAATACTCCTTCGCTAGGATCCACCATTGTGGTGACACAAGCTTAGCCCAAACTTGCCAAATCCACACTTCCTTGTCTCCAAAACTCAAAAAACATGTTCATGAGGTTCACTCTGTTCAGCGGTGGAGCTTGCCTATCCCTCGAAAGGCGCAGGATCCTTCCTTTGGTAACCATAACATCTTCATTGATAATTTCATCACTTTGGACTCCATTTCCATATGGAGTATCGTCAAAAACAAATATCTTCAAAATATTATAAACTTCTTTATCCATGGAAACGAGAATACCTCCCCAGCGGAGTCACCAAATGTAAGAGGGTAGTGATTATGGGGTCTATGAATATAATGAAAGGGTAAGGCGCGAGGAACTCGAATGGAAACTATCTTTAAGGTTATGTTGTTTCAAGATCAGAGAAAAATATAAAAACCCAACTTTTAACACAATGAATATCTTCCTGGTTACAATGAGGAAAAGATAATGATTGAGTTCAACTTTTCTATAGTAACAAAAGGAATGAAACCTCTTGAGAGTGATGATTCTCCTAGAGTTGAGAGATATGCACTTTAAGTATCTAGGAGAGATAAGAGAGAGAATACTTGGGAAATTCGTGCAGAGTAACAACGCTGAAGTGATTTACCTATTTTGACAACCCCCCAAGTTCTCTACTTGTAGCAAAACATTAGGGTTGGCGTGGTGCGTGAATGACAAACGGGATATTCCTTGGAGATAAAAATCTAAATAATACATTTATCTCTATCGCTGTTTGTTGATGTCTACCACGATATGTCTATTGACAGGTGACCCCTGGTGTAAATAAGGTCAAAAAGTATTGTTGTCGGGAATAATGCCAAAAGCTACTAATTTGTTTATTGCCAAACGATTACTTGGCTAATAATTTTGAAAAACCACTAGTGACCTTGAGGGCCACTCCCTATTGACACACCTGAAACATCTTGTGAGTAAGTCATTGACTGCTCACTTTATTTAACAATTATGGACTGCGTAGGTGTGTGTGTGTGTGTGTGTGTGTGTGTGTGTCCGTGTGTGTGTGTGATTGATCTCTTAGGTTCCTCACCTTGGTATTATCTCTTTCCTAGGGTGTTAAAGTGATTGATCCTTAGCTTTCTCAGTAAGTCTTATCACTCAGCCTCCAAAGCAAAACTCTCAAGATGTCCCAACTCGCCATCTTCTTGAGCCTTGTTTGCTCGGATAACACTTCTTGATAAGTAAATAGGCATTCAAACAGTAAAACCAAGTGTTAATTAATGAGTTTTTATTAAAATACAAACATTTGTGGGACTTGGGCAACTGTTAGTAAATTGCCCTCACGAGACATGCATTGCTTCTTATGTATTTTCTCTTTCTCAAGTACTTTGTGACCTAGGGTTTCTCACGTTGCTTCCCCTCCTTGGTTATTATTTGTGGTTTATTACTGGATAGGATTTGAGCATTTAACATATCTTGATAGTAATTTCTCGTGTGGCTTTCATATGACTTTGACTTGCTCGCCCAACATATCTTGTTGGTGGCTACTCGAGTGGATTACTAGTGATTTGGGTTTTCTCTACCAATATATCTTTTTAGCCTCTAATCGAGTGCCTTTCTAGTTCTTTTGATTTTCTCTCCCAACATATATTTTAAGAGGCTCGTCAAGTGGCTTGCTAGTGGTTTGGGCTTGCTCCCCCAACATATCTTTTTAGCGATTGCTCACAGAAAGCCTCTTTAGTTGTACACCACTTTATAGCTTCCATGCCTATTCTATGTCCCATTTGGTGACATTGAGTATAGTGTCGGTATTAGTTTCGGAGAGTAAAAAGTCTTCACCTTACTTGAATTTTGAAAGCACAATTAAATAATAATAATAATAATAATAATAAATAAATAAAATTGAACGAATAAACAATGAAAAAACCCAAAAATATTAGACGAATTATTTAAGGTAAACAAAATTATTTCCTAGTTAAAATTTAGGTCCCTTTTTCTTATTTCATCTATTTTCTTTAGTTAGTACCTTTATTCCAATGAATATTGTTTACCTCAATTTCCAGTTGCATGCTCATGATACATGTCTCTAAAAAATTGAATTTTCCTAGTATCTTCATCATGAGTTTTTTTTATATTTTTGGAACCTTGGGAAACTATGAGCATAATACAATGACTAGTTGTTGAAATAAGGTTCCTTAGGTAAACTACCTTGGAAATGTTGAAAATAAAAACTGGAGACTTAAATCCTAGCTAGTTTAGAGCCATTCTTATTATGAGGGTTTATTTATATCTACTCTTCTCATCGTTTAAAAAGTGTACCTTGTTGGATAATCTCATTTGTTTAGCCTTGAATTAAACTTTCTTTATTACACCCCAATATCACACACCCCCTTTCCATATTGGGAGTACAACCTATGTATATTATCCATATGTTTGGGAATGTGTAGGGATATTTTATATGATAAGTATGTATATTTGTAAAGGGGCATTTCTAAAGTAAAAAAAAAAGAATAGAAAAATAATGAAAATTAAAAAATGAATGTAAAAAAAGAAATAAAAAAGAAAAAAAAGAAAAGGAAATGAAGAAAAGGATTGAAGAGAAGGAAAATTGCAAGTTTGAATTCAAGTCCTAAATGTCCTAAGCATATTATGTAATCTTCATTGTAGTTCCCATCACATTTCCCAAACATCTTTGAATCCATTTTCCCTTCGCTATGAAACCCTTACCCTAACCTAAATTACAACCAAAATTAAAAATCCTATGAGATCCGTGGTTGAAGATGAATTAAAGGTAGAAACGATTTAGAGGATAACTTCAGAGCATTTCAAATTAGATAGCGAACGGATTCCTATCATGAGATTACTAATCCTTCAGTAGAAAGCATTTTTCTATAATTATATATGAGATATAGATTTTTACTAAATATACTCTTTTAAATCTCACCAAGCATTTCATTTGCGATTGTAATCCTGGAGAGGATTGAGTCGAAGCACAATGTTGATATATATCTAAGATCTTTAATTTTGGGACCTTGCTTTGACATTGGTCATAAAACACTCACACTCCAAGATTTCAATCATATTAAAGGACCTCACGATTGATATAATTTGTGAACTTTGATTCTAAAGTAATTTTTTTACTCATTAGTTAGATGTGTTTTGAAAACTTTGTTGAGAACTCATATGAGAATTGGGGGTAAAATATTGAGTTATTTTGAATTTTTTTGGGTACATTCACTGCAAAAACTCACAAGAATTCACTCATCCTCTAAGTGTAACACTACACCAAAAACTGAAAAATGGTCACAGAAAATGGATCACACACATCACCCGTGACCCGTCAATATCCAAACTTGTGACCCGTGACTATTCACCGTAATCAAATAAGTGACTAGGGAAATGGGTGACATAATATAGTTGGTCACGGTCTGAAAAAAATAGGGTCACAGTTAATACTCACGAATCATCCATGTGTGTTTAACGTATGTGTATGTGTGTGTGTGTGTGTGTGTGTGTGTTCATTATTAAATAAATTTCAGAAATATGAAACCCTTAAAAATTATTATGTTGGAAATCAATGTATATGAAACTCTTAGAAATTTTAGCGTTGGAATTCAATGTTGATGAAACCCTTAGAAATTTTATATGAATATTTACCATTAGAAGTTTTATATGAAACTCTTGATGTAGAATTTTATATGAAACCATTAGAGTTGTATAATTATGTTCTTATAAATCAATCAAATAGACAATTTAAAAGAAGTGTGGGATAATCTTGTGTTGGATTGTTAGGTTGATGGTTTGATACGGATGATGGATAATTAAAACACTCACTTTATTAATTATTTATAATAAACCTTTAACTAAATGGTGAAGTGTTTAGAATAAATTAATTAGTGTGTCTTCACACCCTTCTATATATATTTTCTCAGTAAAAATGAGTTATAGTAGTCATTACTGGAAATAAGAGTACGAGAGGGTGAAATTTGACCGCACTAAAATATATTTTCTTAGTGCGCGCCATAAAGAGGGAACCCCAATTTACAAGTATGGTAGTAGAAAAATTGAACAATTTAATTACCTTACAAATCATGGATTTCATCTCTCACAAGAGTAATTGTCCAATCGTATTTTGTTTTCATGGCTAGAATGCTGGGATGAGGCAATAGAGAATATATTTATCGTGCATAATCCCGAAAGGGAATTGATGTTGATGAAAAAGTCAAAAAAGGATGAAAAATATTCATCCTTTGTGGATAAAATTCTGAAATAGATCATTCACCCCGATTGTGACCTCTTGTGACACATGCATATTAAAAATGAGCTTACAAATAAGTTTAAGAAAAAAGGATTCCAAGTTCATGTCATGGACCTTTGTACATCAATTATAGACACGATTTCGCCTACTTACTGCATGTAAAGTTTCACAGATTTTTAAAAACTAATGTTGATTGGATGGAAATCAGATACATCGAGTGCTTGATGAAAACCTTCAACGATTACGTAAAGAATACACAGTATATTGGAGGATGAATTGCTAAAGAATACGTAACTTTGGAATCATCCGTATATGCTTGGAAACATATTCTATAACTAGAGATGAGGAGATTCAATCCTCATGGAGAACGAGCTATCGATGAACCTGACAAGTTTGAGGACGATATTCCTTTTGAGAACCCTAAAGAGGTGAAACTCACTAATTGCAATACGAGAAAGCATCTCTTTATGTCTTAATTTCACAAGAAGAAGTTGAAGAATGGATAGAGTAAGTAGCTACATAATTGGCTGATTTTCACTTATTTGATTTTATGTATTGTATATATTATGATCTAAACTCTACAATTTACCTTTAGGAAGTACGAGAACAAAATTTTCCCAAATTGAAGGATTAGTTACACGACGAATGATTTTATAGCATTGATATCAAAAGAGATAATTTCCACCTCTTATATGTGAATTTATTTAATCATGTTGGTAAAACCATATCCTAATATAAATTCACTAATAAATGAAGCTTCTAAAATAGGTGATGTCTTGTCGAGGCTCGCATGCCTAGCAAAAGGTTCCAAATTTCAAGCGAAAAAGTTTAACAGATTTGGCAACAACCGTTTTGATTTTTCTGTAGCCCCATTTGAGGAAAATATTTTAATTTATGCCTTTACTACCAGTGTCTCTAGCGAAAGCGATAAAAATACAAAAGATAAGGTGCTAACATATTATGTGATTGTCCAATAAATTCTGAAACTCGATTATTGGGATTCCACGGAAACTATATTCAATTGTGACTGGGTGAAGGTAGAGGACATTGAAAATTCTTGTAAAGTTGGTCCAAACTAGAAACTTATCATGCTCGATTCATCAAAGATGAAGAGTAAATATCGCATATTCGACAAGCCTTTTATTAACGCCTTTCAGAATATAAAGAAGGTGCTCTATTCGAAGTGCACAAAGGATGGAAACAAGTCTATTATTTTGCATGCACCAAAGGGTATGATTACTGAAGTAGACACATTAAAGGCTCCAAAAGTATTCCAGTGTCCACATTGTCATAACCCTAATTTAAGGGACCTTTTAGTTAATTTAGATAAAGATTGATTACCAAAACTTGATTTTATACTTGGTAATCCAATTTATGTGATATTATTATATCCCTAAAGGATCCAATTTGTATCCAATTTGTATCCTATTAGTTTTACTTATCAATGTTTATTTTGATTTATGAATGTTTATTTTGATTTATGAACATGAACAAAAATTACAAACAGCGAGACTTAGGCTTAAAAATATGTCGTTGAAAGGTGAAAATGCAAAATAGCCCATAAGTTTTTCTGCAAGAGATACGAACACCTCCTATTGGACTAACATATCATATAGTAACTAATCTCATAGTCACGGGACGTCCGATTTGAGAACATGGCCAAAATTTTTAAATAGGCGGACATAGGCTTGAAAATATGCCATTGAAGGGTGAATATGCAAAACATCCCACAAACTCCCCCGTAAGAGTCACGAACACCTACCATGGGACCAACATCAAATGCAACAACTAACCGCTGAGTCATGGGATGCCTAGTATGAGAACATGAACAAAAATTGCAAATAGCCAGAGTTAGGCTTGAAAATATGCCGTTGAAGGGTGAAAATACAAATTAATCCCCAAACACATCTATAAGAGGCACAAAAACCTCCCACGAGACCTATGTAACACGTAGCAACTGACCGTGTAGTCCCAGGATGTATGGTTAGAGAACATGATAAAAAATTACAAATGTCTAGACTTAGACTTGAAAACATGTCGTTGAATGGTGAAAACTAAAAACAACTCCCAAATTCCCTCGCTAGAGGCACAAACACCTCCTATGGGACTAACGCAACACAAAACAACTGACTGTATTATAACAAAATTCTTGGTTTAAGAACATGACAAAAAATTACAGATAGCTAGACTTAGGCTTGAAAGCATGTTGTTGAATGGTAAAAATACAAAAAAAACCCCAAATGCCCCCGCAATAGGCCCAAATACCTCCCACAGAACCAATTTAACAATAATAAGTGGCCGTGTAGTCATGGGATGCCTGATTTGAGAACATGCCAAAAAATTTCACATAGTTAGACTTATGCTTAAAAACATGTCATTGAACGGTGAAAATGAAAAACATCCTTCAAATGCCCCCACCAAAGGCACAGAGACCTCTCACGGGACCAACATAACATAGCAACTGATCGTGTAGTCACAAAACTTCCGAATTAAGAACATGACCAACAATTAAAAATGTGTAGAATCGGGATTGAAAATATGTCATTCAATGGTGAAAATACAAAATATCCCTCAAATGCCCCCGCAAGAAGCACAGACACCTCTCACGGGGCAAATGTAATATGTAGCAACTGATCGCGTAGTCACGGAATACCCGACTTGAGAAAAAAAAATTTAAAGTAGCTATACTTTGGCTTGAAAAAATGTTATTGAACATGACTAGAATAACATTGTTAATTACTACTTATGACATTTTTAAGTCCATTGTTACTCACCACTTGTTACTTATCACTTGTGACATTTTTCATGTCTATTGTTAGTTACCACTTGTGACATTTTGAAGTTTTGTTTGCAGGCCTCAACAGAGAAGAAACATTTGGAACATATTCACGTAAGCATTCATTGTATTTTTATTTAAGTTGTACATATTCATAGAAAATGCGTTGAATTTATTTTATGTTGTACATATTCATGCAATCATGTATTGTATTTTATTACATAATCACGCAAGTATGCATTAGTTAACTTTACATATTAGCTAATATTTATGTCTAAAATCGTAAATAGGATTAAAAAATTTACAAATTTTTTTGGATTGCAGAAAAATAAATTTTATTTTTTAAATTTTGTATTGGGTTATGATTTTGGATAGTGATGAAATGAATTTTGTAATAAAAACATAGTGATCACGATTATTGACCGTGACCAGACCCTTGACCAAATTTGTTTTAAATAAAAAAAAGGATCACTAGTATTGACTGTGACCAACCCCATAACGCTGGTCACGGGTGATGATCGTGACCAAAACTATCCTCTGTGGGTCATGGGCCTGGACTGTGACCCAATGTGGTACCCTAGTCACATGTGAAGACCATGATCCGCGTACTCCCCTGTGGGTCACAGGTAGTGATCGTGACCTCTAATTTTGTCATGCTTAATATTATTGCGGGCAAAGATCGTGACCCACACTTACGGTCACATATAAAAATCGTGACCATTGGCGATATATGGTGCAGTGTAACCTAGGTGTTTAATAGACTTGTTCCATATGCTAAATGTAATCGAGAGTCCATGAAAGGGGAAGCTTTTTTTATTTTTATTTTTATAGTTAAGAATTAAGTCCTTTCTCTCCTTGTTTTGTGATCTTTTCATATGCTTGGACCTAGAATGAGCTAGTTGGCTGATGTGATTAGATCCCAATACTTCACATATATAGCGATATATATGGGCAATACTTCTTCCCTAAGGCCTTAGTTGAGACCATCTGAGATATTTTATGTACGCACATTTTATTTGATTATTTTATATTATTTTATTTTAAATGTATGATTTTGTAGGGTCAAATAAAGCTTTCTCCATGTGAAGAAAAACTCATTTCCTACCAAAAGGGCATGTCCCTGGTTTAAAAGAGGATGTCTAACTCTTCAAAGAAATATTATTGAAGTTTTGGATGATTTTTGGGCATTTTGGACATCATAGAGAAAAATACATCTTACCCATGTCGAGCTATATTTTTCCCTATGTATTTTGCTCATACTAGGATGTATTTTGCCTTGTCAAGATGTAATTTTCCCACGTACGATGTGTTTTTCTTTAACAAAAAATTACAACAATATCGTTATGAGAATTTAGTTATAAGATAACATATTTTAAACCTTTGGGGGAACTTTTTACATCATTCTTAGCTTAGGGATAGTTCAGCCTTTGTCCTTGGAGAGTTCTAGAGAGAGGAGGAGGAGGAGGAGGAGGAGGAGGAAGAAACAAAGTATTTTTACCAACTTCGAAGATAACTGAAAATTGAAGCCCTATTTTCATTCAAGATCTATGGCTTCCTTTCTCGACTTGATCTCTATTTCTATTTATTTTGTATTCTCAATAATGAATCTCTAGATTTATATGATCATGGTAGTCAATTCAATATGAATCATGTTTAATTAGTCATACATTGACTGTATAATGTATTCATTGTTGAAGTTGGGTTAATATTATATGGATTTTTCTGGATCCATATTGTCAAGCAACATGGATATTTAATGGATATTCACAATTCTAATTGGTTTTATTTGTTCATAATTGATCTCAACTGACAGTTATTGGTTAATACATTTACACTTGATATTTGATTTCAAATAAGGATTCATAAAATTAATACATATCTATCCTAGATCAGTTATTTTTGTTAAGATTCATATTAAACTCACGATCCCTAACCTTTTCCCTCACTCTAATTCTTAATTACTTGTGATTTTTTGTGTTTACTCTATAATTACCGTAATTTTATTCTATCGAATTCACATCAAATTTCATACCCATACCACGTGTTTGATAAATTTTCATTATTTGTTTAATTGATCAATAATTTTACTAATCTCCATGGAATTCGATCCCTTACTTACTTGGATTTACTGTTTGTTCTGTGGCTTACACTTGTTCCATTGACAAAAACTTTTTAACCGTGAGAACTTGTCATCTAAGCCCACATAACTATATGTGAAAGTAGTGTAATTACAGTGAACGAGGCAATCACATTCCTCTTTAGACTCATTGTCACGAAGGATGGCTTTGTAAACCTTCAGTTTCTTTCCTTCCTTCCTTTATCTAATGGGACACTCGCAAGAATAATGCCGAAAAACTTGGCACTCAAAGAACTTGTCCAGGTCATCAACCTTCTTCAGACCATCCATCTTCTTCCTATCACGCTCATTGAAATTATTATATTTATTCTTATTACTATTATCTTCTTTAAAATTAAGAAACTCCTTGAACTTGCTAGAAAACCTAGCTATCTCTTTAGAATGAGGCTTGTTGTCATTATCGAAATCTAATACATCCACTTTTCAGGTTTTAAAAGTAATGCTATTCTCTTTTTTCTCATCATTTTTCTTCGGAGGACATATGTATATGTCATAGGTTTGAAGGTCACCAACAATTTCTTGGATGGTCATAGTGACGACACAACCTAGGGAATCTAGGATTGTGACTTAATACAACGACCTTAAAAATTTTTGCCCAACTCTAGGCTCACCTAAGTTAAATGAGGAATTGACAAAATCCGAAAACCTGGCATTAAAATTATCAAAATACTTATTCTCTGTCATCTTAATCATCTCAAACTTAATCGTCAGAATTTGTAACATTGAAACCGTAATAATATAGACTCCATCATGTGTTGATTTGAAAATATCCCAAGCATCTTTAGCGCTGTTGCAAGTCATGATTCTTCTAAACTCTTCAGCGGTTACAACGCAATAAATAGCATTTACACCCTTGGAATAAAAAGTTGAGGAATTCTTTTCAGCCAATGTCCAAGAGATGAATGCTTCCAAAGTACCACCTTTAGTTGGAGGAGTACACCGAAAGTCAACCGAGTGTCAAATGTTGTCATCGATCAATTTTAAGAAAAATCTCATTCGCGCCTTCCAATAGGTATAGTTTTCCCCATAAAACAACGGAGGCCAGACAACATAACTCCCCTCTCGATTAAAATTCATTTAAAACCAAAATGATCAGAGTAACAGGGATCTACACGATATTTTAGTATTCTTTCTCTGATATCAATTTGTAAAATGCTAGTGCCCTAGGGTTTGTATGAAAACACCACCGATTTTAATTTTCACAATTTTTATATACTTTGCATTACATATAAAAACACAAGTGTTGTGTTGAAAAAGTTTGACAATTTTAGTCTTGACCGACGATGGACGGGAAGAACCCACGGCGAAAAAAATGTTGGACAACGCAGCCACGCAAGTCACTACGATATAGGTAGTTTACAAGAACAAATTAGAATTACTCACATACTCTACGCCTTCAAGTCTTGTGGTACTTCCTTATTCCTTGTAACCTTCTTTCCAACTATTGTTTGATGCCTTCCAACAACCACACAATGCATGAGCTTTTTCACATCTCAGTATCCCATCAACCTGATGTGTCTCCTGACCACTCTAATAGCCACACAACACAATTGCAATGTCCATCACTAAAAACTCTCTTCAAAGAATATACCGCACCACTTTGATGCAACACAAACGAGATCTCAAATAAATACATGGATATATGATTCTTGGATCTCAAACTTGGGTGTTAAATAAGAGTTTTTGTTTGAAAAACGCTTTCTCAAAACAAACACATATACTTGGAGAGCTTTTTAAACAATTTTGGGAACTCAAAAATCTTTGGAAAGTTTCTAATAAATCCACACTCTAATTTATATGAGGTTTTTCAAAAATGAGATAAGAATGAAACACTTCGAACAAAATCTCAAAATCTTACAAAACTCACCAGTTCGTTCCAATGAACTTGATCTCATTCGAACGAAGCACTAAGTCTCATTCGATCCAACATCAAGCGACATTTTGAATGACAAACTAGTGTAGACCAAAAAGTGCTTCATTCAAAATTTAATTTGAAGTAATTTGGTTTTAATAAGGATCTGGATCTCTTTCGAACAATATATCAAATGTAGTTAGAAGGATCTTAAAAAAAATTAAAAGCATTTTAAAAATAATTTTAAACATTTTATAAAACCTTTTAGAAAAAATCCAAAACTAAATCTAGGTATCAAACAGAAATATGCATTCATACCGCATTGAGATCCTTTCGATGTTGAAGATGAAACTCGACTCAAAACGAGGTGTGTGCTCGATGAAGCTTTATATTGACCGCTAATATCTTCAATTACATGTCACACACATGAAGGACAAACAACTTAAATCGTAACCTATAAAAAAAATGGTTTGTCCAAACACGGAATAAGGCCAATACAAACAAAATGACTCGATTCAGAAATTTATCCTTACAAAATGTATACAGGATTGAAAAAGTGTACAAGTTTTTTTGGGAGTCAAACAATTAAAATTTATTTATTTTAATTGAATTTAACAATGGTCACGATTTTGATCCGTGAACAATATGGGAGACCATTTGAATTATATTAATATATGGTCACAATCTATAAATGTGACCATATATTAATATAATTTAAATGGTTATCCATAAGTCAAGGATCAAAACTGTGACCAATTTGGTAACAACTCTTTGTCACGATTTATGACCGTAACCACCATCAACTTTTGCTTTTGATGGTCACGATTGGGGACCGTGACCATAAAAACATCATGGGTAAGGGTCATGGGTAAGGTCATGATTCTGAGTCGTGACCAAGACTTATTGTTCATGTCACCCGAAAAATCGTCACCACATATTATGGTCCGGATTTTGAACTGTGCCCCTTATATGGTCTCCCTTAAAATGGTCGCAATCAAAACCATGACCTGAGGCCTTTGTCACGGTCCAAAATTGTGATCATTCTCACTATATGTCATAGTGCCTATTTGTATGTTGGCAATCACATAAATGAGAGTTACCACTACAACAAAACTTACATTTATCTGGGATTTTCTTACCTACAAAAAAAAATTCGTGGCTAAATATCAACATCTGCTACGAAATTTATTTCGTGGCGAAAAGTATTATATTTGGCAACGAAAATTAAAATTTCGTTGAACTGAAAGGTACTCTCTCTCTCTCTCGCTCGGTGAACTGAAAGGTACTCTCTCTCTCTCTCACTCGCTCTCTCTCTCTCTCTCGCGCTCTCGGTGTATACATATCTCTCTCTTTCTCTCGGTGAACAACCCCTTAAATTACATACCTTAGGTTTCATTTTTTTTAGTCCAAAACGTTTGATTTTATTGCATCTCTCTCTCGGTGTATACATTAAAGCTTTGAGTTCATCTCATGATCTCATCATTTCAGATTGGGAAAAAAGGGTTAGATCTGATTTTGGGTCTTTATTAAGGCTGGGAGGGAATGGTTTGGTATATACGGTTCTTTAAAACCTTTCCCCAAATCCCCACATTGGTGTTGTAATTTTTAGGCTAAAATCCAGACAACCCCTTAAATTACATCCCTTAGGTTTCATTTTTTTTTAGGCAAAACGTTTGGGAGTCTTGTTTTTTCATATTTGTAATACCCTTAGTCTTGTTTTGTGACTTCTTTTGTAACACACTCACTCTATAATCTTGTTTTGTAACACATTAATATACAATCTATAAGAATTTGAAAGATAGAATAATATTTTTAAGTGGGGTTTGGGTTATTTTGACACATTTAATCTCGAAACAAATCATGTTTGACATAATTCTATAGATTTAATCTTGTTAAATCTTGAAATAAATTTTTAGGGATTTAATCTTGAATTAAAATTTTGGGGATTTAATCTTGGTGGTGTGTGCTGATTTTTTCTTGTTCGCGTGTATTGATTTATTCTTATTGTGTTTGCTGATTTTTTGTGATCACCTCTACCTCATTCAGATTTCTATCCTGTTTAATAGTAGGATCTTGATAATATCTTGTTTATGTTAAATTTAATGGTGCATACCTATGTACTTTTATTGTTTTAGATATAGACATGAATTTTGACATTGTTCTCAAAATCCGTATATTCAAAGTTTCTTTTTTCATGCTCCTTTAAATATACCAACATTGGCGCTCTGCCATGTCTTGCGTTTTACATTAAGAAAGTTTTAATAGGACGGGTAAATAGGTTTAAAAGAAATCGAGTTTGTGGTCCTATTTTGGGTGATAGTTAATTAGATTCCTATTAGATTACTCAGAAAACATAATTTTTATCTCCAGTATATTAATTAGTGAAGAGTTATTTGTTGAATATAAATATATAATACGATTCTTATTTTTTTAAAGTTCTAACTGGTGAAAATTGAGCGTTTGATTAATAGTCATCAGAATGGAATCACTAATTTATTTTTTTCTAGTACTAAACCGTTGTTAAGACCTATTTTGTAACAATAATATGTAATTTATTTGTTCCAATGACTTGTACCCTTCAAATTGTGGATTATAATTTTAAGGTATTTACTACGACTTTGTTTAGTATTTTACTAGATCCCACTTGTATTAACTAGTTTTTTTCTACTTAACTTGCTACGCACCGTATATGTAGTGCGCCTGCCCAATAGGTAGTATAAATATGTAGAAAAAATTTAATAAGATTGACGAAAACACCTGTTTAATTGTTAATGTTGTGTGTTGTTTTTTCATTGATAAGGGGACTTAGGTTTATGTAGTGGGAACCTAATTAGAAATGTTGTGTTTTGACTTGAGGGCTTCCCTATATCCTCTAGTTTTATGGATATTGATTACTGGTTATGAATAAACATATTCTATCTTATGCTTTGGATTCTTAGACAACAAAAATATTATATGAAAGAATAAACTAATATTTAATGTGTTTGATTTTTCACGTGAACTATATGGATAAGAGTTGGATGCAAGAAACAAATAGATTTTGTGAAAAGTATGTCTTGGGTGTTAGATCATTCATTCGATTTGAAAAGGATCATATGGGACCCAACAGTTACATTAGGTGCCCATGTTGCAATTGTCTTAACATCGATCTCAGAAATATTGATGAAGTAGAAGATCATCTTTTCTTAAAAGGTATTTGTACCACCTACACACAATGGACATATCACGGGGAATGTTCTAATGATATAGTTCATGATGATGCTAATGATGATAATATTGATGTCGATGATTGGATTGATAATGAAAATGAAGAAGGGGACGAGATGCAAGAAGTGTTGGAAGACATGCAGAAAGGGTTTTTCTTTGATGCTGGTCCAGCTGAAGCGTTTGAAATTGGTAATACTCCTAGACAAGTTGGTGCCGGGGATAAGATAAATTTTAACAAATTATTGAAAGATGCAGAGCGTGAATTATATCCTGGTTGTAAAAACTTCTCTGCACTGTCTTTCCTCGTGAAGTTGCTCCACTTGAAAGTGATCAATCACTGGAGTAATAAATCACTCAAGATGTTGCTTGAACTATTGAAGGAAGCTTTCCCCGATGGTGAGACGCTTCCAAAATCATATTATGAGGCAAGGAGCATGTTGCGTGGCTTGGGATTAGGATACGTATCGATTCATGCATGCAAAAATGATTGTTGTTTGTTTCGGAAGGAGCTTGAAAATAAACATGAGTGTCCAATATGTGGAGAGTCTAGATGGAAGGTTAATAATGACGGGGGTAAATGCATTTCTCACAAAATACTTCGTTACTTTCCACTAAAGCCAAGACTCCAAAGACTATTTATGTCGAGAAAAACGGCTGATGATATGAAGTGGCATAAAGAAAAACGTGTCAAAGATAATGTATTAAGACATCCTGCAGATACTAGTGCATGGAAGGATTTTGATGCGGAGCACGAGTGGTTTTCTCAAGACCCTCGTAATGTAAGGCTTGGCCTAGCAAGTGATGGTTTTAACCCCTTTGGTAATATGCACAACTCATATAGCATGTGGCCAGTAATACTTATGCCATATAACTTGCCGCCTTGGTTATGTATGAAAGAGTCATTTTTTATGATGTCATTACTTATTCCAGGACCTCTGGCACCAGGTAAGGATATGGATGTGTATTTACGACTATTAATTGACGAGTTGAATGAGTTATGGGAAGTTGGTGTAGAAACATATGATGCATCCACCAAAATGAATTTTCAAATGCATGCAGCAGTTTTGTGGACTATAAATGACTTTCCGGCGTATGGTAATTTGTCTGGTTGGAGCACTAAGGGTTATATGGCTTGTCCTACGTGTAATAAAGATACTTCTTCGAAAAGAATAAGGAGTAAGATATGTTATATGGACCATCGCCGATATCTGGATCCCAACCATATATGGAGGAAGAGTAGAAAATTTGATGGTAAGCAAGAGCTCCGGTTAAAGCCCATGAACTTAAATGGGGATGATTTGTTGCGACAATTGAATCATGTCGATGGTTATATACCAGGAAAACATTCGGGTAATAAAAAGAGGAAACGTACACCTGAAGAGCTCAATTGGACAAGAAAAAGCATTTTTTTTGAATTACCATATTGGAAAACATTAAAACTTCGACACAACCTTGATGTTATGCATATTGAAAAAAATATTTGTGAGAGTGTGTTGGGAACTTTATTAAATACTGAGGGAAAAACAAAAGACACGTATAAGGCGAGGCAAGATTTGGAGGATATGAAGATAAGGAAGGAATTACATTTGAAGCGGAATGGGGATAAATATATAAGACAAGAGTGTTCGACAGACTTAATGTAAGTATTTTCTTATTGAAAATGGCATTATTACTTTAATTTTGTGATTTTGAATTATTTTTGCATGCTGGAGTGATTTTGAATTAAGAGTATATACATATGTAGATTGGAACTTGTCATATAGAATCATTAATGAAAATAGTAGTTATATAACTGATATCTCTGGGAATTTCAGAAGTACTTGAATGATGTATACTGATATCAGAAGTTCTATAACTGTTATGTTCTTTAACAAATGTAATATGTCATCAAGGCAAATGAAGCATATGTTAAAAAAGTTGTACAGCTGAATGTATATAGCTTTAGTCATCACTCGACATAAATACATGTGATGGAAGGGGTGGTGGTGGGGTGGCATATTGGTCTGCTACTTGTGACAGAGTTGCAATTCATTGAGCTTGACATATTGCCTCTTGAATATATTTTATAACCTTGTGATAATCTAAGAATCCCATAAACCAAAATTCAAAGTTATCGTCAGTAACTAGGATATCACCATCTCCTGAGATCATTGAGGCTCTAGTTCTATAACTCTCAAAACTCCTAGTTACTAGGATATCACCATCCACTAGAACCTTTGAATCACTTTCAATAATGAGATCATAATCTATGAAGTCCATGAAGAACTCCAAACCTTTTCTCAATACCATAGCTTCTGCCTCCATGTTAGAAACTTCTGCAAAGTAAGCATTTAATGCCCATATCATGTCCCCTGATTGATTTCTCATAATATATCCTCCTCCTCCCTTGCATGGGTTACCTATTTTTACTGCCATCTATATTCAATTTTACTACTCCTAATGGTGGAGTAATCCACCTGATCTGCGACCTCTTCTTTGGATTTGAATCAAAATTTAAAAGATGATTATTGACCATCCATTGCTTGACATGGTGAAGAACAAAATTTACACTTGGAGCACATTGATAACATCTACACTTGTTTATAAGAATCCATATGCACTAGTAATTGATTTTAGGAACAACCTTATTGATAATTTGGTTTGCCTTATCCCCATTAATGCACCATTGGAACAGTTGAATCGTAATACGTCCTCCTTTTGTTCTATGAATCCCAAAATCTTGAGACATTTTATGCCATACAATTAAAGCTATATCCCCCCCTAAAAAAATGTAGTCTATAGTCTCTTCATTTGGTCTCAAGGAACGAAAACATTTGGAGGGACCTCTAATGCCTATTAATTTTATCTTCTCACCAGTTGGGAGAAGATTATGCAATATTTTCGATGTGAACAATGATATTTTTCTATGGATTTTTTTATGCCAAATAAATTTTGAACTGAACATGGATGACCTCTCTTTCTACATAGGTTCTAAGCTGAAGAAATTGAAAACACTCTGAACTGGAAGGTTTCCAAATAAACACATCTGGTTGGTTTTAATAGATTTCATTAAACTTCGTTACTTTAGAGGCTACCTCTGGAGAAATTTTTTTGTTCACCTTTTCCCTATCCCAATTTTGGTCTTGATACCAGAAGTCTTTAATATAAGAGGCATCATCTTCATTAAAATTCTTACACTCTATTATACCCCAACCTTTAAATAAGTTGAGCTCGCTGCAGGAGGCAACCTTATCAGTAGAGATAAAGAGGAGGCCTGCCATTGGACCCTATCTCCCAAAGCCTAATTATTTTGGCTGCTGAGTTCTTAATTAGAGGTCTCGATTTTCACATGAAGGCTGGTAAAGTCAAGCCATTTTATCACCTATGTGGATGCCCAGTGATTTCTCATCTAGCCTTTGCTGATGATGTGATCATTTTTTCTAAAGGAGACAAAAGGAGTTTAACGGCTATTTCTGATTTTCTGAACTGGTATGAATCCATATCAGGTAAAAAATTTAACTATTTTAAAAGTAGTTTCTCTGTAGCAGTTGAACAGCCTCCTTGCAAAATTGATCAGATTGAATTGTCCACCGGTTTGAAATTCAAAAGCTTCCTATTCAATATCTGAGATGCCCTCTTTTTAAAGGTAGGAACAAAATTGGCTACTATTTAAAACTTTTTTATTCTTTAAGGAGCAATAACATAGTTTAATTCTAACATTGGAATTTAAAAGAAAAGAAAAGAAATTTACAAAACATGACGTTTACAAAACTGCAGATATATATTATTAATTGTTGCTTTACACGAGAGGAAAGATATATATTATTAATTGCAGCTTGTATGGTGGCTTGTGGGTAGGTTGTGGCTTCACATAGGTTGGTGGCTTTTTAACGGGCTTGTGGGTAGGTTGTGGCTTCCTTTCATATCAAAATAAACCTCTATTAATCTTTCTCTGCTCAAATGGCAAGAACCAAGCAGACAGCTCGTAAGTCCACTGGTGGCAAGGCCCCGAGAAAGCAGCTGGCCACAAAAGCCGCTCGCAAGTCGGCACCATCCACTGGGGGAGTGAAGAAGCCACACAGATTTCAACCCGGAACTGTGGCTATTAGAGAGATCAGGAAGTACCAAAAGAGCACTGAGCTTCTCATCCGAAAGTTGCCCTTCCAGAGGTTGGTGAGGGAGATCGCTCAGGATTTCAAGACCGATCTCCGTTTCCAGAGCAGCGCTGTTTATACCAGAAAGTTGCCCTTCCAGAGGTTGTTTTATACCAGAACAATTTGGCCATTTCCTGAATGTTCACTTCCCTTAGATAGGAAGAAAAATAGTTTTTGCTCTGGTATAAAACTAATTTATGCATAGGATGTTTGTTTCACCTTTTGTTTTTAAATAAACAAAACAAAAAATCTCTTACCAACCATGGATTGAAGAAGATTTATGGTGATTAGCTTGTTAGTCATAGTTCTTCATATCAAAACAAAAAATAAAGGATGAAGTTATTTTAGATGGGGTTCACTCAAATGTGATTCGCCTCGAGAATAATGCAGATATGTTCCCACCCCCAGCTCTCAGTAATTTAGCTTATCGATGCGTATCGCCTGATACCTCAACGATACCGAGACTGAGTTGATAATCGAGTGTCCAATACAGGACCGAGATCGAGACTTTGAACCATGCTCATCATGTATTTTGGTCTTTGTTATCATTTCGATAGCTTTCTCATTATGCATAGTACATACAGCAGCTATGAGAACTCTTACATCATGTACCGTTTCACCTATCTTTCTTTCACAAATAGTTGATACTCTAGATTGCAAGTAATCTTTCCTGTGAAACATCATCAATACCCACTGTGTAATTATGTAAATGAACCTACAAAAGAGGAAAAGAAAAGACAAGTTTTTTCTCTGGTACATACATATATATACACATATCCTTTTCAAACTCTTTTTTATTATAAGTTTTTTTTATCTTGTCTAGTTGCTGTTGGATTGCTTTCAATAATTCTAAGTCGCTGAGATCAGGGTTTCTGTTTGGACCAAATTAGCATAATTCTTTGGCAAGACTCGATCTAATGGAATGGCTGTTTCGAATCAAAGTAATTAATTCTTTCAAATTAGACAACTGAAACTGGTTATTAGTTCGGACTTCAATACCAATTTGGGTAATACTATCACCATATGATGGGACAACTCCCTTTCAACTCATTAATACATATGATGGGACAACTCGATCTAATGGTGTTGCCCTCTTCATGGGAAAAGTTTTGCTTTATGTAGAATATCAAGGACATTGCCATTCTTATTTGGCCTGTTCATTGCTTGTATATTTGAGAAAACTCGGAACAAAGCTTGGATCTCTTTTATAATCAAATATCCGCTACTTATGTCTAACACCATATTAATACAATTTTGTAGTTTATTGTATAAAATTCTAATATTGATATAAGGCATTATTTTACATTTTGTGTATAAGGAATTTTGTTTAACTTTAGTAAGTTATTTTACATTTTGTGTATGAGCTATTTTTACAAGCAATGTTATTTGCTCTACTATCAACATGAAGAAGGTATGGACTCTTTCTCTTACATCGTTTCATTTTATCAGTTACTGATTGAGTATAAAATTTCAGGAGAAATTCGACATTGATCTAGATGATCATGCAAAGGAGTGTTTGGAAGAGCTAATGAAAGGGAGAAGTAGGAGTCAACGGAGCAAGCTTCGTGAATTGTATAAAAAATATGGATCAGCGGAGGAGGCTCGAGAAAATGTCCCTACTAATATGACTAAGGATAATTGTCTTAGTCTATGCGATCTTTATGGAAGTCCAAGATATCAGGTTTGAACTATTGTTGATGTTGGAACTTGTAAATATTTTTTTTATTAAAATATGCATACTTATGATGTTTGAAAAATTACTGCAGAGACAATGTATTGTAAATCAGAATAACAAGTCTAAACAAGTTGTAAAGCATAATCAAGGGTCAAAAGCATTTGTGGTGGTTCGTCATGAACTGGTAATATATCAACTTGTTTTGGTGTGTCAATTGAGAATTTTATTTTACAAGTACAATTATTAATTACTTGTTGTTTAATAGCGGAGTAAAGAGGTGGACGGTCAAGAGCCGAATAGGATCAAGTTTTATAAAGAAACTCATTGTAAAGATGAAAAGTGGACATCTCCTAAAGCCGAAACGCTCTATGTAAGTCGTATTAATTTTATTTTGAATTTACCCTGTTCTTGCAGAATTACAAACCAACAAACGTTGTTGGCTTGTAATTCCTTTGGTACTCTTATCTTCGGTATAAAAATTACACATACTGCATTATGCTTTTCGCAGTTAAAATTATTGTCTTTAATTAGCTTAAAAATTGTAGACATCTCGATAGTTTAGCTAAACCTGTAATCCTTTTTCTTCTATTTTGTTTACAGAATGAGATGAAACGCCTTGAATTTGAATCAATATCCGAGAATGGTACCATGATGAGCTCAGATGAGATAGCAGAAAAATTTCTTGGCACAAGACCAGGATATATTAACGGGCTTGGGTATGGTCCCAAAAAAAAGGATTCTAGAATTAATCTATTGCGATTGAGGAATGCTGAATTGGAAGAGGCACTTGAGAAGTCTATGAAAGTTCAAGAAGATTTGATGGAACGTTTACAAGCTCGTGAGGTAGAGGCAACAATTCAAATAGAAGAGTCAGTGGCACAAAAGGCCGATATGGAGAATCAACGTGCAATGCTAGAGGATATTCTCGCTCGACAAGCGAAGTCCGATAAGTTGATTCAGTCATTGATCGCATCACGTTCCTCATCTTCCGAACAATGATAATCTAGACATCATTTGACGTGACAAGAAGCTATTTTTGGGTCACCATGAAGTTTTTACATTTGCAAATGGAATTGAAAACTTTTAAGTCCTTTAACTAGTTTAAGTTATTTTTTTGCATCGTGGATATTTGTCGTTTGTAAGGGGATGAAATGTGGGACTTCTACATCCTTTAACTAGTGTTTAGTTGACTTGACAATGTATGTGTATGTGACTTAATGTGAATTTTATTTATGATAATTTAGTTATTTTGTGAATTTTAACGAATGTGTTATTTTTAAATGGTAATTTGTTTAAATTTGGTGGTATACATTAATTTACCAAATAAAAAATAAAAAATATATATTTGAAAACATTCCTTTAGCAAAATAAATATTTTAGTAGTTAAATATGCAATTGATAAATAAAAGTGTGGCTTAAGATTTGATAGTTTATTATTGAAAAATTAATGATTAAGAATCATTCTTCAACAATTGAATTTCGTAGCCAATAGATCTTGAGGGAAGGTACAATTTTTGTATCTAACAATTGGCAACGAAATGTAGACATTTAACTACGAGATGTTCAACAATTAGCTACAAAACAAATTGTAAATTTCGTAGCTAAAAGTTTCTAGAAGTAGTTTACATATAGAATTGGCAACGAAATTAAGATATTTAGCAACGAAATGTTGAACTTTTACCTACGAAAAAATTTGTAGACTAAATATGATAATTCTCAACGAAAATAATTTCGTGGCCAATGACCTAAACATTTGGCAACGAAAATTAATTTCGTGGCCAAATACATTTACCAACGGGCCTTTGGCCACGAACATGTTACGAAATAATTTTCGTTGCCAAAAACTATCAGCAACGAAATATGAACTTTTGCCTACGAAAAATTTCGCAGTTAAATGTGTAATTTGTTGTAGTGTACAAATTGGTCTAGGTTCTCATAGAATAGATGATAGCCAACTTGAAAAAGGAAATTATATTGGGGAAATAAGGGTATTAATATAATACAAATAGAAAAAATAATGATTACGAAGCATGATAAAAAATGTTGTCTCGTCGAGATAATGTAAGGACTTTAACTGAATACTTTAGGTCAATAACTGTATAATACTTGCTGAGAAATTAAAATAGACACATTCAGTAGCAGATGGACATTAGGCCTAACTGGGGCGGCCGTCCCAAATCAGATTTTTTTTTAAATTTATCTGGTGCGTGAGTTTGGCTCTGATCTTCAGCTGAGATGGTGTTATTGTAAGGGCGATTGTCTAAAATCCTTTTTTCTTGAGGTTGATCTTGTTGCCTTGCTTGTTGTCGGTGGTAGGTTTTGGGTTGTGAATATGAAGTAAAATCAAGTCTTTGGAGTTTTTCTTGATCTTTTCAGTTGCAAGTTTGATTGGATTCCATGGTTAGAGGATTTATGCTTTGATATGTATGGGGTTTGAAGGTTTTGTCTTCGTTCTTGGTTGTTTGTCTTTGTGGTTTTGTGAAAGGTTGTGTAATATGGGAGATTTGATGTTGGTTGGTTTGAAATAGCTGATGGTTTAGTAGTGGTAAACAAGTTGGTTTGGTTGTGGGTGATGGTTTTCTGTTCCATCAGGTGTGCTTGGATTGAACTTTAATGATGTCAGGTGAGTTAACTCATTTTTGTACTTCATATTAAGCAAAATTCAATTATTACCAGTCCTAAATTTGGGTAATGTGAATATTTATTAACCGTTGTTTATTTCTTGATATTAATTAGGTATTGTTAATAATAATTGAGAGTAGTTGTTTGGGTATTATAAAGCTATAGTTTGTATAAAACTCGAAATAACCCAAAAAAAAAACGTATCGGGGGCTCCCGCAACCGAACTCCTGGATTCGTGAGTGGACACATTGATGCTTTAGCCATCTTGCATGGTCATCCGTAACAACCTAAAGAGAACCATTGAGATAGAGTACCTTGGAAGGATGAGTATTGAGGATGCTGGACTGAGACAATGGTGATGAAATTGACCAACAACTAAGTGGAATGGACCAAATAATTACCAGTTTCAATAATAACGAACTTACTTCAAACATAAATGAGGCCCATAAGTTAAAGATAGAAAGTAACTATCTTATTTCGGTTGGTAACCTTTACGTGCACTCTTCATGGGACCACTTTTGAGTCTCCTGCATCCAAACAAGTACACGACATTATAAGGGAAATATATGAATAAAGCTATGAGGCCTAGGTTGGTTCATAGTGAGGGGTTTATATGTAAATTTCATTTACGTATTGGTGGGATTACATCCATACAAAGGAGGTGAAGTGTGTTCAAAACTATGCGAAGTGTTTGGGATTCCCCCCAATGTGACATATACAGAAAGGGTATTGAATCCATTACGAGTCCTTGGACTTTCGCATAACGAGGCTTGAATATAGTTTCTTTATCATAACGACCAACCACATTAGAAAGTGGATAGTGGATAAACCCCTAAACCAAATTTATTATGGTATTGCTAAGAACTTTTAGTGGAGAAATATTCTCACATATTTTGGATTTTCACTGCACTGGTTGATAATGGAACCCATTACCCATTTAAGGACTTTTGCACTGAATATGGGATCAAGAACCACTGTGTCCCCGTCGTGATTCCCTAGATGAATGATAAGGTTTAAATTTCCAACAAGAATATCCATGCTAAAATTAGAAAAATATTGGAAAATCCTAAGGTAACTGGGTCCCATGTCCTTAAGGCATACAAAACAACACCAATGTGCAGAACAACTATGAAATGAAAGTCCTATATCCCTAAAAAAGTATTTTACCAATATTAAGGATCAAGATCTATCAGGGTGGTCATGATGACGAAGAAATAGGTTGGTAACCAAAAAAAAAAAAAAAAAGAAGAAATAGGTTTGAAACTCGACCCTACAAAACAAAGGAGATAACAAGCCCTGATTTATCCCATTGCTTACCAACATAATCTTTTAAGGATGCATAACATGTGGGTAAAGAACATAGAACTCTTTGGTGGGTGTATAATGTGGAGAAAATTGATCTGAGGGGATAAAAATCCCTATTACGAAAAAATAGCCTCCAAGTGGGAAGGGCCAATTAAATAATATTTGTAAATGGTATGGAATCGTACCATTTAGAGGAAATGGATAGAACCCCGGTGATAGGTTATGGACCGTGAACCTGAAGAAATTTTCTCACTACAAGTAGATAAGTTATTTTTATTTTCCTAATTAAGAAAAGAGTTACTTCCATTCATTCGTTAAACTATATATATTTGGATATCATTCCAAGTCAATTCTCCACAAAATGCAAGTTTTTCAATGCATAAAGTTACTACGAATTTGTACACAGTTGGTATATTCTCAGTTCTCATGATCAATGCAACTTGTGAAGGATAATTCATTATTAATAAGACCCAATAGAGGAGGAAATAATTATTCTAAATGCATGATGCTTAAATAAGATAAAAATAACCAGTTCAACCTAAGATGGTTTGGTTGGCCGAAGGATGATCTTATTTACCTAGGGTGTTTTGCTTGTCCTAAAATGGCTTATTGGGATGTCCAATTCGGCCTAACTGGTCTAACCTGACAAAATAAACTAAAGATAATCATAATGTCATGAGAGTGTCAAACCACACATAAGACGGTTAAAATTTCATAAGGATGACCACGCTAGTCTAAAAAACGATCAAGCCATGAAGGTACACTATTTGTACTTTCACATTACCAAATTGCTCAAGTGTTGGAGAAGACATGTGCAATAATTAAATTAATTGAGTACAATTGGACTATTTTTAATTGTTCATGAACATGTATAAAGTTACTGAGTTAGCTAAATAAGTTACTGTGGCATTGAACCAATCACAACAGTAAAATAGAAAAGATAAATGAAAGAAAAGGGGTTTCACTAACGATTTAATGTCCCTAGGACTTGTATTGTTTCTGAAAAAATAAATAAAAAGAAATAGATGTGGCCAAAGGACTCAGATAAAAATATATAAAGGGAGATATGTTCGTAGATCCCACACGCCTATTAAGAGGTGCATTAAGTCCCACGCACGTTAAAACATGTTACGTAGTCATGTTCGTCCAAGAAACTAAACCCGTTCTTTTATTTGCCCAAAATTATCCTCAGGAATACATAAAACCACAAATACACGAAATCTCTACGCCGATTCGTTTCTCTGCAATTTGATTCCCAAATCCATTCACGATTATCAAATTTCATCACTTTAATCACTGTATCTACATTGAAAAGCTCAAACAGTGCGTACATTTGGGAAAATTTTCGCCAACCGTTCATCCACTTTTCAAATTACATAGGTGAGTTGATCATTTTCATGTGATTCAATAGCTACATTACAGTTCGTAAAAGAAAATATATTGAAATGAGGGTTTTATCGTGAACGGGTTTCTTGTGGTTTCATATTGTTAGGGTTTAAATTAGTGTTTATAACCGTTCATTACTTCATTTGGGACAAATTTGAGAAATCATTCATCTTTTGGATTTACATTTGGAACTTCATCATTTCTCAAGTGATTCAATATCTATTACACTTCCTATTACACACACAACACACAATAGTATGTTAGGTTTTAAATTAAACTAAGTTCTTACTTAGATTATGCCTTGTAGATGTTTAATTTTTGTTAGTGTTTACAGCTTTAGTTTTTGTTAATGTTTAGAACTTCCGTATTCTCTTACGAAAAATAGTTTGTTGGCATTTAAAAATGCACTGAACAAGCAAATTTATCTAAGTTCATAACTGTATATTTATCTATGTTCATAATTTAAAATTTTGAAGTTCTTTGAGAGTTGGTAAACTTCTTCGAAAATTTATCTATGTTGACAGTTATATAAATTTCTACAACATAAAGTAAATTTATCAACAAAAAACATGGATAGTCAATCTACCAAAAAATCGATACTTAATGAGAATTTGAATGACGCGGAAAAACAAATATCTCAGAGAACATGGAGTGTGAAAGATAACATTGCGCTTTTAAAAGATATGATTGAGTATACCGCAATAAACAAGTTTGACTCGTTTGCCAATATGCTGCATTTTCATAATTTTATCAAGAAGTCGATGCATGTTGATGTCAATAAGAACAAGGTGTTGTCGAAGCCAATGAGGCTGAAAAAGAAGTATTTGAACAAGGCAACATTTTGGGAAACAATTAATCTATTTTCACGTTATGCATTAAAGTTATTACCATTATAAAGGCTTTGCACATAAAACTTGATAAAGTTTTTAGTAAATTTATCTATGCTCTTCATTGAATGTGCAAAACCTCTATAATTTTTGTATAATCAACTGAATGCATATGATATTTTGGTTAACGAACCAATAAGTAATTATACATGATATGTAGAAATATCAGGACTAAATAGAACAATGTTAGGTTTTGTTGCTTATACATTACCTAATCTATCTATCTTCATCACTCAATGTGCATCCAAATTTTATTTTGAACATCATAAAAAGTTGTGAAATTTTTATTAAATTTATATGTGTTTTGTCAATCATTGTTGCATATACTAATGTCTCTCTTATTAGCAAAATTATATATATCTTCACTATATGCATTTAACTTATTAGCAAATGTATATATAAACTTAATAAAAATGTTTCTTATTGTTTTGCAAGGTTTAAAAAATGGTGAGTACAAGAAGTTCTATGAATCATGAGGATCAACAAATAATAGGGAAAAAGTTGAAAGTTCCAACAATTTCATCAACTTCAAGGTACAATTCTTCTCTTTATTAGTTAACATTAGAACTATTCCTATATTATTGAAATGGTTGGCTTATATATAAAAACAGTGTACTCTTATTTATTTCTTATTTGGAAAAAATTATTTCAACTCACTTAGTACTAATGTAAATTTCTTTTAAGGAGGCTAAAGAAGAAGTATGAGAACAGTGAAATATTTTGGGAAACAATTTATTTACTTTCACCTTATGCATTTGAGTTATTACCATTTTAAAAGATTTGCACATAACACTTGATAAAGATTTTAGTAAATTTATCTATGTTCTTCCTTGAATGTTTAAAGGTTTTTTTTAACATACATAAAATTTTTGAAAGTTTTTATTAAATTTATCTGTCTTTTGTCACAGTTTGTTGCATATACTAATGTTTGCCATTATTGGTTGCAATTCATGCCAACGAGATACCACAGGTTTGGACCGCAACAAAAAAAAGTAGTTCAGGCATGGACCACAAGTTATTGTATTCACGATATGAATTTATGTTATTAGCATTATATAGTAGTCTCCATTACATAGTAGTCTTGATCATTAAAAGTTGTGAAAGGCTTTGCATGCAATAATTGATAAAGATTTTAGGAAATTATCTATATATTGTTCCTTGAATGTGGAGAAACTTTTTAAATGATTGAATGTATAAATATACATACCCTAATAAGTTGAATTCCAACTAAATCAATATGTAACTATCCATGATATGTACAAAAATTATGACGAAATAGAATTATATTGAAGTTTATTGCTTATACATTAGGTAATCTTCATTATTGAATGTGCATAAAAAAATTATTTTGAACATCATTAGAAGTTGTGAAATTTTTTATTAAATTTAATTTTCTTTGTTATTAGTTGCAATTCATGCCATCGAGATACCGCTGGCGCGGACCACAACAAATAAAAAAGTTGAATAGATTTTGGGAATTAATTTATCTATTTTCAGCATATGCATTTAAGTTATTAGCATTGTAAAGACTTTCCACATAACACTTGATAAAGATTTTAGTAAATTTATCTATGTTCTTCCTTCAATATACACAACGTTTTATAATATTTGAATGTTTAAATATACTTAGCCTAACAAGTTCAATGCCTATGATGTTTTTCTTAACAAAGCAATATGTACCTATCCATAATATGAACAAATGTTTTGACGAAATAGAATAAAGTTGAAGTCTGTTCCTTATAGATTTGCTAATCTAGTTATCTTCATTAATGAATGTGCATAAAAAATATATTTTGAACATCATTAAAATTTGTGGAATTTTTATTAAATTCAATGTTTCTAGTTATTGGTTGCAAATGATGCAAATTAAAGCATATCACAACAAATAAAAGAGTTGAATAGATTTTGGAAAATAATTTATCTTTTTTTAGCATATGCATTTAAATTATTAGCATTGTAAAGACTTTCCAGATAACGCTTGATAAACATTTTAGTAAATTTATCTATATTCTTCCTTGAATGTGCAAAATATTTTATAATGTTCGAATGTATAAATATATTTAGGTTAATAAGTTGAATGCCAATGATATTTTAGAGTTAACAAACGAATATGTAACTATATATGATATATACGAAACTGATGAATGCATACAATAATGTTGAAGTTTGATCATTAGACGTTACTTAATATATCTATCTTCATCACTCAATGGGCATACACTTTTAATTTAAACATCTTTAACACTTGTTAATGCTTTTACTAGATATTTCATCGTTTTCTCACACTTTGTTGCATATACGAATATACCTTGTTATTGGTTGTGATTTGTTCCTATGGTATAACCCTAGTGCAAACCATGACAAATAAAAAAGTTAGTCCATTGTGTGAAATAAATTATCTATATTTACCGTATCCATTTTAGTTATTTGCATTATAAAGGCTTCACACCTTTTAGTAAATTTGTCATTAATACTAGTTAAACTTTTTACCACATTTTCTTAAGTTCTTAGTCAAATGTGCAGCACAATTATAATGTGCCTATTTGTACATACACTAATATCTTTAGTGCATATCATGGGGTTAAAACTACAATGTAGCGGACTGTAATATGTAGGAATATAATGAAAATGCATATTATTGTTGAAGTTTCTTACTTATGCTAATGAATTCTGGTATCAAATTTGAAGTTTGTTACTTATCGTAATGAATTTTGGAACTGAAACTAATTCACGCATATAACAACAAATACGAGACTTGAATACATTGTTTAAGCCATTATGTAGGCAATATCACATCCATTTTGAACTCCTTCAACACTTGTGACACTTTGTTGCATATACTAATCTACTCAGTTATTGGTTATGATTCGTCCCAACGGGATGCCGCTGGCATGGAGCACAATAAATAAAAGAGTTGAAATGGTTATGTGAAACAATTTGTTTATCTTCATTGTATGCATTCAACTTATTACCGAAAGTATATATATATATATATATATATATATATATATATATATATATATATATATATATATATATATATATATATATATATATATATATATATATATATATATATATATATATATACAACCATTTTAAAGGTTTTTACAGTTCTTAAAGTTTTACTAAATTCATCTTTGTTTTTCCTTGAATGTGTATAATACTTGTAAGGCATCACATACGAGATAAACTTTACTTGCATATTCATAATGTTATTAGTTTTTCTTACACACGTATGTACATATTTATTTTCACATACTAAAACTTATTTTAAACTTAGATATATTTCTTACTTATATCATCTTTTTAATTGTTGTGCAAGATCTACAAGATCAACAAGTACAAGAAGTAAACATCATCAACTCCAAAAGATAAAGAAAGGGAAAGAAAAAGTTGAAAATTCAGTTGATCAACAACCATTTAGACTTTTGAGTGACACGGACTTCGACAATACTCAGTTTGCAAAAAACCCAGCTAAGAAGCCAATAGAGAAGAAGAAGAAGAAGATAAATGAACTTGCAAAAACCTCAAAGTCCTGCGCAAAAAAATATCTTCAATTTCGATCGAATTTATTAGGAATTACTCGGTTGTTGCAAGACCTTAAACTCAAGTCTTTCCATAAGAATGAACTGAAAAAAACTTATTTTTGGGGGATTTTTAATGCTTTTTTTACCAAAGTTGTTACAAAAGAAGACTGTAGAAAATATGACCATAGTGTCATATCATTGATAAAGTCTTATGATATCCAAAATAAGGGATTTAGAATTGGAAAACAATTGGTTCGAATGACAATCAATGATGTGTCTCTCATATTTGGAATACCGATCAGAACAGAAGAAGTAAATATGGGATATGGGTTCAAGCCTGACACACCATTTGTAAGAAGTAGGTTTAGAGATGTTACTATCATCAATGCCACAGCTATCCAAAAAGAGTTGAAGACTGCAGTTAAAGGAAACAAAGTAAAAGATTATAGAGATGTAGCAACGTTACTGTGTCTATATTTGTTTGCAACTCTTTTCTTCACATCAACAGGGAATACTGTGAAGTGGTCAGTAGTGAAGTAACCGAAAAATATCGAGGAGATGAGAAACCTAAATTGGTCAGGTTTGATACTAGATACATTGATGTCTTCTGTCTAAAGGAATTTTGACAAAGAGCCAGAGAAGGTTTCTGGTTGTGTGCTCTTACTACTTGTAACTGACAAAATACACTAATATATATTTTCTATTTCATATCCTTGTTCATTATAAAATTTGTATATCATAAATGATTTAAATTGTTATATTTTTAACTTTTGTAGTACTGGTATTGCGAGCATACAACACTATTGAAATCTCAAAAGTCAATTAAATATCCTCAGTTTGTCAAGTGGAACCTCCCTGAATTGAACAAGGCGATGAAAGAAAAACCTGTTGAAACATTTCTTCAATCAGAGGTACTAATATATTCTTTGAAGAAACGGTTATATCATATACATATGTGATAATTTAACTTATAAACAAAAGTATTTTTTTATTAAGGTCATAAAAGCAAACTTGATTTGAATAGGAGAAGAGGTGAAATTGATACGGAAAGCACCAAACTCACCGATGGACGATTCTGCAGAAAAAGATGATGCATCACTAGTTGAAGAAAATGTTGAAGGCGATGACGAATAGCTTGTTGATACTGATACGAGATATGCTAGACATTTATATGATTTAACCAAAGAGTTTGCTGCAGATTACCTTTCTGATCATCATCTAACAGCAATTGAAATTCAATCTCTCATTAAATTCCGTGATGATGCTCAACAAAATATGGAGGAATTGAAGAATGTGAAAGAAAAAAACAAAAAAAATGAGGGTAGAGAAGAGAGATATGAATGCAAAATTAAAAGTGATGAAGAAAGATTTCAAAATTCGAGTGAAGAAAGAAAAACGAAGAGAAAAAAAGCTTCAGAAAAAGGAATCTGAAATTCAATTTTTAAAGAAATAGCTTCAATAGCAAAAGGAGGAGAATACAACATTGGAGAAACAGATAAATTTTCTGTATGAGAAAAGATAAGAAGAACAAAGAATCAAACAACTTTCGGTACACGAAACCCCAGTTGACAAAGCGAGTCCAGTAGCAATTAATTTTGAAAGTGCTCACCAAAGCCAAAAATCGGAGAATACAAAGAGAAAGCGTGAAGAGATTGACGATCTCGATAAGATGAAAGTGGATTCACCAAAGAAATCAAACTCAATAGTGGTGAAAATAAAAAACAAGAAAGACAGAAAAAAGAAGGAGGTGCAAGATTACGAATATCAACAAATTGGAAGAGTTACAAGGGCATCCAAAGGCCAACATATTCAAACAAGTCAAACATCTTCAATCAATATTGACTTTTGAACTCACCATCACCTGTGAAATCAACATTCAAGAACCTCCCTTTCCGTCTAATGATCCAGTTGTTGAATGGTTACCACCAACAGTTATTTTCACTCTTGAATTGTTGTATAAGAAGAGTGGACCAGGGTAAATTCATGTCAATGAAATGTTATTTTTATTATTTCTCATGGAGTATTAATTGACCATGTACATTACTAATCCAAATAATATTTTAATTCAATATTCAAGGCAATCATTTATGAGGAGTCAATGTTGGGTGGGGTTACTTTTTCTGACATACAATAACTCATAGACTTGGGGCCTTTACGGGACAAGGTAAGGAAAAGATAAATTTATCAATGTCTATTTACTACACTTGATATCTACTGTATTTGTAAATAATTGATCAATTAATTTGAAATGTAATTTCAGGTTATTGATGCATACATGATGGTTTTGGAACATGATCAAAGAATTATGGAAGCTACAGCTCAATTGTCACCTTCACAAAAGCCATTTGGGGAACGAGACCATTTTTTCAATTCAATGGCTTGGGTATATATTTATTTTCATTGCTTAACAATTTATGTTGATATATTAGACAAACACTACACCAAAATGGCCAAAATGTCACCTTTCAGCCGACCACCCTTGTCAAGGTCATTGACCGTGACAAAAAATACGCGTTTTATGTCACGGTCATTGACCTTGACACGACCGTGACAAAGAATTGTCACGGTCAATGACCGTGACAAGGCCATGACAAATTTACTTGTCACGGTCATTGACCATGAAAATTCTTTAAATACTTGTCACGGTCAATGACCTTGACACGACCGTGAGAATATTTCCAGCAAAAACCCTTTTCTCCCTCTTTTTTCCCTCCCGCCGTTCCCTGCCTCTCTCTCTCTCTCGACGCTGCTCTCTCTCTCTACTTTCAGGTTTAATTCTCTCTCTCTCTCTCTCTCTCTCTCTCTTCCATTTATATATATGTTTGTGTGTATATATATGTGTGTATGTGTGTATATTTGTGCATGTGTGTATGCGTGTGTGGGGGGTGGGGTAGGGTGGGTGTAGGGGGTGGGGCAGGGTGGGGGTAGAGTGGGGTCAGGGTGGGGGGTAGGGGTGGGGCAGGGTGGGGGTAGGGGGTTAAAAATGTAAATAAATAAGTAATTTTCTATAAATTTCCAAAAATAATTTCCAAAAATGTAAATGTAAATAATATCCAAAAATGTAAATGTAAATAATATCCAAAAATATTGGATAACAATTTATTCTCATTCAAAATAAATAAGTAATTTTCTACAAATTTCATAAAAAAATGAAGGTCGGCTTAATATGTGATTTAAGTGTGAAATAATCTCTATATACTTATACTAATAGAGAAAAAAACCATATATTTAAAGTTTAATAAATTGGAGTTATGGAAAGAAAAGTGGGGTTTCCATAATCTTACTTTGTCACTATTAATTTATATGCCTCAAAGTTATTTTATCACTCTTAGTTTATATTTGTGATAATACTTTATTAAAGATTTTTATGGGAACTTGTTATACTAGAACTTAGATGAACACTAAGTGATGAAAATAGTCCTTAAAATTGAAAATTAAATAAAGTTTATAAAAGTAAAGATGCTGGTAATACATCAAAGATAAATTAATAAGGACTAAATAACAAAACGTGTTCAAGTGTATAACAAGAAAGAAAATGTGGTATTTGGATTGGGTAAAATTCTTAAAGTAATGTTAAGGAACTAAAAGACACAAGACAACTGGCCAGTAAGTCACGGACCGAAAAATTTATGACGGGTGATGAAAGCCCGTAAACATGTTGGGGTGGGGGTGGGGTATGATTTATAAAAAGCACAAAACAATAGTAGAAATTCAATACCTGAAATTAACATTGAGATTATTTTAAATAGACAGTCACTACTGTGTGTGTGTTTAAATTGAAAGAAGATATGAGAATTTTATTAAAGATTTTTATGGGAACTTGTTATACTAGAACTTAGATGAACACTAAGTGATGAAAATAGTCCTTAAAATTGAAAATTAAATAAAGTTTATAAAAGTAAAGATGCTGGTAATACATCAAAGATAAATTAATAAGGACTAAATAACAAAACGTGTTCAAGTGTATAACAAGAAAGAAAATGTGGCATTTAGATTGGGTAAAATTCTTAAAGTAATGTTAAGGGACTAAAAGACCCAAGACAACTGGCCAGTAAGTCACGGACCGAAAAATATATGACGGGTGATGAAAGCCCGTAAACATGTTGGGGTGGGGGTGGGGTATGATTTATAAAAAGCACAAAACAATAGTAGAAATTCAATACCTGAAATTAACATTGAGATTATTTTAAATAGACAGTCACTACTGTGTGTGTGTTTAAATTGAAAGAAGATAAGAGAATTTTATTAAAGATTTTTATGTGTGTGTGTGTAATTCTCACTTTATTAATGCCAAACCCGACTCTCTTATAAGATATGCATATTGTGATAATATTATATCTGTACTAATAACATTTTTTTACAGCAAATGTCTCCTTCAGATATTAAGGCGAAGATGATGATGCTATTTATGATGTTGTCGTCTGGGGTCGGTGGTAGTGGAGGCGACGAGGGCTCTTCCGCCCCTAGGCTCCCCAAATATGGGAAATATGGGATTACCGTCGAGAACAAATCGGAGATATTAGCGAGATCCCTCATTCTGCTAAAGACGGTCATCGGCCCGGGGTTTATGAGTTAGAAGGAGGTGCCATATGAGCTCAAGTTAGTTGTTTGGGCGGAACTACAGGTAATATATTTATATTTATATGAATATGAATATTTCAATTTCAATTTCAATTTCAATTTCAATTTCAATTTCAATTTCAATTTCAATTTCAATTTCAATTTCAATTTCAATTTCAATTTCATATTTATATTTATATTTATATTTATATTTATATTTATATTTATATTTATATTTATATTTATATTTATATTTATATTTATATTTATATTTATATTTATTCGCAACTAACATTGTATTTGTTGGACAGGAACAATACAACTTGGATCCCAAGCTACGCGATCCCGTGTTGGAGAAGATTAGGGAGCAACTCAAGTCGTGGAAAAAAAATATGCGGGCACGGTACTTTGGGAAAATACGAGAGTCGATTATCCAATGGCGTGAATCCGTCCCCCCCAAGGAGCCGATCTCATTGGCACAATTGCAGAAGTTCATTGACAATGAGATCGAGGATCGACAATTGGCATCTCGCCAATCGGGGAGGGAAAATCGGGCCAAAAAAGACGGACGTGCATTACTCCAGTCGGACCTCTTACACCGAGGTGGAGCATAGGATGCAGGTAAGATTTAATTTTTCTATAACTACAGAAATATATTATTCTTCATTATTTTACTTTGCGGGGCCGATACTAATTTTACTTTACTTTATTTTATTTCAAGGGGTAAGGAGTGGGCCAGGGGGTAAGCCACATAGGCTCGATACTTATGTGGCTCTTCGGATGAAGAATGGGAAGGACAAGGAGGTTTCCCCGAGCGTCGCGGCCATGATTGTAAGTAATCCGACATTTTAATTTTTGTTAATTATGTTATAATTTTTTAGTTTACTTATTTTACTAATCATGTGCTTTTTGTCGTTTCAGGCAAAACTTAAGGAAGTGCATGAGTCGCAGTTTGATGCCGACAAGGCATCTTTGTCCAAAGATGCACTCAGCCAAGTGCTTGGCTCTGATTCCAAGGGGAGGACAAGGGGGGTGAGCTCGCGGGTGGCCAAATCTAGGATCATCGTATTGGAGACGAGCGACACCGGGTTGGCTCGAACGGTGGATTCACACGACGCGAAGTTGTCCCGTTTGGAGGCTACGGTCCAAGATATGTACGCATTCATGAAGCGTACGTTGGGCGAAGACCGTAAAGGGAAAGGTAAAGGTAAGGAGAAGGCGGTGGAGGAGGAGGTGCGGGAGGACGAGGCGCAGGATGACGAGGATGTGGACCTCGCTGCTTCATCACCGACACGTTCATACTTCGATGATCAACTTCCCTATTTGGCGCCCTTCAAATGACTAATGTCGACACTTGGTTGGCCGAGCGTGTTCATATTGGACGTATTTGATGGCCAGCGGATAGGGCAGGGGTTGAGGGATCCGAATATCGTCCATGGTGGAATAGTTCATGGACGTGCGCTTCAAGAGATGGAGTCCAGGGTGCTCGTCACGCATGTCATACCCGAGAAGGAGAACTCCCTATTGTGGTTGCGCGAACAATGCGGCACGACGTATATTAGTGGGTGCGTTAATTCGTATGTCGTGTGGCCTACTCACCTCCTCAGTTTGAACAATACACCAGACATGTAGTGACATTGTTTTAAGTTTGAATTGAATTGTTATAAGTTTGAATTGAATTGTTTTAAGTTGTTACATTTGAATTATATCGTGATGCATATTGTCTCTATTTGAATATATATTTTCATTATCTTTAGTTTGTTTGGATATATGATGTTTGGAACAGGTACAACGTTGCTATAATAGGTACAAATATACTGCTGGGCAGTGGCATTGGCCATACTGCCCAGCAGCTTTTTTTTAAATTCTGCCCAGAATTATCACGGTCAATGACTGTGACAAGTCCGTGACAAAAAGTTGTCACGGACGTGTCACGGTCATTGACCGTGACAATTTTTTAAAAAAGGGTCACGGTTAGAAACCGTGACAAACGTGCCACGGTCATTGACCGCGACACGACCGTGACACAAAACACGAGTTTTGTGTCAAGGTCAATGACAGTGACACGACCGTGACAAAAAAAGTTGTCTCGCCTCGAAATGTCACGGTCATTGACCTTGACAAGTTGGATTTGTCAGGGTCAATGACCTTGACAATAGTGCAGATTTGGTGTAGTGAAAGTTCTTATAATTTTACCAAACTCATATTAACAGCCTTTGATACAAGATAAAATGCCTTCAACAAAATATGTGGTTGACGATATATTGAATGAAGTGACAAATTGAAAGTATGTACCTTTATTTTCTAGTTATATGTATGTATTTCTAAATACTTTTATTTACTTGTTGCTAATGATATATGACATAATATCATTTCTGGTACTTATTCTTTCCCATAAACTCGAGAAAGAATAAAAATGACAAAATTCCATTCCATTGGATGTTACTTGTATTGGACACAGTGCAAGGTCAATGGATGCACTTCAATTCAATGCTTCTGAGAAATTAAAAGCAAGACCATTACATGGATGATGCATTTGTAGTGGTAAGTACATACAATTAAATAATTTGTTTATAATTAGCATTAGAAATTATGGTTTATCTTTAACATTACATGTTGACACTATTTTTATAATTTTTTCTTCCTTTAGGACTACGTCATCGACTGTTACAATAATTCTTCAGTCTCTTTAAATATTAACACAAATTATAGTATCTTTTGAAAGAATTGCTTCTTTTATTCTTCACAATGAACTCAATAATGTGGCATGAAGACATATTTTCTATTGCAAGATTTAGAGAATTGTATTAGAATATTAAATGCCAATTTCAGGTCGCAGTTAAAATCATCCACTCCAACACTTAGAGATAAAATTTGGAAGTAAGATGGGTGTAGAAAATTGCGGTTTCAGTGGGCAGTTGGTTTCGAGAAATCATCACTTTTATATTTTTTTTTATATGAACTTTAGGTCGAATTTGTTTTATCGTAGTTCATTAGCGTGCCTTTGAGTGCCCAAAACATCATACATGATTGATTCATTTTTGTCTTTGACCTACATTTCTTTTGTTGTTCTTCATTTCAATGACCAAAAATTTCATTGTTTACTCTTTGTTATTTATTTCACTTTTTGGCTCACTTGTTAACATATTATCCAACTCCTTTAGTACTTTCTAATTATGCTACAATAATTACAAATTTTAATAATTTGTTTTTTGTTGTTTTAGAGATACTATGTTGAGCAACATTAGAGAAAGACCCTGCTTAGCGATGAAGCCACATTTAACAAGCTGAAGGAAAATGGTTTCACCAGAAAAAGATTCAAATGCGACATGAAGACAATCGGAAATTGCCCACAACAAGACCCCAATACATAAACATCTATCCAATATATTTTATTTATGTATCATTAAATTGACACTATATTACTAATTAATGAACTGTTTTCTTTTTATAGGCTTGATTGTGGAGTAATTGTGTCCTACATCATGAAGAAGTTTTCTGAGAGAAAATCAATTTTAACGGACATAAAAAGGAATCACATGTGCTTTGTACGATCATTGATGATAAAGCAACTTTTGGCGCAGGGTAAAAAAATTGATGACTTGTAAATGAATGAAGTCATATTGAAAGTTTGATGAAAACATATTTTTGGCTTTATTACTTGTACTTAATCAATGTATTAGCTTTAGTATAAACACTACTACAACTGTTTTGGATTGAAGATGGAATGCTGGATTGTAAGTTTGTTAGCTACAGCTAATTTTGTCATATTTCCACAAGCTATGTTAAATGAAGATTATCATTTTGAATGTGTTTGAAGATTAATATTGAATAGTTATTCTGAATGTTACTACAAACTATTTGAGTAAAATAATATTTTGTACTCCAAAGGTGTACACAAACAAATGAAAATGAAATATTCCCATTATTTGATATTTATATTTTGCCAATTTTACAAAATTGCAACACTTTCATAATTGGGGTTCACTATAAAAATGAACATTGTTACAATTCAACGATTGTTTCATTTCCATCTGATGATCACTTATTCCTAATCTAGTTGACATAAATTCACTCTATTAAACTCATACCGATAAATTTACTGTATTAAAGTCACACTGATAAATTTCACTTATTCCTGTTGTTTATGCCTTCCATGTTTCTTAAAAGTTCTCTACAAAAGTTCTTTAAACATATTTATAATTCTATGATATAGCAATTCATATAATTAATCTATGAATTGCTACAACACCCTGATTGGCCTTGACAGCAGACTGAAATGCATTGTAATTTTGATCTCCTTATTTAAGCCATTTAATGTTGGACTTATGTTGCCATTGAATTTACTCTTGAGCCAAGTCAGTGTTGACCGTCTATTTACTTTTTTGTATTTCTTTTCTATGCTGAGGAGAAGGATCCATCTCAAAAATATCTTCCCTTATCAACACTTCATTTTAAGGTTCAAATAAAATGTCCAGTAGAACTGAAAAGCTATTCAACCTATTTTGTGAATCTAAAGACCTGACCAAGTACTATTACTACCCAAAATCTCCTTTTCAAATTTTTAATTTTCAATGTCAAATTCATTTAAATAATTGAAATAATCTAAATTAATTTGGCATTGAAAATTAAAAATTTGAAAAGAAGATTTTGGGTAGTAATAGTAATTGTACTTGGTGATGTCTAGCAAAAATAATAATAGTACTTGATGATGTTTACCAAAAATATGCAAAAATAAATCTTAAATCAAATTTCAAAACCCAAAAAAAAAACCTCCAAAAAATTCAAATTTTAACACCAAATCAACCTAAATTCATTCACAATAAAATTAGCCAAGATAATACAATTCAGCTACCATCATCGTCTCTCAATCACCATTATCATTTCAACATGTCACAATGACTAAAGGACCTCTGCTCCATGTCAAGCACCTTCACTGCCATGAACATCCACCACCTTGTACTGTTAATAGCCACAACCTAAACCACCACCTGAACAAACCCATCAGAAACCTTCAAAAGTGAAGAACTATATTGTAACCATTTAGCCTTGAATCCGAACTGACTAACATGATTGGCATCAACAAATGAACATGCGAAATTTTCAAAGCAAGGACAGACACGTGGGGAAGATGGAACGTGAGGTACAAGAAAAAATGAAGTTGTTCATATCTAGGAAGCGTAATAATTTACAGATTTTCTTTTGCAAACTATATTGTTTTTTCGCATTCGAACACTTTTTTATTTATTATCCTAAACAACTAGGCTTATAATGAAGAGAAAATTTCAATTTGATGCCAACAAACACAACACACTAACTAAAAGACAAAAAATAATTTACTTGCAAAAATATGTAAAATAACATTTTATATAACAGCAAAATGTGTTTCTATAATCTACATACTTAGCTAATAAATCTACATATTAAATTTTTGAAATTTAATACACAGTTAAACAAACCAAGCAAGTATATAAAACCAATATAAGAAAACAGTAACATACTATTATTCACATTTCAAAATATTAAAACATATATAATCCAATCAACAACACAAAATTTCGTAATGGTATTATAAAACTCTCCCTATCTACAAATTTCCTGGACCACTTTTTCTGTTATGTCTAACTTTTTGACAAATGACACACTTAAATTCTCTCCTTTCTTCACCATGAGAAGCAATCCTTTTCTTTCTTGGCCTCCCAACTATCCGCTTCGCACTAGGTGGACTAATGATTATTTCTGTATCAAATTCGTCATCCCTTTCAAATGTAGGAACATGATAAATCACTTCCCGGTAAGATTGAACAAAATATTCCTTGTTGAAAAACTTATCAATGAACCTATTCAAAACCATCCCTGACTTTTGAATAGCAATAGCAGCACGAGCACACAAAAAATCCATTCACTTGGTATTCACAACAGGAACAAGTTCTTTTCAATAGATCAATCATAACACTGTCCTTCGAATGAACCTCAAAGAAAAATTCAAATGCTTTAGTAACTCTCCAACTCCTACCTTCTTTTAACAAATTAGCAATTCGATTGCCAATTTCAGGACATAAACATCCATTGCATCAATTAACGATCTCCCTACGGTCAGCCATCATCTTCATAATCTGCCCTATAATATAATCAACCAACTCCATTATCGACAAATGACGACCTTTATGGATCCATGAATTAAACGACTCCGCAACATTCGAATATATTTCACAATATTTCTGAACTTCAAAATATGAACTCGTCCAATTTTCCCTCTTCAAATTCTGCAAGAACTTTCGAATTGGATCGGATCCTTCCTTAAGCAACAAATATAGTTTTTGGTGAAATTTGAATTGGTTTGATTCATATGCACATTTCCGAAACATGTTCACAAGATTGCCCCTCACAAGATTTGAAAACGAACCGTATAAATGGTCTCTAAGGTTGTTCTTCAAGTGTTGCAAACAATAGAAGTGGAAACAATTCGAAAAAACTTTCAAAACTGATTTCAGAAGTCCTTTATTCCCATCTGATATAAAACTAATAACACATAAAAATGTAATATGTGATAACTTCTCCAAAAAATATTCACAATTTTCTTCTGTTTCAGAATCAACAATAGTAAATGCCAATGGAAGCATTCCTGAATAAAAAAAATTATGAAATTTATATTAAACAAGAACATAAATTAAAATAGATAAATTTACTATGAACAAAGCAAAATAGTGTACACCTTGATTTCCATTCTTTCCTGTAGCCGCAAGAAGAATTCCTTCATATCGGGATTTCAAAAATGTGCCATCAAGAAACAATAAAGGACGAAAAAACTTAAATCCCTCAATGCATGAATTGAATGACACAAATAACTTTTTAAACCGTCCCGAATTATTATCATAATCAATCTCAAATATGCTACCTGGATTAGAACTCAATAATGCTTCCCTATACCATCGAAGCCTATCAAAAGATGCTGATTGATCACCATATATTTTTTGCTTAGCTCTCTCAACATCCCAATATGCAAGATGATAATTGATAATCAATCCATAATTGTTTTGCACGTGGTAAATAATATCCACGGGCCGCGTAAGGGGACGTTCTTTAATCTCTTCAACAATAAGAGATGCTACAAGCTCCTAACTAATCCATGGATGTTTCGTTGTCTTGCATGTAGATCCACACGTATGTTCATTTAGAAGATCCCTTACATAAAAAAATGAATTACCCATCTCTACACGACTGTGAACATACCATCCACGCCCAGTAGTAGCCTTATAAAAACATTCAATCGTTATCCTAACATTGTCATTATTTACATAACGAAACTTAAACCCAATCTCAATTGAAAACATACACAAAACTCTCCTAAATTCATTAACACCTCCTTCAAAACTTTGACCAACATGACACAAACCTTTCGACCAACCTGTAGACATTAAAACCTTTTCTCCATGTTTGGAAAAAGAATGGACCCAACTGACTTCATAATTTGTCTCACTCTCAACATACGATTGACCACCACCACCACTAGCACTCGAAAATTGATCATGCCCTTCAACAATTATCTTACTTGACACAGAAACATTAATACTTCGAACTGAATGAGACTCACAATAAAACATCAAATTTTTAAAATCTAACTCACCATTGAATGCACAAAACGAGTGCCCGGGCATATTATAACATAAACGAATAATTTTAGCAGATAACTCCTACCATTTTGTGCATATATGATCAATCAAATCAGCAAATCGTGTATTCCTCCCACACTTCATCAAACAACTTTTCTCTCCAAATTTGAACATCAACAACATGAGAAAATCCATAAGACATATAAAAAAATAAAAAGACTATATCATCACATATGAACTACAAAATGAATCAGATTTAATTCATATTTAAAAATTTCAGCATCTAAACTACAAAAACTATAAATAAAACCCCCCATCATATGTGGACTTTCAAACAGATAAATTCACATTGTTATGTGATGATGGTTTCATATGGAAAATAGATCAAATCAGATAAATTCAATACATTACACATATCTTATTAACAAATAAATATGAACAGAGAAGCTCAAATTTATTTGTCTCCTGCAAATTCAATCACAAAATGATATTGCAATTTACTAAAAGGTTTCAATACACAATTTACAAAAATAATAGAACAAAAAAATCAAGACAATTGCATTATATCAACAACGCAATTGCAAATAAAAAAAAATAAAAAAACATAATCCTTTCAAACAAAAAAAATATCAATTACGTCTTATTAACCTAAATATACAATCAAAATGAATAAAACCATAAAATTAACATAAACTTGCATAACATTCACTCAATTATCACAAACCGACACACGATCTGCCTCCAATTTTAAAAACGACTTTGAATTGCAATAATTACTAAAGCAGATACAAAATGTGGATTTAAATTAAATAAAACAGATTTTAATAAGCTTCAATTATCTTCGATTTTGAACATAACAAGTTGATCATGAAAACACTCCATACCTTGAATCGATTTTAATAAACCGATAACGAATGTAGCTTCAATTTGAAAAAAGGACTTCCAATTCCATCAATAATCTTCGATTTCTAAGAAAAAACATTGATCACACAAAAACGATGAAAATTGCTCTGAATCGAAGTTTGAAAGGGGCAAAATAGTAAACAAATTTCAAATTTTGGGCTTCGTAACGATAAAAAGGACTTCCCGTAACAATAAAACCAAAAAACATGACTTAAGGTTAAATCCACGCACGTGATGGAGTTTAAGTCACTCACGTGACTTAATTAGGACGCACATTTAATTATCCCATAAATAAAAGAACTAAGAATCATCTTCCTTATTCTCCTAGTTTCCATGTTCTTGGAGGACGTAGTCATCCTCTTCTTCTGCCGCTTGAAGACATGTAGAAAAAAGAGAGTGCATATTGTAATAAGGAGTATACTTACCTTATTTAACCAAATGCAACCTTGGTTGAAGAGATTTGTTGGAAATAATAAAGTTAGTCAGCCACGTTGTTGATCCCCTCCTCAAAACCTTCACCTAAGGAATTTTTAATAACCATATTAAGGTGAATTATATCCTTCTCTAAGACCTCGTTCTTGGCCTATTTCGACATATGAATTATTCATCTCGGGGCACAAGATATCATGAAGGGGTTCAAATTTGGTTAGACTCGCTTGAGTTTATTGGTTAGACCAACTGTATTTTTCTCTTTCACAACGACCTTATTTTTGCTCAAAGAATAATATATTACGTTCGTCTAATCTCATAAACTTTGTTCTAGGGGTGTAATCGGTATGGGTTTTTATCGTATCGTATCGTTTTGGTCCGAAATAAAATGGTTTTGGTCTCATATTATGAAATACTGAAAACCGATTTTACCAAAACTGAAAATACGGCAAAAAAATGGTTGGTTTTGGTTTTTAGATATAAAAAACTGATTTACCAAATTTATCGTACCGATTTATCGTATCCAATTTACCATACCAAAATTACCGAATTTACCGTACCGAAATACCATACCGACCAAAATTGGCACGCAATTAACCCGAAATCATCCCGTTATAACCTGATTATAACATGATATCAAGGATTTCTAACCCAATTAGAACCCATTATTAAATTAAATACCGGGTAGCTACTCCTTTATTAAATTTAATCAAAATGCCAAGTTGGCTCAATTAATAGCATCACTGTCGAAACATTTTTATATTTACTAACCACCTAGTATTTAAAAGTAAGATGTCAAATTTTAAATTAAGTCTGATTAACAAGCAGTAAGTGAGATATAAAAGAATAACATAACCATACACCATAAAGTCTCAACGAAGTAACCAACAAACATTAATGAGTCTAGAGGAAAAACTCCTCACAACAATCCCACAACTGAAATAAATAAAACAGTGTATCCTGAATTAATTACATGCCAAAAGTCTGAATAACTGATATGAAATGTCTCTAAAAGAAATGGGCGACATGCCCTACAAGTGATGGAACTGAATATGGAGTCAAAACCAAAAGAAGCGTCTACTAGCAAGGCCCTGTAACTTCCGTAACGACTACAGCTCGTCATCTGAATGGAAATACTATGCATGGTGTCCTTGTGGCTGGGCACCTAAAAGGTTTTTACAAAAATAAATTTGAAAGCAAACGGGTCAGAGCCCGAAAGTGGAGAGTATTTTAAAAACAGCAAGTGCTTTAATAACATTAAAACAATGAATGTAAAATACATGTTAGGACGTGCACTCACATGAAATTCTCACCTCTCGACTAATTGTGCACTCCCAAAGTACCGTACCCATCTAAGCGATATTCGTAACCAACTAAACCGTCATAAGTTCTAACCTTTCTACTCGATTCACAATATAAATTCTCAGCATTAACAATTAAATAGAAGGCTTTACTTAAACTCAGATTCTTAATTGTTAGCAAAACAATTCACAACAGGTTTTCCCTTTTTATCTTTATCAAGACGTTACTACAATTATTCTCGCAATTAAACATAGCAATTCCTTTTCATTTAACCATATATTATTCACATCATAAATATACAACACAAGCACCCTAAGGCTAAGCTGCGGTGCACACATACTCTGCTATCCATCCCGGTACATCACGTACATAAGGATCACGCATTCTGAATCTCTCAGGAATCGTTCTCAGATAACAACAATCACAATCAATGGAGGCGAACACAGTCACATCACATGGGTCACGCACATACCTACGCTCCCACGATCAGCAGTCTTATTAACTTCCCAATAAGTCCTTCTTTGACCTATGTCCTCGAGGTACCAATCTAAATCACCCCGTAGGCACAACAAAGATTAGATGGCCCTAAGCGAACGCAAACCTCCCATGATAGCAAGTATGGTAGGTATGTCATACACATAAATCATATACTAAGCATTCACACATCTTAGATATCTCATTATTAATAAAGGTATACTCTACATCCTTATACCATTATTCCAATTTTATACATTTTTAAATCTTCCGATAATATATAATGTAGATTATTGACACATCTCACGTCATAGTTTCTTGTACTTAAAACCTATCTCAAAGGGATTACTAAGTCTCCTATTATTCCCACATATAACATCACTATTCTTAAGATCCTTACTTCTTCCCCAAACCTCATTTCATCAAATTATTCGAATTTACTCCTTTAACCCTAATATTATCTCACTCATCGCATTTTATTAGATGTCATAATGATTCCTCAAATTCAATTCTAACGCATGTACAAATTTTATAACCATACCTACTGGTCTTCCTTAAGTATAAGGATATTCATAAAATCTCCATTAATAATTTTCTAAGGGTTAACATCATTAAAATTTAACTAGGGAAAATATTTCTCATTCTGGGAAGGTCGATCGATCGACCTTGAACATCGATCGATCGATGGTGGTCGATCGATCGACTGATGAATGTCGATCGATCGATTGCACCGGATAAGTTACGGACTGCTTCATTTTGCAGTCCTCAAATCGTCCCAAAAATCCATTAAAATGCATGAAACTTCATTCTAACGTTGTAATATCATCAAATAATCATCCTACAACATTGTTAACGTTGTAAAACTAATTAATCATCACCCAAAGGCCTTATTTAGATCAAAATATCATCAAGAACGCTAGTTTTCTATTTCTTTCAAAATCAACAAAATCCTCTTCTTAAATCCGTTTTTTGAATTATCAAGGGCTATAGTATGAATTCATAATTCATCCACAATATGTCTACATGAAAATCCTAACATGGTTTATGGTTTTAATCCTCAAATTCATGGGTTTTTATCAATCTCCCAAAACAATGCAATTTTCATAAATGTCTAAGCATGGAAGAAACATTCGTTGCAAATAACGTAATTAAACCACTTGCCTTGGATTTTTCTCTGTATTTGGCGTTGAATTGATGAAGGTTTCTCTCTCCTTTTCTCCCAAGGTTGAAGGTTGAAGATGGGGTTAGGGTTCTCTCTTTGGGAACTTCTCCTAACTTCTCATGAAACTCCCGTTGCCCTCAACTCAGTTAATTGTTGGTAATGGGTTAGTGGGTTATGAAATTCCCTATTTTAAACTCCCAAAATTCGTTGGTCATAATTCCTAAAATTCCAAAATTACCAAAATACCCTTTTAAGTTGTCGGTATGTCCTAAAAATGCCCCGGGACCCAAACTAAACCCCCGACTAGTGTTTTCTGACTATTTCGACCCTTCCGGAAGCGTTGGCGCACTCAAAATGATCATACGGTTGATAAAAAATGGAATTCACTTTTTAATTAAATTAAATATTTTTCCTGACGCGACTGTGATGCGCGTCCCAACAAAATTTCCCAAATTGCCATTTTCAGTCTCACGACAAATTCACTATTTCCAATATTCATATAACGTCGTATGTACACATTATAATCGAATACCAACTCACATCTAGTTAGTATTTTATCCGGATTAATTCTCAATTAATACACATTTAATTCAATTAATCCTATAAATAAATATCACAAAAATACGGGGTATTACATACTTCCCCCCTAATAACAGAATTTTGTCCCGAAATTCGGATAAGTAAGGCACGCCTGGAAAAATTAGGTATCCTCCAGTATTCAAAACAATTATAAAGAAAAGCCCAAATCACTAAAACCCTCGCTTCACAATAAGATTGTTTAACATACTTGATACCTTATCAGAATAATCTTCGATAAATGCACCTCACGTTGTGCTCTTATTAAACAACATTCGAATAAAAATAGCCTATACATCATTAGACTCATTATTTTTATTAGTATTGTGAGTCCGCACCTCACTACTAACTCCCGCGTTTATCAAAGCTCCAAACTCCCATCCTGGGATGAATCAATAACACATCTGACTACGCTTGTCCATTCCTTGAAATATCCCGACATTGTGACTTTTACACAAGGTAAAAATACATTCGGGTGGTGTTTCACAAAACAATTTTCGGCACCTTGTCCACAATAAAATAGATACAGGTGGTTTCACCCATCTCTACTATTAGATAATATTTTCTTCCCATTACCACAATGTACCTTGCTTACTAGTTTCTCGATTTGGAAATAAAAATATCAAAATGAATTCAACATTCTTTTATACAGCCCACCAGTCGTCAATCACCTTGCACCTACACCTCGAGCCATAGGTGATACAGCCTAGTCCAAGTGAAACGTATTTCCACTACTTCTTGTTACCCCACGTTAAAGGTGGATTTCGGGAATCTCCGCTTAGTTCTGAATAGTACTGTATCGAACCATGTACCGGCGTGTTCACTATCTAATAGTGTAAATCACCCCAAGTATATAACGATTTCTCTCCTTCTGGACAACATGTCCCACATAATCGAAGGAACTCATTACTTATCAATAAGTTGGCTACCTCTCAAGAAAATTCTCCAACTTGACCCTCCCATTCTTGGAATCGTCGTCTTGATACAAAATTATTTGGCTGATCATCTAACCCCAACTGTTCAACTACTTACTATACCTCTTTCAATGTCGATATTCACATAAAATTTTCCCCGTTAAATGATACTTAATGATCTTATTCTCACGAGGAATACCAAAAGTTTGGACCTTTACACTTTTCTCCACTTTGTGCATATCTGGACTTTATACCTGATTGACATCCTCATTCTATTTACTCTTGAGTCACCCTCAACATTCGATTAGTCGGAACTCTACTCCAAATTGCACATAATAATTAAATATTTGCCTTCTCAAGAGATATCCCCTTATTAAATGGCTTTCCAATGCTTTTCACTACATTCGGACGTGCTACACTGATTACATACGAGTATACTCACTAACACCTTCTTTTACGATGCTAAATCCTATAAGTAATAATTTCACCCAACTATATCCCTTCTTCTGACGATACTACTTTAGTCAGCCAGAATATCTACAGCTTTTATAACCCATGCATATGGCATTACACATCATATACGCTATACGTATTCCAAACTCTTTATTGCTCTAGTATTTCCAACGTGGCCATACCACTTGGGCGTTCTAAATCACCTCGGAATTTGAAATCCTATATACTTCTTAATCTCAATGCATCCTTCAACCTTCCGAAATAAAACCAAAATTTTCAGTACTTCTTCACCACACCACTGGCTCTACTGACCTTATATCGTAGTTTTCCTAACTAACTATTTTTGTAAATATCGAGGTATTCCAAATTATGGGAAAATGGTTAAATATCCCCCTACTACCAACCTTAAGCTAGGTTTCATGCGTGGGATGTCTCGCAAAGCGAAATCCAAACAAGGAACCCCCCCCCCCCGATACACTACTACCTAACCTTATCGGTCATCGAGATTTATTAAGCCCTCGGTCCATAACACGTACCCCTATGTTCCCGTCTCTTAACAACAAAGTTACATCTCCTTTCTCAATTTAACTTAAACAAGGAACTCTTTCCGAAAGTCACTTTTTCTTGACATTGATGGTAATCACATTCCATATACACTATGCAACTATACTCGGGGCTCTCAAAATCCCGTCCCCAGGTACACAACTATGAGTATAAACTCCCAGATCTCTAAATGGCGATAAAATAATGCACTATACCTATTACGACATCCTGAGTGTTAATTACAATAACCAGCTAAACCATTTTGCTAACTAGTAAATAAATTACATACTAATCATATCATTTAAATCTCCGCGCATACTAGGATTAAGTATCCGAGACCATTATGCCTTTGAAATCACAGCAATATTTATATATATATATATACATATATACAATAGTACAATTTTGAGACCGACCCTCTCACACATGGGGCCTCTCCAGAACCAAAACATTCTACCCCAAGGTAGTAACTTCAATGAACTTGTAATACCAGCACACTATCGGTACAATTATATAAAAACACAATTTGGATAATATCATACTTGTATAATACAACACTAAAATGAGTAATTTCAATCAATCAATCATATACTGCTATCAATATACCCATTCATCCTATACGGATAATAATACAAGGAACCCCACACAATCAGCGAAAAATGTTTACATAAACAAAATTGTCGATACTCACTAAACTTAACTCTCAAGCAAAAGTGACAATAACAACAATAACCATTGTAGTAACCTGTTTATATCACAACCAACATGCAACATCATCTGAGGATATAACTCCTACTTCCATCCTGATAATCGTCCAGGCTGCTCTAATGGTTTCTAGTCTTAACACCTGTTCGTACCACACCAAATATTTCAATAACTGTCTCCCTTGCCAGGCCTAATACCTTTATCCCTACACTTGCATCGGGAAACATTTATAATGTACGGGTTTTCACTCCCACAAAGTACCTCTACACATACTCCACTTATTTTTGGTCACCCTGACCATGTTAAAGTGGTCCTTTCCTCGGACGTTGGTAGTCTCATCTCTGAAGACTATCTCCATTGTTCCCTTAGCTTGATGTACCTAAGGAACACACTACTAGTTTTCCACCTCTCTCACTGAAATTACCATCGCTCGGTAGTAATTTCGCTATCGAATTATTTTAACGGTTTCTCCATTGGGTCTTCCTCCTTGTGGTGTTTCTCCAACACCATTTTCCCAGTCTTATTCTATAAAAATTCTTCGATTTTTGTGTCTCCCTACCCAAGGGAACATTTACCTCCAAATTTACACCACGCGATATATTTACTATCTGTATTTATCATCTAAGCAGAATTTCCCATAAGAGCTAAAAATTCTTCTTGTATTTAGATTCTCCCTTTAACATCCTCTTCTCCATACCACCTTCTCCACCCGGTGTAAGGTTCGATACAACATTAAATTTCTCCTCACAAGTTGACCCCTGTTTGGCCCTCTTATGTGAGTTTAGAATAACATTCGCCTTTCAACCTGAACATCTGATGAAGGAACTTATGGTCAAACCATACGTGTACACCCTCTCGACATCACATTCCACTTTTTAGTGGGTTGCTTGTTTCTCACCATTGAATCTCCGCTCTTACGAGTCAACGAAAAATTTCTGTAAATTTTCACTCTCAATTGGTCATATACTGACATATGTCCAAGCCTTTGGATACATTGCGTTCGTTTGTCTAGCACATGCCGTCTTCGCCTTTCGAGTATTGCTACTGCTGGTTCTCTTCAATGTTACACCTAACTCTTTCTCTCCCATTCCAACCTTGTTGGATGTTTATAATTTGACCCCATTCCTACTATAGCTGTACCTGGAAGTCTCAAGTCGCGCCTTAGCCTTCTATATTATCCAGGACTTCCGTGCCATAATATCGGTGACTTTAACTACGGTCATCCTTCTTTAAATAATTCAATTAACCTCAATATATATTTGCCTCCTGCTGTTCACCCAACTGTCTTCGCCTGACGTACTACATTGCTCGGCACACGAATACACCCGATCGCAATACGATTCTCTATCATATACATCATAGCAGGAGAAAGTAATTTTACTAAAGGAATCAACAATCCTATACATAGGGCTCTATATCAAAGAAAGGTACGCTGGAAGCATAATAGGCCGCACAGATCCTAAAGGACACTAGAACCTGATGCTCTGATACCACCTGTGACACCCCGACTAATTAAATACAGGGTAGCTACTCCTTTATTAAATTTAATCAAAATGCCAAGTAGGCTCAGCTAATAGCATCACTGTCGAAACATTTTTATAATTACTAACCACCTAGTATTTAAAAGTAAGATGTCAAAATTTAAATTAAGTCTGATTAACAAGCAGTAAGTGAGATATAAAAGAATAACATAACCATACACCATAAAGTCTCAACGAAGTAACCAACAAACGTTAATGAGTCCAGAGGAAAAACTCCTCACAACAATCCCACAACCGAAATAAATAAAACAGTGTATCCTGAATTAATTACATGCCAAAAGTTTGAATAACTGATATGAAATGTCTCTAAAAGAAATGGGCGAAATGCCCTACAAGTTATGGAACTGAATATGGAGTCAAAACCAAAAGAAGCGTCTACTAGCAAGGCCCTGTAACTTCCACAACGGCTACAGCTCGTCACCTAAATGGAAATACTATGCATGGTGTCCTTGTGGCTGGGCACCTAAAAGGTTTTTACAAAAATAGATTTGAAAGCAAACGGGTCAGAGCCCGAAAGTGGAGAGTATTTTAAAAACAGCAAGTGCTTTAATAACATTAAAACAATGAATGCAAAATACATGTTAGGACGCGCACTCACATGAAATTCTCACCTCTCGACTAATTGTGCACTCCCAACGTACCGTACCCAACTAAGCGATATTCGTAACCAACTAAACCGTCACAAGTTCTAACCTTTCTACTCGATTCACAATATAAATTCCCAGCATTAACAATTAAATAGAAGGCTTTACTTAAACTCAGATTCTCAATTGTTAGCAAAATAATTCACATCAGGTTTTCCCTTTTTTTCTTTATCAAGACGTTACTACAATTATTCTCACAATTAAACATAACAATTCCTTTTCATTTAACCATATATTATTCACATCATAAATATACAACACAAGAACCCTAAGGCTAAGCTGCGGTGCACACATACTCTGCTATCCATCCCGGTACATCACGTACATAAGGATCACGCATTCCGAATCTCTCAGGAATCGTTCTCAGATAACAACAATCACAATCAATGGAGGCGAACACAGTCACATCACATGGGTCACGGACATACCTACGCTCCCACGATCAGCAGTCTTATTAACTTTCCAATAAGTCCTTCTCTGACCTATGTCCTCGAGGTACCAATCTGAATCCCCTCGTAGGCACAACAAAGATTAGATGGCCCTAAGTGAACGCAAACCTCCCGTGATAGCAAGTATGGTAGGTATGTCATACACATAAATCATATGCTATGCATTCACACATCTTAGATATCTCATTATTAATAAAGGTATATTCTACATCCTTATACCATTATTCCAATTTTATACATTTTTTAATCTTCCGATAATATATAATGTAGATTGTTGACACATCTCACGTCATAGTTTCTTGTACTTAAAACCTATCTCAAAGGGATTACTAAGTCTCCTATTATTCCCACATATAACATCATTATTCTTAAGATCCTTACTTCTGCCCCAAACCTCATTTCATCAAATTGTTCGAATTTACTCCTTTAACCCTAATATTATCTCACTCATCGAATTTTATTAGATTTCATAATAATTCCTCAAATTGAATTCTAACTCAGGTACAAATTTTATAACCATACCTACTGGTCTTCCTTAAGTCTAAGGATATTTATAAAATCTCCATTAATAATTTTTTAAGGGTTAACATCATTATAATTTAACTAGGGAAAATATTTCTCATTCTGGGAAGGTCGATTGATCGACCTTGAACATCGATCGATCGATGGTGGTCGATCGATCGACTGATGAATGTCGATCGATCGATTGCACCAGATAAGTTACGGACTGCTTCGTTTTGCAGTCCTCAAATTGTCCCAAAAATCCATTACAATGCATGAAACTTCATTCTAACGTTATAATATCATCAAATAATCATTCTACAACATTGTTAAGGTTCTAAAACTAATTAATCATCACCCAAAGGCCTTATTAAAATCAAAATATCATCAAGAACACTAGTTTTCTAGTTCTTTCAAAATCAACAAAAATCCTCTTCTTAAATCCATTTTTTGAATTATCAAGGGCTATAGTATGAATTGATAATTCATCGAGAATATGTCTACATGCAAATCCTAACATGGTTTATAGTTTTAATCCTCAAATTCATGGGTTTTTATCAATCTCCCAAAACAATGCAATTTTCATAAATGTCTAAGCATGGAAGAAACATTCGTTGCAAATAACGTAATTAAACCACTTGCCTTGGATTTTTCTCTGAATTTGGCGTTGAATTGATGAAGGTTTCTCTCTCCTTTTCTCCCAAAGTTGAAGTTTGAAGATGGGGTTAGAGTTCTCTCTTTGGGAACTTCTCCTAACTTCTCATGAAACTCCCGTTGCCCTCAACTCAGTTAATTGCTGGTAATTGGTTAGTGGGTTATGAAATTCCCTATTTTAAACTCCCAAAATTCGTTGGTCATAATTCCTAAAATTCCAAAATTACCAAAATACCCTTTTAAGTTGTCGATATGGCCTAAAAATGCCCCGGGACCCAAACTAAACCCCCGGCTAGTGTTTTCTGACTATTTTGACCCTTCCGGACGCGTTGGCGCACTCAAAATGACCATACGGTTGATAAAAAATGGAATTCACTTTTTAATTAAATTAAATATTTTTCCTGACGCGACTGTCACGCGCGTCCCAACAAAATTTTCCAAATTGCCATTTTCAGTCTCATGACAAATTCACTATTTTCAATATTCATATAACGTCGTATGTACACATTATAATTGAATACCAACTCACATCTCGTTAGTATTTTATCCGGATTAATTCTCAATTAATACACAATTAATTCAATTAACACCATAAATAAATATCACAAAAATACGGGGTATTACACTATCCCATACTCTTTTTTACACGGTCATCTCAACTGGTACGTTATTAACATAACCTAACCTAAAATAACCCACATCCACATTTGACATAATACAAAACCCTCTCTCTTTAGACTCTACCTCACGCCCACGCCCTACTCAACAAAACCCTCCCTAACACTGGTGTCGCTGCTCAACCATTATGGCTACGCATCCGCTTCTCAATCATTTGTACACCACCACTGCTCATCCATTTCGGTTAGTGATTTTAACCAACTGTTAGATTTTATTTTGAACAACTTTGAATATTTTATTTTAAACAACTGGTATCAACGACGCCTCCTCCTTCTTATCTACCAGATTTTTGATGCCTCATTTGTCTATCCTTCTCTCACTTTGTTTTAGTACCATGGACAGAGAAAAAATGGGATACCCTTTTCAAAGCCTCATCAATACTAACCAAAGAAAATGTGAGAAAGAAGACATTTTTTCTGAAATACCAAACATTTGTGTCATTTGCTCTTGTATTATGTGTTTAAGGATTTGTGAAGGATATGTTTGTGTTCGATGTTGTTTTTGTTTGTGTTCAATGTTGTGTTAATTTTTGTGATGTGTTGATGACTATTTTGTAAACTAAAAAACTATTATGTCTTAGAAATATCATTGAAAATGAATTTTTATTATTAAATGATTTTTTCCAATAAATCACACTAAATGGTGTAAAAATAATTTTTTTGAAAGATTTTCACAGTCTCAGATGTCAAAATTAGGATCCACAGTCCAAATAAAGCAATAGCAGTTCTAACCATACCGTACTTGGAAAAAACCGAATTGAAACCGAAATTACCGAAACCAAAAAAACCTGAAAAAACCAAAAAAGCAGATGGTTTGGTTTTGGTTTTGATTTTTATTTTGATGTACCAGTCGGTAAATTGGTACGGTACGGTTTTACCATTTAGCTTGTGGTTTTGGTATTGGTAAGGGGTCATTATCTACCGTACCGTACCGATTGCACCCTTAGTTTTTTCTTTTCGCTTAGAGACCTTTCATCCCTTGTAACATAACATAAGAAGAATTAGTATGCCCATATCGGTGAAAAAGGAAAACCCGTAGTTGTACTTAATAACAATTGGTGGAAAATATAATAATAATCTACATGCCTTATTTGATAAGGCGTTCATTAGTTCAATTATTTAATGTTGATGTATCAGTCGACATCGTGAATACATAAGGAGGTTGCAAGGATGGAGGTGGTTGATTGATGTGGTTGGTTAGTTTCTATGAACACCAACCAACTTATTAATGGTCTATTTTTGGCATAAATATGAGGGGTTGGGATAATATCATCCTTCTTAAACGTCTATTGCATGTCTCTCCTTGTGTTTTGTTGACACCAAGACCAGACACTATTTGTATAACTTTATATTTTCCTTCAACCTTCGCAGTAAAAGAATTTTGCATGAAAAGTTGGTCCTCGTTATCAGAGTGTTGCTAAGAAGTAAACATATTCTTGCCAGAATATATGTGACGAGTGGCCCCGGTGTCCACCCACCATTCCCTGGTGTTTTCCACCATGTTAGCTTCATAAATCATGATCGAAAGTCTCAAATCATTAATATCGTCAGAAATGTTCTCAAATTCAATGACATTGCCTTGTATGGCTTATGTTTCTTATTCCCTTGACTCTTTTATTACAGAAATATTTAGCACGCTATTCCGTCTTGTCACACACAAAGAAATTTCCATCAAACTTTTTGAAGTTTCCATCTTTATGCCCTTTGTTTGGATCACCTTAGTTCACATGCTTCCTTTTCTTGTCCTTACTACTTTGCCATTCTTCCAAAACTTGTGCTTTGGATTCCATAGGATTTCCAGTTTTCTTCTCAAATACTCACTTATCCTCTTCAATCCTTAATATCACAATCAAGTTCTCACCCATTTCTTTAAGTTTATATTTCAAATAATTTTTGAAGTCTTTCCAAGATGGTGGAAATTTTTCAATCATTGCATCCACTTCGAATGAGTCACTCAATTCCAATTTTTCAGAAAACATTTCATGATAAATCAATTCGAGCTCTTGCAATTGATTAATGATAATCTTTTAAATCAACCATTTTAAAACCCGAGAATCTACTGATAATGAATTTCTTCATTTCGACATCTTCTGTTTTGAATATTTTATCCAAAGACTACCAGACCTCTTTAGTAGTTTTAAGAGGGATATACACATTATATAATGTGCTTTTCAGATTGTTAAGGATATAATTTTTTCATTCAAAAATAGAAAATTTCCATGCATCTACTGCATCAATTACTTGCTTGTCACTTTCACCTTTTTTTAAAATTAGTGCTTCTTCACTAAGGGATTTAACTTAGTTCAAAATTATTAAATAAAATAATATTTGATGTTGCCAACATTCAAAATCTATCCTTTTGAACTTTTCGGGCTTTTCATCATGTCCAACATTAGTTGGTACAACCACAATGGGCAATGCAAAAGTATATGCCATTTCTGTTTTAAACAGAAATAATTATGTATTTATAAAGTCATATATTAATGGATAATTATATAAATATAATCATACAAATTTTAATAAATAACATTTTTCGATAATTCACATGAAGTAATAGTAAACTATTATTCTGAATAACATAAATAGTATGAAGTGTATATAAATAAATTTTATAAACATGCAAATATTATATTATATTTTTTTATCATACAAAAATAGTTTTCTTTAACAAAAACATGCACAGAGAATGAAAAGAACAGTTTTTGGAACATAGAAAATTAATTTTGTAACACAGAGATTATTATGAAAATATTTGTTTAATTAATGAACACAAAAAATCATTCTAGAAATTTATAACAGTAGAAAAAAATACCATATTAAGATTGTTATTCAAAATGATTTTAATTTATTTAGAGAATAAATAAATAGTATTTAAAATATGCATAATAATCTGGAATATATAGAAACTCATAGGAACAGTAAATGTAGAATATTTGATTGAGACAAGTGTTAAACACTCTCACCTTAAGATGATATTTTCTCCGTAATGGTGCTCTGCGCACTCTATGGAAAACATCTTCCAAGATACAAAAATGACACTTATAATAGTAACACTTCAAATTCCAAGTCGCTGGTGAACCAACAATAAAGAACTCTCTTTCTTATGGATTGAAAAATGAGACAGACACTGGACAGATTTTCTGACTTTTTAATTACTCTTGAAATGGATGACCATACAACTTGTTTATACTTAATAAGTGTGGTTAAAATTCGGATTAAAATACGAAATATATGAACAATTGATTGTTCAGAAAATCATAAAATGTTATAATTATGGGCAAGAAAAAAAAAGTCCCAATAAAATTGGTCAAAAATTTTTATACTTTAGAAAAGACAAAGACCCAAAGCCCTTTAAAATTGGCCTAAAATATTTATACTTTAACCAAGACAAAGACCCATGACCTATGACCACGATCCACGAGCCACAAGCCATCGGTTCAGGTGGGGGTGACGCGCGCGCGTGAGTTTTGAAGTGAACTCAAACCCATATAAGTACTCCCTCATTCAAAGAGTTGATATAGGGCACCATTATTTAAGACAAAATGAGTTATATTATACTACACCCATTTTCACATTCTTCTAATGTGGGACAAGAGCCTTTTACTTAATACTTCAACCAAACTTCATGTTCCAAATAGGTAATTTGAGCTACAATTTCTCATTCATTAATTTATGATTTTACACATATAAGTAGACCACATTATACTTCTCGTGGAGGAGAAAATGTTACTAGTTCGAATCATATCGAAAGACATGTGGGTCGTATATTAAATTGACCCTAAAGTTGATCAAAATATAATTTTATCAATGTAATTAAATACCATAAAATACCATATATTCTAGCACAATATTTATTTACTTATTAAGATTACTTATTGTAAAAGTGGTTGTGTTATAAGAACACTATTTCAAACTAGCATATAACCCACTCGATGTATAATGAACAAATATAACGCAAATTTAAAAAAAAATAGTATATATCATAAATTCAATATCTTATCTTAAAGCCATTACAATGATACTCCATTTTTTCATCTGTGGCATGCTTAAAATAAAAAAAAAATATCACATTTCAACAACTCTATATGCAACTAAAATAATATAATACAAATTTTATTCAATGTTTTAAAGTTAAGTTATCAAACATTATTGTACAAAATGAAGAAAAATCATTACAAATATAATATCTTTTGTAAAGAAAGATAAAGCTAAAAAATAACAAATATCTCCAAAAAAAATTGTTTTAAACTGTTAAGTAAACATATACTTTAATAATTTTCTAAAAAATATATATACTTTAATGTATATGTAAAAATTTATCCTACTATGGATCTAGCTTTGAAATATTTTTACTTTCAACTAAAAAATAAGGAAAAAGACTATGTAAAAACTATATTTTTAGTTTTAAAGAAATATTTCATATATGTAAAAATCTTTAAAAAAAACTATATGTAAAAACTATATTTCATATTTTTAGAGAAATATTTCATCATTATTGGTAGTACCTCCTCAGGTGTTCGAAGTTCCAATAATTGTTAAACTTCTCACCGTGTAGAGTCTTAATCATGTAGGTTCTCTACCGCACAACAACAGATACTCGGTATGGATACTTGGTATGGACCATTCCAGTTGGGTTCCAGCTTATTCATTTTCTGAATAACCTTTTTCAACACAATCTCCTTCCTTTAAAATGCTCGTCTTTACTCTTTCATTGTCAAACCAAGCAGTTCTTTGCTAGCAAACAGTAACCCACAGGGCCACGCATCACCTGAACTCTTTAATTAGGTTCAAATAGAGTCTTGTCGTTAGATCTCTCTTTGGTGAGTCAAAGTTGAGCACTCGATCGCTAGGCAGACCAATCTCAGTGGGTACCACTTCTTCTGTGCCAAATGCTAACATAAAGGATGTTTCCTCTATTATCGTTCTTGGTGTTGTTTTGTATGGCCATAATACACTCTGCTACCCATTAATCCAGTAACCTTCAGCACCATTTAGTCTCTTTTTTCATTCCGGTGAGCTGGTTTCTATTTGTTATTTATGTCTGCATGTTACTCTATGAGTGACCAGGCGCTGAATATAATTTCTAGATCTTTGAATGCACACCATAGTCTTCGAACTCTTTGTTGTCAAAATAACTACTGTGATCTGTAATGAAGGCATATAGTATTCCGTATCGACATATGATGTTCTTTCATATAAAGCGGAATCCTTTTTCATATGGAATCTCCACCATTGGCTCGACTTTCGCCCACTTAGTTAAGTAATCAACTATAACGATAAAATACTTAAACCTACCCCTTGTCTTTATTAGTGGGCTGACTAGATCAATCCCCCATATTCCATGGGGATGTGATCGGTGTGATCATTGCTCATGGATTTTATAGATTACGTGAAACTTCTGACACTTATCACACCTCTTCATATAGTTTTACAATCCTCTTGTATTGTTGGCCAATAATATCCTTGAGTTGTTATTATCTTCACTAATAATCTTCCTGCCGAATGATCTTTGCACGAGCCTTTATAAACTTCCTTGATCATGCTATTGACACTATCTAGATGAACACATCTAATTAGTGATATTATAAATGCTATTGTGAACAGAATTCCTTCTTTTATCACATACCAAGTTGCTTTGTAACGAAGTTTCTTTGCCTATTTGGGGTCTTTTGGGACTATCCTGAACTATAAATATGCTCGGATGGGGTTCATCCATGAGGACTCTAAGTCCAACTCCATTGCCAACATACTTTACTCATTTGTGCTGCGATGCATTAGGAATTCTATAAGTACTATTTTGGAGAGCTTTGTTATGGTTTCTAATATTAGGCGGGTAAGTGCATCTACTTGGGCATTATCTATTCTTAGTGTTCTAACCATCTTAACAGTAATTTTTTTAACAATAGTTATTTTTCTTTTGCCAACTATTTCATCATCAATTATTCCCTAGCCTCATAAATTCCAAGGACTTAATTGACTGCATATTGGGATTCAATGTGAGCTGACAACTTTCGAGCATCAAGAGATGATGTTATCCCAGACCTACTATGAGGGCTTCATATTCTGCCTCATTATTATAGGCCTCTAAATAAAATCTGAGGGTGTATTCCACATCACCCCATTAGTTAATATGACTATTATGGAATATTTTCTCTCATTTTCACATGATGATTCATCTATGAACAGTTTCCAAATCGGTGGTTCTTTTCCAAAGCTTCCTTGTACTAAGTTCCCATGGTTAAATAATTTTTTCATTTGGCCAACACGAGCTCTTTCTTTTTGCTTGATTGTGGACTTTGGTATTTTGATAACCTAATCGACATTAGGTAGATAGCTATCTTGCATATAAGTCTGCTCGATAGGTTGATTCTTTCAGCTCTCTTATAGAGAAATTTGATCTATTGGTTGGGTTATCAAGCTCTCTTCTGGAGAAGTCTGCTCGATCAACTCATGGGCAGAGATATTTTTATAGATATATTCTATGTTTGTCTTGATATTAAGCTCGCTTCGACATATGTCCACTTCGTATGCTTTTGGGACGAGCTCTCTTCCTCAGAAGTCCACTTCGCCAATATTTCTTCATAAGTAAACGCCACTATAAAATTTTCCACTGCTTGGCCCTTGATTGTTATTCTAGGCTTATATGAGATGTCGTACTCTCTTAGTTTTACGACCCCAAGACATTAGTCTTATTGATTTCTCAGGTTTATAAATAGATTGGAGTAGGTTAAAGTGTGTATAAATGACAATGATATGCACTTGAAAGTATTTTTTTATTCTTATGGAGGCCTCAATCAAAGCCAATGCGAACTTCTCCAGCCTAGGGTATCGGATGTTTGCTCCATGATACGCCTTGCTAGTGTAATAAATTTATTTTTTCACTCGAGTCTCTCGTCGAACTAGTGTCGAGATGATAGTTGACTACAAAATAACTAATTATAAATAGAGTTTATCACCTTGGATTGACATAGACACCAACGATGCAGATCATAGGTCCCTTTTAAATTCTAAAAAGGTTGTTTTGCACTCATCATTCCATTCAAAGGTCTTCCTTAGAATTTTGAAGAATGGGAGACATTTGTCTGTGGCCCTAGATAGAAATTTGTTCAACGCTGCCACTCTTTCGCCTAGTCTTTGGATATCCTTTTTCCTTGTGGGGCATTGCATGTTTATCAATGCTTGGATCTTGTCAGTGTTTGCTTCTATACCTCTGTCATTGACTATGAAACTAAGGAATTTTCCCACTTTGACACTAAAAATAATTTTGCCAGGTTAATTTTCATTTAGTATTTTTCTAATTTGTTGAAAGTCTATTTGAAATCATTAATGTGGTCAGCAACCTTCTGCCTCTTTGTTAGCATGTAATCCACATATACCTCAATGGTTTTGCTGACCAAGCCTTCGAAGACTTTATTCATCAGCAATTAGTAAGTTGCTATTGCATTTTTAGTCCAAAAGGCATAACATTGTAACAATATGTACCTTGGTTGGTCTTTACAAAGGTTTTCTCCTCATCCTCCATCTTCATTTTTATTTGGTTATATCTTGAGTAAGCATCCATAAAATTGAGGAGTTCATGTATCATTGTAGCATCGAATAGTTTGTCAATCCTGCGTTATGGGTAATGATTTTTTGGGCATGATTTGTTGAGGTCGGTGAAATCCACATGAATGCACCAGTTGTCATACTTATTTTTTACCATGATAATGTTCCGGAGCCATTCTGGATATTTCACATCTTTGATGAACTCCACCTTCTGTAGTTTGTCTACCTCTTCCTGGATTACCATGTTCTCTTCCTGGATTAATACATGATATTTTTACTTTATCGGTCTTACATCCTTCGTTATGCTGAGCTCGTGGAAAATGAGTTATGTATCTATGCATAGCGTGTCTTTATGGATCCAATATAACTAGTTCCTTTTACTTCTCAAGAACTCATCTAATTCTTTCTTAAAGGTAAGATCCAGTGATGATTCGAATTGGGCTACCTGCTCTGGGTGTTCATTATCTAGTATCACATTCTCTATTTCCTCAATTACTTGGTCCTTGACTTACTTATCTTTATCTCGAGGATTTATATTCTGGATCTGATAGGTGGTAGTCAATTTTTTCTACTATTTATATTTCGCCGATGTGTAGTAACATTCATGACCTTCTAATTGATTTCCCTTTACAACACTGATTTCATCATTAGTGGGGAACTTAAAACATTGGTGAACAATAGATGGAACATATTTAAACTTCTTCAATACGACCCTTCCAAAATTGATGTTATACACCGAATGTACGTGCTCATCCATCAAGAAGAAGTTGATCTTCTCTATTCGGCAGGATGGCTAGTCAGTGACAACCACTTCCAATTCTATGGTAGTAAGGGGAACACCTTCTCCCCAAAAAACCCTATAAGAGGTATGTGATATTCCTCTAACCTTTTGTCTTTCAGCTTTAGGTTCTGGAAGTAGATATAGAAAAGGGCATCGACGGAGCTTCCATTGTCAACTAAGATCCTCGCAACCTTGCTTTTATGTACTACCATGGTGATGACTAATGGATCGTGATGCAAATACAGAACGACGGATAAGTCATACTTATAAAATACAATTATGAGGCGATCCCAATTTACTTTCCTGGGGAGAGATGTAACAAAGCAAGCTAAGTCAAACTGTCTAATGTGATCACACGCCTTTGCCTTGTTTAGATAATCCTTTCTCTTTATTAGTCCATCTCAACCTTTATCATCTCCTCCAACGATGAAGTTGCACCCAAAAAATATCATCTTGACCTCGTGTATGGGCTTGTTAGGTTTTTTAGGCAGGTCAAGATCGTCCTTCGAATCAGTATCTCAACCTCTTTTCTTCTCATCCGCCTTCCTACAATGGGACTTTGATCATTTTTTAGGTTTCTTCTTGTCCTGCTTATCTGGTCGACTGCGATTGTCAATGCACTTTATCAGCCTACCTCGCATAATGAGGATTTTGATCTCATTCATCAAAGCCACATAACTGTCCATATTGTGACCATGATCTTTATGGAACTCACAGTATTTTATTTTAGCTCTTCTTTTAAGAGGGGATTTTAACCTTCCTTTCCACTTCATGCCATTTCTCCCATGAATTTCCTTAAGGATTTGGTGTACCCTATGGTCGACAGGGCATGTTAATCAAACTTCCTCGGTCTGTCAGCCTTTTTATTCTACCTATACTCCTTCCTCTTCTTTAATATTTTTCTAATGTCGGCTTAGGAACGAATATATCCCCTCGCTACCATAGCTTCCTCAACATTCATAATCTTACCATCCTTGGCCAACACCTCAGACATTATGTTTGTTGACACCTTGGATGACCTCCAGAATAACTTTTAGGTTGAAGTCCACTCGCGAGAGTTGGAATCATTGTATTATATTTGTATTCAATTACTTCAAGCTTTTCGGTGTTAAACCGGGCAATAAATTCCCTTTTTGCCTCGTTTATTTCCTAAAAAACATTTAAAAATTAGCGATGCGCTGACCTGGTCTTGAATCAAAATAGAAATTGATGATGAAAAGAATGACCAGTTATTAAAAGTTAGAAATCTGAGCTCTCGATAGACCATTATACCAAATTTGGGTTGTAGCTGTAATTATTTTGGGGAATGCTCAGTAATGCATCTCGTTAGGTACTGAATAAATATATGAGGCATCTTGGTATTTCTCTATATGAAACACGAGATTTGATGTGCCATCATATTTGGGAGTGATGACTGGTGGTTTGAACTTTGCGAACGTTGGGTAGATCACAATAATTGACGTGAAAGGGGACCCATGTATGAAACCTTTCTGTATGATTTTTTATGATTCATGATCTCACCTAGGCAATCCTTTAATTATTGGATTGACTCTTTCCATGGCTTTTCCTCCTTATTGGCCTTAACTGACATTATCCTTCCTACTCATCCTCGCCTTTCAGTTGGGTTTTCTTTCTCAGGAGCCTGTTCAGTTTTAGCCGATGCTTGAACACGTAATCCCAATCATTTTGAATGTTCAACCCTCATGTCTTCATCTTTTCTTGGCTCCTCCTTATATCTCTTAATCGCTCTGTATTAATGAGCTCTTTTTGCTCTTGGTCCTAAAAGGTCAAATGGGAACCCTCTATAGAGCCTTTCTAAGATACTTTAGTGCTTAAGTGAATATGTTTGGTCATTATTATATCCATATGTTCAAATGGTGGATGTGGCCCCTAGTTTTTATGTTATGTATTCTCTTTCAGATCTAGTGTACCTAGACCTTCTTACTTCTTTACGTGAGCCTCAGTCTAACTATATGGGATTTTCCATCGCCATCTTGTGGCATATCTGTCTTTTGTCTCTATATGGGTCCAGTGGAGGCATTTCCTACCTTCGATCAATATTTTCACCCCCAGTTGGGGTCATTGGGATTTCTTCCAACCTTCTTTATCCGGTCAGGATACTTTGAGTCAACTACCTGACACTTCTTGCATATCGTCTTGGCCTTTGCCCAGGCATCGTAGTATTCCTTACATGTGGTTTGTGTATATAGGCATGGAAGGTTGAACTTCTTTGGCGATCCTTTCACTCTTTGAATTTTCACCCATTTTCATGGTAATATAGCCTAGAAAACAGAGTAACAACAAGATCTATGATGAGAAACAAGCTACATGCTGAAGGAAGCACGTCTATATACATATATGTAGTTAAACTAGGATTGAAAGAGTGTTTATAACTAATGGGATGGAAATTAACAAAATAGTAGTAAGAGAAAATATCAGTAAAAAGTAAGGGCGGGCTTGTGAATACTTTACCACAAAGGATGCTAATATGTTAACGCCTAAAATTGGTGTATGAATTTGTAACTTAGCTAAAGACACTAATCTCCGATTCATAATAGATAAAGGGAACATAGTGACATACATTTTTATTTAGAATAAGTACTGATGGGAAAAGAAGAGGGAAAAGAGAGAGAACACATATTTATGTGGTTTGTCCCGATGCGGTGCCTACATCCACAAATATAGTAATGATTCATATTAGATTCAGTGGGTAGTATCCATGAATAAATGGAGGTTTACAAGTTCTCTAGTTCACTCTAGACTTGGGCAACATAACAATAGGAAGATAGACTCTCATACCATCATTTTTCAGGGGTATCTTGTGCCACGATTATATTATCACGAGTGGACCTAAAGATAGAGAAAGTAGTGGAGACAAAAAGAATGTGGGTGACAGGTGGCCTACCTTTACAGATTAGACAGGTACACCTTTTATAACAATCCTTTTTTTTCTCACTTAAAGGCTGACTAAAGACGATAAACAGAAGACGGGTCTTATTATACAATCTATATAAGTCTCAGCATCAAGACCATAAAAATATTTATTTGTAAACCATAATTGAATTTTAAACTAAATTAAATTTACATCCAAGACAATAATGAAATCCAACATCCAGGTAATATTTAAAAAAAAATCCAACATAAGCATGAGTGTCTCAAACCAACTGAAATGAAATAGACTGCATGCTTATGCCCATACAATAATCCAAGAAAATAATAAAACTAAAATAGAGGATCTACCTAGTCTAGAATCAATGATATGAAGTTCGATGCGCAAGGTGAGACTGCAAGGCTGATCTCTCAATAGTCATATTATCCATGTCTAAGACCACCTGGCGGGGAAAATATTTATAATTTTAGGTTAGCGCCCTAGAGTGTGCAAGAATTAACTTACTAAATTTATTTGTGCAAAAGTCAAATTAATTTAAAGTGAATGTTCCCCATCATCACCCACATATATAACATGTCTCACCCCTCATCTAAAAGAAGTTATACATGTATAAGCACCCAATTCCCGATACAAATAATGAATAAATGCTAATAATGGTTTGCTAAAAATAAGTTACTATTTCTCATGTTATCCCAGACATACTACCCATAAAGTGGTATAATCAATCATCATACATGCTACGTAGTATTCAATCTGTGTTTTATAGCCTACCACCTTAGACTTAGGAATTTTTTTCATTTATTTCCACTAATTATATATAGGTCCTTAATATACAACACTAAGGCATCTACCAATACATCTCTTTCGTGCTCTATCGGTAAGTTCGGAGGAGTCTCCTATCCACAACAGACATCACAATACACATACAAGTCGGGTTAAACCAACACAGTACAAAATTGCGTGGCCCATACCCAATGGTGACACATGGATCCAAGCATCAACACTTGTCTCTCATAAGTGGAGCTGTTACGTGGTACCTATAATATGACATACACTAGGACTATCCCACCTATGCCAACGTGTACTGTGGTAGAAAATGCGCATACCCTGACCGATAGGATAGTCTTCGAACATAGGTATGACCACACAAAATATAGTTAGATATTACAATATGTAAAGGTAATTATCCTAATAATTACCCCTAGCTATCCCATAAAGATTTTCCATAATTATACTTATTTAATAATTAACCACATGTGAATTATTAAATATCCTTTCTTGATAAAACACAATTAACCGTCTTGTTAATTTAACTCTCCTTTTATTAGTAACATCACGTTTCTATTTTTGATTAATTTCATGGTTACCTGCACATGGTCGTACCAACTCGTATGAACTCCTAAAATTCGCCCGGATACAATCGCGGACCCCACGCCATGACCCCCTAGAGGCTAAATCGGTCGACCCATGGGCGAATCGGTTCGCCCCTACCGACAACTTTCGAACCCAACAAATTTTCCAAGAACGAGTATTACATTCTTCCACCGAAACCTAAATCCAAGGGCTTAAACCTCATAATAATCATTAACATCAATCCCCATGAATTTTTTTTATCGTATTAATTTTTTTTTTTTGTATTTTCAAGCCCCAATCAAGTCCCAAATTGTAGGAATATAGATCATAAATGGTGTTCATATATAAATTTAGATTTTGTCCACAAATTCTCTAATCTCTATCACATATAAGGATCATAATTTATCGAAATATCAAAACTTTAAGCAAGAATTAATTCTACTACATATGAAGCATCACAATAATCATACTAATGGTCCTAATCATGAGTTTTCATCAAACTTAAACTTTTAAAGTCTACCCTCCTAAATTTTGATTAATATAAAAACACAAGAATGAAGACACAATTTGGGAAGAAGATGAAGTTTGAAGAAATAGAGACTTATGTCGTTCCATTCTAGGGTTGGGAAGGGTGTTAGTATCTTTCTAATGGGAAATGTTTATTTTAATTTGGTGTTCGGTCAATTTGTTTATTGTTTACCGGAATAGACAAGGGGGGAGATTTGTAAGAACAATTTTCTAGTATTGTTCATAACATAACTTTAGGCTAGTTTGGCGTCTCCTGTTACAAATTTTCACGGACTGAGAAGATGAACCAAACTTATGCATCTCCAAGTTTGAATACTTCCCGACATCCCAAAGGATATCAAATAATTTAGAGTTTAAATTAATTCATGGAATTATATTTGGGATATTTAATTTATATCAAAAGACGAACATGAACGTTTTTCTTTTAAAATATATTTTTTAGACACCTGTAGGCGGAGTTTAAAAAATAATTTCTTTGACATTTATGTCATTCAAACAATAAGGATTTTTCATTCAAACGACATCCTACTGTCGTTCAAACAACATTGGAAGTCATTCTAACGACATGCCATTACCGTTTAAACGACATCCCCTATGTCGTTCGAACGACCTGCTAACTTAAGTTTTTTTTATAAATACCTGTTTCGTGGTTTAGAAGGTTTACGAATTTTGCCAACTACATTTCTTCATATTAGAAGCAAAATTTCTTCAAGTTTTGGGTTTCCAAAACACTATTTTAGTTCACAAAAAGCATCCTTGAATATTGTTCTTGTGAATTAGTTTAGAACCCTAGAAAGTTTTGTATATTTGCATACACCTTGGAGGAGACGCACTCCATTTCTGACTTGTGATACATGTGGGGATTCACTGCTAAAGACAAAGGTTGAGGCTAACGGAGGGTTGCGGTCCATTATGGTTCTCGAGGGAATTATTGCTTATTTTAGGCTACGGTCTATGTGAGTTTTCTGTGGGAGATTCATTGCACATTTCATTGTGTAATTTGTAAGTTACGATTTACATTATATAGTGAAATGAAGGTTTTACCCAAAAAATTTTTTTCCTGAAACTTGGCCTTGTCGTATTTGCATTGTTTAATTTATTTGTTGTATTACCATAGATGCATACGTAGGATAAAATGATAAATTCAATTTAAAATTCTCTTCCGCGTTTTAAATTGGTATTGCAATTTTTGTTGATTTCCACCCTTGCAATTATTTTGCATTCTGAAACTTGTACTTGAATTGAATGGTAGTATAACCTTCCATAAAAAAAATAAGAAGAATAAGAATTTAAACAATAGCCTGTAGTTGCTTGCTGATATTGCTACCAATATCCAATGTACCATTAAATGCATTATTCCAAAATTTTATTTGGTGTATGTGTGGGAAACTAAAAAGTTTTTGTGTCAATGGTCCTTAAAGTGGCCCATATTCTATAACCAGAGTGGTAAGTGAATTTAACCGGGTTAAGTATGTTGCATTCATAATGTATATTGTTTTTTTTTTTTTACAGAAAATAATTATTGAATAAAAAATTTCCCTCATTTTTCTCATTTTGCTATTTTTGTTATTGTAATTTATATGTGTAAATCTATATGCAACTAATTGGAGATAAGGGTTTTGTTGGACTCTCGTTAACTGTCTAGGATCTTAAATCAAGACAGTAGGACGTGTACTATTGATACATTTGATTATCTGCTAACCAGAGGTACAAATATGCCATTCTGCATATATTAATCAACAAACCATAAAGTGGAATTATGTAAACATAATGAAGTGTCATAACTGAACAAGTTAAATACAAAACCTAATTAATTCATTGTTTGACTAGAAAACCTAAACTAAACACAACAAAAACCACCCATACACATTAGTTTTGGATCTTTCATCACAGAACATGCTGCTAATCACTCATTGGTTTTACCCCACTGGTTGTTACAATCGAATCTCCTCCAATTGATTCATTATCAAGGGTTTCATTATGTTGCGTGCTATCCCAAATCTAGTTATTCTTATGATTCATAAATACATCCATGAGATGCTCTTGCATTTGAAGTAGCTTGATGTGTCATCTGGGTTCATATCCTTTCTTAATGGTAATGTAAGCATGTAATACATCACTATGATGCTGCAGCCAGACCTGTATGCAATACGAATCAATAAATAATGTCATGTAATATTTTGATGGTTAGTTATTTGTAATATAAGACAATGCTGGCAACACATACTCTCCTTCATATTTCTTGTGGTAGTTTGGGTAGGGATAGAGTGAGAAGTTATTGTATTAATGCAATATCCATTATAGTGTTTCCTCCTCATGCATACTAATTTTTTGATGTGATGGTTTAGTTATGTCCCTCGATATTTTGTTGATGTAATTTCTCCCTCCATTTAGTAATTTCTCTCCATCTTGCTTTGCCTTTATCAAGTATTTTTATATTATTCTGCGTTGTAACATTATTTATTACGAAGGTTACAAACAGTGTACCGAATTACAGTTTGTAGTATAATATATGTGGTGTACATACTGAATACTATAATATAATTCTCATCATTTTTTAGGCTTATTCTTAGCATATGTACTTATTGGTTTTGATCATTTTTGAATTTGATTTGCAATGCAACCACATACCCTTATTCTTGTCAAAGAAAAACAGCATGAAGTGGAAGTCGTTTCCATGGCGCATAGGAACAAATATTCTTTCGCATTCTCGAATGTTTTTTAATGACGTCATACAAATATGACTTTATCCCTAGTTCATTATTCAGCCTAACCATTTCCTAAAAAACCAAAAATTTTAAAATCAATGAATTACGACACTTACTAATTAAAATTTTTTTAAAAAAATGGGACTCGTGCCTAATTTTCCACGTAAAAGTTGGCATATATATGTTTTTTAGTCCTCCATTAGTGTTAAAATTGTCTAAAAGTATTTCACTATATGAGTCAATCACCTGTTCAACTCAAGTTCCAACGAATTAGTGAATAATTGGTAATATGTTGCTGAACGTTGAGTTTTGAAGAACATGCATCACCATAATAGTATACATCAACAAAATCCAAGTCTTCATATGTAAACAATTAATATATGATAGGATGTGTATTAATAACATCATAAACTCTTATTTCATCTATTTGTTTAGAAATATAAATTACATAAAATGTAGAGGGGCATTGATTTAGTTTGATATGTTTAGAAGTTAGAAAATGTGTTATAGATTGGTTAATTTAAACTTTGCTAAGAACTAATAGTGTTTTGTAACTTTGTGTTATGCTTTTGGTAAGATTATAAGTCATTATGTACTTAGGGATTTATGTTACTCATCCTTTACTTTTGGATGAATGAAGTACACATTTCAATAAACTTGGACTAACAACCTCTATTAATCATCGATTTCTGGATTAAAATAAGCGCTAAAATCAAGACCAATTTTCATGACTTTAAACCCTAGAAGGTGTATACTTAACAATAACAAAAATTAGGACTTAATGTTAGTGTTCCCCTAGTAAAATAAACTTTTTGGACTCAATCATATACTAACAGCTCAGTTGCTAAAAATGTAACTTCACATTTCTTTTTGTTATTAGTCCCAATTTCACCTGTAGAACATTGTAATGCCTCTATCAATGTTTGGTATATGCACGAGGACATTTTTATTTATTATTTATAAGTATGTCTTGAATATCTTCCAATATGGAATGACATATTATTAAACATGTCTTTACAATTTTAAACTTTCATTATACATTACATTTATTAAGAGTGTACAAAGTGAATTGATTCCATTTCTTTAAAAAATTCAATCAATTTTATTGGAATGAACATAAAACATCTCATTTACAAGTCATTGAAGATGATGGTGGGTGAGTTGACTATGTTTTCCACTTTGCATATTCACATTTAGAACGATCATTGCCATCTGAAATCAACAACGCACGTGCACTTACATTGTTTGAAATAACACCTTCCCAAAGCAAGTCTGAAATGTCACAAAGGGATATCAAATCAAGGTCTAGATGCTATGCATGTATCCTTAATTTACAAACAAATAAGTATAGTTAAATATGTCTACGTACTCAAATTACAATCTACTAGCTAAAGTTATAGTAACAAACGAGTGTTTCTTACCTGACTAGATCTATCTCACAATATGACTTCAATTTTTTTTGTGTTATGCTATCCAATATGAGGAAGAGATTACATCTGAGCGGGTTGCGAACCTTTATCATGATTTTTTTAGTCCGTTGTTTTATTTATATCCCCCTCTCATATTATGATCACATCTTCTTCGCTACATTCATCTTGTCCCATGGTCTCAACTAATGCACATTTCTTCAAAGTCGTATGATTTTTATTGTACTTGTCAACCCTTGCAATGTACATTATTTTCTTTTCTTTTGTTAAGGCTAATACTCATACTCTTGCCTAGTATTTGTTATTCGGGTTTTAGTTTTAACACAACGAATCCGTATTTTAGGGCAGTTAGGGTCCCCCCTAGTTGATCTACCATGTTATAACTTGTTAAGGTACGCATTCAGAGGTCCTCGATTTTCATTACAAACACACAATAATTTCATTCTTTACAGATCAAGCTCCTTCACGTGCTTATCTATTAATTTTCCCTTTTTCTCTTCGACCACAGTCATCCATTACACATCTTTGGTTAGTATTCCAATTTTGAAGTTTAATCTTAAGATTATGGCATCAGATGCTGAAATATTTGAATTACACTCTTTACTTATAAAGTCCGCCATTTTTTGTGTTTCTTGTAAATTTGTGAAAAATTGTTCCGATTCATTTTGAATGGAATCAAACACAGATTCAAGGCGATTTATATTATCTTATTTCTCCACTACAACTAAATCGACATGATCTTTATCGCCATCAACACAATCATACATCTACTTGAGCTGCATCTTCAATCGAATTAATTCTTCCTCGTGAAGTTTGTATGGACTTTCTAATTATTGTTCTGCAATCTATTTTAGCTCAACTTCACAATATAGCTTCATTTGTTCATCTTTGATGTCATTTAATCGATCAACCAATACATTTGAATGCTTAATCTCGTCGCTTAATGTGCGTTCTAACCTCTATTGCGCTAAAGCAAGACTATCTCTAGCAAGCAAGACGATAAAACTCACTCGGGAATTTTACCAAACACTTGGTGTGCGAAAAATACCTAAGACCTTGTTCCGTAAAGGAACTAATGTGCAAACTCCCAATCAAATCAACCAAGCATTAATAAAGTGACAATAAGAACATACAAGCAACAAACAATCAAAGTAATAACAATTTACGTAGGTCACCCAAGCTTTGGGTTACATCCATAAATGGTAGGATATCTTCTTTTATAGATAAATGGATAGGAACTAATGGTTACACACATACCTCATTTATCTATCTGAAAAGTTAATCACCAACCAACCTCAAGAACTCATCTTGCTCAAAGTAGCTCTCTATCTCTCTTCGCCTTTGATTAGCTCTCAAATATGCCCAATGTTTCAAAACCTAAAAATAACACTTGTATTTATAGGTTTGAGCAAAAATGGAAAATTTGTAAATAAACCAAAACTAAAAAAATAGGAGAGCCAAAACCAACAAAGTCTACCTTAGCGATCCTGACGATCCAACCAATCTCTAGAATGCTAAAATTGAACCCGCTTAAAAATCGTCCCACCATCTACCAAGCTAATGTGATTCCCCCAGGTGATCCTCACGATCCAATCGAAATAGGAATATAAACATCAAATACGCTCGAAGATCATCCCAACGTCTAACAAGCCAATACGCTCCACCCGACGCTAAGACACCCCAAAATTCAACAATGAAGTGAGATACCACAAGTCTTCACTCTAAGACTCCAAATGACTCCACCCGCCAAGGAACCAAGTTCTAAAATAAGAACTCTCCATATCATGCATCTGAATGCTTCCCATGTAACCATATGGTGAATCTCGCTCCTTATGTAACCCGGTGAGTACATCCCCACACAATACATATAGCGTATACCCTCTTTACACAAAACATTCAAACACGTCAACACCATATTCCACCTTGATAAATAACCACGGATGAGAGGGAAAATTCCTCACCTCCCACACCCTCTAAATCTTACACTCGAAAGATGTACCAAGTCTTTGTCAAGAAAAACTCCCGTTTGCCAATGCTTGCAAATAATCACCCATCGACCTTCCTTGAACTAGTTATACACACCTCGAATCCATCACAGTCCTACACCTCCTCGATTCCAATCGGCCAATGCATGTGTGCAACTAAATCGAGTCAATATCACCCATTGGTCCTGGAGGGGGACTTCGATCCATCCCCTCCATTAGTCGGTATTCTGCCATCACTACCATCTACTCTTGGAAAGCTAGCACCCAATGTCTTTATTTTTCTCCCAAACGAGACATGCCTTGAACGTTCGATCACTTATGCACACCGCTTCCCCGTCTTCCTTGAAGTTTGATTTAGACTATACAACCCCTCTCTCTCCTCTCCCCTCACTAGGACCATACAACTGGATGTGACTTTCAATACTCCACCTACCACCGACACCCGACAACCCTTGGAATCCAAATGGCTAATGGATATGAAATTCTTTTACGACATTGGGACATAAGCCACACCACCCAAAGTGCACTCCACCCCATCGAACATCTTGAGTTTCACCATCCCGACACTCTCAACGATAACCTTCTCTCCGTTAGATAAAGATATGGAACCTTTTCCATTTTTCGTAAAAGTCTCAAAATATTACCTCTTGGAGCAAACGTGATCCGACAATCCCAAATCTAATATCCAATCATCTTGGGAAAGAGAGTTAACCTTGAGATTATGAGAAATTCTCCAAGTTCATCTTCATAATCCGCACTTGATACCGTTGCCCTCTCGGAATCAACCTTCCCCTTAACTTTGTCATTCCAAAAATGACATTTTCGGATCACATGACCCCATTCCCGACATTTGTAGCATTTTGACCCTCTACCACCAACACCCCTCGATCTAGACCCACTATCGTCATTAAATCCTCGGTTGGAGTTCCTCCCACCATTTTGCCCACCTCCGTCTCTCGTCGTAAGGCCTTCATTATGGGAATAACCATCACCTCCACCTTTCTTGTTTCTCATCATGACACGGGATTAAATATCTTGCACAACATCGTTGTACCTAGGGTTGTGTTTTTTTTAACATTTTGATTTTTCTAATATCCGATCCGATATTTTTCGATTTTGGAATGTATATAAGTTTTTCGATTTCCGATTTTTCGATTTTCGATTTTTTCAAAAAAAATCGGATCGAAATTTGGAAATAATTCTGAATTTTCCAAAACTATGTCGATCTGATTTTTTCGAATTATTTTCGATTTTTTCCAAAATATTTTCCGATTTCCAATTTTTTTAAACATTCGTATGTGTCCCACATCGGCTATGAGAGGAAGAGAGGCCTAAAAAGTCCTCTATAAAAAAAGAATATCCCTCTATCCTCTACACAAATGAAAAAAATGGTTAAATCCGTATATATTTACATGTTGGCTTGAATCTTTTTTTCTATTTCTTTAAAATGAGAATTTCGAGTAATCGAACATCCTATATTAATTTATTTGAAATTTTGGAATATCCAAAATTTCAAAATTTTTAGTATATTTTTTGAATTTCCGATTTTTTTTTCGATTTTTTCGAATTCGGAAACTTTTTTGATTTTTCGAAAAAATTGGATAAGAAACAGGAACAAATATTTTATTTTCGAAAAAATCGAAATTTTTTCCGAAGTGTCATTTTTCGATCCGATCCGGCCAAAACACAGCTCTAGTTATACTGGAGCGTAGACTTCCCAAGCATGAGAGTGGTCACAAAATGCTCGTATGAATCAGGTAATGGTGCAAGCCATAACAATGCTCGATTCTCATCAATGAATTGAACGTCTATCATGTTCAAGTCATTTATCAAGGCATTAAAAGTGTTGATATGCTTCATCATATCTTCACCCTCCTTCATCTCAAGCTTGGCGAGTTTTTTCTTGAGGAATAATTTATTTGATAACGACTTTCCTAAATAAATCTCTTCTAGCTTATCCCCCATGCCTTTAGTTGTGGTCTCCGCTATCACCTTATTCAGCACATTATCCGTGATAAGCATCTCAATGCACGAAGCCGCTCTTTTATCAATGTCAATCAACTCGGCATCGGTCATGTCTACCGATCGTCCCTCTACCCCCAATAATGATAATTGCAACCTCTGTTGGACAAGAATGCCTCGCATTCGTCTTTGCCATAACCCAAAATTGATCATCGCATCATAAATCTTCATATCCGTCTTCATTGAGCCATTCGATCCATACCTCAGATCCCATGTCTTAGAGCCTCCACTCATAGAGGTTGATTCTCGAGTACTCTCCACATTTTCCATCATTTGGAACAAAAACAAAAGCTATGCCAAAATTAATTCAACCTCGAATCAAAATACCGGGGAAACAATGCAACCAAGGCTTTAATACCACTTGTTACGCTAAAGCAAGACTATCTCTAGTGACCAAGACGATAAACTCACTCAGATGTTTTATCAAAAACTTGGTATGCGGAAAGCACCCAAGACCTTATTCCGTAAATGACATAGTGTGCAAACTCCTAATCAAATCAACCAAGAATCAACGGAGTGATAATACGAACATACAAGCAACAAACAATCAAAGAAACAACAATTTACTTGTTCTTCGAACGGTGCAAACCGATTTTTCTCTTTAGGGACTTGATCTTCTAATTCTTTAATCATTACAAGCAAGTGTCTCATCTTTCCCTCTAGCTCTTTATTTTTTTTCCTCAAGACAATCTATGTGTTCAGCCTGTTGTAAATGTTTGTCATACGACTAGTAATCCTGACCTTCAATTTCCATTACTCCTAGATCAGAAGTGTCGGTGTTTTTCACGTAATCCTTAAAAAATCTACCTGATTCTAGTATTTGGACATCATTCCTTGCACTAGTTGATGCTTCCACATTACGATTTTTGAATCCCTGCATTGGTGTGTTAAATCTTGTATGTTGGTTCTTTTTAGGGGTTGTTGTACCCGATCTCGTGATTGCATCCTCATAGCGACACTCTTCCGTACGTGACATTCTTTTATTAGCCATGTAGTTGTGGTCGGGCCTTTTTATAACTTCTACTTTGAATTCATCATTTGATTCAGTTTCATTATTACTTTTAATAATAATCGAACTTCTCACTGAGCTATCTCTCCTGATCGGTGGTGTTTGAGGTTTCATCTATGTAAAAAATAAATTGAGGTGAAAATGGAGCACTACGAAGTAAATATGACCTTAAAAGACTATATTATCCCAAAAATGTTATCAAACCTGTAGTCATATTACTATCTGTGAGACTTTTGTTCGGACTATGAAGGTTCCAATGGAGGAACTGAGGTGTAAGATGATGTTTGTCACGGATTGGGTTGATTACACTCACAACTTCACAAAGCCAAAACTGAGCACATATGTTTTCAGTGGCATAATAGTAGATACACTTAAACTGTCTCATATAAAGAGTTGTAAATATCCTTTATTTCTTGTAACTCACAGATTTTACAATGTACGAGAACTGTTAAAAAACTTGATTTTCACAAAGAAAAAACATATTCAAATTATTTTGCCCACCACATGAATCCATCAAAGAATTAGGTATATTTATGTCAGTCAGTTGTGTAAGCGTCTAAAACTGCAATTCGTGAAATTTATTATATAAACGGAATCAGTGTATTCATCTATTATAGAAGTGCGACATATAAAAAATACATATATCATTTGTTAGTATCAAATAATAGACACGATTTATAGTATATTTGATAACAGATTCCATTCTCGTTCCAAAAAAATATAACGATACTTAAGATATTTTATAGCCTAAAAACAAATGAAAAAAAAACAATTATATAGGTACCAAAAGAACAGGAACACAATTGGTAACGATTAATGGGCTTTTCTCCCGCGTCTTCTCTCTTATCGAGTCTATAAGCCACTAGTTAACTACTTCATCCCAATTGTACATTGTTATATTCTTGACATCGTGTATATACCTTTCAAATATCCAAACCAATGAATTTTTGGTGATGGAAAAGAGGAACGAAGCACAAACATACAACGATATTAGGCAAATTACATCAATTACATCTTCGTCGCCATATCCTCATAGTGCGGTTAGCAAAGTAGATTCAACCTTTTTCTTCAAAAGTTTTGTGTCAGTGTTGAAATATTTGTTGATGAAAGTCTCTTTTGGCACCTCTCTTTTGTGAATTTCTATATGTTCACCATGATTGGGTATTCTAAGTATTTGTGACACATGAATTAGACTAAATTCAATTAATTCACGTTCGAGCCTAAATTTTCTTGTTAAAATATCGAAATGGTTGATTATTGCTATGATGTTTAAGTCATGTTTCTTGTAAAATATACCAGTTACTAGCCATTGCCTGTAAGGAGGGTCCAAAATGGTGTTATGCGTAATAACTCCCAATTACTATCCTTTAAGCCGTTTTCATTCAACAACCGCAATAAGGTGTTGAATGTCATCATATTTTCCCTAAATTGATGTAATTCTCTACTAGACGATTCACCGCCTTTTGCCATCTGCATAGAATATTTACAGTTCTCTAACAATTACCGAAATAATTAAACTACGCACTACGTAAATATTATAATCATTCAACTCCAATGTAATTGAAGGACACCACAATTCAATGATTTTGCAAATATTATTTTTCGATGGTGCTGACATTAAAGAAAGATTATATCTATGTTCCTTCAACAATTTACTACAAATGGGAAATATAATTTGGTAGACTGCACCCTAACTACCATAGTCATTCAACTTTACTATACAAGAATCACACGTGAATTATAATTATATAAATTTTGGGGTTCATCTGAGCCGAACCAAGTTGAAATGCCCCATATGAACACCGAACGCGTCAATTTATGAACTGAGTAGCATTTTCACATTTTCACATCCATGCTAATATATATCAGTATTTGTGTATAAGTTTAAACATAAATTGTAATGAAATGTGTTTATGGAGGCAAGAGATCAGGTATATAAATTGTAATTCCTCATTATGCTAATATTGTAGTCGTCAACTGATGTATAAGATAGCTAACAAATGGACCCTTTTTTTTTGTTCAACAAGAATGAATTTATTTATAAACAATTAGGAGAAAAAGCCTCTCCTAACTGGCTCTTACAAGCGCTGAAGAATAGAGAAGAATGAAAAAAGAGATTGCAAACGATGAAAATATACGAACCCGAATTATCGAATAGACAAAAAGAACAAACCAATCTAAAATAAATTCAAAAAGCATTTACGTCCTACGATTTCTTGAGCGCGTTCATTTGCGAACAACTTTCCAATTGTCATTTTTCGCATTAGAATTTACATCATTCGAGATGAGTTCGGAATTTACCGCAGATGCTGAATCAAGTTTGGGGAGATTTACGAATAAATCAATGCCGCGTTCATCGTGAATTTAAACACTAATTGGCTTAACTTAGGATAACTCGTCACTTATTTTAATACTCTCTAAAGGATTCATATCTTCATCACTTTTGCAGTCTTCATCAGATGATGAAATCTCAAATAAATCATTATGAAAAACAAGTTTATCTCCTACTAATACGATGTAATCACATTCGATTAACTATTGAATATAGCTTTGTTTTTTCTTGTTCGGGTTGCCAATTGAAGATCGATGAAGATGAGCGATGGAAGCAGTTTCATAAGGCTGACTCGAGATACTCACTACATCTAGATCTTTACTTATCATCTCCACAACATTCGATGACATCACATGATTGTTTTCTTCCATTTTTTTTGAAAATTTGGAACAACCATACTTTGATTTATCTTTTCATTGTCTGTCGTTACTTTAATTTTTTGGGTCAACAAAGCTGGCTGATTCAATTGTGCTGGAGACCCACTCTTTTTGGCTAAATCTACAAAGCAATCACTTTTACCCCCAAGGGGAATAACATTGTCCACTGAGTTCGCCATTTGATCCTTATTTACATCTCCAAAGGAATTTTCATTTTGGCCCCACTTGGAATCTTGTCATGCGCTGATTCTACTGCTAATGTCCCTAACATCGTTGAATTTTTCAAAACCGGAGTGAGGTGTAAAGCTGGCAATTTCCTAACTGAGATTTCAGGAATAACTGGTAAATCATTTTCAACTTCCTTAAAAGCGGACTATTCTTTTTCAAGACTGAAACCATCCGTATTATGAGCCATAACTTCACTGCTATACTGAGCAGTCAAGTCAGTTGGCTGTTTACGATTTACATGCTGATAATGAGGAACCGAAAGTTTGAAAACATTTTCCGTTCCACCTGGTTCGGCTGAGCCAGTAGGCTGGCAGGAAACAATTTTCATAGAGGGATGAGAGTCTCTGCGAGTTTCAACAGAGTTTGAAGTTTGAACAAAAGATTTCGTGGCTTGTGTTTTGCACTGTGATTTTTTATTATTAGCCACCATTTTTTTTAGATTTCTGCAGTCACTCACATTGTGACCAACCCCCCTATAGAAGTTGCAAAAGCTAGGGAGAGATTCATAAACAACTTTAACAAAGAACCAACTATCAACTCTTTCTACAAGAAGTTTGTCAAGAGGTTTTTGGGACATATCTATCTCAACAAGAACCCTAGCAAAATTGTTATTGGATCTATCCAAGGTAGCCTTGTCTATGCATAAAGGAATACCAACGCCTCTAGCAATTTACAAGAGAAGAAGCGGATCCCAATATTCTTGGCATAATCCAATTAATCTAACCCCAACAGTAGCAGTAGTTATAACATGAGTATCCAAATGAATATCTGGAACCCATTGAAAAATCTTAAAAACACCCGTTGAAAGCTTAGAACTACGAATGCTCCAGACTTTATTCATCTCAATTAAGCAACAAAACAAAGGTTATAGTAGCCTTTACCAATGTGTGTAAGAATTCAACCATTTTTAAGTTGCCAAACATTTGTGAGGTGAGCTTTTAATTCTTCCAATTTCCATGGTCTGTCACCTTTTGCAAGCATGATTCTACCAATGAGATTAGATGAGTTGCACTCTTTGATAACTTCTTCATAAACGTGATCAAGGATTCTAACTGCCATTGTGTATCCACTCATGTATGGAGAACTTAAAGGAGGGAGAGATGGAGGTTTTAGTGGTTTTACTGTAGGATCAAATTTGTTCTCAACAATATCAGCATAAGATGGTTTGTCTTGTTGATCATCATGAGCATGACTGCGAGAAGGAGAGTGAGCATCACGAACTAGAAATCTAGGTGATGAAGTATTATCACAAAAGGGTTTAGGATCAAAGTCCAAGCAAAGAAATGGACTTGAATCCATTTGGAGAGAAACTCGTAATTTAGAGAATGGGAAAAGAAAATTTTAGAGAAAAGGTGGAGTTTCTCTCTCTAGAGGCCATCTTCATAAAATACTACTTTTGGTGATACAAGATCAAATAAAAGAGATTTCGAAGGTAAACCTTAAATTCTACCTTGTAGGACTGTATATATTTCCAAACAAATGGCCCTTTACGCCTCATTTGACAACCCAATTTCAAGGTTTGAAATTTGAATTTGAAGGCCAATTTGAATTCCACGGAATAAAAATTGACCTTCGAATTCCAATTCCAAGGCTTGGGTTTGGATTGCCAAACGGGCCCTTAGTTTTTAAGTCCCAAGTGTTTACACTCTTTCGGATCCACTCCCATGTCATGTTATAATACTGTCAAAATGACATGGAATTCATATACTGAATTACCATAACAGTATATGATTTTCATTTACTGTCCAAATGACAACTACCAAATCTAACTTCTACATCTCCCTATTTCACATGGTCATTGGTACTAACATAAGAGAATGAGAGCGGAAAATTAATTTCACATTTTATTTTGCCACAAATGATATTTTCTTCGTTAAAACAATTTAACATTATAACCATAAAATTCCACTCCAGGCACCATACCTCAATCTTGGGTTCTATTTGGTTCGCACCAACATTGCTATGGAGATCATATACTATGATAAGAGAATGACAGTATATGAAAATCATGTACTGTCAAAATGTCATTGACTTTATTTACTATCAAAATGACAAGGAATTCATCTAGTGAATTACCATAACAGCGTATGACTTTCATATACTGCCAAAATGATAGCCATAAAAACTAACATCTACATCTCCCATTTTCACATGGTCATTGGCACTTACATAAGAGATTGATAAAAAAAAATGTAGTTTTGAATGATATTTTCTTCCTTCAAACAGTATAACATTGTACATATAAAACCAGTAAACCATGGAGTTCATACCTTCTACTTCTTGCACGCAAAAACATATATGCGTGAGATGGTTTGTGAACTAAACCAATGGCTATATACGCACTGAAATAAAGGTTTGAACAGGGGCGGAGCCAAGATTTCATATAGGGGTGGGCTAATTATCATGACAACCTTGTAAAAAAATTATGTTATGTATTTGGCTTAGGATGAAAACCTTTTAATGCGCCCAAAAGTAAAGAGGTGAAATATGATTTCACCTGTGACATTTAGTCTTATTCACTATTTTTGTTCACAATTGCCTAATTCTAGCATGTTCATTTATTCACAAAATTCAAATGAAGAAACATTTAACTTTAAATATGTGAAAAATCAATTTATCATTTTTTGCACTGCTGTTACAAATATAAAATAACTTGCAACAGTTTCTAGAATTGTATTTAATATACTCATAGCCAAAGGTGTTTGACAAATTGATCATAATGTTGCAAAAAGAAAAGGAAATCTCAAAATTAAATCATCCAATAAGGAAAACCAAGATTGAAACAGAAGAGCTCAATAAGGGAATTTGGTGTAATGATTCAATGGCCTTTGTGTGACATTCTATACTCTTTGATCAAATATTGACAGTGGATGTACTCAACTGATGTAGTCTTGTCTTTGTGGGACAACCATAGATTCACAAAGAGAAAAAATAAAAAAGAGAAATAAAAAAATGAGTGCGCTGAGATGGGGTGGGTTAATGTTCAATATCAAGTGTGTTGAGCTGGAGAATACTGTAACACCCCGCCCGCCCGGGGAGAGCGAACGGAGCGCTGCTCAACGATAAAATAAATCAAAATTCACAAGTGACAAGGTATAGAGCATCTAAATCCCATAATACAAAAGAAACCACTAATCACATCTTCAAGATCAACACAAAATATCTACAAAAGCTCCTCCAAGAACCTCCAATAAAATAGCCCCAAGAACACCTCTAATCTAAGGATGGAACTCACAAATCTCAAGGGACAAAGTATAATTAAAAAAGAGAGGAATATAAAATATATTTGCTGTCAAAATTTGTGTCAAAAGTAGGTTAAAAGGGTTGCCCACGACTTCCTTTTATAATGCAAAGAAATGAAGAGTTGGAATCCAAAAGACTCCTTTAAATAAGGCAAAGAAATGAAGAGTTGGAATTCAAAACAGCTCTTGAAAATTACTTAATGTTCGCGACTTAGAATTCCAAGAGTTAAAAACATTTAAAAATCATTTTAAAATCCATTTTAACTCCGATTTCGAAACCGTTTGAAATTATCGCCTTTAAAAATAATAACCAACATATTTGAGCAATAAAAATAATTTTATCAAAAATTTTATTTTCCTCCATTTTCTAGAAATTAATTAAAATAGCTCAAAATTACGCGGGTTGTTACAAATGCCTATTAAGACTTTTCTAGTTTTGGGGGTGGGGTGGGCTATAGCCCTGGTGTGCCCATCCCTAGCTCCGCCGTTGGGTTTGAAGCATGGTTCAAAATGTCGATATCGGTCCCGGTATCAGACGCTCGATTTTCAACTTGGTCGCAGTATCGGGCGATACGTCATTTAGAGTGTTTTGAAAAAATAGAGAATTTAAGAAAAAAATTAACAATGTGGACCAACCAGATACGTTAACAAACAATTATTTAATATGCATTGCATTGTACAAATAGGTTATACTGAAGTGCGAAGGACTTGTCAGATTCAATATTCCATAATAAATCAATATTCATATTGAAAAAAAATTAATGACACATAAAACTTTGATAAAAAAATTCATTGAAAATAAAGAAAAATGATTACAATGTTTTGTAATTTTCATCTCCTTATCTAGTAGCGATATCAATCATACATATGTACAAAATAACATTTTTGTAAAAAAAAAAAAAATTACAAAAATTTAGTTTCTAGAATGTATTTTTTGTACAAAAATGTACAAAAAAATGTTTTCTATAAAAATGTATAATATTAAAACATTTTCAAAAATTTAAACTCTTTACATTTTTTACATAATTGTTTTTTACAAAAAGGTAGAAAAAACATTTTTGTAAAATAATGTAGTTTGTAGTTTGTATTTTTTGTACATTTTTTTTAAAATAAAAATGTACAATATTAAAACATTTTGCAAAAATTAAAGCATTTTTTACAAAAAAAATGTACAAAAGAACATTTTTTTAAAATGTTTTTACAAAAAATGAATAAAAGTGTAGTTTGTATTTTTATAAAAATGTAGTTTGTGTTCTTTTTAAAATGTACAAAAATGTTGTTGTACAAAAAATGTAGTTTGTGTTTTTATAAAAAAGTGTACAAAAATGTTATTGCACAAAAATGTAAAAAAACTGTTTATGACAAAAATATACAATATTAAAACATTTTGTAGAAATTGTTAACTTTTGATTTGTGTATGTGCATAAAAAACTGTTAACTTTTAGTATAAATTATAACCAGATAAATATTTTTTTATAAAAACTATTAATACTTTTCATTGAAAAAAAAAGTACTACTATTTTATCTTCGAAAAAAGTACTGATTTTATCACTGAAAATCCATTATTATTTTATTTAAAAAATAAAATAAGTGTGACTAATTTAATTTTTTAAATGGAAGTAAATGTTAGCTCTTTCATTGAAAGTGACAGGAAAAAATAGTCGAAAGAAGACAACTGGACTCTAATAAACTCCTTTTTCCATAATAAAAGTAGTCAAAAGGCTGGTTTTTTATTATCCAAGTTGGACTTTAAAAAAAGGGAGAGATTACCCCGAGATAACTCGGAACGAGCGTTATTTTGCCGCTACTTACCGCATCCACCAGATTTTTTTTAACCATGACTCGTTATCGGTGCGTCGGCCAGCAATTTTGAGTCAACTCAACCGATTTTGAGTTGACTCAGGTGCTACTTTGAACCATGGTTGGAAGGTAGTGAAATAGTGACATGTCTTCCACTATGTTTTCTCCCGTTTTTATGTTAAAGATGAAAAGTTTATGGGTTTTTTTGTCATAACAACATTAAAATCAATACACACGTTCTTTTTTACTTTCTCATTTTGGGACTGGCATCTAAACTGGAATTATATAGGATCGGGCACACGCAATTACTGAATTTAAGACCTATATGGCTGTGCTCCTATATTGCAACCTTTATGCTCTGTTTGTTTAAAAAAAAACAAAACAAAAAAGAACAAACAAACACGAAAAAAAAATAAGAAAAAAACAATATGTTCCAAGAAGATCGGCACCCACCCTTTTAATTTTCAGAAAAAAATACATTCTTATTTTATTTTACATCTAAACCACAAACAATTTATTGAAATATTTTTTTAAAGCCTAACTTAATTTATAAAATTATATAACTGCCCCTACTCTATTCAAAATTACAAGATTGCGTAATTAATGTTGTAGGCACAAAAGGAGAGTAGCACAAGTATGAAAGATAATTAAATTATATTTGTTCCATCGTGTTGTTTATTAACAGAGATGCGCACGCCGAAGAGCATGCACAATTATGATACAAAAGTCCAAGCGGTTTCATAAGTTTGCAAATTATGAAGGTTGCGCTGGTGGGAAGAATGGAAGAGAGTCTACAGGTGGATTTGGAGAATGACTACAAAATTTTTAAAGCCTTCTTAGGAACTGTAATACCCCGTAATTTTACTGATTCTATTTAATGGGATTAATTAAATTCAAGGAGAATTAAACGAAAATTAATTCGAATTTAAATACTAGCGAGATGTGAGTTGGTATTTGATTATGATGATAATATTGAGTATTACTGAGTATATATGGTAATATATGATTATGAAAATTATTAAAATTGTCGTGAGTCGTAAATACGATAGTTTGAGAAATTAAGTTGGGACGCGCGTGCCAGTCGCGCCAAGAATTAATTTAATTAGATTAAAAAGTAAATTTTAATTTTATCATATGTATGGTCATTTTGAAGGGCCAACATGTCTGGAGGGGTAGATATAGTCAGAAAACACTAGCCGGGGGTTTAGTTTGGGTCCCGGGGCACTTTTAGCCCAAACCGACAACCCGAGAGGGTATTTTAGTCATTTTAAATTTTATGGAATTTCGACCCACGAATTTTAGGGTTTATTTAATAGCTTTTATGAAGGCCATTAGGGTCATTATCATCCAAAAACAAAGAGTGGGCTACGTGAGTTAGAGGAGAAGTTGCAGGAGGTTTCAAAACCTTAGCCACCACCCACCGCCACCACTTTCGACGGAATTGTGACCAGAAAGAAGGGAAGAATCATCCCTCGAACACCACCAACAAATATGAACAACAATCTTAAGGCAAGTGATTTGATTCCAGTAGTTTTTAGCGAATACTTCTTCCATGTCAGTGTAAGATGAAATTTGGTGGAGAACTCTAAATCTTGGATAGGAATTGCATGTAGACTAGTTCTGGACGAAATTTAGTAGCCAAAACTTGACCCTTGAGGAATTAGAAACGAATTAAAGAAGAGAAATATCAAGGTTCTTGAAGAAAATAGAAAACTAGGGGTTTTATGAATATTTGATCCATATAAGGTTAATTGCTGATGATTTAATGGTTTCAGAACGTTAAAAATATTGTATTTAGGTTGTACAATGATCCCATATCCTTAGTTTAGAATTTCATACCTTGCAATGGAGTTTTGGGACAAATCCGGGACTGAAAAACGAAGCAGTCCGTAGCCTCATCTGGTGCGATCGATCGATCGACATTCATAGGTCGATCGATCGACCTTCCCAGAAATTGTGATATTTTTCCTTATTGAATTTTATCAATTTCGACCCTAGAAAATTATTGGTGGGGATCTTGTGAACACTTTTAGATTTAAGGAAGACCAGTAGGCGAGTACATGAGACCCGGTTTATTATTAGAATTAAATTTGGGAGTTATGTTAGACTTAAAAAGGTTCAACGAGTGGGGTACTATTACAGACTGCGGTTAAATGAGTTAAATTTATTTAGTTTGTAATATGAGGTTAGTGGAAGAAATATGGACCTTAAGAGTATTGGTTTAAAGTGTGGGAATAATAGGAGACTTAGTAACCTTTATGAGTTAGGTTTTAAGTACTTGAAACTACGACGTGAAATGTGTCGATGGACTATATTATATAACTGTTCGGAAGTATAAAAATGTACTAATTGGATTAATGGTATAGGCATTGAGAACATACCTTTAATAATATTATAAAGTATCTAAGTTGTGTGAATGCTTAGTAAATGGATTTATATGTGTATGACATACCTACCATACTTGCTATCACGGGAGGTCAGCTTTCGGAACAGGGCCATCTAATCTTTGTGTGCCTATGGGGGGATTTAGATTGGTACCTTAAGGACATAGGGACGTGAATGACTTATTTGTGTGATGATAAGTCAGCTGACCATGGGAGCGTAGGTGTGTGCATGACCTGTGGGTATGTGAACTATGTTCGCCTCCAATATGTGTGATTTTTCTTATTAGAACGGTTCCTGAGAGATTCAGAATACGTAGTCCTTATGTACGTGATGTATCGGGATTCGATAGCAGAGTATGTGTGCACCACAGCTTAGCCTAGGGGTGCCTCAATTATAATATTATGTTGAAATTTATATATTGGTGATGATAATAAACTCCTTGTTAATGTGGGTGAATATCCTTATTAATGTGTGTGAATATTTGCGACACTTTGAGTAAAGTTAGAATTGAGAATTTTCTATATGATTTAATATAAATTAATCTAAGAAATGAAAAGGTAGATTCACATAAGTTAGATTGGAATATCTTGAACAAGCCCCTATATTATCATGTGAGGACGGGTTTCAGTATAGACTAGTTAGTTAGAGACATTACTAGGATGGATTATGGATATACGTTAAGCGTGCACAATAGTTGAGAGGTGAGAAATTCATGTGAGAGCACGAAACTAACAAGTAATTTATATTCATTGTTTAATGCAATTAAACACTTGATATATTTTAAACTCTTTTCACATCGGGCTCTGATCCATTTGCTTTCTTTTTCTTGAAAAATCTTTTAGGTGACCAGCCACAGAGACGCCAAGCTTAGGAGTTCCATTTCGGTGACGTGCTGTAGCTACTATGGAAGTTACAGGATCTTGATGATAGACGCCTCCACATTCTATATTGATTCCATTTCATACGTATTCAGTTGTTAGGGCATATCGCCCCATTTATTTTAGAGAAAGTTTTATCATACTCAGTTTCATTGCAGTTTTGGAGTTAATTCATTTATTATTCAGACGTTGTATTTGGTTTTATTCATTATTTGGGATTATTCAGAGGAGTGTCACTCCAGACTCATTTATTATTCCATTATTATTTTGATGTGACTGTGTTGTGATGGTGGTATCATTTAGCTAATAATTTTATTTGGTTGCATGTTAATTTAATTTAATAAAATTTGACAACTCACTTTTTAAATATTAGGTGGCTACTAATTGTTTAAATAAATATTTTCGACAGTGATGCTATGAACTAAACCAACTTGACATTTTGTATTAATTTGAATAAAGGAGTAACTACCCGGTATTTAATTAGTCGGGGTGTCACATGTGGTATCAGAGCATGGTTCTAGCATCCTTAGGATCTGTACGACTTGTTATGTTTCTGCATAGCGTCTTTTGATATAGAACCCTATTATTAGGACTGTTGTATTCCTTGATTAGATTTTGTAGACTACGTTCTTCTGCTACAATGTTATGTATAGTCAATGGACTTATATAATTCTTTTGGAATTTCAGATGTCGCTCATGAGGGAGGTACAAACCAACACTACTGAGCGAACAAGTGCGGGTCAAGACCAATGAGTACCCTAGGTACACAAAGAAAGAATAGAAATCACTAAGATAGAGAATATCGTGGCGCAAGCGGTGACTATCGCAATATTGCAGTACCAAAGTAGCAGTGGGCATCTTGGAGGCGGCAAAAGAACCAGAGAAGTTGATTAATATGACTTTGTTAAAGTTAGAAACAAAGGGAAAACACCACCACAACAACAAGTGCCTCAGAGTCGTCAAGGACATAAGGGAAATGGAAATAGCGGGAAGAGTCAAAACATCCAGAGCTAATAAAGCCAAGGGAAGAGGGCTACCACCAAGAGGTGTTTCAAATGTGGATGAAATGGCCATACACGTCTGGCCTGCCATATTCGGCTGGTGACAAACCTCGTCCCAGTCGGCAAGGACAACAAGGCATAAAAAGGGAAGGGTTTCAGGGTCAGTGTCATAAGTGCAAATAGCAGGGTCACGAGTGGAGGGCCTGCTCGCAACCAGATAAAGTTCCAGGGCAGGATACCTAGCATAAGGAAGCCTGGATAGTTACCCCAACATCGCAGGCACCACAACAACATCAAGGAGTACAGTATGGATGTATCTATAATGTCTGATATGCGATTATGCCATTGATACCGCAACTACCACATGCGTTTGGAGGTACGATACTTCATTATTAATTATATCCTTTAAGATAAAAGGGAAATCTCGAATAACTTAGATGTGTTACAATTTATTCCTATGCATTGAGAAACGTGAGTGTAAAATGCATTCTTATCCTAGTATATTTTGAATTAGCTACAACGGTTTGAGTGTTGATAGACCATTATAGTAATATTATGGCATTCATTAGAAATTATACTAAGTGTCACTTGAGTGGAGGCAAGGCCATATTTGTATTTATATAGTTTCTTGTGGTGGCATATAAAGACTTCGTAAAAACGTCGTCTGGTTATATTTAATTCCGGTGGGTATGGATGTCGATTAAGGAAATTCAAGATTTGTTAAAATGTTTTCTGAGCATGGGGATTGTCCCGTAGCTATATTAGAGTCTAACACCAAGATAATAGGAGGAATGTGTTGAGTGTAGCCATACGTGTCATGAGAGGAGGTAAGTTAACTTCTTAGCAACAAGTGATGATAAGGGACACAAGTCAGATACCGAAGGCCCCAAATCTCATTCCTTGTTTGGATTTTTCTTTGCGAGACATCCCACGCATGAAACCTAGTGAACGTCCGGAGATGAGAATAATTGGCCTTTAGTACCTGGATTAGTACCCTAGTTATCATTCACAAAAAAAACGATAACTTAAGTGTTGTCGAATGTCTTACCTCGTGAGTGAATCGAAGCGACAAGGAGGATTATAGCTACAATTATTAGGCTTAATGAGCGTAACCCTATCAAACCTTTGGAGTTACAAGTCCAGACTGGACAACATTTGGGTCAAATCTCCATCTAGAGGAGCACCTCGCCTTAGGGTGCCCCCGTGCTGTTTGTAAGGAGAAAAGTGATAGACATTTAAGGTTGTGTGGCGATTACCGGGAGTTGAATAAAGTCACGATACGAAATAAGTATCTGTTGTCCCGATCGATGACTTATTCGACCAGTTGAGAGGATCTTCCTTCTTCTCAAAGATTGACTTGAGATCGGGATACCATCAGTTACGAATCAGGGAGCAGGGCATCCCGAAGACTGCCTTCTTGACAGGATATGGTTCCTACGAGATCCGGGTTATGTCTTTTGGCCTAACCAACGCCCCAGCCGTATTTATGGACTTGATGAATACGGCGTTCATAGAATTCCTAGACGAGTTCGTCATCGTCTTCATTGATGACATTCTAGTTTACTCCCAGACAGAGGAAGAACATGCAGAGCACTTGAGGCAGGTTTTACAGACGCTGCGTCAGAACGAGTTATATGAAAAGTATGAGAAGTGTGGGTTTTGGCTCAAGGAGGTTTAGTTTTTGGGGCATATCATTTCAGACAGGGTGATATATGTTGATCCCGGGAAGGTATCAACAGTGAGGGAGTGGGGACAGCCCACGACACCCACTGAGATACATAGTTTCTTAGGCCTAGCAAGATACTACATGAGGTTTATTCAGGGGTTCTCTAAGATAGCGGGTCCTTTGACACATCTTACTCGAAAGGTTGTGCCATTTATCTGGAGCGATGCATGTCAGCTGGCAATTGACGAGTTGAAGGACAAGTTGACCTCAGCACCAGTGTTAGCATTGCTTAGACCGGGAGTTGAGTATCTAGTATATACCGATGCTTCCTTACTAGGACTTGGGGGTGTACTGCAACAGGAGAGTCAGGCTATAGCTTATGTTTCTCATAAGCTTAAGCCTCACGAGAAGAATTACCCCACCTACGACTTGGAGTTAACAGCAGTCGTATTTACTCTTCAGATTTGGAGACATTATCTCCTGGTGGAAAAATTCCATTTATTCGTGGACCACAAGTCCCTACAGTACCTCTTCACGTAGGAAGAATTAAATATGATTCAACGTAAGTGGCTTAAGTTCGTGAAGGATTATTAGTTTGATATCTAGTACCACCCAGGTAAGGCTAACGTGATAGCAGACGCATTGAGCCGTAGGCCGGTAGGTGAGGTAGCCAAAGTGTGGAAAGCAAAGTGGAAGGTGTTGGGACACCTGGATGCAGTGGACCGATCATTCATATCTGTGATGACCGTTACGTCTTAAATTGTTACGAGAGTGATACAGGCCCAGGAAAAAGACTCGTTTTGTCAAGAGCAGACAATCCGATTACTAGCAGAGGGAGTCGAGTCCTATGTCGTTAGTTCATACGGGGGCTTACGCTTCAATGGGAGACTAGTCGTTCCTGAGGGGGAAGACTTGCAACATGAGGTAATGACAGATTCGCACGGGTTGCAATTCGCGATACATCCTAGTGGGGATAAGATGTACTAGGATATGAGGCGACAGTACTGGTGAAGCGGGATGAAAAGAGATATTGCCATGTTCATTTCTAAATGTGCTATTTGTCAGCTCGTAAAGGTGGACCATTAGAGATCGACAGGACTTCTACAGCCATTAGAGGTTCCAATGTGGAAATGGGAGAACATTTCCATGGACTTCATCATGGGGTTCTCGATATCGCAGAGGGGTCACGACTCCATATGGGTAATCGTGGATAGGTTGACCAAAGTTGCTCATTTTTTGCCTGTCCGGATAGACTACACTATGGGACAATATGCCCAAATTTTCATATCAGAGATAGTGAGACTCTATGGGGTGCTTCTCAATATCGTGTATGGCCGAGATAAGATATTTGTTTCGCGATTTTTGGAGAGTTTCCAGGAAGCCATGGGTATGGAGTTGCGACTGAGTACATCATATCACCCGTAGACAGATGGGAAGACCGAGCGGACGAATCAGATTTTGGAAGACATGTTTTGGATATGCATCCTAGACTTTAGAGGTGGTTGAGAGAAGTATCTTCCATTAGTGGAGTTTGCCTATAATAACTTCTACCAATTTACTATTGGCATGACTCCAATCGAGGCATTATATGGTAGAACTTTTTGTTCCCCAGCATGTTGGCTAAAGGTGGGGGATAACAAACTACTTGGGCCGGAGGTGATTCAAGATACTTTGGCGAGGATAGAGACGATACGAAGCCGTATTTGGGTATCTCAGGACCAAGAGAAGAGTTATACCGATGCTAAGAGATTCTTCAGAGAATTCAAGGTGGGAGACCAGGTGCTACTCAGGGTGTCTCCTATGAAGGGGATTATGTGTTTCGGGAAGAAGGGGAAATTATCACCTAGATACGTGGGTCTATTTCCTATCATCAAGAGAATTGGGCCAGTTGGATACAGACTTGGGATATCGGAACACCTGCATAGGATTCATGATGTGTTCCATATTTTCTCACTAAGGAGATATCTTAGGAATGATTCGGGCCATACCCACATTGCTTTAGAGGAAATCGGTCTACAGATAGATAGTTCCTATGAGGACGGGCCGATTGCAATTTTGGACCACAGCGAGAGAAAACTGATGTCAAATATAGTACTGTTAGTACGTGTTCAGTGGCGGCATCATAATGCTGAGGAGTCCACCTGGGAACGCGAGGATGGGATGCGAGAGCGTTATCGAGAGTTATTCTTTCCAGGTATACTTTATTTTTCGAATTTCGGGATGAAATTCTGTTATTAGGGGGAAAGTATGTAATACCTCGTAATTTTACTGATTCTATTTAATGGGATTAATTAAATTTAAGGAGAATTAATTGGAAATTAATCCAGATTTAAATACTAGCGAGATGTGAGTTGGTATTTGATTATGACGATAATATTGAGTATTACTGAGTATATATGGTAATATATGATTATGGAAATTATTAAAATTGTTGCGAGTCGCTAATACGACAATTTGGGAAATTAAGTTGGGACACGTGTGCGAGTCGCATCAGGAATTAATTTAATTAGATTAAAAAGTAAATTTTAATTTTATCATCTGCATGGTCATTTTGAAGGCTCCAACATGTCCGGAGGGGTCGAGATAGTCAGAAAAAACTAACCGGGAGTTTAGTTTGGGTACCGGGGCACTTTTAGGCCCAACCAACAACCCGGGAGGGTATTTTAGTCATTTTAAATTTTATGGAATTTAGACCCATGAATTTCAGGGTTTATCTAGCAGCTTTTATGAAGGCCATTAGGGCCATTATCAGCCAAAAACAAAGAGTCGGCTACGTGAGTTAGAGGAGAAGTTGCAGGAGGTTTCCAAACCTTAGCCACCACCCACCACCACCGCTATCGACGAAATTGTGACCGGAAAGAAGGAAAGAGTTATGCCTCGGACACCACCAATAAATATGAAGAACAATCTTAAGGAAAGTTATTTGATTCCATTAGTTTTCAGCGAATACTTTTCCATGTTAGTGTAAAATTTCATATTTGCCTTGAAAGATGATGAAAACCTATGAAATTTGGTGGAGAACTCTAAATCTTGGATAGGAATTGCATGTAAACTTGTTCTGGACGAAATTTAGTAACCAAAACTTGACCCTTGAGGAATTAAAAATGAATTAAAGAAGATAAATATCATGGTTCGTAAAGAAAATAGAAAAATATGGTTTTTATGAAGATTTGATCCATATAAGGTTAATTGTTGATGATTTAATGGTTTCGGAACGTTAAAAATATTGTATTTAGGTTGTACAATGATCCCATATCCTTAGTTTATAATTTCATACATTGTAATGGAGTTTTGGTACAAATCTGGTACTGAAAAACGAAGCAGGCCGTAGCCTCATCTGGTGCGATCGATCGATCGACATTCATAGGTCGATCGATCGACCTAGCCAGAAATTGTGATATTTTTCCTTATTGAATTTTAACAATTTCGACCGTAGAAAATTATTGGTGGGGACCTTGTTAACACTTTTAGATTTAAGGAAGACCAGTAGGCGAGTACATGAGACGCGGATTATTATTAGAATTAAATTTGGGAGGTATGTTAGACTTAATAAGGTTCGACGAGTGGGGTACTATTAAAGACTGCGGTTAAATGAGTTAAATTTATATAGTTGGTAATCTGAGGTTAGTGGCAGAAATATGGACCTTAAAAGTATTGGATTAAAGTGTGGGAATAATAGGAGACTTATTAACCTTTATGAGTTAGGTTTTAAGTTAAGTACTTGATACTACGATGTGAGATGTGTCGGTAGACTATATTATATAACTGCCCGGAAGTATAAAAATGTACTAATTGGATTAATGGTATAGGCATTGAGAACATACCTTTAATAATATTATAAAGTATCTAAGTTGTGTGAATGCTTAGTAAATGGATTTATATGTGTATGACATACCTACCATACTTGTTATCACGGGAGGTCGGCTTTCGGAATAGGGCCATCTGATCTGTGTGTGCCTACGGGGGGATTTAGATTGGTACCTTAAGGACATAGGGCTTTGACTGACTTATTTGTGAGTTGATAAGTCAGCTGACCATGGGAGTGTATGTATGTGCGTGACCTATGGGTATGTGAACTATGTTCGCCTCCAATATGTGTGATTTTGCTTATTAGAACGGTTCTTGACAGATTCGGAATACGTAGTCCTTATGTACGTGATTTACCCGAATTCGATAGCAGAGTATGTGTGCACCGCAGCTTAGCCTATGGGTGCCCCAATTATAATATTATCTTGAAATTTATATATTGGTGATGATAACAGACTCCTTATTAATGTGGGTGAATATCCTTATTAATGTGTGTGAATATTTGGGACAGTTGGAGTAAAGTTAGAATTGAGAATTTCCTATATTATTTAATATAAATTAATCTGAGATATGAAAAGGTAGATTCACATAAGTTAGATTGGAATATCTTGAACAAGCCCCTATATTATCATGTGAGGACGGGTTTCAGTATAGACTAGTTAGTTAGCGGTATAACTAGGATGGATTATGGATATACGTTAAGCGTTCACAATAGTTTAGAGGTGAGAAATTCATGTGAGAGCATGGAACTAACATGTACTTTATATTCATTGTTTAATGCAATTAAACACTTGCTATATTTTAAACTCTTTTCACATCGGGCTCTGACCCATTTTCTTTCAAATCTATTTTTCTTGAAAAACCTTTTAGGTTCCCAGCCACAGGGATGCCAAGCTTAGGAGTTCCATTTCTGTGACGTGCTGTAGCTGCTGTGAAAGTTATAGGATCTTGATGATAGTCGCCTCCACATTCTATATTGATTCCATTTCAGACTAATTAAGTTGTTAGGGCATGTCACCCCATTTCTTTTAGAGGCATCTTTATCATACACAGTTTCATTGCAGTTTTGGAGTTAATTCATTTATTATTCAGACGTTGTATTTGGTTTTATTCGTTATTTAGGATTATTCAGAGGAGTGTTGCTCCACACTCATTTATTATTCAATTATTATTTTGATGTGACTGTGATGTGATGGTGGTATCATTTAGCTAATATTTTTATTTGGTTGCATATTAATTTAATTTAATAAAATTTGACAACTCGCTTTTTAAATATTAGGTGGCTAGTAATTGTTTAAATAAATGTTTTCGACAGTGATGCTATGAACTAAACCAACTTGACATTTTGTATTAATCTAAATAAAGGAGAAGCTACCCGGTATTTAATTAGTTGGGGTGTCACATGTTGTATCAGAGCATGATTCTAGCATCCTTAGGATTTGTACGGCTTGTTATGTTTTCGCGTAGCGTCTTTTGATATATAGCCCTATTATTAGGACTGTTTTATTCCTTGATTACATTTTGTAGACTACGTTCTTCTGCTACAATGTTATGTATAGTCAATGGACTTATATAATTCTTTTGAAATTTCAGATGTCGCTCATGAGGGAGGTACAAACCAACACTACTGAGGGAACAAGTGCTGGTCAAGACCAACGAGTACCTTAGGTACACAAAGAAAGAACGAAAATCACTGAGATAGCGAATATCGTGGCACAAGCGGTGACTACCGCAATATTGCAGTACCAAAGTAGTAGTGGGCAGCTTGCAGGCGACAAAAGAAACTGAGAAGTTGATCAACATGACGTTTCTAAAGTTAGCAATAATGGGAAAACACCGTCATAGTAACAAGTGCCTCAGAGTCGTCAAGGACATAAGGGAAATGGAAATAGCGGGAGGAGTCAAACTCTACAAAGCCAACAAATCCAAGGGAAGAGGGCTACCACCAAGAGGTGTTTTAAATGTGGATGAAGTGTCCATACACGTCTGGCCTGCCATATTCGGCTGGTGACAAACCTCATCCCAATCGACAAGGACAACAAGGCATAAAAAGGGAAGGGTCTCAGGGTCAGTGTCAAAAGGGAAAATAGCAGGGTCACAGGTGGAGGGATTGCCCACAACCAGATAAAGTGCCAGGGCAGGATGCCCAGCATAAGGAAGCCTGGATAGTTACCCCAACATCGCAGGCCCCACAACAACATCAAGGAGTACAATATGGATGTGTTTATAATGCCCAATATACGGTTATGCCATTAATACCGCAACTACCACATGCGTTTGGAGGTACAATACTTCATTATTAATTATATCCTTTAAGATAAAAGGGAAATCTCGAATAACTTAGATGTGTTACAGTTTTTTCCTATGCATTGAGAAACTTTAGTGTAAAATGCATTCTTATCCTGGTATATTTTGAATTAGCTACAACGGTTTGAGTGTTGATAGACCGTTATAGTGATATTATGACATTCATTAGAAATTGTACTAAGTGTCACTTGAGTGGAGGCAAGGCCATATTTGTATTTATATATTTTCTTATGGTGGCATATAAAGACTTTGTAAAGACGTTGTCTGGTTCTATTTAATTTCGATGGGTAGGGACGTCGATTAGGGAAATTCAAGATTTGTTAAAATGTTTCTGAGCGTGGGGATTATCCTTTAGTTATATTAGAGTCTAACGCCAAGATAATAGGAGGAATGTGTTGAGTATAGCCTCACGTGTCATGAGAGGAGGTAAGTTAACTTCTTAGCAACAAGTGATGATAAGGGACACACGTCAGATACCGAAGGCCCCAAATCTCATTAACCAACAATTCTAGTTAGTAGTGTATCGGGTGGGTCCTTGTTTGGATTTCGCTTTGCGAGACATTCCACGCATGAAACCTAGTGAACGTCGGGAGATGAGAATAATTAGCCTTTAGTAAACGGATTAGTACCCTAGTTGTCATTCGCAAAGAAAACGATAACTTAAGTGCTATCGAATGTCTTACCTCGTGAGTGAATCGAAGCGACAAGGAGGATTATAGCTACAATTATTAGGCTGAATGAGACTAACCCTATCAAACCTTCGGAGTTACAAGTCCAGAATGGACATCATTTGGGTTAAATCTCCATCTAGAGGAGCACCTCGCCTTAGGGTGCTCCCATGTTGTCTGTAAGGAGAAAAGGGACAAAAATTTATGGTTGTGTGGGGATTACCGGGAGTTAAATAGAGTCACAATACGAAATAAGTATCCATTGTCCCGATCGATGACTTATTCGACCAGTTGAGAGGAGCTTCCTTCTCCTCAAAGATTGACTAGAGATCGGGATACCATTAGTTACGAATCAGGGAGCAGGGTGTCCCGAAAATTGCCTTCTTGACGATATATGATTCCTACGAGTTTAGGGTTATGTTTTTTGGCCTAACCAGCTCCCCAACCGTGTTTATGGACTTGATGAATACGACATTCAAAGAATTCCTAGACCAGTTTGTCATCGTCTTCATTGATGACATTCTAGTTTAATCCCCGACAGAGGAGGAACATGCAGAGCACTTGAAGTAGGTTTTATAGACGCTGCGTCAGAACGAGTTATATGCAAAGTATGAGAAGTGTGGGTTTTGGCTCAAGGAGGTTCAGTTTTTGGGGCATATCATTTCAGACAGGGGGATATCTGTTGATCCAGGGAAGGTATCAACGGTGAGGGAGTGGGGACAGCCCATGGCACCGACTGAGATACATAGTTTCTTGGGCCTAGAAGGATACTACAGGAGGTTTATTCGGGGGTTCTCTAATATGGCAGGTCCTTTGACACATCTGACTCGAAAGGATGTGCCATTTCTCTGGAGCGATGCCTGTCAGTTGGCATTTGACGAGTTGAAGGGCAAGTTGACCTCAGCACTAGTGTTAGCATTGCTTAGACAGGGAGTTGAGTATCTAGTCTACACCGATGCTTTCTTACTAGGACTTGGGGGTGTACTGCAACAGGAGAGTCAGGCTATAACTTATGCTTCCCGTAAGATTAAGCCTGACGAGAAGAATTACCCCACCCACGACTTGGAGTTAACAGCAGTCGTATTTGCTCTTCGAATTTGGAGACATTATCTCCTGGGGGAGAAATTCCAATTATTCGTGGACCACAAGTCCCTACAGTACCTCTTTACGCAGAAAGAATTAAATATGCGTCAACATAGGTTGCTTGAATTCGTGAAGGATTATCAGTTTGATATCCAGTACCTCCTAGGTAAGGCTAACGTGGTAGCAGACGCGTTGAGCCATAGGCCCGTAGGCGAGGTAGCCAAAGTGTGGAAAGAAAAGTGGAAGGAGTTGGGACACCAGGACGCTGTGGCCCGATCATATATATCTGTGATGACCGTTACGCCCTAAATTGTTACTAAAGTGATACAGGCCCAGGCAAAAGACTCGTTTTTTCAAGAGCAGATAGTCCTATTACTACCAGAGGGAGTCGAGTCCTATACCATTAGTTCAGATGGGGGCTTACGCTTCAATGGGAGACTAGTTGTTCCTGAGGGGGAAGACTTGCGACACGAGGTAGTGAAAGAGTCGCACGAATCACGGTTCGCGGTACATCCTGGTGGGGATAAGATGTTCCAGGATATGAGGCGACAGTACTGGTGGAGCGGGATGAAGAGAGATATTGCCGAGTTCGTTTCTAAATGTGCCACTTGTCATCTAGTAAAGGTCGACCATCAGAGGCCGACAGGAATTTTATAGCCATTAGAGGTTCCCATGTGTAAATGGGAGAACATTTCCATAGACTTCATCACGGGGTTATCGACATCGCAAAGGGGTCACGGCTCCATATTGGTAATCGTGGATAGGTTGACCAAAATTTCCCATTTTTTGCCCGCTCGGAGAGACTACACTATGGGACAGTATGCCCAGATTTTCATATCGGAGATAGTGAGACTCCACGAGGGGCCTCTCAATATCGTGTCAAACCGAGACAAGATATTTGTTTCGCGATTTTAGGAGAGTTTCCAGGAAGCCATGGGTACGGAGTTGCGGCTGAGTACATCACATCACCCGCAGACAGATGGGCAGACCGAACGGACGAATGAAATGATGGAAGACATGTTGCGAATGTGCATCCTAGACTTTGGATGTGCTTGGGAGTAGTATCTTCCATTGGTGGAGTTTGCCTATAATAACTTTTTCCAGTTTACTATTAGCATGGCTCCAATCGAGGCGTTATATGGTAGACCTTTTCGTTCCCCAGCATGTTGGCTAGAGGTGGGGGATAACAAACTACTTTGGCCGGAGGTGATTCAGGATACTTCGACGAGGATATAGATGATACGAAGCCGTATTCGGGATTTGTTTCGCGCTTTTTGGAGAGTTTCCAGGAAGCCATGGGTATGGAGTTGCGATTGAGTACATCATATCACCCGTAGACATATGGGAAGACCGAGCGGACGAATCAGATTTTGGAAGACATGTTGTGGATATGCATCCTAGACTTTAGAGGTTGTTGGGATCAGTATTCTCCACTGGTGGAGTTTGCCTATAATAACTTCTACCAGTTTAATATTGGCATGGCTCCACTCGAGGCGTTATATGGTAGAAATTTTAGTTCCCCATCATGTTGTCTAGAGGTGGGGGATAACAAACTACTTGGGCCGAAGGTGATTCAGGATACTTCGGCGAGGATAGAGACGATGCGAAGCTGTATTCGGGTAGTTTAGGACCAACAGAAGAGTTATGCCGATGCCAAGAGATTCTTCAGAGAATTTAAGGTGGGAGACCAGGTGCTACTCAGGGTGTCTCCTATGAAGGGGATTATGTGTTTCGGGAAGAAGGGGAAATTGTCACCTAGATACGTGCGTCTATTTCCTATCATCAAGAGAATTGGGCCAGTTGGATACAGACTTGGGATATCGGAACACCTGTATAGGATTCATGACGTGTTCCATATTTCCTCACTAAGGAGATATCTTAGGAATGATTTGGCCCATACCCACATTGCTTTAGAGGACATCGATCTATAGATAGATAGTTCCTCTGAGGAGGGATCGATTCCTATTCTGGACCACAACAAGAGGAAACTGAGGTCGAAGATAGTACCGTTATTACGTGTTCAGTTGCGGCATCATAATGCCGACGAGTTCACCTGGGAGCGCGAGGATGAGATGAGAGAGCGTTATCCAGAGTTATTCTTGCCATGTATACTTTATTTTCCGAATTTTGAGATGAAATTCTGTTATTAGGGATGGGAGTATGTAATACCCCGTAATTTTACTGATTCTATTAAATGGGATTAATTAAATTCAGGGAGAATTAATTAAAAATTAATCCGGATTTAAATACTAGCGAGACGTGAGTTGGTATTTGATTATGACGATAATATTGAGTATTACTGAGTATATATGGTAATATATTATTATGGAAATTATTAAAATTATCGTGAGTCGTAAATACCAGAATTTGGGAAATTAAGTTGGGACGCGCGTACCAGTCGCATTAGGAATTAATATAATTAGATTAAAAAGTAAATTTTAATTTTATCATATGTATGGTCATTTTGAAGGAGCCAGCATGTCCGGTGGGGTAGAGATAGTCAGAAAACACTAGCCGAGAGTTTAGTTTGGGTCCCGGGGCACTTTTAGGCCAAACCGACAACTTGGGAGGGTATTTTAGTCATTTTAAATTTTATGGAATTTAGACCCATGAATTTTAAGGTTTATTGAGCAGCTTTGATGAAGGCCATTAGGGCCATTATCAGCCAAAAATAAAGAGTGGGCTACATGAGTTAGAGGAGAAGTTACAGGAGATTTCCAAACCTTAGCCACCACCAACCACCACCACTTTCGACGAAATTATGACCGGTAATAAGGTAAGAATCAGCCCTGGGATACCACCAACAAATCTTAACAACAATCTTAAGGCAACGGATTTGATTCCATTAGTTTTCAGCGAATACTTCTTCCATGTTAGCGTAAGATTTGGTATTAGCCTTGAAAGATGATGACAACCCATGAAATTTGGTGGAGAACTCTAAATCTTGGATAGGAACTGCATGTAGACTAGTTCTGGACAAAATTTAGTTACCAAAACATGACCCTTGAGGAATTAAAAACGAATTAAATAAGAGAAATATGATGGTTCTTGAAGAAAATAGAAAACTAGGATTTTTATGAAGATTTGATCCATATAAGGTTAATTGCTGATGATTTAATGGTTTCGGAATGTTAAAAATATTGTATTTAGGTTGTACAATGATCCTATATCCTTAATTTAGAATTTCATACCTTGTAATAGAGTTTTGGGACAAATCTGGGACTGAAAAACGAAGCACTCTATATCTTCATCTGGTGCGATCGTTCGATCGACATTCATAGGTCAATCGATCGACCACCATCGATCGATCGACATTCATAGGTCGATCGATCGACCTTCCCAGAAATTGTGTTATATTTCCTTATTGAATTTTAACAATTTCGACCCTAGAAAATTATTGATGGGGACCTTGTGAACACTTTTAGATTTAAGGAAGACTAGTAGGCGTGTATATGAGACCCGAATTATTATTAGAAATAAATTTGGGAGTTATGTTAGACTTAATAAGTTTCAACGAGTGGGGTACTATTAAAGACTGCAGTTAAATGAGTTAAATTTATATAGTTCGTAATATGAGGTTAGTGGCAGAAATATGGACCTTAAGAGTATTGGATTAAAGTGTGGGAATAATAGGAGACTTAGTAACCTTTATGAGTTAGTTTTTATGTACTTGAAACTACGACGTGAGATGTGTCGGTGGACTATATTATATAACTGTCCGGAAGTATAAAAATGTACTAATTGGATTAATGGTATAGGGATTGAGAACATACCTTTAATACTATTATAAAGTATCTAAGTTGTGTGAATGCTTAGTAAATGGATTTATATATGTATAACATACCTACCATACTTGATATCACGGGAGGTCGGCTTTCGACATAGGGCCATCTAATATTTGTATTCCTACCGCGGGATTTAGATTGGTACCTTAAGGACATAGGGCTGTGAATGACTTATTTGTGAGTTGATAAGTCAGCTGACCATGGGAGTGTATGTATGTGCGTGACCTATGGGTATATGAACTATGTTCGCCTCTAATATGTGTGATTTTTCTTATTAGAACGGTTCCTGAGAGATTCGGAATACGTAGTCCTTATGTAGTGATGTATTGGGATTCGATAGCAGAGTATGTGTGCAGCGCAGCTTAGCCTGGGGTGCCCCAATTATAATATTATGTTGAAATTTATATATTGGTGATGATAACAGACTACTTGTTAATGTGGGTGAATAACCTTATTATTATGTGTGAATATTTGGGACACTTTGAGTAAAGTTGGAATTGAGAATTTCCTATATTATTTAATATAAATTAATCTGAGAAATGAAATGGTAGATTCCCATAAGTTAGATTTAAATGTCTTGATCAAACCCCTATATTATCATGTGAGGACGGGTTTCAGTACAGACTAGTTAGTTAGTGGCATAACTAGGATGGGTTATGGATATATCTTAAGCGTGCACAATAGTTGAGAGGTGATAAATTCATGTGAGGGCATGGAACTAACATGTACTTTATATTCATTGTTTAATGCAATTAAACACTTACTATATTTTAAACACTTTTCACATCGGGCTCTGACCCATTTGCTTTCAAATCTATTTTTCTTGAAAAACCTTTTAGGTGCCCAGTCACAGGGACGCCAAGCATAGGAGTTCCATTTCAGTGACGTGTTGTATCTGTTGTGGAAGTTACATGATCTTGATGATATACGCCTCCACATTCTATATTGATTCCATTTCAGACTTATTCAGTTGTTAGGGCATGTCCCCCCATTTCTTTTAGAGACAGTTTTATCGTACTCAGTTTCATTGCAGTTTTGGAGTTAATTCATTTATTATTCAGACATTGTATTTGGTTTTATTCATTATTTGGGATTATTCAGATGAGTGTTACTCTTGACTGATTTATTATCCCATTATTATTTTGATGTGCCTGTGATGTGATGGTGATATCATTTAGCTAATAATTTTATTTGGTTGCATGTTAATTTAATTTAATAAAATTTAACAACTCACTTTTTAAATATTAGGTGGTTAGTAATTGTTTAAATAAATGTTTTCGACAGTGATGCTATGAACTGAACCAACTTGACATTTTGTATTAATTTGAATAAAGAAGTAGCTATCTGGTATTTAATCAGTCGGGGTGTCACATGATCTTTATTAATTTGTAGGATTTCTTACGAACTATAATTGTTGGTATCAAATATAAATAATCAATTGTTATTATACATTTAAGTTCTTACGAACAACGTTAGTTCGTAACAAATTATACGAACAAATGTTGTTCGTTAAAAATATTTTTTTTATTTTCTATGAACAATATTAATTCATAAAAACATATATTATAAATTTGTCATCCTCCACTTTGATTTTGTAAACTCACCTATCTATAGGATCCATAGGATCCATAATTGTAGATGCTCTAAGACGGTATTAGCCATATTCTTCATGGGCATTGCATACTAACCTTTTAACTTTAGACTCAGGCTAATTAAAAAAATTATATACGTTTAAGTATTATGTTTTTTTTTTTGTGCCAACTCAATTTTGGACCAATCAAATATACCATCAGATCCCATAACGAAGTACTTATTTTTCTAACTTTGAATTGTGATAAATACAACTTTAACCCTTTATCATTATACAAAAGGGTATTTATTAACTGAATTATAAATAAATTCGATAAAGCAAAAAATAAAGGTCGAAATATACAATGACAAAATTTGTATATTTATATTCATTGTTTTTAAGTCATTATCATAATCACCGAACTTATGTGAGAGAGGCTTCTACAAAAGAGAGGACAAGTCATAATGGTTTTGGGTGGGCATGCTTTTCACCCGAATAATTTATAGCACATTCAATTTGTCCAATAAATGAAACAAAATTAGAGGTACTAATAATTGATATTGTTATCTAATCTTACATTTATATTCAACAATGTTTCGTGCAAATGTTGGCACATTAACTATGCCATAACATGAAATTTCAATTATGAGAAGTCCAATTTCTTTTCTTGATCCACAATTAACTATACAACGTCAACATCTGCAGTAACGATGATATACCAAAACATTATACTTATATGCATAGATCAGTCGAATTCCTTTGTTTATGACAATGTTGGTGGTAGAACGTCGAATAGAGCAAGTTGACTTAACTAACATAAGTAAATAATTCAATAATTGCCCTCCGTATAATATTTCCAACACCACAGATGCATTGTACAACACTTGAGAGACTATGCAGAAGCATAATGAAATTATGTTGCTGGGGATGTGGGCTAGTTCCTAATGCTCGAGAGTTGAATTGGCCCTCAAACTTAAGGGCATAACCTATGAGTATGTAGACCAGGACCTATCAAACAAGAGGGAACTGCTCCTACAACTCCACCCTGTCCATAAGAATGTACCCGTTCTTGTTCACAAAAGCAAACCCATTGCCGAATCTCTTGTAATTCTTGTATTCGTTGATGACGGTTGGAACCACACACCCAAACTGTTGCCTGAGGATCCTCATCAAAGAGCCAAAGTTCGTTTCTGGGCCAACTTTTATGATCAGACAGTGACACTTGCATTCTCAAATAAACTACGCCATTTATTTATGTTTACTCTTTTAAAGGTATATGAGTTACTGAATATTTCCAACTTGGCCCGTGGACTACGAATTAACCTGATACAAGTTAGCTACCTATTGTTTTATACGACCCAAACTCAATTGACTGATGATGTTGAATTTTTTTTTGAACTGCTTCTAATATGTTGCTTTGATATCTTCAACCTCAAATGCAAAGAACAAGAAAAGGCCACAAACAACTTCTCTGAACTCCCGAGTCTTTTTGAAGAAGGAATAGCAAAAGAATTCCCACGAAGATCTCCCTTCTTCAACGGTGAGACATTTGGATTATTTGATATTATGGTGGGATCAAAATTTTGCTATTACAAAGCTTTTCAAGTGGCCGTAGGTGTAAGTTCTGACCTGGAAAAGCACCCTTCATTTTTGTCATGGGTGATGGCTCTCAAGGAATACCCTCTAGTGATGGACACACTTCCGCCTCACAATAAACTGGTCGACCTTTTCAGTGGACACGCTCCAAAAGATTGATGGAAGGGGGAACATAGCTTGTGTATCATAGAAGTAAGGAGTGTTGGTGATTGTGTAGGAAAAAGAATGAAGTTATTTTTTATGATAAAATAACTAATCAATATTTTATGACAATGGTTAAAAGGGGTGGCAATTCGGGTTACTCGTGTCATTTTTGGGTCGCGTTGATTTTTATTTTAATATAATTATTGGGTACTCTTAAATCTATACAAGCTAATCGTGTCAACTGAGTTAAATAAGGAATTTGTATTATAATGATTAAAACTATATCTATACTTATCCGTAGAAAGTCCTTAGTTGTGAGGGAGACATGTGATATCATGTCGTTTAATGAGAATATTTTGTTGAAGAAAAATGAATGAATTAATAGAATTTATGTACCCGAGTTTGAGATAATTTGGGAAAATTCTTTATAAAGTTGAGTTGAATCGAGGATTTATTATTCATTAATGCAATGAGTACTAAATACATTCTCCAAATCATCAACTAAATGAGTGTTAAAATTATTTTAAAGAATAATTTTGTATAATGTGCTTCATAATTATATTAACAATAAGAGTTTAATGAATGAGTACTCTAAATACTAAGAGTCAAAATCACTCTTTGGGTATCTACCTTGATGGACGGTTGAGATTAAGTGACTATTGAAAATTTAGGTCATGCCTCTGCCTATAAATAAGTGACTGATTTTTCGTCATTCAGATACACTAAAAGACAACATAATGAAATTATAGGATAAAAGAGATAAATCTAAATTCTCAGTGAGAGTTAATTTCATAATCGAGTTTTCACTATAGAGGAATATCTGACCGTGGGATTTTGGTAAAAAAATAAGATGAAGTTGCAGTTCGAAAGTCAGACCGATTGGACATCATGAAGGTCGACTTCTTCACCAATCTTTTCAGTTGTAACATAATGGAGATATGTGACTATAATGTCATTTTATGTTTAACACGATGATTATATGTGATAATCATCTGACCACTGGAATGCGCTGAAACTGGAACACGAATTTGCTAAAAAAAGATGAAGTCGTAGTTCAAAAATCAGTCCGATCAGACATCGTTAAGGTCGACTGCTCCGCCATTCGTTTCAGTTGTGATATGTTGGAGGTATGTGATTATAATACCATTTTATGTTACGCGTGATGATAATATGTAATAATCATGTTAATCTAAGATCCTTACTGTTGATGTTTAAAAATGGAGTGGGTTCAAATTTATAATCACAGATAAATAAGGATAATCATGCAACGCAAACACACAACAAACAATTTTTTTTAAAATGGTCCATTTATAGGAAAAGTCCACGTCTACTCTTAGTATTATTCATGGTGGTTATAATAGCTGAGGGCTGTGTATGTTTGTGTCTGATTCAATTGTTCCTTTGAGCTAAGGGAGATCATGTAGTTATAGTGGTGAGGAATTCAAGAGATGGAATGCCTTTATATCTTCAGTCATTTACATTTATGTATAATAAATAAGACTGTTGAAATTCATTGGTGCATGTACAAGAGCTGTTAGATATTCCAACAAGTGACTTTTGCTATTCTTGATGATTCGTATTGTTGAGGTTAGTTGGTCAGTTGGCCAACCATATGTCCTTGGAGCTGACCCAAAAAGTAAGCACTGTGAGAATTGTCACGTAGGAAGACAAATGTCCATTCCTCACTGGTCCACGTAGATGAATAATTTTTTCATACAACACTAACGTTAAACATATAATAAATAACGTTTTATATGATTAAAGTACAAATAATATGTATAATTCGATATTCATATGTTACATTTACAGATCCATATAAAACTGTTAATTACGGGTTCTTTCGATTATGTTTACATGCGGTATTAGAGCCTAGGTTTCTGATCTGATGATGGTCTATTAAGATCTTTTGCCTATAAAAAGAATCCAGGTAAAAAAAAAATTAAATGACTGAATTTAATGTGGGACGTTTTCAGCGATTTTTTTTCTCACTCAGAATTTTACGAAATTCATATGATCACCTGAAAACATTGAGATAAACAAAATCCATTGTTTACAATGGGAACCACCCTATCTCGGCGTTATGACGTCGTTTAAACCCCTAAAAATGCGTTTTTCCATTTCTTGTAATCAACACTAATAACTCTCACGTAAAAATTGATTTCGCGAATTGGAGAGTGATCATGAAGAGATTATTTATTTGAGGGGATTTCTAAGGGCATCCCAACTATTACTTCAAAATACCACAACCTTATTTTTACTACAAATGACCACCTAAATCTAATAGTTTGTTCCAAATACCATATAGAGCGCTACCCCATATTTAAAGTTTTAAAAATTATTTTACTCATTTCCCTCCTTCTCTCTACACATTCACACCTCCAAAACAATTCACCTTCAACTTCTAAACATTTCATCACCCATCCAGGTTGTTACATTGAACTAAATTTATAAAACATTTGAACAAAACACACACACACACACACACACACACACACACATATATATATATATATATATATATATATATATATATATATATATATATATATATATATATATATATATATATATATATATATTTGGAATAAAATAACTAAACGTTACAACTACGAAATAACAAAACCATTCAACAAAATATTGCAACTGAGAAATAAGCATTTATCAATTGTTGCAACTGCATTTGGATTCAATTGATGAGCTGCATTTGAAGAAAATCGGACGAACTTAACAAATCAACCACATCTAAAGGACGAAACACATTTGAAGTTTAACCCTAACATATGTTTATTTTTCCTTTCGCAATCAACACTAGTAGTGATATTATTGAAAAAATGAATGTATTTCGAATAAAGGTTTCATTCAGCATAAATAACACAAATTAATTGAGTTGATTCATCATTTTTATGACGAATGAAACTTTATCTTATCCTAGAATTCATTCGTTGTATTTATCCCGAAACACATCCATTATGTTGGTATGTTTACAATGGATAAACCCCTGGTTAAAACATAGAAATGATTCGTTGTATTAACCCCGAAACACATCCATTTTCTTGGTATGTTTATTCTAAATGAACACTTCGTTTAACATATAATTTATTTGTTTTCTTTTGCCCCGAGATACATTGTTTATCTCGTTATGTTTATGATGAATCAACACTATATTTAAAATATACATCATATATTCGAATTGTTTGTCATTTATGTGACACCCCGCTTATTAAAATAAGAGGTGGCTAGCCCGATATTCCAATAAATACAGGAATCATAGATGGTCCATTCTTATCATCATTGTCGTGGAAATAATACTACGAGATTACCACCGATTATTTTAGAAAACGGATGCCAAATTAAATTTGTAAGTTTAAAGAAAATTATTTAGAAAATCCAAATTGAAAAGAAGGTGGATATAAATAAAGACATACAATAATATAACAACCATATAGAACATAATAACCGAATAAGTTGTCGTTTAACAGAACATTACAAGAAGGTTACACCAAGTATTAAATTAAATATCAATATATATATAAACAAGTACAAAACGTGGGCAACAGGTCCGAATATGTAGATTGATCATAACTAGAGTACAAAAGATAGAGGCGTATATAACAAATATCCTGCAACATCCGCAAAAATGTTATAGCTCCTGGACACTTGGATGGAAGGTTCAACACGGGCGTCCTTGTGGCGGAGCACCTGGACATAAATAGAATCCACACAACACAAAGAGATAGAAACGGGTCATGGCCCAGTTTGATATGATAAACATGTGAATAAAATGTATACCAGTTATGAATATATAACAACATGAACAAGCCTATCTCGCTCTTTATTTTAAGAATAATCCTTACCTCTCAACTAAAAATGCACAACCTAGCGCAACATCTTATGTGGTGTTGATTAGGCATTAATGTAAGAGAAATAACTCAGTTTCAACTTAAATACTTACAATACAGTTTTGCACAATATGATGTCACTAGTAATTTCCTCATTAGGAAAATTATTTCAAATAATCGATTTATAAAATGCTTTAGTCATTTATAAAATGTCACATTCGGGAGAATAGTTATAATCACGACATATAACGATTCTAAGACCATCCTTCCAGGAGTCACCCCACTGGATGCGCCCCTAAATAGGTATCATCTTACAGGGCCTATCACCAACACAACCTGGGCATCCTAAAATGCATCGCATGGGAAGCAGCCATATACCTTCAACAGTGAGTCATAATCGTACTCGGAATTACCTCACTTCGAATAAAATAATATCACAATATAACAACCGGTCCAATGGCCGAGGACTATATTCACCCTGCATTTATTAGCCAGGGGATTTCACCTCATGCGCGTAACTTCCCTTATGATAGCATTTAGAGAGGTATGAATATGCAAATCATCATTCACAATATATGCCAATTTAAAATGTACATTACACTTTATCCGGAGCCATAAGCATTTAATGATATAATTATAAACCTCAAAGTTTAATTATCTCCGTCTTAGTCTCCATGAATTAACAACAACCCTATAAAGCATCATGTATGATATTACTTCCACCCAATTCTATAAGTGTACAATTATATTACTCTATTACCCCCTAGACCTATACTAGCTCATTATGTGAAAAGAACCCTCACCTTCTTCTAACAACTAACTAAATTAATTCCCGGTCTAAGATCCAAACTCTCATTTCTAATCTATGTTCTTAATTACCTTAAAAATAGACTTAATACTCTAGTTTTACTTCATTCAAGAAGGTTCCTAGATCTAAACCTTAAAAGAAAGGAGCTAGAGAAAACTAAGGATTTTGGGGTGAAAAAAAGGAGACCAGTCGACGACCCCTAACCCCCGGTCGACCATGCCTATAAGGTTTTGTTTAGTAAGAAATGTAGTAATCCTAATCCTTAATTACTGGTCGACCGGTCAGTAGACCGCGGTCAATCGATCTTCTAAATTATGCCTGATGATGCCGGAATCAGCACTACCAGGTAAGGTGTTTTTAAGCTCAACCTAAGAACAACAATGGCAACATAGTTATGTAAAAAGGTGAGAGTATGAGACGAGGAGAATAGGAATCAACACTAGAATATAAGTGGTTCAGCCTAGATTGGCCTACGTCCACTGTGTGTGTGTGTGTGAATAATCTCACTGCAATAAGTCACTAATGGCCATGGATACAATCTCTCAAGCTTTCTCTCTCTACTGTGTATCTAGATAGAGTTTCAGCTAGGGTTGAATATCTTCCATCCTTTTGTAAGGTAGGGGATGACCTCTATATATAGTACCTAGGGGGTGTAATGTACCCTCTATGCATGTAATGAGCATGTGTGTGGTTACCTCACCAATACGGGAGTGCCATCTGTCACTGTCACATGTAGAGAATGATGATGCAATATTCTCCCCACGTGTGGGGAATAATCTTGTTATAACTGATTTGTGTCCACGTGTCCTTATCCAAATGTCAGCAGGTGCTCGGCTATCGCGTCTGGGGTATGACCTCGGCCTTGGTGAGGCCGAGGTTGGTGAGTCTTGGTACCTGTTCAGTCCGAGGATTCTATGGAGGTCTCGACCTAATCCTAGCCGAGACAATGGGCAAGGTCGGCCTGAGACGAGGTTGAACTGGTGGCTTGATGAGGTTGCTAGTGGCTTCCTGCGAGCTCGGCCTACATCTGGACGAGGTTTCCATTCCAAGGTATACGAGAATGCTGCCGATCCTTGTGACGTCCCTTGGAGATGCTCATGGTAGTGTCGGCCCTGGCCGACCTTGGTATGGCCGAGGGGCGATATCGCGTGTCCAAGAGATGCCCAACGTCGGCCATAATACCGGCCGAGGTTGGTGTCTCTAGGCCGAGGTTACACTTGGGGCATATCAATCATCCCCAAGCCCTTAGTCATATGTGAGAGCAAGTGACTAGGGGATTACTACACCTCCGAGGCCTATCTGTTCCAATCCAATACTTGCTTGACACTTGTCCAATGCTAGAACATGCTTGCTTGGTAGGCGTGTGCTGTCAGCCGCCCTTTGGGGCTCCCAAGGCAATGATGGGCGTTGGGAGTTGTGCCTGAGTATATAAGGGTTTTGAACCCTTCTTTCCTTCTTTCTTCTTCATTTCTTCCATTTCTGCCACTTTCGTTCCAGCACCTCTCTCTCTCTAGAAAGATCTTGGTTCAAGGCTTTTGGGTGGTGATTTCTCGCGTCTTATCCTCTCTTCCTTACCATTTCAACCTCAGGTAAGGTCTACCACACTTTTCCTGAATTTTACCTGCAAGCACCCTTATTTTCGTACTTTCCGGCGAGTTTCTTAGTTTTCCGCGACACCACCATAGTTTCAAGCGAGCTATTCTTGCCAAATTTAAGTAGTTTGATCTTTAGATTCCTTTACTTTATTAGCCAGTCTTGTTTGTAATTTTTGGAGTTTTAGGAAATCCCTAAGTGTAGTGTCGTCCTTTGATGCTCAGACCCTTATATCAGCTTCTTGAGGAGTTCCCCTCTCTTAGAGAGAAGATTTTAGAAAAGATTAGGCAAATAGAAAGAGCACAGGAGGAGGCTCGTAAATCCCAAGAGTTTCCCATTAGACCCATATTTCCACCTCCTCTGAAGGTGATATATCCTGATCCCCCGGAGAACTTCTATCAGACAGAGGTTCCTGCTGATCCCATACCTATGTCTGAGTCTGAATCTTCTACCTCAGACCCCATGTCTGTGAATTCCTTTTAAGAGGCCATGGACTTCACACCTAGGCCTGATCAGGCCCCTGATCAGGCCGAGGTTTCTAGACGAGCCTCGTCCCATAACCACTCAAGCACCTCAGGGTCTTCCTCAGAGGTTGAGGTTCTTGAGCCGAGTGTGGCCATTCCACCACCAATTGACGCCATCCCTCTGTCGGTCGTCCCTGGGGCAGAGTTCGCTCAGAGGTTCCCGAGTAACCCATCAACATCTGCTCCGGCCAGACGTTGAGTTGGATGATGATGATGAGGTTGAGAGCGATGTCGACGTCTCTGAGGTGTCCGAGATCGAGAGTAAAATTACTGAGGTAGACCTTCTCTGCTTCAGATATCTGTATTCTATTAGCCCTTCAATAAAACTTAGGAGACCTCTGAGGGAAGAGAGGGCTTATCATGGTCGAGACAGCGAGATCTGTTTGTACGAGCAAATGTTCAAGTTGGGGTTCCGTCTTCCGATTCACCCCATTATCAAATCCATCCTCTCTTACATTAATTTGGCCCCCTGCCAACTCTCTCCTAATGCCTGGAGAATCCTAATAGGGGCCATAGTGTTATGGAAGGCTGTCCACCACTCAGACCTTACATTTCAAGTCTTTTTAGGTTGTTACGTCCCTACCTCGGCCAAAAATCATCCGGGCTACTACCATTTTGTAGCTCGGAGGCCTGAGAAGAAATTGCTTCAGGTGACCTAGACTTCCAACCATAACTGGAAGCCTCGGTACTTCTGTGCCTTAGGGCCATGGGAGTTTGGCCCATGTGTTCCCTCGTCCAATCTGGAGCAGATGATGCCCCTAAGGTGGGGTAAGGTCACCATGTCTTCCAGGGCCGACCCTGGCCTAAGTCTACAAAACCTCCAGAAGGTGAAAGCCCTTTAAGATCAGGTGGTAAATGGTCTATTTATCAGGTTTGAACATCTCATGACTCCCCACTTCCTCTCTGGGACAGGTCTGGGTGGAAGTCCCCTTGCCGATCTTGGTAAGCATTTTTGTTTTGCAAGTTTAACCTCTGAGTTTATTCATATCTGATTATCTCACTCAGGTCTACTAATTTTTTACAGAGCGACCAAGGGATATTCCAGACGATCTTTGGGAGATGGATGCACCGAGATTGCCAAGACTTGCCAAGAAAGTAGGTCTTAACGCTCCTCCCCCAGCTCCCTCCGCCTCTAAGCCCCCAGCCAAAAAGAAGAGGGCTCCCGCAGATCATGCCCCTGAGGATCAGAGGCCGAAGAAGAAGACTACTGAAGCTGCCATCCCTATCTCTTCAGTTGACATCTTGTCGGCTCGTCTGGATCAGTTGAAGTTAACTGATAGTGTAGTCGTCCACAGCATGCAGGCCCTGGATGCCATCGGCTCTGTAATGATCGAGGCTGACAAACGCTTCTACAGGGCTATGGACACCCCATTGCTGGTTGAGTTCGGCCTTTATAGAGCCGTTCAGGTATGATTTGATCCTTCATTACAAATTCTTCTAAGTGTAACATCTGATTCTTCTTCAGCTTACTTATGATCACTAAACATGCAGGGCTTGAGCGCTATGCACCATTTATCAAACTGGACTCTGAGGAAGTTGCCTCTCATCCAAAAGGGGCAAGAGACCGAGAAAGTTCAGAGTACTCTGAATGCAGAGATAGAGCGCCTCAAGTCTGAGCTGAAGGGCTCTGAGGAGAAGGTGAAGGGGTTAGAGAAGGACATCTCCCAGCTCGGTAAGGATCACACTGCTGCATTAAAGGCTAAGGACGACGTTCTGCAGCAAAAGGTCAACTCAGCTGTCAGGGCCGCCCTTGAGGACGCCTTTGAGAAGATAATTACTGACTATAAATCCTATGATGAGTTCATGGGGTTTGGCTTTAAATAGATTGAAAGAGGTATCAAATCCACTACTAAATGGGCTGACATCAAGGAGAGAGAGGCCGGCACTTTGAAGGCCTCTGATTTCGTGGGTCTTGGCTTTGCTGATCCACAATTTGCCCAAGCTCTTCAAGAGGTTGAGGAAGAGGCTGTCGCTCCTACAGAGACTGCTGCATTAGAGGTCACCGAGGTTGGAGGGGCACACCCTTGTGATGATGCGAACGAGGTCTCTAACCAAGCCGAGGGTGTCAACGTTCCCCCCTCAGACTCTTAGGATATTTTGATCACTGTTTGTAACTTAACTGTATTGTGGAACTTTTGTCTGTAATCATTGAACATACAATTTCTGAATATACATATCAACCTCTGATGAGGACCATCTTCACTTTCTTTTCATTGAATGTCATGTGATGCTTTTCATTCTTAGCTCCATTGTTATGGTGTCTGCTAAAAATTAATTTGTAATTTGAGCTTTAACCTCTAAAGTCCTCTTTTTAAGCTTGTCTTTTTGCAATGGCCTTGTTTAAACTCAACCAATGGTCCTGAGCTCAGACCTTGTCACCAATGAATGGTGTTATGAAGGTCTGAGGTCATTATCTAAGAGGTTATCCTCATAATGAATCTCACCAAACTAATGATGTTAAGTGTCTGAGGTCATCTTATTATGGTGTCTGACCTCAGACCTTGTCACCAAATTATGATGTTATAAGGGTCTGAGGTCATCACCTAAGATGTTATCCCCATAATAAATCTCACCAAATTAATGATGTTAAGGGTCTGAGGTCATCTCGTTATGGTGTCTGAATTCAGACCTCGTCACCACTGAATGGTGTTATGAGGGTCTGAGGTCATCACCTAAGCTGTTACCCCCATAATAAATCTTCACCAAATTAATGATGTTAAGGGTCTGAGGTCATCTCATTATGGTGTCAGACCTCAGACCTCGTCACCACTGAATGGTGTTATGAGGGTCTGAGGTCATCACCTAAGATGTTACCCCCATAATAAATCTTCACCAAATTAATGATGTTAAGGGTTTGAGGTCATCTCATTATGGTGTATGACCTCAGACCTTATCACCAAATTATGATGTTATAAGGTTTTGAGGTCATCACCTAAGATGTTATCCCCATAATAAATCTCTGACCTAAGAATGAAGCAAGAACTGTCATGGGAACTGATCTTTATTAATAACCTCTTCACAATAAGATGGTACATTTACATAAAACTCTATGCAACATCATATGTAATATCTCTTTAGGTGGTCAGCATTCCATGGGTTAGTGAAAGGTTCTCCTTCTAGGTTTTCTATCCTATAAGTGCTAGGCACAAGCTCTTCTGTTACTTTGTAGGGGCCGTGCCAGTTTGGGTGAAGCTTATTTGCCTTCTGTAGGGTCTTCTTTAGCACTAGGTCTCCCACTGTAATGGGTATTGACTTCACCCTCTGGTTGTAGAATTTCGCTGCCCTCTGCTGGTAGGCTGCTTTTCTAACCTCTGCATCCTCTCTTCTTTCTTCGATAAGATCTAGGTCTAGCCTCCTCTCTTCCCCATTGTTGTCAGGGTCGTAGGTCTGAATTCGATGAGTTGGGAGTCCTACTTTCGTTGGTATGACGGCCTCTGAGCCATGTGCCAGCATGAACGGACTTTCTCCTGTTGGTGTCCTTGCCGTGGTTCTCTAGGCCCATAACACAACGTAGACCTCTTTAGTCCATCTCCCCTTCGCATCTTCTAACCTCTTCTTGATTCCGTCGAAGATAGTTCTGTTTGTGACCTCGGTCTGACCATTTGCCTGAGGTCGACCAGGAGATGAGAAGAACTGCTTGATCCCTACTCTTAGGCAATACTTTTCTAAGGAGGAGTTCTTGAACTGAGTCCCATTATCTAAGATGAGAGTGTTTGGGAGGCCATATATGCATATGATATTCCTCCAAATGAACTGGAAGGTCTTCTTCTCTGTGATTGTTATCATCGGCTCTGCCTCCACCCACTTTGAGAAGTAGTCAATGGCAACTATCAAGAATCTATAATTGTTGACAACTCTTGGTAAAGGTCCTACTAAGTCAATTCCTCATACCGCAAATGGCCATGGAGAAGAGATTGCCGTCATAGGCTAATGGGGTTGATAAGGGATAGTGGCGAACCTTTGGCATTTGTCGCACCTTTTCACGTAGTCTGCAGCGTCCTTGGATAAGGTAGGCCACCAGTATCCCTGAGTGATGATCCTCTTGGCTAAGGGCCTTCTCCTTATGTGGCTAGAGCAAGAACCCTCATGAACCTCCTGTAAGACCCGGGGAACTTCCATGGGATGCACACATCTGAGTAGAGGCAATAGAAACCCCTTTTTGTATAAGACGTCCCCTACCATTGAGAACTTGGCAGCCCTATATCTCAACTTTCTCCTTTCTAGATTGGACTCAGGCAGCTCTCCCTCTCTTAGGTATCTGACGAGCGAGTCGATCCATGAGTCTCCTAGGTTCAATTTGTGACAAGGGTTACATACCTCTTCTTCCTCGATGATTGCCTTTCCTAAGACCTCAATCGGAACTGTCCTTCTTACATCTGTCTTCATTATCGAGGCCAACTTTGCCAATGCATCTGCGTGGCTGTTACTTTATTGAGGCACTCTCTTCAGTTTTGCCTCTTCAAAATATTCCAACATCCTTCTCACTCTCTCTAGGTAGTTCGCCATCCTTTCATTCTTGGCCTCGTAGACTCCCAGTACTTGATTGACAACTAACCTTAAGTCACTGTGGAGTAGGAGTCGTCTTACGCGAAGAGTCTTTGCCAATAAGAGACCTGCTATCATGGCCTCATACTCGGACTCGTTGTTTAAGGCCTGGAAGTTGAATCTCAAGGCGTATTCAATGTTGGCGCCATCTGGAGTCGAGAGTATTATACCCGCACCGCTTCCACTATTACAGGAAGAGCCATCAACGAAGAGGCTCCAGACGTCTGTATCTGATGAGAAGGCCCCTTCTGCCATAACTCCTTGCTTGAAGAGGTATCGGTCCTCTTCGTTCTCTTCTATTATCCCCCGAGTTTTTCCTGAGATGACCTCTTCCTGATCTCGGAAGACATTTGGTGCCATCTCTTCCGAATTTCGGAAGACACTACGGTTTGTCTCTTCGGCTTCCTCTAGGCCTTTCTCTGTCTTGGCCTCTTCCCAGGTGAATTCTGTGACAAAGTCCGCGAGGGCCTGCCCTTTGATGGCTGTCCTAGGCTGGTAGGTAAGATCATATTCTCCTAGTTTGATGGCTCAGGTCATAAACCTCCTGGATTTCTTAGGTTTATGCAGGACCTGCCTTAGTGGGGAGTCAGTGAGGACTACCATGGAGTGAGCTTGGAAGTAAGGCTTCATTTTTCTTGAGGCATGTATTAGGGCATATGCCAACTTCTCCATACGGGGATAATTTTGTTCAGACCCTTGAAGGGCCTTACTGTTGAAGTACATAAGCCTTTGGATCCCATCCTCTTCCCGTATGATGGCCGCACTGATGGATGATTCAGAGACTGCCAGATACACAAACAACCTTTCTCCTGCGATGGGCCGAGACAACAATAAGGGAGACCCTAAGTAGGACTTGAGTTGTTTGAAAGCTTTTTCACACTCTTCGTCCCATTGGAAGGCCTTTCTTAAAAATTTAAAGAATGGAAGACACTTGTCTGTTGCCCTAGAAACAAACCTGTTAAGGGTAGCCACTCTTCCCGTGAGTCTTTAGACATCCTTGATTCTCCTAGGAGTCTTCATGTCGAGTAATGCCTTGATTTTCTCAGGGTTCGCTTCAATTCCCCTATGGTTAATGATGAATCCCAGGAACTTCCCCGCTCCTACTCCGAAGACACACTTTGATGGGTTGAGTTTCATTCTGTACGAGTCCATAACATCGAAGGTCTTCTCAAGGTCTGCTACATGAGTACAAGCTTTCAAGCTCTTCGTTAGCATATCGTCTACATACACCTCCATGGTCTTACCTATTTGATCTTCTAACATCTTATTGACAAGACGTTGATACGTTGCCCCTGCATTTTTCAGACTGAAGGGCATCACTTTGTAGCAGTACGTCCCTTTGTCAGTAATGAAGGCTGTCTTCTCAGAGTCTTCAGCATCCATGAAGATTTGGTTATAGCCTGAATATGCGTCCATGAAGCTCATGAGCTCGTGCCCTGTCATTGCGTCCACCATCTGATCTATCCGAGGTAAGGGATAGCTATCTTTTGGACAAGATCTATTCAGGTCAGTGAAATCCACACACATTCGCCACTTCCCATTAGGCTTAGGCACGATGACTGCATTTGAGAGTCACTCCGGATAGGTAACCTCTCTTATGAACTCGGCCTCTTCCAACTTTTTGACCTCTTCTCGGATGACATCGTATTTCTCCCTGGAGTAGACTCTTCGTCTCTGCTTGATCGACTTGGCATCTCTGGTCACGTTGAGCTTGTGGCTCATCACCTCAGGGTCGATGCCAGGCATGTCTGCGTGACTCCATGCGAATACGCTCTGTCTCCTCCTGAGGAAGTTTATCAGCTCTTCCTTGGTTCCTGACTCTAGGGCCTTACCGACCTGGACGATTTTTTCTGGCTCATCCTCATTGAGGACGATGGATTCTACCTCTTCCGCGGACTCTCCCTTCTTCAACTTTGTTTCATCTCTTGGGTCAAGAGTGTCAATGCTATAAGTGGTGGTTGCCCTCTTATGGGATTCTCTCTCTTCATCCGAGTTGAAGTAACACTCTCACGCTGTAGTCTGGTCCCCTTGCACTTCCCCTACTCCATAAGGAGTCGGGAATTTTAGCATCTGATGGACCGTCGATGGCACAACTTCAAACTCTTTAAGGGCCACCCTTCCTATGATGAGGTTGTAGGCCGAGAAAACGTTCTCGTCCATAACGAAAAAGTTTATCTTCTTGGTCAGCCTCTTAGGCCACTCATCACCCATCCGTACGTCCATCTCATACATGCCCAAGGGGTGGACCTTTTCGCCACTGAAGCCTATCAACGGGTGATGATAGGGCACCAACCTTGCTCTGCTAAGACCTAGGATCTTGGAGCAAGGCTAGAACATCACGTCCGCTGAGATCCCCCCGTCTATGAGGATCCTCTGTACCTCGCACTCATGCACCCTTGTTGTTATGACCAAAGGGTCATCATGGGGGGCTAAGATACCCTTGAAGTCGAGTCTGGAGAACCCCACTACGAGGGTGTCCATGTCTACCTTGTTCCTCTTTTGCACTGTATCGGAAGACGTTAAATTCACAACTTCAAGTTTGTCCACTGACCTGGCCTCTGCTACATGAGCCTTCCTATCAGCTACTTCATAGCCACCTCCTGTAAATCCCCCACATATGGTGCTAACACCAAAGGAGATCGTACCGACCCTCTTCACCGGGGTGGTGTCATCTTTTGGCGGGAGATCCGGATCATCTTCGTCATCTCCTTCTGAATCATCGTCTCTTCTGGCCGGAACATTGTCACGGCATTTGTCATTTCTTCTTTTCTTAGGGTCATCTCTTCCACCCTTTGGAGCCTTATCATCCACATACTTCCTCAGCTTTCCAGATTTCAACATCTTTTCCATCTCATCTTTTAAAGCGAAGCATCTATCCGTGACATGACCATGATCTTGGTGGAACTCACACCATAGGTTTTTGTTCCTCTTATGTGGTGGGGCTTTCAACTTCTCTGGCCATATCAGAGCCCTGTCATTCTTAATCTCATTGAGGATGTGCTCACAGCTCACAGTAAGAGGAGTATAGTGAGCGAACTTGTCATCACCTGATCTCTTCTTCCCATCTTTCTTGCTTTGGGATTTTCCACTGCCACCGCGGTTCTCATCCTCATACTTGGCAGCCATTGCCTCTTCCGCATTCATTACTTTTCCTGCGGTTGCTAGCAGCTCCGCCATAGACCTAGGGGGCTCTTCCCCTAGTTTCCACAATATCTTCCCCTTTTGGAGACCTCCTATAAGGGCGATCATAGCTATGTTCTCTTCATAATCTTCGACCTCCAACTTTTCTTTGTTGAATCTTGCTATGTAGTCTCTTAGGCTCTCACCCTTGGCCTGCTTGACATACAGCAGGTGGGTAGTCTTATTTTGAGGCCTTACCCCAAAGAAGAAGTTGTGGATGAATCGCTCAGCCAAGCCTTTGAAGTTTTCAATTGAGTTCTTCGGAAGGGAGGTGAACCAACTGTGCGCTGCCCCTGTCAAGGTCCCCGAGAAGGCCCTACAGTTCATCTCATCGGGTATCAAGTAAATGTCTGATGCTTACTGTTACATCTCGATATGATGTATAGGGTTAGTGTTGCCATCATACTTGGGAGACACTTTAGGAGGCTTGAACTTAGCTGGGGTTGGTAACCCCACTATCCTAGCCACAAATGGGGAGCCCTCTGAGTAACCCCTTTGTAATGGGTCCCTTCTTTTAATGAGGTCTCATATCTTCTCCTCAAGGCGTTGGATAGAATCATTCCATGGTCTTCTGTCATCAACTTGGCCGAGATTATCCCCTGCCACCTCCCTGCGATGGACCGAGGGTTCCCCTGCCACGACACGTTGGCTGTTGACCTCTTCCTGTTCCCTGCCTATTCTTTCACAGTGTCGGCCTTGGTCTGTCCGACTTTGACTGTTCCCTCCCTAAGAGCCTGCTGCGCTCCTTGATCTCGACAACCTCTGTCTTAGGTCATTCATCGGGCCGAGTCTCTCGAAGGCCGACCCTCTGCTCAACCTATGAAAGGCCAACCCTCTTTGTTGGGCCTCTTCACCTCTTCAGCTGACACAACCTTGACTTTGCCTAAGAGGCTGTACAGTATTATTTGACACCTCATACGGCTCGCAGCAGTCTTCTGGGGCTTCTTCTGCTTATAGATCATCATACATGTCCTCTGGGCAAGGGTTTCCCTGCCTCCCCAGGCGCAAGCGCCTAGGGTCAGCAACGTCCCTTCTCCGCTGGGGTGCAAGCTGGTCCTTCATTGGCACCTGGGGTGGTCCCCTGGCGTCAGGATGAGGCTGAACTTCCGCCGGAGTGATCATGTCCGGTGAGACTCCAGGTGGCCTCATCATAGTTTGACTGAGCTAAGCAAATTGCTCCTGCATGGCTTGTTGTGTTGCAGCTAAAGATCTCAAGGCTGATGCTACCTCTGCCATTTCAGACTGGGGGGCGCCTGACTGGAACTAGGTCCTCCACCCCCGGACGGCGGAAGAGGCGGTGGTAAGTCTGGTGCCATATGTTAACACTATAGAGCTTGAGTAGCAGATTAGATTAGTACCTCACATGACCTCTTTCAATGGTGAAACAGCTCCGCGCTAGGGGGAGGCCTGGTTCACCATCAGAGTCTTCGGTGAGATTAAGCAGAAAAAGAGGAAAAGATAGCTTCTCGTTCCCACAGACGGCGCCAAAATGATGATGCCAGAATCAGCACCACCATGTAAGGTATTTTTAAGCTCAATCTAAGAACAACAATGGCAACATAATTATGTAAAAAGGTGAGAGTATGAGACGAGGAGAAGAGGAATCAACACCAGAATATCAGTGGTTCAGCCTAGATTGGCCTACGTCCACTGTGTGTGTGTGTGAATAATCTCATTGCAATAAGGCACTAATGGCCATGGATACAATCTCTCAAGCTTTCTCTCTCTACTGTGTATCTAGACAGAGTTTCAGCTAGGGTTGAATATCTGCCATCCTTTCGTAAGGTAGGGGATGACCTCTATATATAGTACCTAGGGGGTGTAATGTACCCTATATGCATGCAATGAGCATGTGTGTGGTTACCTCACCAATACGGGAGTGCCATCTGTCACTGTCACATGTAGAGAATGATGATGCAATTATCTCCCCACGTGTGGGGAATAATCTTGTTATAACTGATTTGTGTCAACGTGTCCTTATCCAAATGTCAGCAGGTGCTTGACTATCGCGTCTGGGGTATGACCTTGGCCTTGGTGAGGCCGAGGTTGGTGAGTCTTAGTACCTGTTTAGTCCGAGGATTCCATGGAGGTCTCGGCCTAATCCTAGCCGAGACAATGGGCAAGGTCGTCCTGAGATGAGGTTGAACTGGTGGCTTGATGAGGTTGCTAGTGGCTTCCTTCGAGCTCAGCCTACATCTTGCCGAGGTTTCCATTCCAAGGTATACGAGAATGCTGTCGATCCTCGTGACGTCCCTTGGAGAGGCTCATGGTAGTGTCAGCCCTAGCCGACCTTGTTATGGCCGAGGGGCGATATAGTGTGTCCAAGAGATGCCCAACGTTGGTCATAATACCGGCCGAGGTTGGTGTCTCTAGGCCGAGGTTACACTTGGGTCATATCAATGCCTATCGAGAGAAGCAGTAAGCTTTTCTCTTTAGGCCCGATCGACCGGGCTATGGACCGCGATCGATCACGCTCACCAGATCTCAATACCAAACCCCTCTTTGAACAAGCCAAACCCAAACCTCTAACCCTAATATCTCCCTCTCTCATAACCCTATCAATCATCAACCTTACCATAACATTTCTACATAACAATAAACCAATATTTCCAACTTAAATCATACAAATAACAAAATCTAAGGGTTAAACACTAAAAATCATCAAAACCTACTATTTGTTCAATTCCTCCAAATACATGACTATCACAACAATTTATCCACATTAGATCATATACTATCAAGTTATAAACTTGCCCTAAGGTTGTAGTGTCGGATCTTCTTCCGGTAGAAACAAATTCAAGCTTAATTTCTTCAATTCTCCTTCTTTCTCTCCTTTTCCCCCAAATTCTGTTTCTCTCTCTCTCTAGGTTTAGAAGATATATATGAAAATAAATGTGGTTGGAAGACTTAAATGCCCCTTAACACTAGATTTCCATCTTTAAGTTTCTCATCACAATTAAAATGACTCGTAATAACATAATTATGTCATAACCGTTCAAAAGTGCCTGGAACCCAAAAATACAACATGGCACTTATTTTGACTATCTCGATTATTTCATGACTAATCGCGCCCTCTAAATTGGAATCTGGGATAATATAAATTATTTCATGCTCCAATATCATTTTAAGTCATAATTGTCGCTTTAAGCACAACGACGCAATCAAACACAATATGATGATATTTACATTCACTTAACAGTAAAGATGAAAATTTTAGTAAATATTACCTTTTAAATCACTTAAAATAATATTTACTCCAACTTCCATTTATTTTATATAATTAACCCACATGGCAAAATAATATAAAAGCCCTTACTCAAAAATAAGGGGTATTACATACTCTCCCCCTTATAAGGGAATTTTGCCCTCAAAATTCAGGTGTACCTTGTAAAAAGAGGTGCATATACTTATTTCGCATGTCGTCCTCATGCTTCCACGTCGACTCCTCGGCATTGTGGTGTCCCCATTGGACCCGAACCAAGGGCACCACCTTCGACCTTAGCCTACGCTCCTCGTGATCTAAGATTGCAACTAGTTGTTCCTCTTATGAAATATCGGGTTGTAATTCAATATCATCCAAAGGAATGTGCCAGTAAGCTCCATCACACCTTTTGTACTTCTTCAAGGAAGAAACATGAAATACATTATGAATCTATTGTAGGCATTCCAACAAGGCAAGTTGATAAAATATGGGGCCTACCTTAGCAATAACGGGTAAAGGACCTACCTATCGCGGTGCAAGCTTGCCTTTCTTTTCAAACCGTATTATGACCTTCATTGGTGACACCCGTACCGAGACTTGATCTCCTACCTCCAATTACACATGCCTCCTATTCGCATTGGAATAGCTCTTTTGACGATCTTGAGCAATTCGAATGCAATTGCGAATAAGCTCAATCTTTAAAGAAGTATCTTGGATCATTTTAGGTCCAAGGAGCTTATTATCCCCTACTTCCAACCAATAAGCAGGTGATTTACACGGTAGGCCATATAATGCTTCATAAGGTGCCATACATGTTGTGAATTGGTACGAATTATTATAAGAAAATTAGACCAAGGGAAGGTATTGCTCCCATCATCCTTTGAAGTCAAGGACACTCATTCTAAGCATGTCCTCCAACATCTGGTTGACTATTTCCGTCTATCCATCTGTTTGTGGGTGATCGGAGGTACTGAACTTTAATTCGGTTCTCATTACTTCTTGGAAACTTTGAAAAAATGGGACACAAAGATCTTGTCTTGATCGAAGGCTATATTAATGGGCACCCCATGGAGTCTCACAATCTCTGCAATAAATATCCGGGCGTAACGAGTTGTATTATAATCCATACGTACTGGTAAGAAATGTGTCGACTTGGTCAAACGATCGACAATAAGCAAAATGGAATCATGACCTCTTTGAGACGTTGGCGGTCCCATGATGAAATCCCTCGAGATGCTTTCCCACTTCCACACCGGTATTTCTAATGGTTGTAACAATCCCGTCGGTCGTTGATGGTCTACTTTCACCAATTAACAAGTAGTACATTGGGAAATAAATTCAGAGATGTCCCATTTTACACCCGTCCACTAATATTGACGGCGCATGTCTTGGTATATTTTGTCTCCACCTGGATGTATTGCAAATCTGGACCCATGAGATTCAGTCATAACGGCACGCCTTAAATCTCCCTCGTCTGGGACAATAAGTCTCCCATGGAAACGTAACCCACCCTCTGAACTTATAGAGTAGGACTCCGCTCCCTCGGTTAACAACTGACGTATTCGATCTTGGCAATATTTGCCCCTTCCTTGAGCTTCCACAACTCCTACCCCCATTGCAAGCGTAACAGTCAAAACTAACAAAAATGACCTCGCTACAGCATCCTCTTGGCTAAGTTCATTCCATTTAGCCTTCTATACTCTCGCTAACTCCCCCTCGGGTTTTTGACTCAATCCATCCGCTACTATATTAGCCTTACTTGGGTGATAATGACTATCAAATTTATATTTTTTAACAAACTCTAATCATCGACGTTATTGCATATTCAAATCCTTCTGCGGGAATAAATATTGCAACGATTTGTGGTCCGTGAAAAGACTAAACTTCTCCCCCGGGAGGTAATGTCTCCAAATCTTCAAGGCGAATACCACTGCTGCAAGCTCCATATCATGAAGTGGATAATGCTTCTCATGGTATTTTAGCTTGCGAGAAGCATAAGTAATAGCCCGATGATCTTGTTGTACCACACCTCGCAATCCTTGCAGAGATGCGTCAGTAAAGACTAAATAGTCCACCCCAGGCCTTGCTAATGCAAGTACTGGAGAAGAAGTCAACTTATCTTTTAACTCATCAAAAGCTAGTTGACAAGAATCATCCCAAACAAACTTCACTCCCTTCCGGGTCAGATTTATCAAAGGGCTAGCGATCTTGGAAAAGCCCTTAATGAAACGGCGATAATAACCCGCCAAACCCAGAAAAGTATGAATCTCTCTGGGCGTCGTGGGCTGGCCCCATTCCCTCACCGTATTAACTTTACTCTATTCCATCGAAATGCCCTCAGCTGTCACAATGTGACCCAAAAACTGTACTTCTTGTAACCAAAAACCACACTTCTCGAACTTAGCATAAAGTTGATGATCCTGTAGCATTTGTAGAACCATTCATAAATGTTTAGCATGATCGGCTTCTGTCTGAGAATAAACTAGGATGTCAACAATAAACACGATAATAAGGTGGTCCAGGAAGTCTCGAAAACACTCTATTCATAAGGTCCATAAATACAGCAGGAGCATTGGTTAGCCCAAAAAGCATAACCAAAAACTCAAAGGACCCATATTTAGTTATGAATGAAGTTTTGGACACATCCTGCTCTCGAATCCGCAGCTGATGATACCCAGTCCTCAAGTCTATCTTAGAGAAGTATGATGCTCCCCTTAATTGATCAAACAAATCATCGATCTGAGGTAATGAGTATTTATTCCTGATGGTAACCTTATTTAATTCCCGATAATCAACACATAACTAGAGGGAAGCATCTCTATTTTTCACAAACAACACAGGAGCACCCCACAGTGATGTGCTACACCGAATAAACCCTTGCTCTAACAATTGCTGAATTTGATCCCTTAACTCCCTCATTTCCATAGGAGCCATACGGTATGGAGCTCTAGTAATCGACCGAGTTCTCGGTGCTAAATCAATAACAAACTCGATCTCAGGACTTGGAGGTAAACTCGGAATCTCCCGAAAAACATCTCTAAAGTGTCTAACTACGGGAATTGAATCTTAGGAAATGACTATATCACGTGAAGGCTCCTCCGCAATACAATATAAATACATGTTCGAACCTCCCTCCGAAAGAGGCATAGCCACTAGAAACATCTCTTGCCTAGAAATGGAAAAAAATATACTCCTCGCATAACAATTTACCATAGCATGATATTTCACTAACCAATCCATACCTAAAATAGCGTCATACCCGACCATATCGAGGACGAGTAAATCGGCCTCAAAACATAAATTGCCAAGGTCTATTTCTACTCTTTTACAAATAAAGAATATGAACGAACCATCACCCATGGAAGATTCCTCACTAGTAAAGGTACTCTCTGCAGATTTAATCAACCCCATAGATTGAGAAAAATTTCTAGCAATAAATGAGATCATTGTGCCCATATCAAATAACACACTACCCATACACCCATGAATGGGAAACTTACCCTTGATAGCTGGCGGTGCGGGTGGGGCTGGAGGAAGTAGAGCATCCTGAATATGATAAACACGCCCATACTGTAGTTGCCTCTATTATAGAGTAATGGATGGAATAGGCGCGGGTGGTGGTAGATGTGCCTGCTGATGCTGAGGACCCCTAGAAAACTGTACTCCAATCAAATGTGGACAAGCTTTCTTAAAGTGCCCCTGTTCACCACATTGAAAGTATCGGCCTGCTATATTCTCTGAATAATGATCCCTATTATTTTGAAAATTCCCCATGCCTTGGCCCGGATGGCCTCGACCCCCGTTATTACCCCGGCCTACCTGGCCTTGCTGACCCACCTGCTGTTGCTTCTGCTGGGCACCCTGATCGTGCCTAAAACATCATTTTCCGAAATTGAAACCCCAAAACACTTCCTCTTAGACGAATCTCCCTATTGGTTGTCCTTCTCTTTCAATTTGCTTCCCGACTGTTGTGATAAGTTTAGTGCCCCACTGACACAATTAGCTCCTTGCTTAACTTGACCAGAAATTGAAACCTTCTTACTCCCTTGCACATGCAGACGGTGATCTTGGCAATGAAGCAAATCAGCATTCATCACGTCACCAAATGTTTGTAAAGATGAATTTCCAAAAAATGTTGTTGTATCCTCCAATAAAACCCTCCAACAAAATTCGATATCCTCCTTTCTTCTGGAATTACTTCATCTGGCAAAAAACTTGCCCGACAAGTGAATTCATCTTCATACTCCGCAACTGAATGTTCTCCTTGTACCACATCATGGAGTTTCCTCCTCATTTCCTTTTGGACAGCGGAAGGAAAATATTTCCGCTCAAATAAAACCCAAAAATCCGATATACGAATGGTATCCCTCTGCTCCGGTGTAGTCACCGATTCCCACCAATGTAAAGCTTCTCCTACTTGTTTGAAAGTGGAAAGAATCTGCTTTCGTTCCCCGCTACACTCTACCATTCAGAGATGACGCTGCATATCTTTCTTCCACTGGTTTGTTACTATCACATCGGAACCACCCTGAAATTCTGGGGGGTGACCTTTTAGGAAATATTCTCTAACTCTCTCCCATGGGGTAAGTCCCGCATGGGCTTGTACCTTTGGTACTATCGATTGTTGGGCTTGAGGAAATAGTTGAGCCATAGTAGTCATTTCAGCATTGACTACCTGGGCGACAATGTTAGCCACCTCCATGGCATTAATCATTCCTTGCTGTGCTGGGGGTTCTACATTATCTTCTACAACTCTATTTCTCTTAGCTGGGCGACCTCTTCTAGGCAGCATTTGAGATGAAGAAACAACTGGATCAGAATATAATTTAAAACTATTTATCTTTGCAGACGTTCACAAGCAAACACAAATAAAACAGTCCTAAAAATAGGGCTCTTTATCAAATAACGCTACAGCAGAATGTGATAAGTCCGCATAGATCATAAGGACTCTAGAACCTAATGCTCTGATACTATCTAGACACCCCGCTTATTAAAATAAGAGGTGGCCAGCCCGATATTCGAATAAATAAAGTAATCATAGATGGCCCATTCTTATCATCACTATCGTGGAAATAACAATACGATATAATCACCAATTATTTTAGAAAAGGGATGCCAAATTAAATTTATAAGTTTAAAGAAAATTATCTAGACAATCCAAATTGAAAAGAAGGTTGATATAAATAAAGACACACAATAATATAACAATCATATACAACATAATAATCGAATAAGTATTTGGTTAACATACCATTACAAGCAGGTTACACCGAGTATTAAAGTAAATATCACAATATATATATATATATATATATATATATATATATATATATATATATAAACAAGTACAAAACTTGGGCAACACGTCCGAATATGTAGACCGATCATAACTAGAGTACAAAAGATAGGGGCATCTATAACAAATATACTACAACATCTGCAAAAATGTTATAGCTCCTGGACACTAGAACGGAAGGGTCAACATGGGCGTCCTTACGGCGGAGCACCTGGACCTAAATAAAATCCACACAAAACAAAGAGATAAAAATGGGTGAGCGCCCGGTTTGATATGATAAACATATGAATAAAATGTATGACAGTTATGAATATATAACAACATGAACAAGCCTATCTCACTCTTCATTTTAAGAATAACCCTCACCTCTCAACTAAAAATGCACAAACTAGCACAACATCAAATTTGGTGTTGATTATGCATTAATGTAAGAGAAATAACTCAGTTTCAACTTAAATACTTACAATACAGTTTTGCACAATATGACTTCACTAGTCCATTACACATTAGGAAACTTATTTCAAATAGTCGATTTATAAAATGCTTTAGTCATTTATAAAATGTCACATTCGGGAGAATAGTTATAATCAAAACATATAATGATTCTAAGACCATCCTTCCGGGATTCACCCTACTGGATGCGCCCCTAAATAGCTATCATCTTCCAGGGCCTATAACCAACACAACCTGAGCATCCTAAATTGCATCGCATGGGAAGTGGCCATATACCTTCGATAGTGAGTCATAACCATTACTGAAATTACCTTACTTCGAATAAAATAATATCACAATATAACAACCGGTCCTATGGCCGAGGACTATATTCACCCTGCATTCATTAGCCAGGGGAATTCACCTCATGCGCGTAACTTCCCTTGTGATATCATTTAGAGAGGTATGTATATGCAAATCATCATTCACAAGATATGCCAATTTAAAATTGACATTACACTTTATCCGGAGCCATAAGCATTTAATGATATAATTATAAACCTCAAAGTTTAATTATCTCCGTCTTAGTGTCCATGAATTAACAAAAACCCTATAAACATCATGTATGATATTACTTCCACCCAATTCTATAAGTGTACAATTATATTACTCTATTACCCCCTAAACCTAGACTAGCTCATTATGTGAAAAGAACCCTTACCTTCTTCTAACAACTAACTAAATTAATTACTGGTCTAAGCCCCAAACTCTCATTTGTAATCTATGTTCTTAATTACCTTAATACTAGACTCTAATACTCTAGTTTTACTTCATTCAATAAGGTTCCTAGATCTAAACCTTAAAAGAAAGGAGCTAGAGAAACTAAGGATTTCGGGGTGAAAAACAGGGGACCGGTCGACCGGCCCCTAACCCCCGGTCGACCGTGCCTATAAGGTTTTATTTAGTAAGAAATGCAATAATCCTAATCCTCAATGCCCGGTTGACCGGTCAGTAGACTGCGGTTGACCGATATTATAAATTATGCCTATCGAGAGAAGCAGTAATCTTTTCTCTTTAGGCCCGGTCAACTAGGCTATGGACCGCGATCGATCGCGCTCACCAGATCTCACGGCCAAACCCCTCTTTGAACAAGCCAAACCCAAACCTCTAACCCTAATATCTCCCCCTCTTATAACTCTATCAATCATCAACCTTACAATAACATTTCTACACAACAATAAACTAATATTTCCAACTTAAATCATACAAATAACAAAATCTAAGGGTTAAACACTAAAATTCATCAAAACCTACTATTTGTTCAATTCCTCCAAATACACAACTATCACAACAATTTATCCACATTAGATCATCTACTATCAAGTTATAAACTTTCCTTAAGGTTATAGTGTCGGATCTTCTTCCGGTAGAAACAAATTCAAGCTCAATTTCTTCAATTCTCCTTATTTCCCTCCTTTTCCCCCCAAATTCTTTTTCTCTCTCTATCTCTCTAGGTTTAGAAGATATATATGAAAATAAATGTGTCTGGAAGACTTAAATTCCCCTTAACGCTAGATTTCCATCTTTAAGTGTCACTACGCAATTAAAATAACTCGTAACAACATAATTAAGTCATAACCGAAACCCAAAAATACGACATGGCACTTTTTTTATTATCTCAACTATTTCAGGACTAACCACGCCCTCTAAATTGGCACCCGGGATAACATAAGTTATCTCATGCTCCAACATCATTTTAAGTCATAATCGTCGCTTTAGGCACAACGACGAAATCAAACACAATATGATGTTATTTAGATTCACTTAACAGTAAATATGCAAAATATAGTAAATATTATCTTTTCAGTCACTTAAAATAATATTTACTCCAACTTCCATTTATTTTAAATAGTTAACCCACATGGCAAAATAATATAAAAACACTTACTAAAAAATAAGGGGTATTACATATTTATTTCTTTAATACCAACTTTCTTACATAGCATTTTTCATTTTCCCAACATATACAATAGAAGTTTGTATTTTACCAACATATATGCCAATACATGACATTGTATTTGATAGCATTCTATTCATTGTCATTGTTCTTTCTTTCTTTTCATACTATTCATCTATGAATAAACTACTATGCCACTCTTGTGCCAACAGGAAGCCAATTACTTCCTCGGAGAGGATGCGATAGTAAGAGATCCACGCTTTGTCTGCTGTTGTTGCTACTCCTGTAGAGGCGGGGATGTTGGGGGGTTTGTCACTGCTATTGTAGAGGGGGTACCTAGGGACACAGTGGTGGAACGACATGCGGAGACTGATAAAGAGGGTCAATTTGAGGATGAGAGTCTGATGAGGAGGAGGGCCATGATGATACTACTCTGGATGATGTTGCTCATTATGATGCTCCTACTGAGGGGGGGTGTTGATTCCCTTAGGTCATCGAACCCATCAAGTGTTCTACACAAGACCACCACTGAGTATAGTAAGAAGAAAAAAGTTGTTGAAGTTGGCCCCTCGTCTATAACTTATGGGGGTCCTAATGATCTGAGTATGTTGAAACATTTCAAGGATTATGTTGCTCATGGAATATGGACTAGTTCAGTGGTAATCACATTTATTATATAACTTATGATTAGTGTTTGATATAATTTCCTTTGGTAAGTGTTGATATAATTTATATTTCTATTGTAGGTTGAGCGGGTGACGTTGCTTTGCATCAATCGCTAGACAAAGATCTGTGACTAGGCATTTGATGATCTTTATGAGAGTGTGTAGATGAGGGTAACTAGGTCTAATATTGATGGGTTGATAAAATATAGCCACAGGTTCATAAGCTACACTCTTGTTTAAGTTTTTATTGGGCGATGGCATCCAAAGACCAACACCTTTCACATGCCATTAGGGGAGATGACTATAACCCTCGACAACATAGCACAAATCTTGCATTTACCTAGAGTTGGTGACCCTTTGTTTAACCAAAACACCGAAGTTGAGGTGAAGGAGGATGTTGAGTTTATATTTTCTACTGACTTAGTAGTGGAGACGTTAGGCGTTACCAGGGACGATGGCCGACAAGAATGAAGGGATTCGTGTGTTGTGCGCTTGAACTGGCTTATGGTGAATTTTAAGCAACAAGCGAAGGACGCGAATTCCACTTTTCAAATCAAATACTAATGTTTTTCGGCCTAATTACTTTACATTATTGGGTGCACTATTTTCCCCAATAAGAGGATTTTTTTTTATGTCTTTTACCTTCAAGTTTTGAAAGACTTGAAAAAGGTGGGCAAGTTGGCCTGGGGAATGGGTATCCTAGCACATGTTTATAAGAAGCTCAGCCTAGCCTCTATCTCCGGTGTTAAGAAAATGAGCGAGTATCCATCTCTACTCTAGGTAACTAATATTCTAGTTTTATAATTTTCTAATTTCATTTTGAAATTTAATATTATAATTTCATTTTGAAATTTAATATTATAATTTCATTTTGTATGGCTTGCAATCGTGTATTTATGATCACTTATCTAGGTTGGGAGGCTGCCTCCACATGGAGTTCGATGACACAATGCCTAGGATTGCACATTGGGCATTGGAATCAGCCTCCTAGAAGAATGCTTTTCAAAATCTAACCAACTATCATATGCAATTAGATGACATATCTGTAGGGAATGTAAGTGATTTATTTTGAGTATAAGTCCATGATTTTTCTTTTAACTTAAATATTCTCTGAAATAAAATTCTATTTTGTTTGTTTGTAGGTATTTTGGGATCCCTATAAATATTCTAGGGATTCTTATCGACTTCTCGATGCATCATTTTATAATGGAATCATTGTCTATTTTGATGTAGGGGAGACATACTATTCGAAATGTTGTTTAAGACAGTTCGACCCACTTCAAATCATACCCTATGAGACCATGACACCTTTAAATAATGAGAGAGGAAACAAGGTCATTGATGCAAGGTGAAATTTGATACGCAAAAATGTTACCAGCAAAACTCTTAAGACCACCTTCTATCGAAAAAGTCTAGGTCGGTTACCGTATCGAGCCCCTGGGATTGTATGACCGATTACATGCAATGGTTCCTCTCCAAATCCCATCCTATCATTCAAAACTCTGCTTTCAACAATGAAAAAAATGATGACATCTTTGGTAAGTTTTCAGTTTTTACTCATTTCATTACTTTTAACTATTTTTTCGTACTTACATATATGATCTTGGATAGGCGGACGAGGTATGGGAGACAATGGAATTATTGAAAAATAACATGGATGATGTTATTGATACAAATCCCGGTACACTGCTTGCGCATAATGTTAAATCATATAATATACTTGTTGCAGTTATTGGGGTTGGCCGACTGATTATCATCGAAGAGACGGGTAAAAAGAAAAGTAAGAAGAAGGGAAGAAAAACTGAAAAGGGAAAAGGAAAGGAGAAGGTTGCTAAGTGAGAAAAACGGAATAGAAAATGAATGTGTATAAGATTCCTAGATACCTAGTTTTATTCTTGCAAGTTGTAATTGATACTTAGTTTTGTTTATTTTTCAAAGTTGGTTGATATATATGTATGAACTTAAGAAAATGGAAATCGGTTGAAAGTTTGTTGATAAATATGTTTGTTTCATTACAAGTGTGTTTTAGTAAAATATACTTATATGTTTGGATAGCTTTGGAATGAAAACTGTTGCACTTGGATGAAAAAGTTACAAGTAAACTATATTAGCTTTGTAACAACACTTATAAGTTTGAAATGGAAAATGCAGCATTTATAAAAAATGAAGAATTATATAAGTTTGGATAGCATTATATAAGAATAAGGAAATCCCAATGAATGAATGTGGTCTTTATCTTGTGTTAAACTTAGACTTTCCAGGTTTGAAACTTTGGAAATTCAATCTTTGGTTTGCTACAAACATAACGGAAAAATAAGCTTCACTAGGCATGATTATGGCAAATGAAACTAGATGCACAACCGGGAAATCTCACTGTTAGGGATGTTTATGCCTAACCAAGTTCAAAATGAACTGATTCGCTATAAACATCCCTAACAGTTGGATTTCATTGATGGAGGCCTAGTTTCATTCACTACAAACATAGACAGAGACTTCCCTAAGTTTTACATACACATAGAGAATGACATTGGTTCCGCATAAACATCCCTAATGGTGCAATTTATTTATTGGGGACCTAGTTTCATATATCACCAGATTACATTACCAACAAATTTGATACATCATCAACTTACATTACAAAAAAGTTCAATACATCACCAACAAGTTTAATTCATTACCAAAAATAACAAAAAGTTCAATACATTATCAACAAGTTTAATACATCACAAACTTTAATACATTACCAACAGGTTTAATACATTACAATAACAATCAATACAAACTATAATCCAAATATTATTACATGTGTTTCAAAAATTAAATGATATACACAACTAGTTGATGTTGATAGCCAACAATGTCACAAGTTTTTAGCTCCTCAACAATTAGGTCAATGGCATAGTGAGAAACCCGGACAATTAGCCAAATTAGGAATATTGTGTGAGTGCTTTAATTTTTGTAATGAATCCTCATACTCCCTCGTAATCTCGGTCACTTGCAACTCAATGCAGTTGTGCATGCCGTTATAAACCTTGTCTAAAAGTAGTCGATAACTCTCTAAGTGCCTATTCAACTTACCGTGAGCTCTTTCAGATCGATTGGTAGTTCGATTAACCCGGTGCTTAATCATATTTATTTAGGCATGAATGAAGTTCTCCTTTAGATTTTACCATTTACAATTTATGTAGTGAAGAATGTTAGGGTATGTGACCCAATCAACGTGATATAACATCCACGATTCGTTAAAACCACTCTCAATGGAAAATTCAACCAAATGCATCCAATCTCTTATGAACTAATTTAAGGAATCCTCATTATGGATCTCTTTCCGATCATGGAGTTCCACATTACGATGAACGTAAAAAGTGCATACCATATATCTCATCAGGGGGAACACTACCCGTAATGCATTAAAGCACACATACTCCCGATCGGTGATGAAAACCATGGTCATGCAAATGGATCAAATAGGAATTTTAAATGTTCCAATGCCCACCAATTGTTCTCTTCCTTCTCCGTTACTAAAAATGTGAAGGAAATATTGAACGTCCTTCTTCAAAAAGTTATACCAACCATCATGAACAAATGCATCTTGTATCGATTAGTCTTGTAAGGGAAATCAACAATGACAACTGCCGAAAGCACTTTGCACAATGGATGGAGTTTGGATGAGCCACAAATATGTAATCCATCTACATGGTATACTCATTCATTCTATACCAATACACGGAGTGTTTATCCCTAAGAAACTTCCTTGACTATTGCATTGTTATTATCCCCTCTTTTATGAAAATCCTCACCTTCCCCTTCGCATTAAATATGGTTTTCATTGCCGAAACATTATTAGCATTACGAATTTTTATCATCATTTGAATGGAGATTGACTTTACTCCACTCAACGACATATATTTTAGCGTCATTCGAATGGAGACCGACTTTACTCCACTCAACGACATTTCTTTGACAATGTTTCCCTCCTCTGAAGTGAAATGACTGGCATATGCATGTCCAACAAATGATTCCAATAATTGGTGATTGTGAACACCGCTAACAACATACAGCATTCACTATCCGTTGTCAAGTGGAATGAACTTTAAAAGAAATGCGCAACCACACTTTCGAGTGGACGTGTACCTTTTCTTACTTTTTTCCACTTGATTACTACCTTCATTCCCAACATTATTCCCGGGATGCTCACCATACTCCCTGTGACAACCCACATTTCGAAATAAGGGGTGGCCAGCCCGATACCTCGACATAACGGAATCATGGATGGATATCATCCTCAGCATCATAACAATAAAATAGGTATACAGGTTAAACACTCCATAAATCATAAAGCAGGTTGTCAAAAATTTTGGTTTAATAAAGATTTAAGAAATAAATTAAACAACCCAAATCTGATGAAAGTGGAATTTCAGAGTAACATATAGATAAATACCAAAACAACATACAATAAAGAACCGAATAATCTGTCGGTCCACAGTTACATTCAAACTATTTCCACAATTCAAATTTACATACTACATTCATTAACAAGTACAAAAGATGGGCCACTAGCCCGAGTGAAAGACCCGATCATAACTAGATCCCAAAAATGAAGGCGTCTAACAAACATCCTGTAATAATCCGCAATGTCATACAACTCGTCAAAAACATAAGAGTAGGAAAATCATAACGGGCGCCCTTGCGGAGGAGCACCTGAGCGGATACAACAACATGCACAACATGGAAAATGAACGGGTCAGGGACCGATTTATATATGATTCCTAGAAGAGTAAGAAACATGATAGATATGGACAATGAATCATAAATAATGTAAATGTGATTCTAACAACCTAATCATAAATATGTGATGATTCAATTATATAGGTTTCTAACAGTTATTAAATTAATAAAGAGAAATATAATTAAATCTCATTTCTTCTCATATATTATCATTTTCCATTCCTTAATAGGAATTTAGTTTCCATCATATCTTTCCGTTTTCCATTCCTTAGCAGGAATACAATTACCATCTCATATCTTATGGCAATTTACATACCTCAAGTCCCACTTGAGTTAGAAAGGTTATATTCTTATACATATAACGTTTCTAAGACCTCCCCTCCGAGTTTCCCCACTGGGCGCGCCCCTAAATGACTATCATCTTCCAGGGCCTATCTATACAAGACAACTAGGGCACCTAACGCACGTCGAGAAGTGGCCATATACCTGCGAGTGAGTCATAACCACACCCGGAATTACCTCACTAGCGCAGAAAAATATATACAAACCCCGCATATGGCCGAGGACTATAGTCAGCCTACATTCAAAAGTCAGGGGACATGACCTCATGCGCGAGCTTCCCTTATGATAGCGTTTAGAGAGGTGTGTTTAAGTAATATAACAATTACCAATTTAATCTCATTTTCATTACCATAAATCACATGTGTTTAATTTTATTTGAAACCATTATCCTTGAATATTCTCATTAATATTCATCATTTTTAAGTCCCGAGTAAACCTCCAAGTGATTACCGAAATCGTACTATTTCCCAAGAAGCTACATATCTCAATAGGGCCTCTAACATTTCCAATTATGGGCTTTGAACACTAACTTCAACTAATTTACCAAAAGAGAAGTGATACCTAAGCATCACTTTAAGTACCCCTGAATTAACCCCAAGTGATCCCATTCAACTATAGGGTAACGACCAAACTCAACAAAAACTCTAAGTTTACTTCATGCAAGGAGGTTCCTATTTCCTATGTAAAAGAAGAAAGCTAGGAAACAAAAGTAAGTCTAAGAGTGAAAAACAGGGGACCGGTCGAATGGTCCTAAGGCCGCGATCGACCGCATCTCAAATCTTTGCCTTCGTAGGAAAGCAGAAAGTCTAGGAAAAGGGGGCTGATCGACCGGTCGCGGACCGCGGTCGACCGCCTGCCAAAAGTCAGGCCTTAGTGAGAAAGCAGTGTGCCCTCCCCCGAAGGACCGGTCGACCGGTCTTGGACCCGTGGTCGATCGATCATAGCAAACCCAAAAACCCTTCTTCTTCCAACAACAAGTCCCCACATCATTTATTGCTACCAACTAATTTTAAATGCATCCAACACCCAAAATCTATACCAATAACAATTCAAAGCAACCTCCAAGGAGTTAAAACCCATGAATCCACTAAAAAGCCCTAGTTTTCTTAAACCATGCATAACCACAACAATTACTCTACTTAAATCATAAAATAGCAAGTTGAAAACTTGCCTTAAGGTTGTAACTTCAGATTTGGTGAGGATTGTAGGCAAGATCAAACACCCAAGCTTCAATCACTCTTTCTCTCCTTAGGTTTCTTCTTCTCTTTCTTTATCTATGTTTACTAATTTAATTAAGGGAATAGTGACTTATTTCAAGTCATAAATCGTGGCTTAGGCTTAAAGTTCCAGCTTAAGTAATTAATACGCGGTAAAATAATACGCAACTACTCATTTAAGTTACTACCAGTCGAAAGTGCCCGGAATCTCGAAATACAATATGGCACAAAATTTGACTATCTCGCACCTCCCGAAACTAACTACACCCTCCAAATTATCATTTGGAGATTTTATAATTCATTTTAGGTTCCGGTTTCTTTTTAAGCCAAATGTCATTTTTTTAATCATATGACATTACAAAACATAACATAGCAAAATTCACCTCTACATACGGTAAATATGCAATGTCACAGTAGATTTTAACTTTTCTTCCTTAAATTAATACCTACTCCACATATCAACAATTTATATCTCATTACTATATCTAGAAAATTAAATATAAAATAGAACCTCAAAAGCGAGGGTTGTTACATACTTCCCCCCTTATGAGAATTTTGTCCCCAAAATTCAAGCATACCTTGGATAAAGAGATGCGGATACTTTTCTCGCATGTCATCCTCGCATTCCCACGTCGATTCCTTAGTGTTATGGTGACTCCATTGAACCCTCACCAAGGGAAACACACGATACCTTAATCTACGCTCCACATGCTCTGATATAGCAACCGGTTGTTCTTCATATGAAACATCGGGTTACAAATCAATATCCTCGAAAGGGATGAGCCAAAACGCATCTTCACACCTCCTATACTTCTTTAGGGAGGAAACATGGAATACATCATGAATTTGTTGAAATGGTTCCGGTAAAGCAAGTTGGTATGCCACTGGACCCACCTTTGCAACAACCGGAAAAAGTCCAACAAAATGTGGCACAAGTTTCCCCTTCTTACCGAAACGCTTTATGCCTTTCATGGGCGACACTCGAACCGAAACTTGGTCCCCAATCTCTAATTCCATGTGTCATCGACCCGCATCGGCATAGTTCTTTTGACGGTCTTGGGCTATACGAATGCGATTCCGAATCAATTCAGTTTTAGAGGATGTATCTTGGATCATTTCAGGTCCAAGAAATATATTATAACCCACCTCCATCCAACAAGCGGGCGATCTACACGGTCTTCCATACAAAGCTTCATAAGGTGCCATACCAATCGTAAATTGGTAAGAGTTGTTATAAGCAAACTCAACTAATGGGAGATATTGTTCCCAACCACCTTTGAAGTCAAGCATACACATGCGAAGCATATCCTCCAACATTTGGTTTACTCTTTCCATTTGGCCATCTGTTTGAGGATGGTACGAAGTGCTTAACCTCAATTCGGTCCCCATTGCTTCTTGGAAACTTCTCCAAAAGTGGGAAACAAAAATTTTGTCTCGGTCGGAAACTATATTCAAAGGCACCCCATGGAGTCTTACCACCTCCTCAATGAATAAGCGAGCATACCGAGCAGTGTCATAATCTGTTCGTACGGGTAGGAAGTGTGCCAACTTTGTCAAGAGGTCAACAATCACCAAAATAGAATCACATCCACTTTGTGATCTTGGCAAGCCCGTGATAAAATCCATCGATATGCTTTCCCATTTCCACATCGGGATCTCTAACGGTTGCAACAAACCTGTCGGTTTCTGATGATCAATCTTGACCAATTGACAAGTAGTGCATTGGGACACAAATTCTGAAATATCCCTTTTTATACCTGGCCACCAATACTGATAGTGCATGTCCTGATACATTTTGTCCTCACCAAGATGAACCGTGAACCTAGACCCATGAGCTTCAGCCATCACTGCCCGTATCAAATCTCCTTCCTCCGGAACGATGAGTCTTCCATGGAAGCGTAATCCACCCTCAGAACCAATTGAGTAGGACTCCGCTCCCTCAGATAGTAATCGGCGAATATGGTCCTGACACCCTTTATCCCTTCCTTGGGCTTCTACCACCCTTGCCACAATGGTAGGAGTAACGGTCATCACCGACATGAATGCTCTCCCCACCGCATCTTCCTGGCTGAATTCCTTCCATTTATCTTTCCAAACCTCAGCTATTTCTCCATCAGGCTTCCTACTCAAGGCATCCGCTACAACATTCGCCTTACCCGGATGATAAGGAATATCAAATTGATAATCTTTCACGAACTCTAACCATCGGCGCTGTCGCACATTCAAGTCCTTCTGTGAAAATAAATATTGCAGTGATTTATGGTCCGTGAAAAGACTAAACTTCTCTCCCAAGAGATAATGCCTCCATATCTTCAAGGCAAAAACAAATGCGGCTAGTTCTAAGTCATGCACCGGATAGTTTCTTTCATGGGGCTTCAACTTACGGGAAACATAAGCGATAGCTCGTCTCTCTTGATGAAGTACACCTCCTAATCCTTGAAGAGATGCATCGGTGAAGACTAGATATTACAATCCTGGTTTTGTCAATGCAAGGACCGGAGCCGAAGTCAATCTATCTTTAAGTTCATCAAATGCAGCTTGGAAAGAATCATCCCAAATGAAGCTCACCCCTTTCCGGGTCAAATTTGTCAAAGGGCTAGCTATTTTAGAGAAACCCTTGATGAACCGACGGTAATAACCCGCTAAACCTAGAAAACTGTGAACTTCGGTAGGTGTCGTGGGCTGACCCCACTCCCTCACCACAGCTACCTTGCCTGGATCCACCGATACACCCTGGGACGTCACCACATGACCCAAAAATTGTACTCCTATAACCAAAAGCCACACTTCTCAAACTTGGCATACATTTGATGGTCCCGTAATCTCTGTCTGTAGGACCAACCTTAAATGCATAGCATGATCAGATTCCGTTCGAGAATAGACTAAAATGTCATCGATGAACATAATAACAAATTGGTCCAAGAAATATCGAAACACCCTATTCATGAGATCCATAAATACAGCGGGGGCATTGGTTAGTCCAAAGGACATAACCAAAAATTCATAGGACCCGTACCTTGTTAGAAATGCAGTCTTGGATACATCCTCCTACCGTATCCTCAATTAGTGATACCCCGTCCTCAAAACGTTTTTGGAGAAGTACGTCGCTCCTCGAAGTTGATCAAACAAATCATCGATACGAGGTAAAGGGTATTTATTCCGGATGGTGATCTTATTCAATTCTCTATAGTCCACACATAACCAGAGATAACCATCTCTTTTCTTAACAAACAACACTGGAGCACCCCACGGCGATGTGCTACGCCGAATAAATCCCTGCTCCAACAACTTTTGAATTTGATCTCTTAGCTCCCTCATTTCAATAGGAGCCATTCGGTATGGAGCCCTCGCAATAGGCCTCGTTCCCGGCGCTAAATCGATCACAAACTCAATCTCACGGCTAAGAGGTAAACCCGGTATTTCCCGGAAAACATCCTCAAAGTCTTTCACAATCGGAATAGAATCCAAGGGAACAACTACATCCCTAGAAGTCTCCTCGGCAATACAATACAAATAAGTACTAGTACTCCCCTCTAAACGAGGTAAAACTACCAGGAACATTTCTTGTCCTATAACGGCGAAGACTATACTCTTCCCGTAGCAATTTACTATTGCATGATATTTCATAAGCCAATCCATACCCAAAATCACGTCATACCCGACCATGTCCAGGACGAGTAAATCGGCCTCAAAGCATAGATTACCGAGAGAGATTTCTATATTTTTACAAATAAAGAAGATGAGTGAACCATCACCCATAGAGAATTCCACACTAGTAAAAGTTGTTTTAGCAGATTTAATCAACTCGATGGTCTGAGCAAAGCTCCTAAAAATGAACAAATGCGTTGCACCAGTATCAAATAAAACACGACCCATATGTCCCTGAATAAGGAACTTACCCTCAATAGCTGGCGGTGCAGGAGGAGCTGGAGGAAGCATAGCATCCTGAATATGGTAGACCTTACCATACTGTAACTGACCCTGTTGTGGACGAGCAACTGGGTTAGGCACTTGCGGAGGGAACTGAACATACAGCTGTTGTGGAGCTCGAGGAAACTGTCCCCCAATCAAGAGAGGACATTCCTTCTTATAGTGACCCGCTTCCCCGCATTGGAAACACCGACCTATCATATTCTCGGCATTTCGACCACGATTGTTTCTAAACTGATTCAGGCCTTGGCCTTGCTGGCCTCTACCTCCTTGACCACCACGGCCTGCTTGTTGTTGTGGGCCACCCAGACCGTGCCTATTATTATGGTTCCCTGAATTAAACCCACCAGAATGCTGCCTCTTCAACAAGTCCCCATGTTGAGGATCGCTTTCTTTTTGTTTATTGCCCGAAGGTTGGGACGAGAGAAAGACTCCTCCTCCAATACCACTACCTCCCGGCCTTCCCTCTTGCCTCACTACGGAGGTCTTTGTTCCACTTTGCAAAAATAGTCTATGCTCTTGGCAATGTAATAGAGATGCATTCATCACATCCCCAAAAGTTTGTAAAGTCGAATTACCCATCAAGTGTTGTCAGATTCTCCAGTTCAACCCTCTCATAAACTTCGAAACTTTCTTTTCTTCTGGAGTCACTTCATCCAGTACAAAACTTGCTAACCGGGTGAATTCCTCCTCATATTCTTCTACTGATCTCTCCCCTTGTACAAGGTCCTGTAACCTCCTTATCATCTCCCCTTGAATTGCGGGAGGAAAGTACTTATGATCGAACAAAACCCAGAATTCAGAGATCGACATTGTGTCCCTCTATTCTGCCATAGTCACGGACTCCCACCAGTGTAATGCGGCCCCAACCAGTTTAAAAGTAGCAAGGACTTGATTCCTGTCCTCTCCACAGTCCACCATACGTAGATGGCATCTTCCAATGATTCGCCTTTATAACATTCGAGCTCCAGTCAAATTTTGGGGGCTGTCCCTTTAGAAAAGATTCCCTAGCTCTCTCCCACGGAGAAGGTTCGGTAGGAACGTGGGCATCTAGCACTCTCTGTTGAGCCTGTGGCGCTTGTTAGGACACTGCTATCATGGTCCCATTAACGGCTTGAGCCACTAGATTCTCCACATCCGCGGCTTTGAATGTTTCTTGTGGCGGCGGAGGAGGACCAACATCCTCATCTAATACCCTATTGCGTCTTGTCGGGCGACCTCTTTTAGGCGGCATCAGAGATGGAGAAACAATAGGGTTAGAATTTCACTTAAAACAATCTATTTTTGCAGAAAATCGAAAGCATAAGCAACAAAGCAGTCCTAACATTAGGCTTTATGTCAAAGAACGCTACGGTAGAACGTGACAAGTCAACAAAGATCCAAAAGACTCTAGAACCTGATGCTCGGATACCATCTGTGACAACCCGCATTCCGAAATAAGGGGTTTCCAGCCCGATACCTTGACATAACAGAATCATGGATCGATAGCATCCTCAGCATCATAACAATAAAATAGGTATACAGGTTAACCACTCAATAAATTAGAAAGAAGGTTGTCAAAAATTTTGGTTTAATAAAGATTTAAGAAATAAATCAAACAACCAAAATCTAATGAAAGTGGAATTTCAAGGGACCTATAGATAAATACCAAAACAACATACAATAAAGAACGGAATAATCTGTCGGTCCACAGTTACATTCAATGTATTTCCATAATTCAAATTTACATACTACATTCCTTAACAAGTACAAAAGATGGGCCACTAGCCCGAATGAAAGACCTGATCATAACTAGATCCCAAAAATGAAGGCATCTAACAAACATCCTGTAATAATCCGCAATGTCATACAGCTCGTCAAAAGCATAAGAGTAGGAAAATCATAATGGACGCCCTTGCGGAGGAGCACTTGAGCGGATACAACAACATGCACAACATGGAAAATGAACGGGTCAGGGCCCGATTTATATATGATTCCCAGAAGAGTAAGAAACATGATAGATATGGACAATGAATCATAAATAATGAAAATGTGATTCTAACAACCTAATCATAAAAATGTGATGATTCAATTATATAGGTTTCTAACAGTTATTAAATTAATCAAGAGAAATATAATTAAATTTCATTTCTTCTCATATCTTATTATTTTCCATTCCTTAATAGGAATATAGTTTCCATCATATCTTTCCGTTTTCCATTCCTTAGTAGGAATACAATTACCATCTCATATCTTATGGAAATTTACATACCTCAAGTCCCACTTGAGTTAGAAAGGTTATATTCTTATACATATAACGTTTCTAAGACCGCCCTCCGAGTTTCCCCACTGGGCGCGCCCCTAAATGACTATCATCTTCTAGGGCCTATCTATACAAGACAACCTGGGTACCTAATGCACATTGGGAAGTGGCCATATACCTGCGAGTGAGTCATAACCACAACCGGAATTACCTCATTAGCGCAGAAAAATATATACAAACCCCGCATATGGCCGAGGACTATAGTCAGCCTGCATTCAATAGTCAAGGGACATCACCTCATGCGCGAGCTTCCCTTATGATAGCATTTAGAGAGGTGTGTTTAAGTAATATAACAATTACCAATTTAATCTCATTTTCATTACTATAAATCACATGTGTTTCATTTTATTTGAAACCATTATCCTTGAATATTCTCATTAATATTCATCATTTTTAAGTCCCGAGTAAACCTCCAAGTGATTACCAAAATCGTACTATTCCCCAAGAAGCTACATATATCAATAGGGCCTCTAACATTTCCAATTATGGGCTTAGAACTATAACTTCAACTAATTTACCAAAAGAGAAGTGATACCTAAGAATCACTTTAAGTACCCCTGAATTAACCCCAAGTGATCCCATTCAACTATAGAGAAACGACCAAACTCAACTAAAACTCTAAGTTTACTTCATGCAAGAAGGTTCCTATTTCCTATGTAAAAGAAGAAAGCTAGGAAACAAAAATAAATCTAAGAGTGAAAAATAGGGGACCGGTCGAACGGTCTTAAGGCCACGGTCGACCGCGTCTCAAATCTTTGCCTTCGTAGGAAAGCAAAAAGTCCAGGAAAAGGGGGCTGATCGACCGGTCGCGGACCGCGGTCGACCGCACGCCAAAAATCAGGCCTTAGTGAGAAAGCAGTGTGCCCTCCCCCGAAGGCCCGATCGACCGGTCCTGGACCCGCGGTCGACCGGTCATAGCACACCCAAAAACCCTTCTTCTTCCAACAACAAGTCCCCACATCATTTATTGATACCAACTGATTTTAAATGCATGCAACACCCAAAATCTATACCAATAACAATTCAAAGAAACCTCAAATGAGTTAAAACCCATGAATCCACTAAAAAGCCCTAGTTTTCTTAAACCATGCATAACCACAACAATTACTCTACTTAAATCATAAAATAGCAAGTAGAAAACTTGCCTCAAGGTTGTGACTTCAGATTTGGTGAGGATTGTAGGCAAGATCAAACACCCAAGCTTCAATCACTCTTTCTCTCCTTAGGTTTCTTCTTCTCTTTCTTTCTCTAGGTTTACCAATTTAATTAAGGGAATAGTGACTTAGTTCAAGACATAAATCGTGACTTAGGCTTAAAGTTCCAGCCTAAGTAATTAATATGCGGCAAAATAATACGCAACTACTCATTTAAGTTACTACCAGTTGAAAGTGCCCGGAATCTCGAAATACAATATGGCACAAAATTTGACTATCTCGCACCTCCCGGAACTAACTACACCCTCCAAATTATCATTTGGAGATTTTATAATTCATTTTAGGTTCCGGTTTCTTTTTAAGCCAAATGTCATTTTTTTAATCATATGACATTACAAAACATAACATAGCAAAATTCACCTCTACATACGGTAAATATGCAATGTCACAGTAGATTTTAACTTTTCTTCCTTAAATTAATACCTACTCCACATATCAACAATTTATATCTAATTACTATATCTAGCAAATTAAATATAAAATAGAACCTCAAAAGCGAGGGTTGTTACACTCCCCTCCCTCTCACAACCCATTTGTAAACGTCCTTTATGCATTGAAAAAAGTGCATCTGACTTAGTGATAACAATTAACGTTTTAATGGATCGGGCTTGCTCTTGAGCCAAACGACCAACGCTTGTTTGGTGGCAAATACCTGAGAATAAAGAATATAAATAATCAATTCATTATAATTATAAAATACAAAAATCTACATCTTCTTTGAGCGACATTATAATACGTGGTTCGTAAATAATGTTGCACTAATATCGACTCCCACAGAACCATCAACCCCGTTATGGGGTATATCGACATTGGCTAACGCCTGGTCAAATGATAAGGAGTTGAAATCCATGAAGGCATCCTGAATTGGTAAAAATATTATAAAATCAAAATGATTGAATTTGAATCACAACATTTCAATTACAACATTGAATCATAAAGTCATCTTGCATAAGTGCTGAAATAACATAAATGCAACGTATGTTTAAATTTCATTATATATTTGAATCACAACATTGAATCATAAAGACATCCTTCATGGATTTCAATTATAATTGCAATTGATAACATAATTGCAATGTATGTTTGAATTCCATTATATGTTTGCTAGGGACCACCACATCATTAAATCACTTGCATAAGTTTTTATATTTGTATTCCATTTGGCATGAAAATACTGGATATATTTCATTAGGTCGGGGTAAATATAACGAACACGATTATAAATTTATATACATGGTTCGGGGTGATTATACCAAATTTAGGGCATTAGGTTAGCATAATTATGCCGAATTATGCAGAGTTAGTCGACATGTTTATACCGAATAGATTGAGTTCGAACAAAAAATATATAAGGTTTGTTCGGGAGGTTTACCCCGAGTGTCTTCCTTTAACTCGGGTCTCTAACCCCAAGACACTGTACATTTTTTGGGATTTTCCAAATTTTCAATCCTAATAAATGAATATATATGTGTGTGTGTGTGTGTGTGGAGAGAGAGAGAGAGTCAAGACTCTCCAACATACCTCTTAACAACATACCTACCAACATACCCTTTTTTTTAAATAGTAAAAAAAATAATTTGAGATGATATTTTTTATACGGGTTCATGATATTTCAATGCGGCCCTATAAAAAAATCAATTGAAAATAATGGTTTGTTATTTTTAAAAAATATGTAAAAAAAACTGTCAAGTTTTACCCTTTAAAACTGCTAGTTGTTTTACCTATTTTTAAAAATATCAAAACATATTATTTTGATCTGAATATATTTACAGGGGCACATTGAAATATCGTAAATCCATATAAAAATATTAACTCAAAATTATTTTTTTACTATTTAAAAAAGATAGGTATGTTTAATGAGGTATGTTGGAGAGCCTAACTCTCTCTCTCTCTCTCTCTCTATATATATATATATATATATATATATATATATATATATATATATGATATGCCCAAGTGTGACCTTGGCCCAGAGGCACCAACCTCGACCGAGATTATGGCCGAAGTTGGACGTCTTGGACACGCGGTACCAGCTCTCGGCCATAGTGGGGTCGGCCCAGGCCGACACTACCGTGAGCCTCTCCAAGGGACATCGCAAGGATCAGCAGCATTATCGTATACCTTGGAATGGCAACCTCGGCCAGACATAGGCCGATCTTACATAAAGCCACCAACAACCTCATCAAGACATTAGTCGATACTCCAAACACCCCAGCTCAACCTCGTCTCAGGCCGACCTCCTCCATTGTCTCGGCTGGGATTAGGCCGAGACCTCCATGGAATACTCAGACTGAATGAGTACCTAGACTTACCAACCTCGACCTCTCCCAGGCCGAGGTCATACACCAGGCACGATAGCCGAGCATCTGCTGACATTTGGATAAGGGCACGTGGACACAAATCAGTTATAACAAGATTATTCCCCACACGTGGGGAGAATATTGCATCATCATTCTCTACATATGACAGTGACAGATGGCTTTCCCATATTGGTGAGGCAAACACACACATGCTCATTTCATGCATGGGGGGTACATTACACCCCCTAGGTATAATATATAGAGGTCATTCTCTACCTTGCAAAAGATCCCAGATATTCAACCCTAGCTGAAACTCTGTCTAGACATACAGTAGAGAGAGAAAGTTTGAGAGATTGTATCCATGGACATTAGTGCCTTATTGCAGTGAGGTTATTCACACACACAGAGTGGACGTAGGCCAATTTAGGTTGAACCACTTATATCCTAGTGCATTTTCCTCTTCTCCTCATCTCATTCTCTTACCTTTTATATAACTATACTGCCATTGTTGTTCTTAGATTGAGCTTGACAACACCTTATCCGATGGTGCTAATTCCAGCATCATCATTTTTGCGCCGTCTGTGGGAACAAGAAGCTATCTCTTCCTCTTTATCTGCTTAACCTCACCGGAGACTCTGGTGGTGAACCAGGCCTCCCCTTAGCGCGAAGATGTTTCACCATTGAAAGAGGTCCTGTGAGGTAATAAGCTCATATGCTACTCAAGCTCTATAGTGTTTACATATAGCACCAGACTTACCACCGCCTATTCCACCACCTGGGGGTGGAGGTCCTAGTTCCAGTCAGGCGCCCCCCCAGTCCGAAATGGTGGAGGTAGCTGCAGCCTTGAGATCTTTAGCTGCAACACAACAAGCCATGCAGGAGCAATTTGCACAGCTCAGCCAAACTATGATGAGGCCACCTGGAGTTTCACCGGACATGATCACTCCGGCGGCAGTTCAACCTCATCCTGACGCCTGGGGACCACCCCAGGCGCCAATGAAGGACCAGCCTGCACCCTAGCAGAGAAGGGACATTGCTGACCCTAGGCGCTTGCGCCTGGGGAGGCAGGGAAACCCTTGCCCAAAGGACAGGTATGATGATCTAGGGGCGAAAGAAGCCCCGAAAGACTGTTGGGAGCCGTATGAGGTGTCAAATAACATTGTACGGCCTCTTAGGCAAAGTCAAGGTTGTGTCAGCCATAGAGGTGAAGAGGCCCAACAAAGAGGGTCAGCCTTTGATAGGTTGAGCAGAGGGTCGACCTTTGAGAGATTGGGCCCGGTGAATGACCTAAGACAGAGACTGTCGAGATCAAGGATCGTAGCAGGCTCTCAGAGAGGGAACAGGCAGGGTCTGCCAGATCAAGGCCGACACTGTGAAAGAAGAGGCAGGGAACAGGAAGAGGTAAACAGCCGACGTGTCGCGATAGGGGAACCCTCGGTCCATCCCATGGAGGTGGCAGGGGATAACCTCGGCCAAGTCGATGGCAGAAGACCATGGAATGACTCTATCCAGCGCTTTGAAGAGAAGATAGGAGACCTCATTAAAAGCAGGGACCCATTACAAAGGGGTTACTCAGAGGGCTCCCCATTTGTGGCTAGGATAGTGGGGTTCCCAACCCCAGCTAAGTTCAAGCCTCCTATAGTGTCTCCCAAGTACGATGGCAGCACTAACCCTATGCATCACATCGAAATGTACCAGTCGGCAGTAGACATCTACTCGATACCCGATGAGATGAAGTGTAGGTCCTTCTCTGGGACCTTGACAGGGGCAGCGCACAGTTGTTTCACCTCCCTTCCGAAGAACTCAATTGAGAACTTCAAAGGCTTGGCTGAGCGATTCATCCACAACGTCTGCTTTGGGGTGAGGCCTCAAAAGAAGACTACCCACCTGCTGTATGTCAAGCAGGCCAAGGGTGAGAGCCTAAGAGACTACATAGCAAGGTTCAACAAAGAAAAGTTGGAGGTCGAATATTATGAAGAAAACATAGCCATAACCGCCCTTATAGGAGGTCTCCAGAAGGGGAAGCTAATGTGGAAACTGGCGAAAGACCCCCTAGGTCTATGGCGGAGCTGCTGGCAACCGCAGGGAAAGTAATGAATGAGGAAGAGGCAATGGCCGCTAAGTATGAGGATGAGAATCGAGGTGGCAGTGGAAAGTCCCAAAGCAAGAAAGATGGGAAGGAGAGGTCGGGTGATGACAAGTTTGCTCACTATACACCTCTTACTGTAAGCTGCGAGCACATCCTCAATGAGATTAAGACTGACAAGACTCTGAGATGTCCAGAAAAACTGAAGGCCCCACCAGATAAGAGGAACAAAAATCTATGGTGCGAGTTCCATCAGGATCATGGCCATGTCACGGATAGATGCTTCGCTTTAAAAGATGAGATTGAAAATATGTTGAAATCTAGAAAGCTGAGGAAGTATGTGGATGGCAAGGCTCCAAAGGGTGGAAGAGATGACCCTAAGAAAATGAGAAATGACAAATGCCGTGACAATGTCCCGATCAGAGGAGACGATGATTCAGAAGGAGATGACGAAGACGATCCGGATCTTCCGTCAAAAGATGACAACACCCCGGTGAAGAGGGTCGGTATGATATCCATTGGTGTTGACACCATATGTGGAGGATTTACAGGAGGTGGCTCTGAAGTAGCTCATAGAAAGGCTCACGTAGCAGAGGCCAGGTCAGTGGCCAAGCTTGAAGTTGTGAATCTAACGTCTTCCGACACAGTGCAGAAGAGGAAGAAAATAGACATGGACACCCTCGTAGTTGGGTTCTCTAGACTCGACTTCAAGGGTATCTTAGCCCCCCATGATGACCCTCTTGTCATAACATCAAGGGTGCATGGGTGCGAGGTGCAGAGGATCCTCATAGACGGGGGGAGCTCGATGGACCTGATGTTTTGGCCCTGCTTCAAGAGCCTAGGTCTTAGCAGAGCAAGGCTGATGCCCTATCATCACCCATTGATAGGCTTCAGTGGCAAAAAGGTCCACCCCTTGGGCATGTATGAGATGGACGTTCGGATGGGTGATGAGTGTCCTAAGAGGCTGACGAAGAAGATAAATTTTTGCGTCCTGTACGAGAATGTGTTCTCGACCTATAACCTCATCATAGGAAGGGTGGACCTTAAAGATTTTGAAGTTGTGCCGTCGACGGTCCATCAGATGCCAAAATTCCCGACTCCTTATGGAGTAGGGGAAGTGCAAGGTGACCAGACCACAGTGCGAGAATGTTACTTCAACTCGGCCGAAGAGAGAGAAGCCCATAAGAGGGCAACCACCACTTATAGAATTGACACTCTTGACCCAAGAGATGAAACAAAGTTGAAGAAGGGAGAGGCCGCGGAAGAGGTAGAATCCATCATCCTCAATGAGGATGAGCCAAAAAAAAAACCATCCAGGTCGGTAAAGCCCTAGAGCCAGGAACCAAGGAAGAGCTGATAAACTTCCTCAGGAGGAGACAAAGTGTCTTCGCATGGAGTCACACAGACATGCCTGGCATCGACCCTGAGGTGATGAGTCACAAGCTCAACATGACCAGAGATGCCAAGCCTATCAAACAGAGACGAATAGTATACTCCGGGGAGAAATACGATGTCATCCTAGAAGAGGTCAAAAAGTTGGAAGAGGCCGAGTTCATAAGAGAAGTTACCTATCCGGAGTGGCTTTCAAATGCAGTCATCGTGCCTAAGGCCAATAGGAAGTGGAGAATGTGTGTGGATTTCACTGACCTGAACAGATCTTGTCCAAAAGACTACTATCCCTTACCTCAGATAGATCAGATGGTGGACGTGACGATGGGACACGAGCTCATGAGCTTCATGGACGCATATTCAGACTATAGCCAAATCTTTATGGATGCTGAAGACTCTGAGAAGACAGCTTTCATTACTGACAAAGGGATGTACTGCTACAAAGTGATGCCCTTTAGTCTGAAAAATGCAGGGGCAACGTACCAACGTCTTGTCAATAAGATGTTCGAAGAGCAAATAGGTAAGACTATGGAGGTGTATGTAGAGGATATGCTAACAAAGAGCTTGAAAGCTTGCACTCACGTAGCATACCTTGAGAAGACCTTCGATGTTATGGACTCATACAGAATGAAACTCAACCCAACGAAGTGTGTCTTCGGAGTAGGAGCTGGTAAGTTCCTGTGATTCATAATTAACTAGAGAGGAATTGAAGCAAACCTTGAGAAAATCAAGGCATTACTTGACATGAAGACTCCTAGGAGTATCAAGGATGTCCAAAGACTTACGGGGAGAGTGGCTGCACTTAACAGGTTTGTTTCTAGGGAGACGGACAAGTGTCTTCCATTCTTTAAAGTTCTAAGAAAGGCCTTCCAATGGGACGAAGAGTGTGAAAAATCCTTCAACCAACTCAAATCTTACTTGGGATCCCCCTTATTGCTATCTCGACCCGTCGCAGGAGAAAAGTTGTATGTGTATCTGGCAGTCTCCAAATCAGCCATCAGTGCGGCCATAATACGGGAAGACGATGGGATCCAAAGTCCTGTGTATTTCAACAGTAAAGCCCTTCAAGGGGCTGAACAAAATTACCCTCGCATGGAAAAGTTGGCCTATGCCCTGATACATGCTTCAAGAAAAATGAAGCCCTACTTCCAAGCTCACTCCATGGTAGTCCTCACTGACTCCCCACTAAGACAGGTCCTGCATAAACCTGAGAAATTCGAGAGGTTGATGACATGGGCCATCGACTTGGGGGAGTACGATCTTGCCTACCAACCTAGGACAACCATCAAAGGGAAGTCCCTCGCAGATTTTGTTACTGAGTTCACATGGGAAGAGGCCGAGGCAGAGAAAGGCCTGGGGGCATGGAAGAGACAAACCGCAGTTTCTTTCGAAATCAGGAAGAGACGACACCTAGTATCTTCCGAGAGGAGGAAGAGACGACACCAAGTGTCTTCTAAAATTTGGAAGAGGTCGCATCCAAAAAAGTTATGAGCAGAATTGCGGAGGACAAGGAGGATCGATATCTTTTCAAATAAGGAGTCATGACAGAAGGACCCTTTTCATCAGATATAGACGTCTGGAGCCTCTTCGTTGATGGCTCTTCCTACGACAGTGGAAGCGGTGTGGGGTTGATACTCTCGGCTCCGGATGGTGCAAACATTGAATACGCCCTGAGATTCAACTTCCAGGCCTCAAACAACGAGTCCGAGTAGGAGGCCATGATAGCAGGTCTCTTATTGGCAAAAACTCTTCATGTAAAGTGACTCTTACTCTACAGCGACTCAAGGCTGGTTGTCAATCAAGTTTTGGGGATCTATGAGGCCAAAGATGAAAGGATGGCCAAGTACTTGATGAGGGTAAGAAGTTTGTTAGAATATTTTGAAGAGGCAAAACTGAAGAGAGTGCCTCGACAAAGTAACAGTCATGAAGATGCATTGGCAAGGCTATCCTCGGCAATGAAGATAGATTTTAAAAGGACCATTCCAATTGAGATCTTGAGAAAGTCAACCATCGAGGAAGAAGAGGAATGTAACCTGTGTCACAATTTGAACCTAGGAGATTCATGGATCGACCCCCTCGTCAGGTATGTTAGAGGGGGAGAGCTACCTGAGTCCAATCTAGAGAGGAGAAAATTAAGATATAGGGCTGCCAAGTTCTCGATGATAGGAGACGTCTTGTAAAAAAAGGGATTTCTATTGCCTCTCCTCAGATGTGTGCATCCCACGAAAGTTCCCCAGGTCTTACAGGAGGTTCATGAGGGTTCTTGCTCTAGCCACATAGGGGGAAGAACCTTGGCCAAGAGAATCATCACACAGGGGTAATGGTGGCCAACTTTGTCCAAGGACGCCGCAGCTTACGTAAAAAGGTGTGATAAATGTCAAAGATTCACCACTATTCCTCATCAGCCCCATCAACCTATGACGTCAATCACCTCTCCATGGCCATTTCCAGTATGGGGGATTGACTTAGTAGGACCCCTACCAAGAGCCGCCAACAACTATAGATTCTTGATAGTTGCCATAGACTACTTCTCAAAGTGGGAGGAGGCAGAGCCGATGATAACAATCACAGAGCATAAGACCTTCCAATTTATTTGGAGGAATATCATATGCAGATATGGCCTCCCAAACACTCTCATCTCGGACAATGGGATCCAGTTCAAGAACTCCTCTTTAGAAAAGTATTGCCTAAGAGCAGGAATTAAGCAATTCTTCTCATCTCCTGGCCGACCTCAGGCAAATGGTAAGACCGAGGTCACAAACAGAACTATCCTGGATGGTATCAAGAAGAGGTTAGAAGATGCGAAGGGAAGATGGACTGAAGAGGTCTACGCTGTGTTATGGGCCTACAGAACCACGACAAGGACACCGACAAGAGAAACCCCGTTCATGTTGGCACATGGCTCAGAGGCCATCATACCAACGGAAGTAGGACTCCCAACTCATAGGATTCAGACCTATGACCCTGAAAATAATGGGGAAGAGAGGAGGCTAAACCTAGATCTTATTGAAGAAAGAAGAGAGGACGTAGAGGTCCGGCAAGCAGCCTACCAACAGAGGGCAGAGAAATTCTATAACCAGAGGGTGAAGTCAAGACCCATTGCAGTGGGAGACCTAGTGCTAAAGAAGACCTTACAGAAAGCGAACAAACTCCACCCAAACTGGCACGACCCCTACAAAGTGACAGAAGAGGTTGTGCCTGACACTTACAGGCTAGAAAACCTATAAGGTTGGATTCGGGTTGTGCCAAAAATTATGATGTGGGTTTTGCCCTTTGTGGCCATGGTTGTAAAGGAGCTGCGTGCGTGGTGCGCAATTTTTCCAGCGCCATCGGTCGACCAGCCACCACGCGTGGTCGACCAGATTTCGGTTTTTTCCCTTTGTACTGAGGCAGTGTTGACTCCCCCTTTGGCGCGGTCGACCCGCCACCACCCCCGGTCGACCAGTGATTTGTTTTTTCCCGAAATATATGTAGCCACTTTTTCTATTTTTTATTTTCTTTTTCCTCTTTCTTTTATCCTTTAAAATGTAACTTATCCCCATTTTCTATTTCTTTTTCCTTTTCTTTTATTTCTTTTCCCAACTTAGTATAAATACCATACTTGGTGTTTATTTATAAGATATAATATCATCATTTTTAGTTAGTTTCTAGGTTAGGGTTTGAGAGCTCATTTATGAATTTTTGTACAGTGTTTACCCTCTCCTACCACTTTGTGTAATTCCTCCATTAATGTAAGTGCACTATTCATCTTCTTCTTCTTCCCTTATTTAAGCTTTGTTCCTTATTTTTCATGCTTTGTCATTTATTCTAGCCTAGTTTAATTTAACTTGTGTTCATTTTATTAGTGTGCTTTAATTAATTAGTTAATTTATTTAATGTCATTTAATATGTTAGGGGCTAATTTAAATTAGGTTCTTTCGAATTGAACTTACTTTGGGTTGTTTGGTTGCTTTGCTTTGCTGATGGTGTTTATGTATTTATTTTAAGTGTGTTGTCCTTGTTACTACGCCTAGTAAATTTAATGGGGTATTTCACGGATGCTCCGTATTTACGACCTTACGTCCGTAATTTTCGGGGTATTTGTTGATGCCCAAATCATACTAGTCCTTTATGCGAATTTAGGGGTGTGACAACTCTTAATTTAATTAATTGACAAAACGAGATGCAATCTTAATAATTCGTCAACCCATGTAACCATTTTATAATAATTAACTCGGGTGAGGGATATTTGACCGAACCTATAGTTTTTATTCGCTTTGTTAATCATTGTTTAATTTACACTCGCCTAGATTAATATTTTCCTTTATTTATCTTTTATTTTGTTAGTAATTACCTTTTACACTTTTATTTTAGAAGTATTAAATCCATTAAATTCTAGCAACTCGTCTCTGTGGACTTTCGATACCCGGGCTTGGCCTCTATACTCCCTTTTTAAGTGTAGTCATAAGTTTAGGTTTTTGTATTAAGGCGGTGAACAGAAAACAACGATCGGAGTTTGACACGCGCTACTTTTCACGCTTAATCATCTACATCGAGCAATTGTTGGGCTATGTAGTAAAGAAACATAAAGACAAAGTCTCAAAGCTGAAGAAAGCTCTCTACGGTTTAAAGTAAGCACCAAGGGTATGGAATAATGGTATCAAAATTTACTTTTAAGAGAGTGGTTTCAGTTAATGTCCCTACGAGCACGCTCTATATATGAAGATGATATTTTGATCGAGCACCTATACTTAGATGATTTTTTTTTTACCTAAAGAAAGCAAAACATGTTCGATATGAAACAAGATAACAAATATTGAGATAATGGTGTCTTACCTTGGGATCAAAGTTAAACAACAAGAAGACGGAATTCTTAACTCACAGGAAGGCTACATAGAGGAGATCCTTAATAGGTTCAAGATCAATTATTGCAAGCCAATTAATACACTGGTGGACAGCGGTGTTCAGCTATCAAAGCATGACAAAGGCGAAAGTGTAGATCCAATTTTCCTCAAGAGTTTGGTTGGAAGTTTACGCAACATAACTTGTACAATACCTAACATTCATTATGAAGTTGGACTTGTGAGTCGTGTAACAACGCGTCCTTTTGGAGATAATTAAATTCCATAATTGGGTGTAAATTGGAGATTTGAGGAATTTCTCGGAATAGTGATTTTTGGGATTTTCGAGGATTGAATGATTTTCGATGGGTGTTGTATTTACTTTTGGGATTAAATATGTCGAAGTATTTTAATTATATGTCTCCATTGAGTAAAACGACAAAAGGTAAGATTTTTAATTGGAAAACCCGCATAAAGTTACATTGGGTTAAATTAGCGAGTTGCGGTTAAGTACCTCAGATGGAAATTTTGATTGTGCTATGAGTCTCCGAATGGCCGAGATACTCGGAAAAGAGTGTCCGATTGTCAAAATTAAGTTTTGGGGAATTTTATAGTTAAAAGGGCTCGTGATTGTGTAAACGAGTCATTTTTGGGTTTTAAGGGGTATACACCCTTTTCTCCTTATATAAGGAGGGAGAGAGGGAGAGAGTAGAAAGAAAAGAGAAAGAAAGGAGAGAAGAGAGAGAGGAAGGAAGAAAGAAAGAGGAGAAAAAGGATATTTCGGGCTAAACTCTGCCGGATTCGACTCGATGTCGTCGGATTTCATCCTCCAGGCAAGTGTGTACTTGCTTTATTTCATTTTGTGCATTCATTTCATATTATAGTTGGTAAACTATATGATTTTGGGTTAGAACCCTTAAAGAAAAGTTGGGAAAACTTGAATATGAGTTTTCATATTGATGTAATGTAAACTTTTAATTATTTCTAGTATTAAAACCATGTTAATGGAGTATAAAATGGAATTGAAATGGGAGAAATGCCAAAACTAGGTTTTTATGGTTTTAGGGTTTAAATCTAAGGTAAATAGTTCAATACCCCAAATAAATTGATGTGTTAGTTGTAAAACATAGATTTGATGTTTATTGAGTTGTTGGATGAGCTTAGAAACAACAAAAATGGAGAATAATGGAGGTTTGGATTTTTTTTTATGAAGGTGAATAGTGACCCGTGTCTTAACCGAGTTGCTTCGGCCAAGGTGAATCGATTTAGCTCTTGGTCAAAAAATAAAAATTGTAGATCTCTTCGATACGGTTGCTTGGGCGCCGACCGCGTATTTTTCTATTTTTTTTTGGATTTATAGTGATTTTTCTACAGAAAGCTGTCCGAGATCGAAATAGTTAGTTAGAAATTAAGGCTAGAATAAATTGGAGATAAATACTAGGGGTTCTCAAATAGATTGTTAGGACCTCTAAAGTACTTGAGAAGATATGAAAACTTTGGGTTTGTAGGAATAAATCCGAGTTATAATATAAATGGTGGTTGGATTAATTTTTGGGTTTTGGGGTTATATATAAAACCCTAAGAATATTTGGGGATTTTGGACCAGCCGAATCGATTTGGACAGGCCGAATCGATTCTGTAAGAGACAATTTGAAAGTAGAACCATTTCGAATCGATTCGGACAAGCCGAATCGATGTGAGGTTTTCTCCTTTTAAAGTTTAGGGAGATTTAAACTATGGTTTTAGAGATTGTTATCGGGGATTCTAGATATGGCATTAAGACTCCTAGATAATGGTATTGATGGTGAGTAAACCCCGGGATGAAAGAAGGAACCTCAGATTAATTTAGTGTGCGATCTGGGGTATGGATTTAAGGAATGCTTGGGAATAATTATGGGTTAAGTAATGTGAGAGTGAGATTACTTAAATGCTATTATTAGTATAAATTGGTACATTCGGGTTTATGCACAAGTCCTTAAATAGCGATCTAGGTGTGAGAATATTTAAGAGAGATAATTCTTAAATATTATTACGTGAGTGGCAATTATGGCCATATATATATATATATATATATATATATATATATATTAGGAGGAATATATAGTATATATATACTATGTGGTTAAAGAATATATGATATGATATAAATTACTTTTGAAAATGAACGAAATGAATGTTTTCAAATGGAAAAAGAAATGATTTTCATATACGATAATTTATGTGTACACACCTCTCTAAATAGCTATCATAGGGGAATTTGCGTGCGTAGGGTGAATCCCCTTGGCTAATGAATGCAGGGTGGATGTAGTTCTAGGCCATACGAGCGATTATTGTATGTTTTCTGCGCTGGTGAGATAATTATGGGTGTGATTATGACTCTCTCGCAGGCATATGTAACACCCCGCCCGCCCGGGGAGAGCGAACGGAGCTCTAATGCGATAAAATAAATCCAAATCCACAAGTGACAAGGTATAGAGAATCTAAATAAACCCACAAAAAGAGAAACTACAAATCTCAATCTCTTCAAATTGAATACCAAATCTCTCGAATTATATACAACAACTACCCGAAAATAAAATACAAATCTCCAAAGCCCTAGACATCAAAATAATACAAATCTTCCAAAAATATTCTTCCCAAAATATTCAAGCTAAAATCAATCTCCAATAATCCATAACGCCCAAATTCGCGCTAACCTGCCAACTAAAAGAAAATATGGGGAAGTACACAATACGACAAGAAAGATGCTCAACAAATATATGTTAGCGATGAATAAAACGTAACAACACGAGTACGAATATTCAAATCAAAATACAAATCTCAAAGCATTTATCAATATAATTTCTCAACAACACTTTAACTGGGTCACCAGGCCTCACCACATCCGTATATGCTTTATCAAGCCATAGCCCAGGAAACAGGAATTTTGGCGGGTGCCCAACATCCGTGCCATATTAAAATCTCATGACAACGTGCTCATCAACAATATAATGATACCACATGAATCAAAATAATTTCAACAATTATTTTCCAGATTTCAATGAATTTATCAATTCAAATATGAGTTCAATTAACAAGAATTCAAAGAGAATGACACTCACGAGATTTAAGGAGCATATTGTGTAAAACCCCATACCTCAAACCATGATGAGAAACCAATGATCACATCCTCAAGATCAACTCAAAAGATGTACAAAAGCTCCTCCAAGAATCTCCAACAAAAATAGCCCCAAGAACACCTCTAATCTAAGGTTGGAACTCACAAATCTCAAGGGCCAGTGTGTATATAAAAAGAAGAGGAATATAAAATATATTTGCTGCCAAAATTTGTGCCAAAAGTAGGTTAAAAAGACTTGACCACGACTTCCTTTTATAATGCAAAGAAATGAATAGGTGGAATCCAAAAGACTCCATTAAATAAGGCGAAGAAATGAATAGTTGGAAGTCAAAACAACTCCAAGAGTTAAAAACATTTAAAAATCATTTTAAAATCCATTTTAACTCCGTTTTCGAAACCGTTTGGAATTCTCGCCTTTAAAAATAATAACCAACATATTTGAGCAATAAAAATAATTTTATCAAAAACTTTATTTTCCTCCATTTTCCAAAATTAATTAAAATAGCCCAAAATTATGCGGGTTGTTACACTTCCCCACTAACAATGGAATTTCGCCCTCGAAATTCGCCGAATGCCTAACTCTCAAAATTAGGTCACTACACTAACTCCAAAAATAAATCATGTCTCCAAAAATAATTTCTCACCTCTAATCTCGAAACCTAACACGAATATCACCTAAAATTTGCTATCTCCAAAAATTGCTAACCACGCAATGAACCCAAAGCCCAAGCCCCGAGGGTTGCCGTATACCTAAGCTGTGATACCATTTGTAATACCCGCCCGCCCGGGGAGAGCGAACGAAGCGCTAATGCGATAAAATAAATCCAAATCCACAAGTGACAAGGTATAGAGCATCTAAGTCCCACAACAACAAAAGAGAAACTACAGATCTCAATCTCTTCAAATTAAATACCAAATCTCTCGAATTATATACAACAACTACTCGAAAATAAAATACAAATCTCCAAAGCTCTATACATCAAAATAATACAAATCTTCCAAAAATATTCTTCCCAAAATATCCAAGCTAAAATCAATCTCCAATAATCCATAACGCCCAAATTCGCGCTAACCTGCCAACTAAAAGAAAATATGGGGAAGTACACAATACGACAAGAAAGATGCTCAACAAATATATGTTAGCGATGAAAAAAAACGTAACAACACGAGTACGAATATTCAAATCAAAATACAAATCTCAAAGCATTTATCAATATAATTTCTCAACAACACTTTAACTGGGTCACCAGGCCTCACCACATCCGTATATGCTTTATCAAGCCATAGCCCGGGAAACAGGAATTTTGGCGGGTGCCCAACATCCGTGCCATATTAAAATCTCATGACAACGTGCTCATCAACAATATAATGATACCACATGAATCAAAATAATTTCAACAATTATTTTCTAGATTTCAATGAATTTATCAATTCAAATATGAGTTCAATTAACAAGAATTCAAAGAGAATGACACTCGCGAGATTTAAGGAGCATATTGTGTAAAACCCCATACCTCAAACCATGATGAGAAACCAATGATCACATCCTCAAGATCAACTCAAAAGATCTACAAAAGCTCCTCCAAGAATCTCCAACAAAAATAGCCCCAAGAACACCTCTAATCTATGGTTGGAACTCACAAATCTCAAGGGTCAGTGTGTATATAAAAAGAAGAGGAATATAAAATATATTTGCTGCCAAAATTTGTGCCAAAAGTAGGTTAAAAAGACTTGACCACGACTTCCTTTTATAATGCAAAGAAATGAATAGGTGGAATCCAAAAGACTCCATTAAATAAGGCAAAGAAATGAATAGTTGGAAGTCAAAACAACTCCAAGAGTTAAAAACATTTAAAAATCATTTTAAAATCTATTTTAACTCCGTTTTCGAAACCGTTTGGAATTCTCGCCTTTAAAAATAATAACCAACATATTTGAGCAATAAAAATAATTTTATCAAAAACTTTATTTTCCTCCATTTTCCAAAATTAATTAAAATAGCCCAAAATTATGCGGGTTGTTACACTTCTCCACTAACAATGGAATTTCGCCCTCGAAATTCGCCGAATGCCTAACTCTCAAAATCAGGCCACTACACTAACTCCAAAAATAAATCATGTCTCCAAAAATAATTTCTCACCTCTAATCTCGAAACCTAACACGAATATCACCTAAAATTTGCTATCTCCAAAAATTACTAACCACGCAATGAACCCAAAGCCCAAGCCCCGAGGGTTGCCGTATACCTAAGCTCTGATACCATTTGTAATACCCGCCCGCCCGTGGAGAGCGAACGGAGCGCTAATGCGATAAAATAAATCCAAATCCACAAGTGACAAGGTATAGAGCATCTAAGTCCCACAACAACAAAAGAGAAACTACAAATCTCAATCTCTTCAAATTAAATACCAAATCTCTCGAATTATATACAACAACTACTCGAAAATAAAATACAAATCTCCAAAGCTCTATACATCAAAATAATACAAATCTTCCAAAAATATTCTTCCCAAAATATCCAAGCTAAAATCAATCTCCAATAATCCATAACGCCCAAATTCGCGCTAACCTGCCAACTAAAAGAAAATATGGGGAAGTACACAATACGACAAGAAAGATGCTCAACAAATATATGTTAGCGATGAAAAAAATGTAACAACACGAGTACGAATATTCAAATCAAAATACAAATCTCAAAGCATTTATCAATATAATTTCTCAACAACACTTTAACTGGGTCACCAGGCCTCACCACATCCGTATATGCTTTATCAAGCCATAGCCCGGGAAACAGGAATTTTGGCGGGTGCCCAACATCCGTGCCATATTAAAATCTCATGACAACGTGCTCATCAACAATATAATGATACCACATGAATCAAAATAATTTCAACAATTATTTTCCAGATTTCAATGAATTTATCAATTCAAATATGAGTTCAATTAACAAGAATTCAAAGAGAATGACACTCGCGAGATTTAAGGAGCATACTATGTAAAACCACATACCTCAAACCATGATGAGAAACCAATGATCACATCCTCAAGATCAACTCAAAAGATATACAAAAGCTCCTCCAAGAATCTCCAACAAAAATAGCCCCAAGAACACCTCTAATCTAAGGTTGGAACTCACAAATCTCAAGGGCCAGTGTGTATATAAAAAGAAGAGTAATATAAAATATATTTGCTGCCAAAATTTGTGGCAAAAGTAGGTTAAAAAGACTTTCCCACGACTTCCTTTTATAATGCAAAGAAATGAATAGGTGGAATCCAAAAGACTCCATTAAATAAGGCAAAGAAATGAATAGTTGGAAGTCAAAACAACTCCAAGAGTTAAAAACATTTAAAAATCATTTTAAAATCCATTTTAACTCCGTTTTCGAAACCGTTTGAAATTCTCGCCTTTAAAAATAATAACCAACATATTTGAGCAATAAAAATAATTTTATCAAAAACTTTATTTTCCTCCATTTTCCAAAATTAATTAAAATAGCCCAAAATTATGCGGGTTGTTACACTTCCCCACTAACAATGGAATTTCGCCCTCGAAATTCGCCGAATGCCTAACTCTCAAAATCAGGCCACTACACTAACTCCAAAAATAAATCATGTCTCCAAAAATAATTTCTCACCTCTAATCTCGAAACCTAACACGAATATCACCTAAAATTTGCTATCTCCAAAAATTGCTAACCAGGCAATGAACCCAAAGCCCAAGCCCCGAGGGTTGCCGTATACCTAAGCTCTGATACCATTTATAATACCCGCCCGCCCGTGGAGAGCGAACGGAGCGCTAATGCGATAAAATAAATCCAAATCCACAAGTGACAAGGTATAGAGCATCTAAGTCCCACAACAACAAAAGAGAAACTACAAATCTCAATCTCTTCAAATTAAATACCAAATCTCTCGAATTATATACAACAACTACTCGAAAATAAATACAAATCTCCAAAGCTCTATACATCAAAATAATACAAATCTTCCAAAAATATTCTTCCCAAAATATCCAAGCTAAAATCAATCTCCAATAATCCATAACGCCCAAATTCGCGCTAACCTGCCAACTAAAAGAAAATATGGGGAAGTACACAATACGACAAGAAAGATGCTCAACAAATATATGTTAGCGATGAAAAAAAATGTAACAACACGAGTACGAATATTCAAATCAAAATACAAATCTCAAAGCATTTATCAATATAATTTCTCAACAACACTTTAACTGGGTCACCAGGCCTCACCACATCCGTATATGCTTTATCAAGCCATATCCCGGGAAACAGGAATTTTGGCGGGTGCCCAACATCCGTGCCATATTAAAATCTCATGACAACGTGCTCATCAACAATATAATGATACCACATGAATCAAAATAATTTCAACAATTATTTTCCAGATTTCAATCAATTTATCAATTCAAATTTGAGTTCAATTAACAAGAATTCAAAGAGAATGACACTCGCGAGATTTAAGGAGCATATTGTGTAAAACCACATACCTCAAACCATGATGAGAAACCAATGATCACATCCTCAAGATCAACTCAAAAGATCTACAAAAGCTCCTCCAAGAATCTCCAACAAAAATAGCCCCAAGAACACCTCTAATCTAAGGTTGGAACTCACAAATCTTAAGGGCCAGTGTGTATATAAAAAGAAGAGGGATATAAAATATATTTGCTGCCAAAATTTGTGGCAAAAGTATTAAAAAGACTTTCCCACGACTTCCTTTTATAATGCAAAGAAATGAATAGGTGGAATCCAAAAGACTCCATTAAATAAGGCAAAGAAATGAATAGTTGGAAGTCAAAACAACTCCAAGAGTTAAAAACATTTAAAAATCATTTTAAAATCCATTTTAACTCCGTTTTCGAAACCGTTTGAAATTCTCGCCTTTAAAAATAATAACCAACATATTTGAGCAATAAAAATAATTTTATCAAAAACTTTATTTTCCTCCATTTTCCAAAATTAATTAAAATAGCCCAAAATTATGCGGGTTGTTACAGCATATTGCCGCTTCCCGACGTCTTGCATTTTAGGATCCCAGGTTGTCTTGATGATAGGTCCTGGAAGATGATAGCCATTTAGGGGCGCGCACAGTGGGAAAACCCGGATGGGCGGTCTTACAACACGTTATATAATATGTTAAAGCAATTTATGATAATGAATTGGCTTCGGATACACTTCCCGGATGGAAGAAGGGAAATGGAAGCATATGTTATGAAAAATCATTTTTATGATAAAAAGATTGGCTTTTAAATACATTTCCTGGATGGAAGAAGGGAAATGGGATGTTATGAAACAGAAAAGCATTTTTATGATAATAAAACTTGCTTTAAATGCATTTCCTGGATATAAGAAAGGAAATGGAAAGTTTTGAGATAAAAATGAAAATTGAATTGGTAAACCTTTTGTAAATGAATTCTCATTCCGAGAGATATATCCGGCGGTGTAACATGATACGTATATAAAAGATGAGTATGTCATGTGTATATCATTATATAATATATATATATATATATATATATATATATATATATATATATATATATATATATATATATATATATATATATATATATATATATATTTTGTGTATTGATGGTCTAATGGATCTCGACGATTGACCTTGCCACGTAGTAGTGTATCGTGGGGGTTCCTTGTTTGGATTTCACTTAGCAAGACAGCCCACGCACGGACATGGCATAGTGTTGAGACTGGGGAGACGTTTAGCCTTTAGTACTTGGGTTTTTTAGGATTTCTATAACTTGGGGGTGATGGATTTGTTAGGCGGTATGGTTGGACTAGGATGTTTAGAGGGATGCGCTAGGTGTGCACTATTAGAAGAGAGGTGAGGGGTATCTCATGGAAGTGCGATACCAATTTAAATATGAGATAAAACTTATTTTTAAAATGAAGCATTTATGCACTTGCTAAATATTTTCACAACTCGGGCTCTGACCCGTTTCTATATTTTTCCTCTCTTTATATATATATATATATATATATATATATATATATATATATATATATATATATATATATATATATATATAGGTGTCCAGACACAGGGATGCCTGGATGACACTTCTTTCGAGTCAGACGTCTGCTGCAGCAGTTGTGGATGCATGCAGGTTCTCTATAGACGCTTCCATTTTTGTAATCTAGATATGAGGTATTGTGTACACATTCGGGTTAATAACCCAACAAAATTTATATATTCTTTTCTGCCTTTTAGTGCGGCATTAGATATGGTTGTATCATATTTGAACCGAGTTGTTGATGTAAAAAATTAGATCGCTCTAATTATTCAATCACAGATAAATAAAATGAACAATGATTTTTAAAGTGGTTCAGCCTTATAGGAATGGCCTACGTCCACTGTTATGTTATTGCTGAGTATTTGGGAATTCTCGATTACAAGTTCAATCCAGAAATTCCCGTCCCTTTGAATGAGGGTGATACAAGGTATTTATAGCCTTTAGGCTGTACATGAATGGGTTGATACATTAAATGATATACATATGAAAGGGTAATACATTTAATGCAGCGTGTGCGTCAAGATGATAAATATTTAATGAATGATTGAACCGTTGACATTCTGCCAATTAAAACTACGATCGAGATGCAGCTCGGACCGCCTTAGTTGCTCGTTGCTCAGGAGTTCCTCGGAGAGCTGGGGTATCTCTGAGTGTTGCAGTTCCTCGGTATATCATCGTTGCTCGGGGAAAACCTGAGTTGGTTGAGGAAATGAACTTCCTCGTTGTTATTGTGCCACGTAGATTGACAAGTGTCTTCGTATGATTCGTCCACATCAGCATATTAATTTTGGTATCAACAGAAGCCCCCGATGTTTCATATTTCGAACTTTGAGGAGTATGGAACATTCTTTCTCGGTTTATGGCAATATTGAATGATCTTCCTGGGTTTTAGGAGAATCGTATTTGAATTTATTTCCAAGTTCAACGAATCCGCCTTTTTTTTTGAACTTTTGAGAGCGCTTCGATCTTAGTGCCCTTTTTGCCCTTTTAGCCGTCGGAAGTTCAATAGTTTCTTTTTTGTAATCATTTCCTTCGCCGCTTCCCAAGGCAAAGTATTTAAACTTCTTAGGTAACCATACCGTCTTCTTCTTTTTCCAATTTCCTGCATTCAAGCTTTCTATTTTCTCCTTCTCTCTTGTGCGTTCATCCTAGTTTTCGTTCGTTGTCAACATACCTCCTTTCTTCCTGTAAGATCTTCTTCCTTTCTTCTGTATCTCTTTTATTCAGTATGGTTTATATTGTGGAGTCTGTTGAGAAATTTCGTTCCGATTTTTCCATTCCTTCCTGGGTAACTCTGGAGGTTCTTTCTGAGCCTTTAGATTATTTTCGATTGGCTGAGGGACATTGGTTCCCCAGTCCATTCATTGCTGAATGTGGATTTGCTTTTCCACCAAACCCATTGTGTCTTGAGTTTTGTCAGTATTTTGATCTTGTCCCTGCAAAAATAGCCCCCAATTCATGGAGAATAATTAATGGGGTGTACAAATTAAATCTAACTCATGGGACTCGTATAGGGATCCCTGAAATTATGTATTGCTATAAATGGGCCACTCTAGATAATATTTATTACTTAAAAACTAGGTTTCTGAATAGGGCTCTTGTAGTTAACCTCCCTGACTCAAATAGAGATTATTTTGAACATGGGTTGGTTATTAAAAATTGGCAATATTCGCCTTTAGTTGGAGATGGAGTATACAACGGTCCCAGATGCCCCCCATATGGAAATGGGATAGGTTTATTTTTCATTTTATTTTACTTATGAAATTATGCTTTCATCATATTTGACAAAATGTATGACTGATATCTCATTATGTATTTATTTGCAGTTAATAGCAAAAGAAAAACTCCAAAAGAATCAGAGGTTAATATTAAGCATCTGAAACTTATCTGGGGCTTGCATAAGAACGTTACAGACGAGCACATCAGGTCTGCATCATATTTGTTACAGTATAAGAGTTATACAACCTCTTATACTGCTCGCCCTGTTGAGCCAGCTTCAACTCCAGAGGATTCTTCTTTAGATTCTCATCTTCCTTTAAGTCAGAGAATGGGCAAGAAAAGAGATCCTCCTGCTCTATTTGATGACATTACTTCGGCTGCTGGGGCCAAGAAAAACAAAGTTGATGTCCCAGAGGGGACTAAGAAAGTGGATGTTGCATCTTCTAAAGCTGCCGAGAAGCCCCCAGTGGCTCCGAGCAAGAAAGTTGCTCGAGCAGAAGTGATTACTATCTCTCCGACCAAGAGTTCTTCCTTAGTTGAAGCTGCTGAAATCCCTTTGAGAAGATTGAGGAAATCATCCTTAGTCAATTTGGTTGAAACTGTCCCTTCTCCACCCTCTGGTGTTGTTGGTGTTCCAACCATCATTCCTCCTAGCTCTTCAATGAGCTCTGTAAAAACTTGGATCATACCCGAGGTCCAAGGAATTGATGAAAATATTTCTAGGGATATGTTGACATCCCTAGCTACTCGTCACCTTGCTTCGGTAAATTTCTCACATTCTGAATTTCTTTCTTTCTCTGAATACTTGTATTTTTGCACTGACCTGTCACTTTTTCCTTTGTTCAGCTGGTGAATTGTTTTAATAATATCGTGAAGAAGGATGAAGTTATTAAAGCTTCAAGCTCCTCGTCAGGTGTAGAGGATGCTCTGCTAGGTTTGACCCAATCCTTGAAGGAATCTCGCCAACAGTATAGTGAGGACAAAGCTGTTTGGGAGAAAAAGTTGTCTACAGTTGAGGGCGAGAAGGTGAAGATAGCTGAGATCTCCAAGAGTTTGGAGAATAAAGTGAAAAGTTTAGAGGTCGAGCATAAGAAATATGACGACAAACTCAAGAATTTTGGAGAACTTGAGGACAAGCTGAGGAAGGAAGAGGAAGAATTGTTCGCCCTGCGAGATATCAAGGGCAAAAAAGAAGAATTGGATGCAAAGCTCTCCTCGGAGAAATTGAGAAGAAAGCTCGCAGTTAAAAAATCCTTCAGCTCAGGCTGGGATAAATGATGGGACAAGGGGATTGCTGCGATGACATCCCAAGTGAAATATGGGAAATTGAAATACTTCCGAGATGGATGGGTAGCTTCCCTACAGGAATTGAAGATCAAGGATGATTCCGATCTATTCCAGTTGCACCTCCCTGGTCCTCCTCCACCAATTGTGGAAGAAGAAGAAGATGAGCCTGCCTCTGATCAATCTTCTATGGCCATAGGTGATCAAGTCCCTGCCTCTCTTCCTGCTGCCAACGAGGACATTTCTTCCATGCCTCCTCCTTCTGAGAAAATTTCAACTCTTGCTGTTCAAGCTGCTATCACCTCCGAGCAACCAAGCTCCTCGTCCTAGCCTCCCAAAAAAGTCTTGGGAGATAAGGAAAAGGTGTGAAGTTGTTCGGTATCATTTATATCTTTTATTATCACTTGTAATCAAATAATGTAATCTTTTGATGATCTAATAAAATACACTTTTGTTCATCTCTGTTGTTGATGATTTATTTTTTGTTGATTGTTGTCTTTTTCTCATCCTTAGTTTGTTGATAGAATGGAACTGATATCTGCACATGATACCAAGCTGATGCAGCAGTGTCACGAATATTATAAGGCTGGTCATACATACCTTAGTACATCAGAAACTGCTGACATCCTTGGCCATGATGCCTCAGAACAGGCAATTGAGGCTTATCGATACTTGAAAGATTTACTCGATCGAGCTGTGGCCAACAATGTAGCCTACTACGACTTGATTGAGGAACGTCATTATTCCTTAGAAGATCTACAAGGTCAGCATAATGAATCAATGGCTTTGTTGCACAAGGAATATGAAAATAGATACCAACAGCTTTCTTCTGACACAGGCCATAAAAAGATCCTGGCTGGATACGATGTTAGGGAAAGAACTTTAAAAGGTGAAGTTGAAGCTTGCAGGCAGATTGCTGAGTTACTGGAACAGGAGAACAATAATTTGCAGAAAAAGCTGGCACAGTATGAATCTGCAGCGTCATCTTCCACTGCTTTAGTGCAAGTTACCGGTGAAGGTTTCTCGTTCTTAGAGGTTGAGAATGCCAAATTAAGGCAAGAACTGGACAACTTAAGAAAATCTGTTATTCCTGCGACTGCTCGGGGACGAGGAAGAACTTCTCGTGGGCGAGGAAGAGCTGTTCAAAATGTTGCCGAGGAGCAATATTCTCCAGTCGTTGCTCAGAGTCGATCAAGAGTTCTTAGCCGTAATGTTGAAGAGTCTCGCACTCAATCTACTTTGGAAACTCAAGCATACCAATTAAACGCCAAAGATCGGGCTTTATCTGAAATGTCCAAGAAAAATCTATCTTTGGAAGATCAACTTACTGCAATGAAGTCTACTTTGAATAATAAAGATGTTTTTGCTAGGAGCCTTCACGAACAATTGGATAGATTAACCTTCCAATTCCATAAACAACCCAGGGAATTTTGGATGCAGGATACAATGAAGCCCTTATTCATTTAGATGCTCGGATTGAACATGCCAATAATGACGGTTATAAGCAGGGGTGGTTGAACGCCCTGGGTGTACTGAAATTGGAGCAAGGGCATTTTATATGGGATTATCATGCTCCAAGATTACTAGATTTGCCTGTGCCACCTTTCAAATTGGACATGGAATGGATCCCAGCTCGTTCCATTCCTCGGAGTTTAATTTCAAAATATCTCAGCGATTATAGTCTTCATTCTCAGACTGAATTATCTCTCCCAGAGCATCTCTTGGATACACCTTCTGTGATGAACGTCAGAATGCTCAGAGATATTAATTTCATCAATTCTCCTATTTGCTTAGAAGATCCTCCCGCCGGCGAAGAACTTGTTTCAAAAGCTAAAGGAAAGAAACCAATAGAATAGGTTTTTCAATGTAATAATTAGCACATATGTATAGCTTGTAATACATTTTTATCTTAATGAAAGAATTTCATTTTCTGTTTGCAAATTTGTATTGCGATTATCTTGTGTTTATCAAATATTTTTACATTTGTGTATATGTATCTGTTAAAAAGATAACAATATGATGTTGTTCATCAACCAACTTAGTAATCAAAATTACAAGTATCAATGCTGCTTAATCTCTTAATAATAAAGTAATGAGTATAAAATGTTTAAACTGTTTCCAACCAACCAAGGTTGTTAAATTATGCTTGTCGACCAACTACAGTTGATGGGTTTTTACCCCCCACCAACCATACTTGGTAAACTTTTTCCTAAAATGTATCCGACCAACTATGGTCGATAATTTATCCTTGTCGACCAAGTATAGTTGATCACCGACCAACTATACTTGATTCAGTTTGGAATTCTTTGTATTTTCTGGAATGATTTTACCTTCCGACCAACTTGTTGGCTTATTTTCAAATCAACCGTAGTTGATTATTGAATTATCAGGTTCTTTCGAACTATCTTGTCCACTAGTTATCTTACCAACCTTAGTTGGTCACGCTAGTGTACGCCTCCTAACCAAAGGAGTATATTTTTTGGTTCTTTCGAACTTTTTGTCCACTAGTTATCTTACTAACCTTAGTTGGTCACGCTAGTGTACGCCTCCTAACCAAAGGAGTATATTTTTTGGTTCTTTCAAACTTTTTATCCACTAGTTATCTTACCAACCTTAGTTGGTCACGCTAGTGTACGCCTCCTAACCAAAGGAGTATATCTTTTTTGGTTCTTTCGAACTTTTTGTCTTCTTTTTGCTGTCGAGCAGCGTAGTGTACAACACTAGTATTCCCCGAAAAACTTTCAAACAAAGGAGAAGAACATGGTGAAAACATCATCGTTTTATTCATATTGATGGAACCGTTGTTCATTTTACATCATTGATAATACTTGCGAAGGTGTTCAGCATTCCAAGCATTCTTGAATTCTTCTCCTTCTAGAGTTGCTATTCGGTAAGTTCCTGGTCGAACAACTTCTGTAACTCGGTAAGGCCCATGCCAGTTTGCCTCCAATTTAGTGTGTTTCTGAATTACCGTCTTTAGTACATAATCTCCTTCTTTTAAATCGCATTTCTTCACCCTTTTATTGTAGAACAGAGCTGTGCGTTGTTGGTAAGCAGCATTCCTAATGGCTGCCTCTTCTCTTACTTCCTCGAGCATATCCAAATCCAGTCTTCTCATCAAGTCGCTGACTGGGGAATTAAAATTCAGCACTCTGTGTGTTGGGAGACCTAACTCGGCAGGTATTACAGCCTCACTTCCAAATGCCAGCATATATGGTGATTCTCCAGTTGCTGCTCGGGAGTTGTTCGGTAAGCCCACAATACTGATTGTAGCTCGTTAATCCAGTTAGCTTTAGCTTCACTTAGCCTTTTCTTCAAACCATTTAGCAGTGTTCTATTCGTTACTTCAGTCTGTCCATTGCTTTGAGGATGGCCTGGCACTGAATGGACCTTCAAAATGTTCGACTTATGACAATAAGAAGAAAATTCCTCGTTATCAAATTGGGTTCCATGGTCTGTAATGAAGGCATTGGGGAGACCATATCGACAGATGATATTCTTCCAAACGAACTGGTATACTTTCTCGTATGTCATGTCGATGAGGGGTTCAGCTTCTACCCACTTAGTAAAATAGTCTACTGCGACAATGAGGTACTTGAATCTTCCTCGAGTGGTCGGCAATGGTCCCACCAAATCAATTCCCCACATGGATAATGTCCAAGGGGAAGTTATAGGTGTAAACAATGCTTATGGAGTTCGTCGGATAGAGGAAAAACGTTGGCACTTGTCAGATTTCTTAGCATAGGCTATACAATCAGCCCTCATCGTCGGCCAATAGTATCCTTGAGTCATTACCCTTTGTAAAAGTGTTCGACCTGCTACATGAGCTCCACAAGACCCTTCATGGATTTCTTCAATCAAATCTTTCATCTCGGAGGGATGTACACATCTCTGCAATCCTGCCATAATTCCTCGTCTATATAAAATACCATTAGTTAATACATACCGAGCAACTTTATACTTCAATTTCTTGGCAGCGAGCTTATCCTCTGGCAATCCTCCCTCTTCAATATATATCCTAATGGGATCCATCCAAGATGGTCCTAAATCAAGGGTAATAACATTCATCGTCATGTTTTCATCTATGCTCCGACTTTTCAATACTTCAATTGGTATCGTTCTTCGCAGCTCGGTACGAGTAGCTGATGCTAGTCGAGCCAGTGCGTCTGCTCGTACATTCTCCATCCTCGGTATTCTCACAAATTGAATGGCATCAAATTCTATCAGTAACTCCATCACCTTTGCTTGATACTTTACCATTAAATCTCATTTAACTGCATACGTTCATGTGATCTGATTTACAATTAATTGAGAATCACTGAATACACTTACTTGCCGTGCTTCCATAACTTTTGCTAAGTTTAAACCTGCTATCATGGCCTCATACTCAGCTTCATTATTAGAGGCTTTGAAATGGAATCGTAAAGCATATTCCATGTCAATCTCGTCTGGGGTGCTCAAAACAATTCCTGCGCCGCAACCTGCTGTGCAAGATGAGCCATCTACATATAATCTCCATAGGGGTAACCCGTCTTCAAATTTCTTATCTGATAGAGTTCCTCGGTGAAATATTTGTTGCTTCTTTTCATCCTCCCCTAGCACTTTTCGCTCCTTGTTGACCATCTTTTCTCGTTCTTCAACTATCCGGGGCTGGTTTGAATTTGAAGTTGATGATCTTTCTACATCCATAGGCCCTTTTACCAACCGGAGTTGGTCTGGACTTATGTCTGTTGATCCTGTAACATCCACAGGTTGGTCAGCGAGTAGTTTTTATTCCTCGGGGGTATCAGGATATGTAAATTCTGCTATAAAATCTGCTGCAGCTTGCCCTTTCAATGATGCTCTCACAATATCATATTCACCGAGTTCTATTGCCCAGTACATCAGTCTTCCTGATTTTTCTGGTTTATGAAGGGCTTGTCTCAATGGCATGTCGGTATACACAATGATGGTATGGGCCTGGAAATATGACCTCATTCTTCTACTTGCTTCAATTAATGCCAATGCTAATTTTTCTAACTTTGGGTACCTGATCTCTGCACCTCGGAAAGCCTTACTTGTGTAATAAATTGGTTTCTGGACTCCATTCTCCAATCTGATCAATGCCGAGCTAACTGCATTCTCTGATACTGCTAGATACAAGTACAACTTCTCTCCTGTTATTGGCCTAGACAACAATGGAGGTGCTCCCAAATACTTTTTCAAGTCTTGAAAGGCCTTTTCACATTCATCAGTCCACTCAAAAGTTTTTCAAAGTGTTTTGAAGAATGGGAGGCATTTGTCAGTTGCTCGGGATACAAATCTGTTGAGCGCTGCAACTCGTCCTGTAAGACTCTGCACTTCTTTCTTTGTTGTTGGAGATCGCAACCCTAAAAGAGCTTTGATCTTATCTAGATTTGCTTCAATGCCTCGCTGGTTGACAATGTATCCGAGAAACATTCCTTCTCGTACTCCAAATGTGCACTTCGTCGGGTTGAGTTTCATCTGGTATTTATCCAGTTGATCAAATGTCTGAGCTAAGTCAACTAAATGATTTGCAGCTTTCTTGCTTTTTGTCAGCATATCATCGACATAGACTTCCATGTTGCAACTGATTTGTTCGGTGAAGACCTTGTTCATCAGCCGCTGGTATGTCACTCCTGCATTTTTCAAACCAAAAGGCATAACATTATAGCAATAAGTTCCCCTAGGGGTAATAAAAGAAGTACTTTCCCTGTCTTCAGGTTTCATCTTGATCTAGTTGTAACCAGAATACGCATCCATGAAGCTGAGCAGCTCATGTCCCGAGGTAGCATCCACTAGTTGGTCAATTCTGGGCAATGGAAAATGATCTTTTGGGCATGCCTTGTTGAGATCAGTGAAATCAACACACATTCTCCATTTATTGTTCTTCTTCTTTACCATCACCCCGTTTGCCAGCCAGTCTGGATATTTCACATCTTCAATGAATTGGGCTTTCTGGAGCTTCTCGACCTCCTCTTGTATGGCTCGATTCTTCTCGGAACTAAATACCCTTCTTCTCTGCTTTACGGGCTTGATCTCCTTATTCACATTGAGTTCGTGACATAAGAAGTTTGGATCTATTCCTAGCATGTCCTCATGACTCCATGCGAAAGTTTTCTTCCTGTTTCTCAAGAACATTATCAACTCTTATTTTATTGAAGCATCCAACGACGAACCTATCTGGGTTACTCGTTCAGGGTGCTCCTCGTCCAAAATAACATTTTCTGTAGATTCTACTATCTGTCCTTTTACAAGTTGGGATTCATCCCTGGGATCAAGAGTTTCAATTTCTGTACCTTCCTCTACCTGGTAGGTAATAATTTTTTTCCTTGATTCCTCAAGCTCCTCTTGCTCGGCAGATGAATAATAGCATTCCCGAGATACTTTTTGATCACCTTTTACAACTCCTACTCCGAAGTTTGTTGGGAATTTTAAGAATTGATGCACTGTAGATGGAACTGCTTCGAACTTCTTCAAACCAACTCTTCCCATGATGATGTTGTAGGCCGACTGCACATTCTTATCCATCACAAAGAAGCGTATTTTTTCTATTCGACAAGCAGGCCAAGTTCCAATGAATATGTCCAACTTGATCGTCCCAAGTGGAAAAACTTTCTCGCCAGCAAAACCCAGAAGGGGTCTGTGATAAGGTTCCAATTGAGATAATTTCAAATTCAAACTATCAAAACATGAATAGTACATGATGTCTGCCGAACTACCATTGTCCACCAACACCCTTGAAATCACCACATCTTTCATCCTCATTTTGATCACCAAGGGATCGTCGTGAGGGTAAAGAACACCGGCCAAATCGTTTTTTGAAAAACCAATAACTAGCTTCTCTTCATTTACCTTCCTCGGATGATCATCCTCGGCAAGATTTATTCGTTGAATATATGAGCAGTCTTGAGCCTCTCCGAGATAGGCCTTTCTTTCTGCAGTGAGGTCTCCCCCTCCAGCACCTCCTCCTGTAATAACATTACAATCAAATGACCCAAAACGTATGGAAAATACCTCTCGTTCAGGCTTTCTTGGCTTCTTTGGAAGATCGGGGTCTTCATCTGGATCATCTTCATGATCTCTTTTCTTTTTCTCCTCCGTCCGACGAGGAGATCTGGAACGATCTCTGGTTCTATCATCATTCTTCCTTTCACCTCTGCGATCTACATACTTTGATAACTTTCCTCTTCGGATGAGCGTTTCAATCTCGTTCTGAGGGGCTATGCAATTTTTGGTCGTATGGCCATGATCTTTGTGGAACTCGCAATATTTGGCCCTATTCCTCAGTTCAGGATTGGTCCTCAGTTTATCTAGCCACTTGATTTCTTCATTATTCTTGATTTCTTCTAAAACATGATTAATACCCATCTTCAATGGTGTATAATTATCATATTTCTTCAGGACTTCCCATGACGTCCTATTATTCTTGGAGTGCTTGTCATTACCATTACCTTTTTGCTCTTTCTTCTTAGATTTGTCAACCTCCACCTTGGTTTCTTTATCCATATTCTTCTTCGCAGCCATAGCCTCCTCGGCATTAATAATTTTGGCCGCTTTTTCCATCAACTCCGACATAGTTTTAGGTGGATCTTTGGCCAAAGTATAATATAGCTTGTTAGGCAGCAATCCACTCATCAAAGCAGTGATCGCTGTCTTTTCTTCGTAATCTATGACTTCCAACTTCTCGTTATTGAAACGAGTTATGTAATCTCTAGTACTCTCACCTGATTTTTGTCTAACACTTAACAAGTGCGCTACTCGTTTTACTGGCTTTGCTCCAAAACAGAAATTACCAATGAACAACTCGGCTAACTGAATAAAAGTTGAAATCTTACCCCGAGGAAGATTATTGTACCATATCTGCGCAGATCCGGTAAGAGTTCCCGAAAATGCTCTACACCTCATCTCGTCGGGGACAGCATATATGTCGGCAGCAGCCTGGTATTGTTCTATATGAAGAACAGGATCTGTCTTTCCATCATATTTAGGGGTCACTACAGGTGCCTTAAATTTCGATGGTGTAGGAAAGTTCACAATGGCCTGCACAAAAGGTGTCCCTTGAACAAAAGTTCTCTGTAAGTGATTCCTTTCTTTAACCATTTCTCCAAGTCTATCCTCCAATCGTTGAATGGAACCCTTCCACGCTTCATTTCCTTCCTCGGGCTGCTTAGTCCGAGCAATTGATTGTTCTAACGTAGCTTCCTGAGATCTATCTCGACGAGTAGCTGGTCTTGATTATGCTGATCCTTCTCTCAAACCTGATGGTGGTCGAAAGCTTCTCGATGGTGCTCTAGGTGGACTCATATTTCTCCTTGGTCCTAGCCGACTGAAAGGAGATGCTTTGCTTAATATTTCCAAGGCGCTAGTTCTCTCCGGAGAGAAGGTGATATGTTGATCTGTATCCGTAGCCCGTATCGATGAAGTTCGCCTAGGTTGATAAGAAAAATCATTAGATTCTTCATTACGATATGACTCAGTACGTCTGGATCGCGATTTCCCACGATCACTCCTTTGCCTTGAATGGGTAGGTGCACCGCCGTGAAGAGTTTGAATGAGTTGCCTCATTATTTCTTGCATGGCGGTTTGTCCTTCAGCCAGATTCGTCATAATTCCAGCCAGATCTGGAGGTGCTGATGGATTTGGAGTATTTCCAGTATTTCCAGCATTTCGATTACTGGATTCTGGATTATCTGCCATTGATGATAAATGATTTTTGGTGAAAAACGATAGCAACAGTCAATTCCCACAGACGGCGCCAATCTGTTGATGTAAAAAATTAGATCGCTCTAATTATTCAATCACAGATAAATAAAATGAACAAAGATTTTTAAAGTGGTTCAGCTTTATAAGAATGGCCTACGTCCACTGTTATGTTATTGCTGAGTATTTGGGAATTCTCGATTACAAGTTCAATCCAGAAATTCCCGTCCCTTTGAATGAGGGTGATACAAGGTATTTATAGCCTTTAGGATGTACATGAATGGGTTGATACATTAAATGATATGCATATGAAAGGATAATACATTTAATGCAGCGTGTGCGTCAAGATGATAAACATTCAATGAATGATTGAACCGTTGACATTCTGGCAATTAAAACTACGGTCGAGATGCAGCTCGGACCGCCTTAGTTGCTCGTTGCTCAGGAGTTCCTCGGAGCGCTGGGGTATCTCGGAGTGTTGCAGTTCCTCGGTATATCATCGTTGCTCAGGGAAAACCTGAGTTGGTCGAGGAAATGAACTTCCTCGTTGTTATTGTGCCACGTAGATTGACAAGTATCTTCGTATGATTCGTCCACATCAGCATATTAATTTTGGTATCAACACGAGTGTTCGATTATTTTATCTCATTTCAGTTTCATTCATATAAAATGTGTGGATGTTTTAATTTAGTAGTTATTTAAAAAGAGTAGTTAAGTAAAATTTTGATGCCAGCTTAATAGGTAATTAGTAATTAATTTGGTTTCTGACAGTGATGCTAAGAATGATCCATATGCGACTCCTGTTTTAATTTGATATAGGAGTGATCTCCTGGTATTTTATTAGGCGGGGTGTGACAAGTCGGTACACGAAAACCCCAATAACCTCTCATTTCAAGGTCGCAAAAGAATTCTCTGTTATCTTAAAGGTACAATTCACTTTGGTCTGTTGTACTCCTTTTTTAATGATTACAAGCTTGTTGAACATAGCGATATCAATTGGGTTGGAGATACATAAGATAAAAAGAGCACCATGGGGTTCTGTTCTTCATGGGATATAACGTTTTCTTATGAATGTGAACTAAGCAACCAATTGTCACACTTTATAACTGTGAAGTTGAATATGTATATATATGACCCTCTCATGAAGCAATCAATTCATGTATATATAATTTCATTGTGAATTATACATGCAATATCATTATATAGACAGACACACACATATGTATAATATAATTAAATGTCAATTTTGTCAAATTTTCAAAAAAGTGTATTTAAAAACAAATTTATCAAGTGCGCACTAATATTTATAAACACAAAAAATTAAAATTGTAAACTATTTTTAAAAATAGTGTTTAAACCGAATTTCCTGAACACGAAACCAAAGAGAGCCTAACATACTATTTGAGTCATCTTATAATTTTGAAAGAAATAGTTGCAAATATATCATTTTATAAATTAAATTTGGCATTCAAAAATATATTAGTAAATCTTTTGGTCGTTGGGATGTTGAATAGAATAAGAATGTTGTTTCCGAAAATCAAATGGGTGGGAGTTTATTGATTCGAACATAGTGGTTCAAAAATTTATTGCATATCATACATATATCACTACAAAGTCAAATCAATAGCCCTCATATTTTATTTTATTTTATTTTTTATACATTCTCTACTTTGACCCTGCTAATCAAACTTTTGTATATATTTTTCCATTGCATACCAACCAGTACAACTTCACTCTGCTTCTCCATTCTCTCTCTCTCTCTCTCTCTCTCTCTCTCTCTCTCTCTCTCTCTCTCTTTATATATATAATATATGTGTCTTCTTTGCATCTCTCTATGTCAATTGGTGAAGTTCATACATGGAGTTGGAAGATTATATAGCTTGTAGATCTGTAATTAGTGATTTGTTTAATCTTGGTAGGAAAGTCATTGCTGATATGTTCAATAGTCCATGCAACCTTGTCTTAAACAAAAGAATTTAAAACAACTTAATGATTTGTTCATATAATATACCTTTTCCCTCCGTATGTTCTTCATCGTATACGTACATTGACGTTAGATATGTGCTTGCGATTCAAGAAACATAAACTTCCATGTGTACGTTGGAGAGATACTTGTAAATAAAGAAGGTTGAATTTGATTGCTTTTATATACAAAAGTTTTATGGTATGGAATAATGGCCATCCTTCAATTTAATTTTGTAAAATAATGTTGTGGTTGATTTCAATTTAGCCACAAGTTTGTTATCATAACTAGATATAAATAATCAATATTAGTTTTATTTAAAGTTTAATTTTTATCCTTTTTTGGTGTGAGTGTGTGTGTGTGTGTTTATGTGTATGTCCTTGCATTTGGGAGGTGCTCAAAAATTGATTGAAATTACTCTTTGACATTAGGCACTTGTGGAATGTCGTTAAAGTGGCATAATCTTGTAATACAAGTAAAGACGAACATTGACTCTAACATATAAACCGTTGACATATGTGCATGTACGAACTGTTAAATCTCTTCCTTAATTACTAAATTATGTTATCCAAAATTAAATCAAAGAGATATGATTTCATTAAAATTAGAAAAAAAAAGACAGAATTTTCCAAATTGAACATCATTTGTCAAACTTTCACCTCCCTTCGGTTAAACCAAGTAAATTTATGGTATGGGATCTTCCTATAAGGGTTAAGACAAATTAAAATTTGAAGGTAATAGGTGTAATTATGTACTTAGGTTAGGATTTATTGTATAAGGATCATATTTCAGGAATCAAGTTGTTCGTATGATATTCACCCAATATCATAGTGGAGATGGGGAAAATAGCTTGATCCAAGATAATAAACATCTTCTTACTCTACTTCAAAGTTCGTAACGCATTATGAGGATCTTTCGATGAAGGTTATTTATATAATATTATGGTTGCGAGAAACCTTAAATTTTATATGATATACACCTGGTCTCTGGATGGAGTTTGGGAATTTTTTTTAAACCAAGGTGAAAAACTTGTTCTTTTTTTGATAAATAAATGATTATATTAAAAACCAATCGCTAAGGGAGCGAACCCGTATACATTGAGTATACCAAGAAAAACAAAATATGAAAATAAAGGAAATAAACAAACACCCGCCTCACAAACTCCCAAATTACCACTCTGAGTGGATCTCCTCTATAAAGTCAACCAAATCATGATTGGTGGAAGAGATCTTCCCCTTTGTCAAGATAAGAAGAGTTCTTAAAAATATATAATGAAGTCTCTAAGGCGCCATCTCAATTCCTTCAAAATAACGTGTGTTCCTTTCCTTCCATATCGTCCACAAAATGCAGTGAGGAACCATACGCCATACCCTTTTATCACTCCCCACCCCCAAGGACAATTCCCAGCCTCTAAAAGAGCCCTCACTGACTCAGGCATGACCCATACGGTCTTAGATATAACCAGAAAAATATCCCACAAACCTATCGTCACCCTGTAGTGTAAAAGAAGATTGTCGGTCTTCTCCTCTTCCTCCTTCCATAATCAACAACGGCTAGCCAAGCGATATCTTCTCCTCTACATACCTTCCATTGTCAAAATGGCTTGTCTCACCGCCGTCCAGATGAAGAATCTAACCTTAGGAGGCACCTTGACCTTCCAAATATTCTTGTAGTGGAAATGAGCCCTGGGTATTACCCTATCACTTAATATAACATAGTACCCCTTAACCGTGAAAGCCCCAGTTCCATCCCCCTTCCACCTCAGAGAATCAGCCCTCGCCGTCGTTCGGGGAGCCGAGCTCAGCCATTCAAAAAATATATCCGCCTCTTCGAGTTCCAAGTCCCAAACTCTTCTTCTAAGCTGAGGACTCCATGTAACCACATCACGACTGACATTCACATGCTATAACACCGTGCCATCTTGATTTACCCCTAGATTATAGATATCGGTAAAGAGATCCTTAATCGACCTATTTCCACCCCATTTTTCTGTCTAAAATCTAATCTTGTCCCCTTTTCCTAAAATGAACTCAGTATTTCTAAAATAATCCTCCCACTCCCCCGCAATATGCTTCCACAAACCCACTCCGTGGGCTAAAGGCCTCACACCCGGTCTCCACCCCATCTACGAAGAACCCCACCTTGCTCCGAATACCCTTCTCCACAATCTATTTGACTCCCTAGGGAAGCGCCACCGCCACTTACCAAGAAAAGATCTATTGAACAAACTCAAGTTCCTCACACCCTCCCCACCCTCCTTAGTGGACTTACAAACCTCATCTCAATCGACTAAACTGTGCTTAAATCCATCTTTAGTGCCTCTCCATAAGAAATCTCTCATGAGCTTCTCCACGTTTTTACGCACTACCACAGGTAAAGGCAAAATGGACATGAAATAAGTAGGTAAACTGGACAAGCAGATCTTGATCAACGTTAGCCTACGCCCTTTCGATAAAAATCCATTCTTCCATCCTCCCAGCCTCTTCCTTATTCTTTCCAAGACCGGGTCCCATATCTCCTTGGACTTATA